>JAWNNF010000016.1:5140000-6340000 GCA_035043025.1 Drosophila villosipedis | reverse complement strand
TATGGAAAGTTATTAGCAGCTGCAGGCATACAAAATACAAATTGCTGCCAAAGGATATGAGCATAATGCCCGAGACAGCATCGTGCACCTTATCGATAAGCTCCACAATGGAGCGATAAGCAGTGTGCACATACATATATCCAAAATGTTTCGGGCATGGGCCAAAAATCACAATTACAATTTAGAAATAAAGCCAATAAAGTCAATGGTAAACTCACCCTGCCTGCAGCTATGCTCGCTCAAACCGAACCCCAAAATCATTAAGAATGCATCAACCAAACGTGAGCCGGGTATTCTGCAGTTTGCCCAGCCAGCCCAACCAATTCGAGTAGGGAAAAACTTAGAAGAGCTGTGAGACGGAAAAAAAGACACGACAAAAAGACAAAGACATGATTCAAACGGATTCTTTCGCTTAGGACAAAGGACAAACGAAACGGCTGATATAATGCTCAGTAGGAAAAAAAGAAATAAATAATATTTTATATAATGAATCTTAAATTAAGAATTATCATAGCGAAATGAAGAGCATTTCAGTTAGTTATAAAAATAAATACGAATAGCCTATGATGAAGAAATATATTTTTCCTTCTGCAGTCTCTACTTGAATCAATTGGGATTTTGAATTTTTTTTAGAGCATTTATTCATTTTTTAAGAAAACCCAGAAGTGACTGAGTGAGACAACGAATAGGTTGAAGGCAGCGCATTTTATCCTTTTGGCCAGATGACGCTCCCGCTGTTGCTAGCTCTCATAAGCAATCTGGACCACAGACTGGCCACTCCCGTGCCAGCAGCAGGATGCGATACGAGCACCACAAAATGCTTGCACAAAACACAAAATTGACCATAAATAAATAAAATAAAAAGCGATTTTTAGTGGATGTGGTTGAGGTTGAATTACCTACCCACATGGCATAAACAGCATATCCACTGTGGTGCGCCAGCTGCCCGTGCTGATATACAATCCCTCGGCGCTGGCTGCCTGAATCCCGCCCACGGGAATTTAACTGAAGCATTGGGCAATCGCGAGCACTTCCATATTGCACAATTTGGGTATTAATTGTGGGAAACAACCACATAAATATATGAAACAATTAATTTCGGCTTTTTCAGTTGCACCAATTCAAAATATCATGTGGAGATCAACACACAGACTGAATATCAGCTGGTGCCACCACGATGTGAAAGCTGCCCCTGTTGAGGAAACTGTGCCGTGTGCCGCATCACTTCGTTGCAACTAGTCTCCTGATTTGGGGGCATGCGGGTGATGCTGGAGCTAGTTGCATTTGTGCCATTAGCAGTTGCCATGCACAACGCCGATGCTGATGGTAAATGCGATGCATTCTTATTCCCATTGGCAACATGACCAAATGCAGCTCAAGTTTGCTTGACAGGTGCTGTCAATCCGTGCTTTCAATGCAAATATCTTTATCAATGCAAATATCTTCAAGCAACTGTGTCCCCAACGAGCATTTAATTGCCACTGACATTCTGTGGTGTACCACAAGGCTGCAAGGCCGGTTTTGGCGATATTCAAATAGCTGTTTTGATTTTTTTTAATTGAATATTTTTTTAACTTTAAAATTGTGGAGCGTTTTTTTTTTACAAATAGCGCTTCGTTTCGATAAAGTGAAATGGTTATTTTAAATGTTGACGAACTTAACCGAGAAATGAGATATTGCCTTGTACATTAATAAATTGATTTAAGAATAAATATTAAAACGTTGACGGAGAACAGAAGTAACACGTAATCAGCATTATAAATCCGATTTGCAATCGGTCATTGAATATATATTCTATTTAAATTACGGTTTACCAAATCACCATATCATATAGCATAGGAATGATAAGTCGAAAGAAAAGTTCTTGTAAGAACAACTTTTTTGCTTATCAGATTTCCCAAAACAAACTCATCATCAAAAAGAAAATTATCGGCATCGGACGACAATATCACATAGCTTTCATTTGGATAATGAGTCAGTTTTTTTTCTTAGTAAAATTTTGATAATGGCAAGGGTATGAAATCTTTCCTGTGCCTAAGAAAACCGATCTCCCTTTTTCATTGCAAAAATGTTCTTAATTTAAAACCGTTTGCAAAATATAACACGTTAGTGGATTAAAAATCAAATCGAACAAAATCACAGATGTCAAACTGTGTTTACAACATATCCAGCCGTGATTAAATGAATTTGTTCATATATTACATGGCTATAAAAATATACATAGATGCACATACATATGTAGTCCATTGTGGCTGGAATTGTAATTGTGTTAGTGTAGTGGGTCGTATAATGAGTATTGTCTGGATTCCGGGTTTCACTTTTCGAAAATCTTGATGTTGTCTCATAAATAATGCTCAAAAGCCGATTGAGACCTGGATGCGGATGTTTGTTGGCTAAAATACAAAACGAAAAATAAATAAATTAAACTAAAGTAAACAGATCAGAGCTAACTGGTTACATCGCGTTTTAAATGGCGGCGATTAGTGAAACGTGTTTTAATCAACACACGTAAATTCATAAATTATATTTGTCAATAAAGTGTTTAGCATGTAAGCTCTGAACTTGTAGCAAATGCACAATAAATTGACAAAAAGTGAGCAAAAGAAATGTTGAATGCAAAAATAGATTATTTGCACGTTTATTGTTTGACATAATTTTGATGGAACGAATATAAAACTGGATTTGTTGAGAGGCAATCGCTTTCGCATCGTACATTTCGGCAAATGGGATAGTCTCCGTTTGTAAATGTGACAGTTTTGAACCAGATTTCGCAAATGTATGACGTCATCGGGAAAACTTGTTTTAATTGCAGGATGATGTGGAGGATAAATCAGGTTGGTGGCTTGGCTTTACCTCGAAGCACATTAATACGTTAATAGCATCATGATGGAAAAATGTTTTAATATTTCTCAAAAAATATGCAATATTCATTTACTTTGGCATCATAATAATTTTGCAATCAAATTGACTTCCGTTTCCGCTTAAATTTCCTTTTCGGCGTGACTATCGAAATGCAGATCGGAGCTTTATTTGTTGGCTATCGAAATATAATTGGCCAGCAATTATATTAAATTTGTTAGTAATATTTGCATAGAGTTAGTTGTTGTTGGCCGTTAATAATTGCAATTATCAGCTTACTCAAAATGGCACTGTAAAAGTGTCGATTGAAATAAATGATAGCATTTATGAAACGACTGGTCACCTCTCAGTTATCGATCGCACACTTGGGGGTTAACAGTGTCAGTCGAGAGCAACAGCGGCTTAACATTAACATAGCTCGAACATCATTTGTTGTTGTTTCGCCGCTGGATTCAGACGTATACTCATCTTTTATGCACTAAATTTCAAAGTTTCGCTCGTTTTTGTTGTCAAAGTCCTCCCAGTGCAGGCAACCGTTATTTATTTTGTTTTATTAGCCAACACGTGCCAACATTGATCTCTAAACTCACAGAAACAAGTGTCATTCCGTGAATAACAATGTCTGATCGAAATTTCTCATCAATTTCGAATAACATTTGAAATAATTTTTGTTTTTTTGTTTGTGATTTAAGCTGTGAAAGTGAACCAACGATGTGTTTGCGTATAGCATACCAAAATGCAATTACGATACAATAATATATATGGTGGCGCAATCTAAAAATCCTTTCAACTAATTTCACAGCTGCCTCCTAACAAAAACCAACAGCAACAACAACAGCAGCGGGTAAGCGTAACTTGACCAGTTAATAATATGTAATAGCTACTCGTATGGCTTTGTATGTATGTGTGTGTGCGTGTCTTTGTATGTTTCTGTATTATGTGTTTCTTTGCATGCGTGTGTGTATGCATATGTGGCTTCGAAATATAATTTGAAACATTGCGCATGCAGTCAAACGACAATTGTTGTTGCTGTTGTTTCTACCATGATAAAGAACAAACGGCTGTTTGCCTGCTGCATTACAAAAAGATTCTTATGCACTTTTCCACCCTCCCTCTCTTTGGCTCTCTGGCAGATCAACACACACACAGAGAAACCACTTTTATCGTGCTCAACCAAAATGAATTCACATTCATCTGTTTCACTTTGTTGTTGTTGATTTTTTTTTTATTCTTCCCCAATTTGTTTGCTTATTTACTTTGGTTTCTTTGTGTGCAGGCTCCTGCAAGTGAGTTTCATAGCCTGCAGCTTGTGTCGCCAACACATGATTGTCATCTTTGCACAGTGGTTGTTGTTGCTGCTCTTACTTTTTCTTTTTGTATGTTTTGGCCAAACAAATAAGCAGAGCAGCTGATGATGATTCATCCGCGACTTTAGACAGCAGCAGCTTTTTGCTGTAAATTTTAGCTCGACTCACACTCAATATGAAAAAAACCCAATATTCATACAACTGCCTCTTCCGGCCTGTGGTGCACATGCATAAATATATAATAGTTATAATATTAATACAGTAGTCGCTCGCAAAGTGTGAATGCTTTCGTCTCGCAGTTGATTGCAATTGGTTAACAAAAATGTAATATGAAAGTAAGCAAAAATATATATTTTTCAATCAAAATTTAAATTGCAAATTCATCCAACAGAACAACAACATAAACAACATCAAAGAAAATTTGCAAATATTTTTAAAATTTGTTTTTATAAATGTTTTACGAAATATAAATTCTTAAAAAAGAAATTGTTGATTCAAAGCTTTATTATAACTATCGAGCGTTCACTGTAATAATTATAATAATGGTAAATATATTATAAATAAGCTAATTGCCAACGTGCACCTACAGCTATATTTGTATACAGAAGCGTCATTCGCTTCGGCTTTGGTTTTCGATTAGTCAGCAAAAGTTTTCGTTTTGTCTTGAATACAAAAAAGAAAAAAGTACATAAAATAAAATATACGAAAAGCAAAACAAATATGAAAGAATTGCTGATGATAGACCCCACTAAACTTGAAATTCCCTTGACATAACTTTATATTTCATAGCTTAATCAGTTTTGCTTTGCTTTGATCGATGGCTCAAGTCTCAAGTCAATGCGCGTTTCAATATTAACTCAAGAATCAATTGAGCTCTGATATCTCAGATAAGGCAAGCCAATAAACATAAAATCGATGTCAACAGAAACTTTTAGGCCGTGAGTGGTTCCAAAAATAACACTTAAACTTCATTGAACTGCGGAATGATATTCATATTCATTTGGTCGTAAATATTGTAATCCATCTGGTTTTTATAGATTTTTCTTTAACGCGTATAATCCATCATTATATGAATCATCTGTGCCCAGTATCATAATCAAAGGTTCACTTAGAAACTAGTTCATATTAGACAGAGCGGCACAAATATATATATATTTTTTTTATAACTTGATTCGGACTTTTGAGTCTTTTGTATAAGTGCTGATATCTGATATCTGACTTACAAACTGAATGAGAGTCACCCCAGAAGTTTGCCCCAAGCACATCCCTGACCCTCTCTGTTGAGAGAATGTTCTTATGCTCAACATATGCATATATATATATATATATATATATGTATATCATGCATAAATGTGCCAGCTTATCTCTAATATCACTGGCCCAACATTTTTAAAGTGGGGGAGTAATTGGGAGGAGGGGGAAAGAAGACGCACTCATTTGTGGATATTCAGATTGAAATTATGGTTTCATACCCTAACCAAATCAAAATGAAACAAGTAACAACAAGTAAGATACCCTGCACATACATCGTAAGCAGATATGCTTATTTTTCACTTAAAATTTAGCCTATATATATATATATATCTACATATGTATTGAATGCTGATGTAGCAACTACAATCCTCGATGTGCACTGAAAGAAATTCAGATATCCTATGTCCTTACTTTGCAGAAAAGACGATGTCTTTGTCTTATTGTTGAACAACTTTACATGCATATTTTCAGTGTTTATACAGGGTATTAAAAAGAAAGACAACAATAAGAAGAAGAGTAAAAACACACACACACTGACACAACAGACACACGACACACATGTTGATCATGCATGAAAGCAGGCCGCACATTTTACCCCCAAGAATTCAAACAGAACCCAAAAAAAAAAAAGAGAAAAAATCGCTGATGGAAGCCGAAAGAGAGAGGGGTGAGTGGGGGAGTGCCGGGGGTGGGTGGGGATGGGGAAGCAGAGGCAGCCCCTGCATTTGAAGAACCACTCAGTGGTGCTGCTGGTTGCTGTTTGCTCTGCTTGGTGGTGGTGGTTTGATAGTTGATGGTGGGAAGAGTCACCGGAAATCGCTATTAAATGCGTAACAAGGCGCTTTTTAATTCAAGCGATCCAAATATAAATAAAGAGCATGAAGCATATTAAATAAATGAAATTGTGTGGCATGCAAAACAGTTGAAACGCTGTCAGATCGACCGACCTGCCAGTTAGCTATCTTGTTATCTTTCAGCTGCACAAAAACGCACCACACAACAATAACAACAGCAACAACAACACCAACAACAAGACCTACAAAGAGTGTCAAACATAAAAAGAAAAAATACAAACAAACAAAAAAAAAACAGAGCTTAATTGAAAATTTCAGTTTTCATTACTCTACTCTTTTGTTGTTCACTCGTTCATTGTGCTTGCTGCCACATTTCGTTGCTGAGCCGCGCGTCGCAAAGTTCGGTTACTTCGGTTCTTGCAACATGTGTTAGACTAAGAGTTAAAAAAAAAAAGAAAAAAACAATTTGTTTGTACTTTGGTTTTTCTTCAGTTGTTTTTGTACAAGGTACGATTGTAATAACTTTTGACTGAATTTCGACTATTTATTATCCATGTTTACAATTTGATTTGTTGTTGTTGTTGTTATATTTCTTACAATATTTCTGATTATCGTTTTGGATAAAACTATGTATGCGTTAGTTAATTTTAAAGTGTTTCTTCAAGTGCGTTTTTTTTCTATAAATTATTGACTCATTATAGAATGTGATGGCTTTAATCTGATTTTAAAATGAACTCAAGTGCTTTTGTATTTATTGGTTGGTTATTTGTTGCTAATTTGAATAATGATCGTTGTAAAGGCTCCGACTTATCTCAAAAATACTCAGTTCGGTTTCTTTTGTTTCCTCCGCATTTCTACTGCTTATCAGTTTTGGTTTTATTTTCTTACTTATATTGTTTTTGACAACAATTTGAATTGGTCGTAAAAACATATACAAGAAGAACATATACAAAATGAGCGTAACTGCAGCTGATAGCGCTTACATCTTGCCTGATTTCACAAACAAATTTGAATGTACAACGAAAATGTCGTCAATGATAGCAATTAACCGAATACATTAAAAGAAAATAAAATAAAAAGGAAGCAGATTAAATGCTCTGTCATCATTTAAAATACGGTCTTTTTATAGTTTTGCTATTAAGTGATAATAATAATGCTTTCAAAGAATTCTTATCCATTTCAAATTATTTTCAAATTATAAACAGCTATCCTAACTGTATGCCACTGTATGACTTAACGATATTAATATATGTGTGGATCGCATCTTATTGAATCATTTGAATAATTTGTAGTTTATATTCATATTTGTTTGCCCTATTATAGCATGGATGCCCCCACACAGTCTATTTATCCGCATTCCGCAACGCTTTTCGCTGCCATCAGTGCCTGTGTTTTTGTGACCGTCGGAGTGTTCGGTAAGTAGAATTATATATATATATGTATATATGCGACTATGTGTTATTTGTATAATTGCAGGCAATCTGATAACATTGCTGGCGTTGTTAAAGAGCCCAACGATACGCGAACATGCGACAACAGCCTTTGTCATATCCCTGAGCATATCCGATTTATTATTCTGCTCCTTCAGCCTGCCACTGACAGCCGTGCGTTTCTTTCAGGAGGTACTTGCAATTTGCTTCTAAATTTTATGCATAATTTGTTTACATTTTTACATTTACCACTCTCATTTCACAGAGTTGGACATTTGGGAGCACTTTGTGCAAGATCTTTCCAGTTATCTTCTATGGCAATGTCGCCGTCTCACTGCTCAGCATGGTGGGCATTACGCTAAATAGGTAGGATTTAGGAACAGAAGTCAGGTCAAATTCATATAGATATAAATACATAATGTGCTCTTAATTTGCAGATATATACTCATTGCCTGCCATAGCCGATACTCACAGATCTATAAGCCCAAGTTGATAACGCTTCAGCTGGTGTTCGTTTGGGCCGTATCCTTTCTACTGCTGGTAAGCAGTGCTATGCACAAGGCACACACACAAATCGTTTACAAACTTTAACTGAATTAATCCTTTTTTTTGTAGCTGCCACCTATATTGGGCATATGGGGTGAGATGGGTCTCGACGAGGCAACCTTCTCGTGCACAATACTCAAAAAGGAAGGCAAATCGATTAAGAAGACGCTCTTCCTAATTGGCTTTCTGTTGCCCTGTCTGGTTATCATCATATCGTATTCCTGTATCTATATAACTGTGCTGCATCAGAAGAAAAAGATACGCAGTCATGATAATTTTCAAATTGGCGCCGCCGGTGCCGCTAAAACAGCATCAGCATCCGGATCCTATGTGACGACGACGAGTACGCGTAAGGCGCGCGAGGATAATCGCTTGACGGTGATGATGGTTACCATATTTTTGTGTTTCCTCATCTCTTTCCTGCCGCTGATGCTTGCCAACGTTGTCGATGATGAGCGCAACACCTCCTATCCCTGGCTGCACATCATTGCCTCTGTGATGGCCTGGGCCTCCAGCGTCATCAATCCGATTATCTATGCGGCAAGCAATCGCAACTACAGGTGCGAATAAACCATTGTGAAAGATTCATTTAAGTTGATTAATCTAAACTAAAAATTATTCTGATCGTTTTAGAGTTGCCTATTACAAGATATTCGCATTACTCAAGTTCTGGGGCGAGCCGCTATCACCGATGCCAAGTAGAAACTATCACCAAAGCAAAAACTCAAAGGAATTATCGGGCGTCATTCGCAGCACGCCATTGTTTCATGCTGTTCAAAAGAATAGTATTAACCAAAAGTGCCAAACATATTCAGTATGAGTCTTTTGTATTCAAATTTGCAATACACGACAATTAACTACTTATTAATATAATATACACATATACAAATATGTATATGTAATTTTTTTAATTTATGTATATTAATTACAATATTCGAGAGTGCATAAGTGAAACAAATAAAAGAGAAATAATATATTTAATCTATATCTGTTGTATTTAACTTCAGTTACCATACTTGGTACGACTCATTAATAAAGATCATTCCGCCCGACTTTCCTAGCAGGTTGCTGGAGGTGCATGCACCAGTGACGCAAATTAGGTTGTTGCATTGTCTAAATTGAATACAAACAAAAAATTGCCGCATACTTTTGGGGGATTTCGATTTTTTTATCAAACTGTATACAAGGATTATGGGGTCATCTAAAACGCGAAAAACTTTTGATGGAATTAGTTATAATTCAAAATCAGAAAATACGTTTTTTATCTAGGCACAGCTGATAAGTGTTACATCAGTGTTACAATCATTAAGGCCCATCATCGATTAAGTTATCATAAATATTAATTGTTATAAGCCATTATTTGCGCTGGGCAAATAACTCATTCCGGCTTTAAGCTTTAATCGTCACCGAGACATCTCTATGTTGGTTTTCTACGTGCCGAATGCTAGTTGATTATTTGGTGCAAATATTTTTTTCTTTTGGCATTGAATTTCTGTGAGTAGATACCCTCATATTTATCCCGGGGAGCTCCGTAGGATACTTAAGGGTGTCCCCCAATGATCTGAAAACTCACCTTCGTGTTAAAAAATATAAAAAAAATATATATATAAAGTAACTTAATTTTCATATATAGGTTATGTAAAAGGCTTTAAGCACCAAAAACAATACTGCGCAAAGTAAGGCGTGATGTGAGGCGTAGAAAGTCGAATAAAGTTTTGTCGGGTCTCGCTCGTTTAAATTAAATTTTGTGTAATAACTACATATACCAATAAGTCTGAGCATAAAATGTTAGCCGTAAGCTATGAACATTAAATATACGTAGTCAGTTATAATGACGGCTTAAGTTTTGTAAATGGAGGGGAGGGCACCAAAAATGTTCTTGGGATAAGATGTGACTGTATGATTTCGCCCCACAGGAAGGGCGGGAGCGCTACCGTTAGACGTCGAAGTTTTTTCTTTTCTTTTCTTTTAAATAATTGTTATCACTGTGGGTTAAATCAGCTGTCTAATAGTGATGTGTAGATTTGATTAGTTTTGCGATATTGTTCGATCGGCGGGCATGGGTAGACCCACCCCTAATGGAGTACTGGCTGGCCGGAGCTGCTTCATTATAACAAACCGACTCGTGACAGCGTGTATATAAACGGATTGTAAATAACAATATAAATTACCATGGATGGCAAGGCAATTAAGATTGTCATACTAGGCGAAAGGGCCGTTGGCAAATCCTGGTAAGCAACTAACTAAATTCCAAATTTATACTATTTTTATTGCGTATTTATCACAAACACACACACATGCACACACACACACGCAAATATGTCAACACATGCGAAGAAGACTCCTAAACAAAGAATGGCTCTGCAATAACTGACTGAGTCACTTGTGAGCTTTGCCTTGTCCATTTTGCATCCTGATCGAAAGTATTTTTGTTCCTTTTGTTTTGCAGTCTGATTCGTCGATTCGCTGAGAAGAAATTCGATGCTAATCAGGGCGTCACAATTGGCATGGACTTTAAGAGCGCCGTGATATGTGTGAATGGTACAGAATACAAGGTGGCCCTGTGGGACACAGCTGGCGAAGAACGATATCGCTCTTTAACACCCATTTTCTATCGCAATGCGCTGGGCGCCATTCTCGTCTACGACAGCACCAGGCCGGAGACTCTCGTCAAACTGGAGGAGTGGTTCGAACTGCTGAATACTTATAACGACAATCGCAAAATTGCCATTATTGTTGTTGGCAACAAAATCGATCAGGAACGTGTTGTGGATCGTGAGGAGGGTCGCAAATTCGCACGCAAACACGGCGCTCTCTTCATCGAGACATCGGCTAAATGTGATCTGTTTGTCAGCGATGCGTTTAAGGATATTGTCAAAAAGGTGCCCAACTTTTAAATAATACTACGAGTAAAAGTTGACTAATATTTCTTATTTTTATTTTTTAGATTGTTTCGTCGGAACATTTTGACAACAGCAAGAAAGAGAGGGCTTCAAGTCTTCCTGCTCCTCCTGCTCCTCCTGAGTCTGATTCTAGTTCTTCATGCTGTTGATTCTTTGGAATTAACGGGCGTCATTCGCAGCACACCATTGTTTCATGCTGTTCAAAATAATAGTATTAACCAAAAGTGCCAAATATATTCGGTATGAGTAACATATTTAATCTAAAGCATTTGATTACGCTATCAGCTTTTTGATAGCGTTATTTTCCAATCAACAACACTAAGTTATTTCCACGTTATGAACTTTGTTGAGTGTATTTAGACTGAAAGCCAAATGCTTAGTCTTTTCTTAAAGGTTTGAAGCCGCTTGCTAAGCCTTCTCACAACGAGAATAATTATAAGCGACCGATAAGCTAGAGCTATGTGAAACAACTAACTAGCTGCAGCAGCCGGCCGATCAGCGAACGCACTTTATCCAGAGAGAGGAAAGAGAGAGAGACAGCTGTATTTAACTTCATTTACCCTACTTGGTACGACTTATTAATAAAGATCAGGTTGCTGGAGGTGCATGCACCAGTGACGCAAATTAGGTTGTTGCATTGTCTAAATTGAATACAAACAAAAAATTGCCGCATACTTTTGGGGGATTTCGATTTTTTTATCAAACTGTATTCAAGGATTATGGGGTCATCTAAAACGCGAAAAACTTTTGATGGAATTAGTTATAATTCAAAATCAGAAAATACGTTTTTTATCTAGGCATTTAGGACTCTGCTTGGTTAAATCGGCATGCTGTTGCTGATTAGCCTCACAGATCTGTTTCACTTTGAGCATCTTTGTCTCGAACACATTGCGTTCCAGCTGAATGACCTGCAGCTCACTCGGATCAGCCTCATTATCCTTCTTTGGCTTGCAAGCAAATGGGCGTTTTCGCTCCTTATTGAGGCGGACGCCGAAGGAACTCGAAGTTGTCCTTAAAGCGACCCTTGACCAGACACTCTATCGGTATCTCCTTGGGCACCAACTTCTTCTGGAAGCTCGCCTGCAGCAGCTTAAAGTTGTGTTCGAATTCTTTCTCCTGCTTGGCCAGAAACTTGACGCGCTCTAACTAGACCGCATCCGGGAATAGCATGTCAATAAGCTGGCAATAGACAGCGGCTATTTGCGGAGAAATTCTCGTAAAGCGAACGATTTTTGTTTTTCTTGTTTGACATCCCTGCATACTTACCGGTGCAGAGCTCCTCGACTTTCAGGATTTCCGTCTCCATTCTTTCATTTACCCAGGAGAGCACCTTGAAGCGCGATAAATTCTTCGATACATTTTTCGACTGCACGTTATTGGGATCCATTTGCTATTATTTTTAAGGACTTACAAAGTTATTAGTGTTCGTCTGCACCGTTCAGCTTGCCAAGTCAAATGTACTGAACATAAAATAAAACACAAACTGCAGAGCCTACTATTGAGAATAAAAATAAATAAATAAAAAATAAACTCAATGGCAGCCATAGGTTTCATTGGATCAAATCACAGGACAGTGTGCGCATTTTAAGTGTTTTAGCTGCGAATGCTCTTTTGCTCTGCTTCGTCCTCTTTGCTCCAATGCGAGGCAAAAAAAAAAAAAAAAATACTTCCCAGTAGGGAAATAGTCAATGACCGCTCACTACCGAATGCATTCTGTATGCATACAATTCGTTACATAGAAATACGCATGTATTAAGAGTTGTATGCTAGAGCTTCTAAGTCAAGCAACAAACTTGTCTTTGCTTAAGCTACAGCAACAAAAAAGCTGTGCGAGCCTGTAAAGCGCATACAAAGCTTTTGGCAACGCAAACTTTCTGCACGGCATGTAATGTGATTACTTGTGCCTGTACACCGTCTACAAAGTATACATTACGAATCTAAAATGAAATGCGTAATGCGATTTTTTCGCTGCTGGGTATTCATTTGTTACTATTCTTCTCTTTAGTGCGTGTTTTTGCTTGGCAACTGAATACTAATTGCTCAACTGTTCAAAGAGAGCACTCTTACACGCACACACACACAAACAGAAACATACACACGCGTCTCATAGATACATATACATATATATATATATATACACATAATATTTAAATCACATTTCCAAAAAAAAAGGTTTTATTCTTATTCCTTTCGCATTTGTTGTTGTTTTGTTGTTTTCAGGAGAATTCTTAGCGCACACTAGCAGTAATTAGATAGTACAAGAACACTGCAGTTTTTTCTTTATGCCTTGACGGCAAATTTGCGCTGCGGGAAGATGGAACGCTTGCGGATCTCCTTCAGCGTCTTGCGGTTGGCGTCGCGCGACGACAGAGCCTTACGCATGGAGCGGGTCTTCTTCTTGCGCAGATCCAGTGGCTTGTACTTCTTGTTCTTGAACACTTTGCGCAGATTCTCCTTCTGCTTCTGGTGCATCACAATATAGACGCGTGCGATGGCCTTGCGCACAACGCGACTATCCAATTCAAATATAAATAAACAATCAAATTAGTCGCATGTTGTTGTTTGTTGCTTGCCGAGCATAACTTACATTTTGGAAAGCTTGGATGGGGCTCCGCCGGTGACTTTGGCCACACGCAAATTGAGCAGCTCATTCTTGAGCTCATCCAATTGCTTGGTGAGCTCCTTTTTGTCCTTGGTTCTCAATTCGGAGCACTTGATTTTACCCTGTGCACAGAATATAGAAAAATATTATTAGTAATTTGTTTGATACACACAAAAATAATAATTCACACACTAAATATTCACAATTTGTATGGTGTTTCATACACTTGCTTGTTATTTTAGCTACGGATGTGCTTTATTTTTTTCGAATTAAAATTCATAGAGATTTGGGCACCAACCATTTTTCTCGCTGGTCACGTCAAAAAAGAAAGAACTAGGGCGGTGTGCAACACAACGAGGGCTGCTTCAATGCAAACAAATGCCAATTTTTTGACATTTGACAGTAGCTCAGCCATATTTCACAACACTATTACTGTTGCTCAGCACTGCCACATTTTAATTTTTCAATTGTGGAGCAATATTGCTAAATGCGACACAGTGGCAACGCCAGCATACCTAACCGAGAGCCCCCTCAAAGCTAAAGGAAATCCGCAATTTGTTTAAACTTTGGCGTGTATATAAACAAATTGTAAATAACAATATAAATTACAACACATAAATATACAGCAGATAGCAAACATGGCTGACAGAGCAATTAAGCTACTCATAATAGGCGAAAGTGGCGTTGGCAAATCCAGGCAAGCAACTAGCTAAATTCCAAATTTATACTATTTTTATTGCGTATTTATCACAAACACACACACATGCACACACACACACGCAAATATGTCAACACATGCGAAGAAGACTCCTAAACAAAGAATGGCTCTGCAATAACTGACTGAGTCACTTGTGAGCTTTGCCTTGCCCATTTTGCATCATGATAGAAAGTATTTTTGTTCCTTTTGTTTTGCAGTCTGATTCGTCGATTCGTTGAGAATAAATTCGATGATAATCATGACGTTACAATTGGCATGGACTTTAAGAGCGCCGTGATGTGTGTGGATGGCACAGAATACAAGGTGGCCCTGTGGGACACAGCTGGCGCCGAACGATTTCGCAGCTTAACACCCAGTTTCTATCGGAAGGCGCTGGGCGCCATTCTCGTCTACGACATCACCTGTCGGGAGTCTCTCGTCAAACTGGAGGCGTGGCTCGCCGAAGTGGATAGTTATAGCGACAATCCCAACATTGCCATTATTGTTGTTGGCAACAAAATCGATCGGGAACGTGTTGTGGATCGTGAGGAGGGTCGCAAATTCGCACGTAAACATCGCGCTCTCTTCATCGAGACATCGGCCAAATGCGATCAGTTTGTCAGCGATGCGTTTAAGGATATTGTCGAAAAGGTGCCCAACTTTTAAATAATACTACGAGTAAAAGCTGACTAATATTTCTTATCTTTATTTTTTAGATTGTTTCGTCGGAATATTTTGGCAACGGCACTTCCTCCAACGGGCTGACTATAGATAATGAGCAAGACATCGATTCAAGTCCTTCGAGATGCTATTGTTGATTCTTTGGGGTTCTTTCAAATTAACGATTTTGTGTAAAATGCCTAGTGTATATTTAACGTTCAATAGCATAAGCATAAAGTCGTCTACTCACAATGCCATCTCACATATCCCTTAAGGTTTTGGTAAGCAATACGACGCAAATGTTGAATGTACCCTCTTAATTGTAAATATATAATAATCCCATACATTAAATTCAAACTTGACAACTACAACTTGCCCCACTGTCCAAGATCGCCAAATGGATTTTGAGCTTGTGGCTTGATCCCCGTTCTCTCTCACTTTCTCGGTGTGTACTACTCTTCATGGCATAATTTTATAATTTGTTTTTTTTTATTTATTGTTTATTTGAAGACATTTCTGCATTCAAGTCAAGAACTTCACTTAATTTAATGTGGAAAAAAAAACGTAGATATACATTCATTGTACATTGTTTCCCGCAAAATAGAGAAAGAAAAATAAGTAATGATAAATGACAAATGAGAAGAATCGATTGTAGATAGAAATGTACAAGGAGCACGATTATTGTTATTAATTTAATCGTTTTGATTGGTGTTTTTCTTTTCATTTCGTTCTGCGTGTGTTTGGTGTGTGTATTGTGAGAGTGTATTTACATTATCGATGAATTTGCTTGTTTGTTTGTTTGTTGCAATTAATCGCTATCGCTATCGAAATAGTTGACGCTGTGAAGAAATAGCAACTCCAGCCGTACGCCCTCTTTTTATGTACACATTATATAGTGTGGTTGGATTTATCGTTTTTTTTTTGTTTTTTAGGTTTTTGAATAGTGTCTAGGCAAATTACAAATGTAACTTAAACTTATAGCAATGTCTCTCTGCTGATTTGGTCACTATTTGCCATCGATGCCACTCTTTTTGGCATCCAATTCGTAGATGAGCAACCGCCACATTTTTACAACAAACACCTCAGCCTCCTCATCCAGCACCTGTCGCCAAAAACAAAGATAAAGAGAGAGATAACGAGTTAGTTATCGATATATTTATAGAGGTGAATTTGGTTTGAATTGTGTTTTAGTTACCATTTGGACATCGTCCAGTATGCTTTGAGGCGGACTGCCGGCCAATACTTTGGAGCATATGAAGTCGACTAACGTCGGCTCCGGCTCGCCAATATATTCAATGATCTTCTTGTTGATCCACGGACGGATTTTGCGTTCCATTAGACCGCTGTCGACCTCGTTGCGATCGAGTTTATAATTGAAGAGGTCCTCCTTCTGTGTGGGTATCCGGTCAATGATGCTCTTTATGTGGCGACGCTTCTCATCCTGCACCTTGGCACCATTCTCATCCTTTTTGGTGTTTGCTGCTGCTGTGCCACCGGTGCCACCTGTGCCATCGCCGCTCCCCGCCGACGCAGATGCAGCCTCGTTTTTAGCGTGCTTATTGTTGCCGCTGCCGCCGCCGCCATGTTTGCCAGCATTTTGTCCGCTCGCTTTCACACTGGCACTTCCGGCTGAAGTGGCGGAAGTTGAACCAGTTCCGGCACCAGCCGCACCACTGGCATTGGCAATCTTTTGGCTAACGGCGGCGGCAGCAGCTGTCGCCGCTGATACAGCAGAACTTTGGCGCTCCGCAGCCGTTTGTGGTGCACTAACGGTTGTTGTGCTATTGCTCAAATTGTCATCGTAATCTACAAAAGAGGAAAAACACAAATGCAGACATTGTTAATCGTTCTCTTAACTGTACACACAGAGAGAGAGAGAGAGCAGAGAGGGAAAGATAAAGAGGGAGAGAGAGAGAGAGAGAGAGAGAGAGAGAAAGAGAGCAAGTACCTGCAATAAATTCAACATATTCTTTGCAATGTTGCCATATTTGAAAAATGAATGAATGTTTCATTTCCTGTGTCGTTATCGGCGACTTAAGAGGGCTGAGAGCAAATGAAAGTGATTGCTTACATTTCTTAGTTTACACATATAATTGACACAATTCATATTTGACAATTTCTAAATGAAGTATGCAGCTGATCTAAAGGATTATTAAAGAAAATCAACATTTTAAAGTTGTCTTTTATTTTTGGATTTGGCAAAGACATTCTGGTGAAAGACATTCAGCGATATCCATGGATTTATTGGTGACAAGCGATAAGCGATTAAGCAAAGAGCGCACCGTGTGCTAAGATTGTGTGTTATGAGAGCGAAGGAACGTAATTCTCTCGATTGCAATTGATTGCTATCCTGCTCTACACATGACATTTAAGCAAAGAGTCTATGGATTGAATATCTCAAATGTTCTGTCAGACTGTAACTGATTGCCATCTTGCTCTCTCTCTCTCTCTCTATCTATCTCTCTTTCTCACATAGTTGGTTTATTATGTTCCACTCTCCACTTTTCAGTACTCACCCAAGGGGACCAGTTTACGCTTCTTGGGATTGATATTATCGTCATTGTCATCGTCGTTGACAAACACGCCCGTCGTCTCGATCATTTTCTTCTTGAGATTGTTGCCCAGCGTGAGCGAGATGACCGGCATGCTCATTGCGGACGCAGCAGCAGCAGCTGCCGCCGCTGCAGAGGCAGACGTAGCGCCTCCGGAGGATGCGTGCTCGTTGTCCATGGCATTCATTGTGGGTGTGTGGATGTTGGAGAGTGAATCTCTCGACTCGCTATTCTGCCGACTGACACTCTCTCCAGCCTGATTGTTGTTGTTGCTGGTGGTGTTGTTGTTGTTGCTGGTGCTGGTCTTGGGATGGGAGGAATAGCCACTGGCATTGGATGCGGTGTCCGCCATGGAGGCGCGATCATCGATTGTCGACATGGAATCCTCGGATGGCGGCGGCTTATGCAGCACACCCGATCCGCTCGGACCAGCGGCCATTGCACCGCTGTCCAAGTCATCATCATCATCATCCAACGCATCGGCCATTTCCTGCTGATGATGCTGATGGTGCTTGTGTTGCTGCTGCTGCTGCAGTTGATCCTTCTGGTGTGTGTGTGCCGCGTCCTGTTTGCGTCGCTGCGCCGCCGCCGCCTCCACATTGACATTGATGAGGATGCGCGGCTCGTAGAGTTTCTCGATTTCGCGACGCGCCTTCTCGAATTCCAGCGATGGATTCTCAAAATCTCCACTGAATATCTTATTCTTCAGTTCGGACAGTTCGGCGGCCTCCTTTTCGCGATCCTTGGAATCGGCATCCGCTTCGCGGACACGATCCGCCAGACGCAGCTGCAGTTCCCGTCCACGATAATACATCGTGTCGTCGCGCTCATCATCGTAATCCTCGACAAACTCCTTTAGCCGCTTTGCATCTTTTTCGCGCTCATCCTGCCGCATTAGATCCTTCAAGCGATACTGCAATGTCAAATCAAAAATATACATAAATAAACAATATATTTGCTATAATTTCTTAGTTTTTGAATATGCCAAGAGTTTCAAAATCGCTTATTAATTCGGTGTTTATGTGTCTCTATCTCTCTTTCTTCCGTTCTCCCTCTCTCTCACATATATATTTGTAGCCCAATAGTCGGATATATTATTCTCATATTAATCTCTTCTCTCCTTTTGTTTTTGCTTTTTTTTCGGAATTTGTATTAGTTTTAAATTGAAATTTGTGCGGCAATTACTTTGAGCCAAGTTACAATTTAAAAACAAAACATATATCTTTATCTGATTATTAACATGATTAATATTATATTTAAAATCGAATCGTGAATCGTGACTAAAATTGAATTCCCCCATAATTCGGAATTTGTATTAATTATTGGAAAATTTTCGGCAATTAATTTGAATCGAGTTGCAATTAAACAAAATAAAAAAACTTTTCAAAATTATATAACGTTATCTGATTAATAGTATGATTACAATAATTGATGATGATTGATAGTGTATTTAAATCCGAATTGGCAACCCGCCTACCTTTTCGTTCTCCTTGGCCTTGCGCTTCTCGCGTATCTCCCAGTTGGAGAGGCGAATCTGGTAGGCCGATTCCTTTTCCCTGGCCTTCTTGTCGGCCTTTTTGCGCTCGCGCTGCTCCTCCTCCATTTCCTTTTCTCTACGCGCATCGCGCACTGGCTTCACGATCTTCTCCTCGCGCTCCCGTTCACGCTCCCTCTCCCGCTGCTCTCTGTCCCGTTCGCGCATCTCGATGCGCTCTCTGTCCCGATCACGTTCCCGTTCCCGGTCTCGATCCCGATCCCGTTCTCGTTCGCGCTCCTTGTCGCGCAGCTCGCGCATCTCACGCTCCCGCATCATCTCGCGCTCGCGCTCCCGGTCCCGTTCGCGTTCACGCTCGCGATCGCGCTCCTTGGTGCGGGATTTGGAGCGACGTCGACGACTGTCTTTGTTGTCGCTGCGCTCCTTGTGTGCATCCTTGTGTGTGTCCTTGTGATCCTTGCGCACCGGCGACACATCGATGGTGACTATGGACTCCTTTCGGCTGCGACTGCTCATCGCCGGCTCCTTGCTCGGCTCTTTGTCATTAATGACCACCACTTCATCCACCTCGCTGCCGGCATTGTTATTGTTGTTATTGCTATTGTTGTTGTTGCTGCTATTGTTGTTATTGTTGTTGGTATTATTGGTACTGTTGGTGCTGCCCGAGCTCGAGGAGGGAACGACACCAGCAGCAGCAGCGGCAGTAGCGGCAACAGCTGCGGCGGAGGATTTGGCATCGCTTCTGCTGCTGCTGCTGGTTTTGCGTTCAGTTTCACGCTGCTTTTTGCGATCGCGTTCCCGTTCGCGTTCCTTCTCCTTCTCCTTGGTGGCCAGCTGTTTCTCCTTTTCCTTCTCCTTTTCGAGCTCCTTGCGATGCTCATCAGCCTCGGCACGCATCCGGAATTTACCAATTTCGCTACTTATCAAATTGCGTTTCTCCTCTTCGAGTGCATTATCATTGAGTGACTTGATCTTCAGATCCTCCTCGCCGCGTCGCGTCTTCTTGCGATTGGTGTTGCTGCTGCTGTAGAGATCACCACGATTTGTCCCTTCGAATCCCTCGAATTCGTGCTTGTGCTCCTCGAGCAGATCGTGCATCTGATTGGTCGCATACTCATCCTCAGTCTTTTCATCCAGCATAGCATTGGGGCCGCCTTCACTGCCATTTTTGCACTCCTTCTCCTTGTAATCCTCAATGAGCACTTTATTCTTTGCATCCACCTTGGCGACCAGTTTCTTGCCATCGATCTCCAATTCGCTCAGCAGGCGCACTGCTCGCATCGCCGCAATCGGTCCACTGCAACAACAAAAACAACAACAAAAATTAAACTTATTACCATAAGTACTTATGAACAAGTAGAAAGTTTAATCTTGGCAAGAAGTCAAGTCAAGTTGAGCTTACTCGAATTCACAGAATCCGAATGTGGAGACACGTTTCCAGTTGATGACGACACCGCATGCGGCAAGGATGCGCTTGAGCAGCGTTTCCGGTACACGTTCGCTAATGTTCCCAACGAAGACGGTGATGATGGGACCACGGAATTGTGGCTGCGGCTCCGGCGGTCTATGGTAAACTGTTGGCTGTGAACTGATCGTCGCTGAATTGCGGTAACTGCGTGGCGGGGGAATCAGCTGCGAATTACAAACAAATTTAATACAAATTCCTTTTGCATCACATTAAGACAGAGAGAGCAAGAGCAAAAAAAAATAGCTAGAAATAAAAACTAAAAACTTACTTGCGGCGGTAGTATCGACGTATTCATATATGGCATCGGTGCACGCGGTGGATATGACATCTTGTTGCTGTTCCAGTTGTTGTTGTTCCAGTTTTTTTTGTTGTTCCACTTGCTGTTGTTGTTCGTTTATGTTTTGCGCCTTTTAGACTAAAGAGCTATATTTTTGTAGTTTTGTTTTTGGCGTGCGTGCAAATTGAAGCCGACACAAAACAGACACACACATATACACAAACAAACTCACACAATTACACACACAGACACACACAAGCACAACTCTTGGAGTGAATGTGGAATCGTGTACGATATTTGTGGATTGGATATGTGGGTGCAGGGGTGGGGATGGGGGAATATATGTGATCGCGTCGCTATCCAAACGTGCTTGTGCCCGTTCAAGCACTTTCACATGTGTGTGTGTGTGTTGAATCCTTGGCGTATCGATATGCAAGTTTTACATGCATATGCAATTAAAAACTACACGTAAAAAGGACGTTGTTAAATTTTTCACCACTGCGGCCGCTGCTGCATAGGGATGAGAAAGCGTGTAAGCGCTGCTGTTATCGTCACTCATGCGATATAGTCGCAATGCAGTCGTTGAGCGAAACATCGATCACATTCTTTTATCGATGTCAGTTGGCAGTTGATAGTGATGCAAAATGCCAAAAGATTTACGCACGTTCATCAAAATACAAACAACAAACACAAAAACAATTAATTTCGATTTTATAACATAGCGCTATAATTGAAACATTCGCTTTCGAGCATAAAGACAATTTTATAAAAATAATCATCAAGTAATAAAAAGTTCTTGAACAATTCGTTGTGGAATGACAAAAATATAAAAAAAAAATTTTTGCTTTTGCTTGAAGCGAAACTTATACAATGCGACTGGGAGGCGTTCTTCGATGTCGCAGCGTTATCCGGCAGCAATATGTGCCGCAGCACAAGCCAGTGCTAGAGGACGACATAAAACGTTTGGAGGATTTTCTGCTGTCGAAGCCAAATATATTGGTCCTAACGGGCGCTGGCATCTCAACAGAATCAGGTAAGACACGCTAATTTCTTTATAAATAAATATATATATATAGCGATAATTGTTTTGGCAGGTATACCCGATTATCGTTCGGCTGGCGTTGGGCTTTATGCGCGCACCAATCACAAACCGATTCAGCATAGCGAGTTCGTAAAGTCGGCCAGTGTGCGTAAACGCTATTGGGCCCGCAATTTTGTTGGCTGGCCAAATTTTTCGAGCACCCAGCCAAATAGTTCACATCATGCGTTGGCCCGCTTCGAGCGGGAGATTCGCCTGCAATCTGTGGTCACCCAGAACGTTGATCGGCTGCACACAAAAGCGGGCACCAAGAGCGTCGTCGAGGTGCACGGCAGTGGCTATGTGGTGAAATGTCTGAGCTGCGATTACCGCTGCAATCGTCATGAGTTCCAAAGCATACTCGCCACACTGAATCCGATGTTTAAGGATGCACCCGATATGATACGACCCGATGGCGATGTTGAGATTCCCCTCGATTATATTGAGAATTTCCATATACCACCGTGTCCGCAATGCGGCGGTCATCTTAAGCCAGAAATTGTATTCTTTGGCGATAGTGTGCCCAAGGATCGTCTCGAGACCATAGCCCGAATGGTGTACACCAGCGATGGTTTGCTGGTGCTCGGTTCCAGCCTTTTAGTTTTCTCCGGCTATCGCATTGTGCTGCAAACCAAGGATCTTAAGCTGCCGGTGGCCATTGTCAATATTGGTGAGACGCGAGCGGATCATTTGGCCGACATCAAAATCTCGGCTAAGTGTGGCGATGTGATACCCAAACTCTTTGATTTTAGCCACAGAGAAGCATAGCAGAGATTTTTTCAAATGTAATATTGTTTTTAATTGTAATAGAAAACTTGTTGACACTTAGTTGCTGACGATCTACATTTTGTAAAATTGTAAATCTTCATCGAGCGTGACTCGTCAAGAGTCAATTGATGAATGCAAATTTGTTTGCAAAAAATCAAACAAAAAATGCCTGTTCAACAGATTGAGGCCGATATATATAAACAGTTATTTCCTGATACTATATTTATCGATTCTATCGTAATGGCCACGATTGGTGTCCCTAAACCAAATGTCCGCTTCGGTCAACTGCAGCTGCAGGAGCGTCTCCTCCGTGCGATCCTTGAGTCGTTCATCGTCCTGAGCGAAGCGCAGTGTGCAGGTGCCCGTGCATGGATCGGCCAGCTGCTCATTGTACTCGTAGACAACCAGATAGAAGTGATCGCCGCTGGTGAAGGACTCATGCAACAGCAGAGGCGTCTGCAGAGCGCACCTCAGCTGCTGTGAGTCGCTCGGCTCCGAATCGGAGAGCTCAATTACGCTTGTTTCTGACTGAGCTGGCATTTGATTCGGTGGTGTTTGTGTCTGTGATTGTGGCGACAGCTGTGGCATGGGTATCTGTATCTGATTTTGTGAGGCAACAACTGTTATGATGCTGTCATTGTATGTGGAGTCTTCATCCGTTTGCGCTGGCGAATCATCGTCCATGGCAGGGCTTAGTTCACAGCATCGTTTGGTCATATAAAAGGAACTATCAATATGCTCATCTACCGTTGGTGACTGCACATTGTGGAATACGTCTAGCTTCTGTTCCACCTCAATGCAGGACCTGCACTTATAATCGGTGACTTCCGAATGCGGGGATAAACGCATTGTTTCCACACGGCATTTGAGATGCGTTCCCGTCGCCGCACACATTATGCAAAGTTGAATGCTCCACGTGCTCCGACAGTAATCCCGTCCGTTTGGACAGAGACACTCCGCCATATCGCAGCGCAAACGCGTCCTGTGAAGTTCACGGTAGGCATTCTGTTGACGCTCCCACGTTGCATCGCGATCGGGCACAAATACGGACTGTAATCGGATCGTGTCGCGGAACTTCTTATCGCGACACCACAGACATCGCAAATAGTAGCCGGAGGCGAGCGCATAGCGACGCATGCAGCTGCGATGCGCGAATCCTTTGCGACAGCAATCCCCATATGCGACATTGTGGAGCACAAATGGGTAGATGACACGAAAGCAAATGGCGCAATGGGCATCCTTTGGTGGATCGGCGAGCAGCTGCCGCTTATAGGCATCGAGTGGCATGCAATTTTCACAGTAGCTGCGAAACTCATCGCAGAAGTGAGAAATGCAACGGTTTTCCAAGCCGCACGCTATGTGAAAAACAATGCGACACATGTAGCAAATCACACTGGCACCTGTCTCCTTGCAGAATGCACATTTCCGCTGCTGGGCATCTGCTGCCTCCTTGCGGATGTCGCGCAGCAGAAAACCCAAAATTCCAGTGGCGTTGCCGCCGCGTTGTGGCAAATTTGTCGAAAGCAACTGGAAATAATAAAAATAAATAAAACAGAATTACCTTAATATGATGTCAATCAATTATAGGAGCTGTGCGTATCTACCAGACAATAATAGTGCACTGTCACATTTTGTTTCCTCATCCACTCGCCGTACAATAGCGCATCCTGTTCATCGTCATTTTCATTTTTGCTGCTTTTCTTTTGACAAATATCACACTTGTACATGACGCTCCAAGTTTAAAACTAACACAGTGTGACAGTGTGAACACCCATATCGATAACATCGATAGCACGAATCGCATTCTGTACTTTCCAGCACTACTTGTCTGTGTAGAAAAAAAGTAGGCAGGAATAACAACTGCAACAACAAAAACACAGCCGCTAGAGAGAGGCATCGGCAAAACTGGCTGTTATATTTTATTTTTATATATATCATAGTTAAACAAGAACACAATGGCCTACGACTTAAAAAAGGAGTCTGACGTTAAGGAGTATGTAGAGAAGCTGGGCGTTGAATATCGCTTTGGCTGCTATTCGGAAAAGAAACCGGAAGGTAGGAAGGAAATAGCAACAACAACAGGCGGCCAGTCTGCGAGTGGCTGCAACAACAACAACAGCAGCAAACCGCAACAAAAACAATGTGTGCTCTAACCTAGGTTTTTTTTTTGGTAGCGTAATTTAATTACAAAACAAACGATCTTTTTTCTTTTTTTTTTTTGCTTTCAAACCAATAGTAAATTGCGAAAAGAAAAATAAAAGTTGAAAATGATAATTTCTATTTACAGTTTGCCATCTTCTCGGTGATTATTTGGAGGGCATTAAGAAGGACTTCGAGAAGGCATCCAAAGTATACAAATCGACATGTGACGATTATGGTTATGCAAAATCCTGCTATAAATATGGCAACTATAGCTTTCTGGGCAAGGGCAAAAGTGGCAGCAAAGGCGAACCGCGTGTCGCTTATCAATATTATGAGAAGGGCTGCAACCTAAATGATTCGGATGCGTGTTTGCATTCTGGCCTGTTGCTGGTTTCACGCTCAATGCCCAAAGAGATTGACAGAAATGTGCCCAAGGTGAGTGCAGCCACAAGAACAACAACTTGAGCAATTACCACATATACAATAATATCTATTATTATTATCATTAAAGGGCTTGCAGTTTCTAACAAAGAGTTGTGACATGAACAATGCCACCGCCTGCTTCTATTTATCCGGCATGCACATTTCGGGCGTACAAAAGAAGCCCGAGGACGTGTCGGGCGGGGCCAGCGTTGTGCCGCCGAGCACAACTAAATCGCCGATAAAGGACACCGATTACATTGTGCTCAAGGATATGAAGAAAGCATTTCAGTTTGCCTATAAGGCGTGCGAGTTGCGTAACATGTACGCCTGTGCAAATCTTAGCCAAATGTATGCGCGCGGCGATGGTATCGAGAAGAACGAAAAGGAGGCGGAAAAATACAAGAAGCTCGCCCTCGAAATGCAGGAGGAGGTGAAAAAGCAACAGGAGACGCTGACCTTTCAGCAGGGTGTCGGCATGCCAAACTGATTAACAACAATTAACTAAAACAACAACAACAATACATGCATCAAATAGTTTTCTTTTCCTTTTTTTTAATATTGAACTTCATCATCCTGTTGCCTACGCCCCGCAACCCCTATTCCCCTCGTCTTCCTTCTATATTATATTTTTGAAAATCATTCAAATTTGATGATTTTTCGTTAAAACATTTGTGACGCGCGTTTTAGTCAAATTTATATTTTTTTTGTTTATTAAATATTTTTGTTCAGTTGATAATATCTTAAGTGGTTTATATATATATGTATATATATATATATATATCTTTCTTCCGTGTACATAGGCAAGCATTTGCGTTTTCGGCATGTGCGTGTGTAAGAGAAAAATCCTAGTTTTAATTGTTAAAGATAAAGATTAGCAAAAAGCCAGCAAAGCGATTATTACCTTATATATTCCCCCGTTGATACCTTAAAGTACCATGAATATAAAATATAAAGAAACAAACAACTCATGCACAATCAAAGGCGTTTCACATAACTTGTTAACATGCATCACATACAGATTTATATATATAAATACATATATATATATCCATGTATGTAAATGGGGACAGATAGGTAATGAAATAATACATAAATCTGATTTCAAAGAATATATATTTGTTGCTAATTAATTGGTTTTACAGCGAATGCTGAAAGCATTAATACAAGGAGATGCAAAATTGAATTTCGTGTTTATTTTTTTCTTCACGATTTCTTTTATAGCATTTGCTGACTTAATGATATGTATAATTTAAATTGTTATATTTTTTAGTCTTAAGAATTTCAAAAACATGAAGTTTTCCCTGTAGAAATGTTTCTAATTAAGTTCTATGCGAAAGTAATGCTGCAAGTCCAAATAAAAACGTTTTTTATCCGTTCAGTAGAAGGTGCCCTGGATACGAGTATATCCATATTTCACATATAAAACCAATATTAGAAGAGCGTGTAATTGGATTGTAATTGGGATATTTATAGGAATTGTAAAGCTTGAAGCAAATATGTAAACATTCAATAATATTTAGATCATGATAAATATTGCTTACTTTTCTATGAAGTCGATTCCAATTGGCACACATACATATACGTACATATATAGTTTTCTAAACTTATTTAGAAAACATGCAATAATAATCAAGAGGCACAAGTATTGAATACATTTATTTATATATGTTCTTTGGGTGAGTTTAAGAACGAAGTTCAACCTAATTGAACAGAATCGTGTCATCTGTTGTGACGATGACAATGTGCGTCCAATTAAAAATCTAACAAATTGAATGTAAATTCAGATTAGTTTATTTTTGAATATATGACATTATTATACAGTATATCGTAGTAGTATCGTGTTGTTTGTAGTACTACTTTATGGCTTGATTATTGTTGTTGTCGTCCAGCTAACTATTTCATTTTTGTGCCTAATTAGAAACGTTCCGATTCAATTAGTTGGACAGGCACACTCACACAGACAGACGCAGAGAGAGAGAGAGAAAGAGAGAGTGAGAGAGAGAGAGAGAGAGAGAGAGAGAGAGAGAGAGAGAGATAGTTGACAAGCGGCTTCCTGATGTGTCTCTAATTAGGTATGTAATCGTATTTTTCATAAGTCTCGCATGCCTCTGTATTATTTATGCCTGTCCAGACAATTGGCGGCCTTTTTTATCACCTGAGCCAAGCTGAGATAAGCCCTAAAAATGATGTCACGTACTATTTTCTTCACATTTTACATGTTGTTTTCGAAGCTGTCCTGATTCTTGTCTGATTTTTATTTATATTTATATATGTTGCTAGCCGGTTAAGCTAGCTAACTGTTTTTAACCCCATTTCTACAGATGACTAATTGTTTGTTGGCATCAGTGGCAATTCGTTGTGGGGAATCAAAACATGCCACTCTGATAAGGCGAATGAATAACTAATGAATGGGGCATACAGCAACTCAAACTAATGAGATGAGATGGAGATCAGATAACAGTTAGCATTGGGAGTTCGTTTCCTCAAATATAATTGGGTTTTTTACCCTTTTTTTTTGTGTGTGTGTTTTTTTTTTAAAGATATTTGTTTGTTTTTCTATCACTCTGCTTATTGTTGAGGAATGCGTTTTTAGGCATGCCTTAATATTTATATTAATGTTAATGCATAAATTGTTTAATGACACAAAGTAGCTTAATTAAATATATTATTTGCCTTGATTTTCGCAGTAATATAATTAGTTTGGTATGTATTGCAGTTGTTGTGGTTGGTTGTTGTTGTTGCTATTTTTGTTGCTGTTGGTCGAGCCAAGCCCAAGTCCGAAAATAAATAACTTTCTTTGATGGCACGAGCTGTTTGTATAGAGCATTATTAGTTGGTCGCTGTACCATGACATGACCTTTGTCGTACAGCAATATCCACGTATATATATATATACATATATATATATATATATATGTATATGTATGTAGTAGGCTGTAAAAATACGATCCCGTCCATGTGGGGTAACTGGAGACTGGCCGACGACAATAACAACAACAACAATAATAATAACCAACAAGTGCAGTAAAGTCTCGATAAATTGGAATCTACTTAAATAACTTTGAAATCAAAAACGTTGTCCGATATTCGTCCAAGTTGGACAATCCTAGGCGAGAGAGCGAAATTTATAGTTCAGGAATGATTATTCAAATCCCTTTGCAATCGAAAAATATTTTGAGATATAAACATTGTGTTCTGATGTTAGGTGTGTACATAAGTTCCTAAACCATTATGTACATCAAGTTTAAGTTCAACTAAATCCATTTCAATTAATAAATGAGGAATTGAAATATTTTTGCACTAATTTTCGCTGTTAAAATGCTGTCAAATGGTAATTCATACTTGAAATAAGCATATTCATTTGTTTATTTTTTCTCTCTAAATGTGATTCCCCGAATAATTAGAGCTGCAAATGATTATATTAATATCGGGATGTTTTGATATCCAAGCGAATACTGTAATATGGGTACACTCACACACACCCCACACACACACACACACATACACATACAGTGATAGAAAGTGGGTGTGTGTGTGTAAGTGTGAGTGTGTGTGTGTGTGTGTGTGGGGAGCATGCAATCCGTATTTTTTGTGTATGTGCAAGCACAAATACATACATACATACATACGTAGTCTATAGTTAGTTAAACTGACGGACCGAATGATGCCTCAATAGAACAAATTTTCAAGCTCGGCAAAAAAAATGTCGATGCTCAGTTTCGACTAAAGCGCTATCCGAAACATCGAATCAGTTTAACGTCAACGTCGGCGGCATCAAGACAATATATAGAATAAAATCATAGCCATAGCCAAATGCTAAGCTAAATCTAAATTTAAAAAGCAAAACCGAAGCCAAAGCCAGAACTAAAGCTAAAGCTTTGACTATAAATACACACATACCCACAGACACACACATACACATATGTACACTTATGCATACAGACAGACATACAAACAGATGAGAGCATAAAGAAATGTAAAAGATGCGCGCCGTCAACTGAGCAACGGGATTCGGGATTGACATTTCTTTTTTTTCGCCTATTGTCATATTGTTGTTGTTTTGTTTTTGTTCATGTTGTTGTTGTTAGCTTAAGCTAAAGTGTGATAAAGATAAAAGACAAACGATAGTGGACTTGGCACGAGACGCGAAAGCGAGATCGCAGCATACATATAACAGTGCCAACTGTCAACTGTCTGACTGCCGAAGAAGAAGAACAACAGTAAGCACAAGAAGAGGAAGAAGGCAACGAAAACGACGACGACGACGACTACGAACACTGGCAGTGGCGGCGTCTATTTTCTGATTGCCCCTTGATTTATGCCTTTTAGTGTGTTGCCTTTTGGCATTTGCCTCAAAACGCGAAATGCATTAAGTGAGACACACACACAACGCACACAAATAAAAACACACACACACACACACACATACTAATAATGCCTGTGTGTGGGTGTGTATGAGTGTCGCGCCACGCCGCGCCTTGTGCTTTAAATTGTCAAAGATCCCCCTCCACACCCACCCCCAACCCACTTCCGAATGTGCGCGCTTTGAACGTTGCAAGAGATCTTCACGACAATTGAAAATAAGCGCGCGCGTTTATATAGAGGCTCAAAGCCTGCTACATGCATTTGTGTGCGTACATCTCGTATATGTGTGGATGTGCGCGTGAGTGTGCGCTTACTAAGGCTAAGCCGCAGAGGATAGATTGAGGTAGAGAGCGAGAGGGACGGCAACGGCGACGGCGACGGGGACGGGGCCACCAAGCCAGCAAATCAACACCATTGAAGTGGAAGCGACGACAGAGATTGAGATTGAGATTGCGTTTCATATAGCGGCCGCAGCGCAGTTTACGAGTGTCCATCACCACTACAACACCGTGCAGCAATGGAAGACTATTGGGGTCTTAGCAGCACTACGGGTACGGGCACAAAAATTACATATCTAAAACCTCTAAAAAAGACCAACTAAAATAAAACAAGCAATTTTCAATTTAAAAAGTTACAAAAAAAAACACACACACTTAAAAGGAAGAAATAATTTTTTCAAAATTAAAAGTGTCATCAAAAATGATCAATTAAAAAATGAAATAAATACTAATAATAATACATGTACTAAAACAAAACCAATTAAAACAGAAAAAAAATGTTTTTTTTGTCCTTTTTGTTATGCGGCAAAAATTAAAGCAAATTAAACAATGAGCTGTGCGTGTGTGTGTGTGTGTGTGTGTGTGCAGTGACGTCACATTTGTCATATATTACATATCATATACATACATGTTCATACATATATATACATTATATACATATACATAAATTGTATCTAATATATTTAACTTAACATTGTCGTCGTCGTCGGTTGGAATTGGATTTCGTTTCTGCACATTTGTCGGCGCGCTTTTGCCTCCCGTTTCTTCATCCATATACATACACACACACACACACACTATCACACATCATCTATTTATATGTATGTATGTGTGAGTGTATGTGTATGTGTATCGCGTAAACCAAAGCATATGGATCAATTGTCTAAATTGGCTCATTAAGTGAAACTTAATGACATTTACTATGCACAAAAAAAGCATCCAACAAAAAAGAAAGAAACAACAACAATAAAAAAGAAACAAAAAAATGAGAACGAAATCAAAAGACTGTTGTTGTTGTTGCTGTGGCTATTGTTTCGTTAGTTTTTTTTTTTTTTTTTTTTGGTTTATTTTTGTTGCGGAAAACTTAATTTTCATAGATGACTTCATTTGTATTTGGTTAGCTGTAAAATGCGGCGTATGCGCAACGTGATAAGCATTAGGCGAGTGCAAAGGCACTCAACAAAAAAAGATGAAATTTGTACTTAAACAAAATCAAAAAAAAAAAAATAACAAATACAAAAAATCGATAATAGTTAAACTAATGAAATTTATCGTGACAAATGGAACCCGAACTAAATCAAAAAACCGATTTGTTTGTTCAAACGCACTCAAGCATCACATTCAAAACAAAATTATAAGGCCTACCACTGAGTTAAAAACGTATTTGCTAACATGCAACCGATTCAGTCGATAAATATTAAGACTAGAACATGTTATTTACTTTTATTTGTATTATTATTAACCGGCAATATCATCAAATTTGTAACAAATTACAAAAAAAAAATTCAAAAACGAATAACGATTTTCATGTAAACTTCATTTTCTTCTAGCCCTTTCTGTTTTCTACTGTGTAGCAACATTTTCAACGAATCTTTAACGAATAAATAGAAAAGCATTTCAATATTGATTTAATATGCTGTTGTCAAAATTCATGATAATTGATAAGAAGTCGCATTTCGTTATGTAACAAAGTTGTATAAAAAACATTTTTTTTGTTCAATCCATTTTTATTGATTACTTTAAAGTCTTCTTGTCGAAATATTTAATTGGCAACTAAAGTATAAGTGATGCTAAATGTCAAATGCTTTGAAATATAGAAATCTGAAATCTTGCAGTGGAACATGATTAATTTGGACGAGTCTTAAATTGTTCGTGCCGTTCGCTTGTTCACTGGGTGCATGTCAACTTGCGCAAGATATAACAACACATACAGATACAGATACAGATACAGATTCGGATACAGTAACTAACTAAAAACGAACAACACACACATACACAGATATATATGTATATATACATAAATAAATATGTATATATGTTTAGAGATTGCCACATTGGCAGACCCTAGTGCTGAGATGATCTGAGGCTTAGCTTGGGTGCTCTCAAACTTACTTAAACGGTACACAAAAGTCATATTAAAACGCATTGTGGCGTTGAATTTGCTTACTTATGTACAAAATAACTTACATATACACATACACTACACATACATACACATTTATAGACTTAAACGTACACAGTACATATTTCTCCATTCACACATATCTATCCAACTATTTGTCTGTGAGTGCCTTCTAAGTCTCTTGTAAAACAATACCAATACAATTGTGTCAATGAGGCGTATACGTAATATGCTATGGGACACAGTAACCTTTTTTATTCCTGTGTTGTACAGTTGTTCCGTTTATATATATATATTAAAAATATTGAATTTCAGTTCACTTCCTCAGTGTGAATAATATTGACAAACACCATAAAACCGTATTGTGAATCGTATGTCGGCTTTCGAACATTTTCTAGTTTTAACTTATTTACATATCGAGTTAATTAATTTTCTCTCTCTCTCTCTCTCTCTTTCTCTCTCTTTCTCTCTCTGAGATCGAATTGTCCCTTTTTGACCGTTTATATAAGATAAGATAAAAACCCTGTGTAGTGCACTGAGTTTTTGGTCCTTTAGCTTTTATCATGAGTATTGCTGGAATTGGCACCAAACTTGATGCTTCCATTAATTTGTAGCTCAACGAATGAGTAACTTGAAGTTAATTTCGTAAATCGGTTAATAGGACTAATTAATTTGGATTACATACTTGAATGAATGGCAAATGTGTGCTGCTATCTGTTAGTATCCTTTGCGGGGTATCTGCAAACTGTTTGCCACTTCATCACTGTAGTGCTATTTTCATTATTTAATCAACAGCTGTTTGTTCACATGCAACGTAACTTCTAGTTAATTTTTGTTTTCAACTCTGAATTCCGGTTCATGTTGTTGTTGCTGTTGCGGTTGCTATTGCTGTTGGATCGCTTTCACTACTGCTTATGAGGCTCTTATTCAATTAGAGTGAACTTAATTCACTGTGATTGAACGTTTTCGCTGATTGTTATCCATGTTAAATTTATTATCATTAACACCACCCAACCAACGCACCACCGCCCACTGTTGTTGTTGCTGTTGCTGTTGCTGTTGTTGTTGTTGTTGTTGTAGTAGCTGTAAATGCTGATTAAGCATTATTGCATTATGCGGGCCGCTGCGGTTACAAAATGCGTTTGGCTCAATTGACCCCGAAGACATCGTCGTTGTCGTACCGTAAGCTGAACTGGATACAAAAAAAAAAATAATAATAAAAAAATAATAATAATAATAAAAAAAGAAGTGATATAAAAAAAACCCGGGTGCGTTCCGTTGTCCACTCTCCGGCACGCAAAGTGTCGATCTGTAGTGGCCTCAAGTCGCATCCACATTTGTCGTATTTGTCTTCCAGTTTCTGAGTGGGTATGATGATGTTGCAGTTGTTGTTGTTCCTGTTGTTATTGTTCTTGTTGTTGTTGTTGTTGTTGTTGATGATGGTGCAAGTCCGAGTCGCAGATGATATGATTATGATGTTGTCTGCTGCTGTCTTGCTTTTTATTTGTTTGTGTGTCGAAAAATTGTCTTCAATTATTTATCGAAATTTATGCAAATTGCCCTGAAATGTTGTACAAATATATATATATATTATACATATACATATGCATATGTCTATATATAGAGAAAAATAATGTCTGCTGCTAGAGTGGATCTTAAAAAAGATTAACAAGAATATATTTTAGAATTGTTCTGAGTAATACTTTCCAATCGAGAACGTCTTTCATTGATTCATTTTCCTGGATTATTATTATCAATTTCTTCCGTTTTTAAATACTGTGTAGAATATTTGAAATTTTTTTTTTAATTTTCCGTTTTATTGTATCCATTCTAGTTATATTCCTGTAGTTATATCCTTAACCTAGAAATATCATTACGCGAATAACCTTAAATATCGACCAATAATCGATTGTTGTCATTTGGTGTTATGTTTGGGCCGCATTTTATTATTGTAAATTTGTCGGTCAAGTATAGGAGGAGACCTTTGGGCAATAGGTTGGATGGTTGGAAGGTGCTTCTGTTTTTAGATCGCCGACATGCGTCGGTTTTTATTATTCAATTTGATAACATCGAGAGATCAAAGCGTTTCTCGTATTTATCGTTTCCGTTGCAGCGCCAAACAAACTAAATGCCAAATACAACCTACAAAAAATAGAGAAAAACAAAAAAACTATCCACTCAACTCAACTCAACGCAACGTAACTAAACTCAACTCAACTCATTTGATCGATAATCAAGTCGGCGACTCGGAATTGGAATCGGAATTGGAATCGGAATTGGAATTGGACACGACTCGAGACTGGCGGGCAGCTTCGGCTTTTTCAACGTTTTTCATCTTCATCTTCTTCTTCTTGTTTGTCTTTCTTTTTGTTTTTGTTGTTGTTATTTGTTGGGATTGTTGTTGTTGTTGTTCCTTAGGTGGGATCTGTCTGGTCAGTCTTGTGGTTGTTCTTGCTGCCTCGGTGGTTTAGTTCTTTACCGGCGCTTGAGAGAAAGAAGCGACAAATTGACAAGAAACAAAAAAAAAAAAAAAAAGCGAAGAAAAATAACTAAAAATAAACAACAACGCAGAGGAAAACATACCGAAACAATAATAATTAAAGTGGACAAACGCAAAATGAAATGTGCGCATTACGATTTATCATTAACTATTAACTACAACTGCAACGAGTACTCGCTTTTGCGTGCAGGTCATTCAAGCTAAAAGTGAATCGATGCGACTTTGATCTTATAATTGATATTTCAATTGCGTGCTTAATACAGTTGTTAATAAATCAAGCGATTCAACTCATTCTAACACTCATCATTTACTCGAATACTCACAATCAATGGAATCCAGATTTTGTAACATATTTTATATTACTATATACCATATTGCAGATACTATGCAAAGTTCAATATAAAAATACATTTTTGTTTAAATACTAAATCATAATCATGAAAAATTGGTTTCTTTTTATTCTATTTATTTTTTTTATTGTTTAAAAAGCATTGATTATTTTAGTGTTTTTCAAATAAGACATCGGCTCGAGCAAAGTAAACAAATTGATCAGTCAAACTTGAAGCAAACATACTTAAATAATCAAACTAATTATGAATAATTACGGGACTCTCAAAAGTAGGCAATAAAACTGGTTATGAAAATGAATGTGAATTTATGTGTGAATATTATACAAATATGAATTTCAATATGAACACGATATTGAAAACAAATGCAAAATAAACTTAGCATTTAAGCTAACACACAAACATATGAATAAACAAAAAATAGATATAGATAATAGATACATAATGTAAGTGAAATTAATATGAATGAGTACTTTTGCATCTCTCTTTTCTTTCCAATATAATTATAGATATAAATTGCACACAGCCCGCCATTGATGATTTCCCCAGAGATCTATTCACGGAGGCGCAAAGACAGTCCGGTGCTGTTGTACTTCATGTTATAGCCAGTTTATATTTATTTGTAGCATTAGCAGTAGTATGTGATGAGTACTTTGTGCCAGCTGTTGAGAAAATATGTGCAGGTGAGTGATCGAATACACACACACGCACACACACATACAAACACTATTCGTGGCAAAACAACAATTTCTAAATAATATACAACTTTGCCATTTGTGATTAGCATTAAACATGTCCAACGATGTGGCGGGTGCCACTTTCATGGCCGCTGCCACATCGGCGCCGGAGCTCTTTGTGAATGTGATAGGGACATTCATTACGGAGGGCGATATCGGTGTTGGCACCATTGTCGGATCGGCGGTGTTCAACATACTCGCGGTTGCCGCCTGTTGCGGCATCGGTGCTGGCATGGTAAGTGCACTGCGACAAACGAATGCACGCGATTATCAATACTCTGCTAACGAGTCTAGCGTTGTTCAATTCTATCTAAGATTCCTTATTTGAATGCTTTGTTTACCTATGATCAAATACAGATACAGATTTCCTTATATTATATGTCCTTGATGTTCAATAACAAGTGTGATCCTAACCTCAAACTAAATATATATATTTGTTCAGACTATACCGCTGGATTGGTGGCCACTGACGCGGGATAGCATCGCCTATGGCGTTACGGTCGCCATACTCATCTGTGTGATGCACGACGAGCGTGTCGAGTGGTATGAGGCCCTCATCTTGGTCTCCCTCTATGCGGTCTATTTGGCTGTCATGTATTTCGACAAGTCCTTTCAAAAGTGCGCCAAAGGTGAGTCGAAGTCATCAAACCAAAATTTTAGCACAAAAAAAAAAAAAAACTACACTTAACACACAACACTAGACCATAAAATGTGGCTATGAGATATTATATAAATACTTAGTCTTCGACAAAGATAGACATTATAATTGTATTTTATAGGATCTCATGGTTGGTAAAAAAAGCGTAATTGCTCAAACTTAAGTTCACGCATACAGCTAGAGAAAGAGAGAGAAATATACTTGAATATTATATATATATATATATATAACACACACAAACACACACTAAACAATACATACTGGCAAATCTCACACACAGGTGGCGTTAAGCAGGCGCGCTCGCGCAGCCGCTCCTCAAACTGCAGCATACACACAAAGAACAGCAATGAAAAGGAACCAGGTACACAAAAACAAAAGCAAAAACAAAAACAAAATCAAAAAAAAAAAGAAAATGTGCAGCTCAAAAGTTGCCAAAAGGTGCCCCAATCCAGTTGCAGTAACTGCAAATTTTTGTCAACTTTTCCACAGAGCTCGTGGAAAATCGCATTTGCCAAAATATGGCCAGCATTCAGTTGAATGGCGGCTTAAACAACGATCAAGCCAAGGCCAGTAATACAACCACAACTACAACAACTACATCAATAACAACAACAACAACAACAACTGGAGTAGGTGGTGGCGGTGGCGGTGGCGGTGGCACTGGTGTTGGTGGTGCCAATGTTGCAGCTGTTGGTGCCCCAGCTGTTGGAGCCATCGCATCGGTTGCAATTGTTGATAACGCAGATGCTGAGGCACAATTATCGGTGGCTGTTGCAGCGGCAGCTGCTACTGCTGCCGCTGAGGAGGTGGATCAGGAGGGATACTCCCTCTTGACATACCCCAAGGGAACCAGCTGCTTTGCCCAGTTCACCTGGATTATCATCTGGCCCATTCATTTGCTGTTTCGCATCGCGATACCCGATTGTAAAAAGGCAAAAAATAACAAAATTTTCCCATTGACTTTCATCATGTGCATTGTCTGGATTGGTTCGCTCTCGTACGTTGTGGCGTGGATGATCACCATAATTGGTGAGCTTTTTTAACCACTCTCCCACTTCATTCTCAAAAATTGTACAATGTTTGTTGTTGTTTTGGTTGGTTTTTCTTTTAATCAGGCGATACACTTAAGATACCCGATTCGGTGATGGGCATAACGTTTCTGGCCGCTGGCACCAGTGTACCCGAGGCCGTGTCCAGTGTAATTGTGGCAAAGCGCGGTGAGTATTCATTGTTGACACTGAATGATGAATGATGAATGATGAATGATAGATGATGATGTGTTCATGTGTATGTTGGTTGGAATTTGTTCCGTTTTGTTCTGTTCTATTCGTTCTATTCGCTACTCTCTGGCCAGGTCATGGATCGATGGGCATTTGCAATTCGATTGGCTCGAATACGTTCGATATATTGCTATGCCTGGGCGTACCCTGGCTGATAAAGGCGGTCTTCTTTCCCATACAGCCCGGTCAGAATTATGTTGCCATTAACTCGGCCGGGCTGGAGTACTCGGCCATAACACTGCTGTCCACGCTGTTTCTGCTCTATCTGACATTCTCGATGAATAAGTTCAAACTGGACACCAAGGTGGGCATCGCCTGTCTGGTCATCTATTTGGTATTTATGGTATTCGCCTCGCTCATCGAGCTCAATGTGTTCTTTCGCGTCAATCTGCCAACCTGCGGACGATCATGAGCTGGAGCTGGAGCTGAAGCTGAAGCTGGAGCTGGAGCTGGAACTGGAGCTAGAGCTGGTAATGCAACTGCAATCTGGAACTGGAACTGGAACTGGTACTGGTACTGGAGCTGGGCGGGGCAACTCTGCAGTGCAGTCGTTTTAATTAATTAATATGTATTTTTCCTGTTCTATTCTATCTACCTTGATAGTTCGAGTTACCTTTATGCTACTACGTTATGCTGTTATTGTAATACTTTTTTTTTTATTATTATTATTAAAGTAGAAGAAGAATCTCTCTTCACGACATTTGGAGAAATGAAATGAAATGAAATGAAATGAGAAAAATGGGATAATAAAACCTAAAAACCAAAAAACCAAAAAACAAAAACCAAAAACAAAAAACAAAAATCCAAAAACCAAACAACAAATTCAATAATGTATTTATACGATTAATAATATATGAGATTTAACAAAGAAATCAGCTTACTGTTTATTCATTCATTTTTGGAGAGAAATTATTTCACAGTTGAATATGTCAGTAAAAATTTGAAAAATTCAGTTTTATTTTGGAAATTATTATTATTATTTTAAATGCATTTCAATTTTGATAGAGCTGTGCGGTTACTCATTGATGAAAACGATTACGGTACGCATTCAAGTACAAATTTGTTACAACAGATAATTCAGATGAAAACCCACAACCAAACAGTGGGGGCCGATCCGTTCTTAATGCGTAGCCATGACAGTGCAGAACTGAACTGTACCCTTCCATCGATACTGGAATTTCCCAATTTCATGCGGCAGAAGAGTATACTCAATACGGTTCTCTGTCTGCTCGCCAGCATATATTTGTTCATACTGCTGGCGATTGTCTGTGACGATTATCTGATACCAGCGATGGAGCGACTTTGCTATTGTAGGTATACAAGCGTTCCCTATATAAACTCCAACTGTAACTGCGAATCTATATACCATGCTATATGCAGCCCTGCGTATGCCCTACGATGTTGCCGGTGCGACGTTCCTTGCTGCCGCCACCTCAGCCCCGGAGCTTTTTGTCTCGATCGTTGGCACGTTTGTAACAAAGGGGGACATCGGTATTGGTACCATTGTCGGTTCCTCAGTGTTCAATGTCCTTGGTATTGGCTCTGTCTGTGGCATCCTAACGGGCGTGGTGAGTACATCATGCAAACAACTCAAGGATACGTCTGTTAAAGGTTGCTTTAAAAGTAAAAAAGGGCGAAGGCTATTCGTACCAAGGTACCAAGAAAGAACCGAAACTGAGAGGAAAATTTACTATAACTATTACTATTACTATTACTATTACTATTACTATTACTATTACTATTACTATTACTATTACTATTACTATTACTATTACTATTACTATTACTATTACTATTACTATTACTATTACTATTACTATTACTATTACTATTACTATTACTATTACTATTACTATTACTATTACTATTACTATTACTATTACTATTACTATTACTATTACTATTACTATTACTATTACTATTACTATTACTATTACTATTACTATTACTATTACTATTACTATTACTATTACTATTACTATTACTATTACTATTACTATTACTATTACTATTACTATTACTATTACTATTACTATTACTATTACTATTACTATTACTATTACTATTACTATTACTATTACTATTACTATTACTATTACTATTACTATTACTATTACTATTACTATTACTATTACTATTACTATTACTATTACTATTACTATTACTATTACTATTACTATTACTATTACTATTACTATTACTATTACTATTACTATTACTATTACTATTACTATTACTATTACTATTACTATTACTATTACTATTACTATTACTATTACTATTACTATTACTATTACTATTACTATTACTATTACTATTACTATTACTATTACTATTACTATTACTATTACTATTACTATTACTATTACTATTACTATTACTATTACTATTACTATTACTATTACTATTACTATTACTATTACTATTACTATTACTATTACTATTACTATTACTATTACTATTTATGTTAGAGCCTCAAATTGGACTGGTGGCCCATAACTCGGGATACTATCTGGTATTTCATATCAATCGGGGGCCTTTTCGTTGTGCTACGCGACTCCGTGGTGGAGGTCCATGAAGCGTCTATTCTTCTAAGTGGATATTTCGTCTATCTGATCGGTCTGCTATTTGATCGCAGGATACAGGGTTTATTTCGAAGTAACTTGAACTAGTCAAATCTATTAGCATACATATCTACAATCCTGTGTTAACTATGATCCGCTTATAGCGGTCGATACGGACTTGGATATGATGACCAGTAATCCCCTGGAGCGTGAGGACGAACCGCTCAAGACGTTCAAGCAGACGGTGTGCGAGACCCCAGAGGAGGGCTCCAACTATATTATGAAGATATGGTGGGCCATCAAATACCCAGCCGTTCTGGTGCTGGCCGTAACCACGCCAAGTGCCCGTTCCATATTCTTTCTGAGCTTGCTAATGTCCGTGGTGTGGATCTGTATTACATCGTACTTTGTTGCATGGTTCCTCACTGTCGTGGGCTATAACATGGGCGTTCCCGATTCCATAATGGGACTAACCGTACTCGCTGCCGGCACCAGCGTTCCAGAGATCGTCGCCTCCTACATTGTGTGCAGAAAAGGTAAAAAAAACTATTATTTATGTAAGACTTTTGTTTTCCTATTTTAGGCTGCTCCTGTTACAGGTTACGGATTAATGGCCTTGTGTAATGCCATTGGATCAAATACGTTTGATATATTTATTTGCTTGGGAATGCCATGGCTAATCTCCATACTGATTTCATCCAAAAACGTTCTGATCAACTCTACGGGATTAACGATAACAACTGGAATGCTGCTGGTAACAGCCTTTGTGTTATATGTCAGCTTTCTTTGCACCAAGTTCGTATTGGGAAAATTTGTCGGCTGGGTTAGCTTCATTGCATATATAATTTTCCTGACAATTGCCATCTTTTTGGAGATTAAAATGCTAAAGAAAGTATGCGATATCGAATCCGACGAATATACACTTCGGAGCTAGGCAACCGAAAATGTATCGTCTTGAAACAAATTTTGGACTACAAGAATTACTAATCTTAAATCTGTTTTTATTTATTTGTTTTGTTGTTGCTTCATTCTTTTGTCAGCTACTGTGTACGCTTGGAGGTACTTGCGGCCACTATCAAGATGTGGTCACGATAACGATAACGATTGTTATTGCACACTTTGTCTTGGGGCCTTGCCTCCAAGAGGCCCCTTATTTGATTTTGATTTTAATTTAAGTGATCGCCAACAAATTGAGGCACAAATAATACTAACGATACAAACTGTGCCGATATGTATATGTTTCAATGTCTTAAGGATATCGAACGTGGACGTGAGATTCAAAAACTGATTAAAATAGCAATATCAAAATGATTGCCCGCAAACAATAATAAAACAGGGTAAATCACTATTACACATACACACATATATATATATATACATATATATATAGACTTATTTTTTAATTTTTCTTTTTCTTTATATAAATCAATCTAAACGAATCGCGCAAACCTTCCGCCATACTATGATGGATTGACACATCTATCTGCAAAGTACTCACACATATGTGACGATATGACAATGACGTCAATTCGGGTTGGTGCCATGACGTTAACACAGCTTTGTCATATGCACATGCATGTGTAGTATGGCCATCAAGCATATACATATAAATATACACATATATATATATATATATGTTTAAGTTGAACGATAAGTGCTCCATGCGTATAATTTATATTATCGATAAGAAGTAGCTTATACGCACCATTTGAAAATCAAAACAGATGCAGATACTCCATACAATACATATGTATATATATATATATATATAAATAGAAACATACTTATCTCAAAACATTCGAAAAATGCCATAAAGGGTTCCCGTTTCAGACTTCGAACTGAATCTGCTGCATCGACTCAAATCATAATTAACATATTCGATTAAATGCAATTTGATTTTTGAGTGTCGATAATTCAAAAATGGTTGAAGTCTTTCAGCTGATTGACTATTACCAAAATACGCGGATTGCATAATAAATGCCAGCTGACAGGCACATATTGATTCAGAAAGGAAATTGAATTAAAGGTTTTCATAAGGTTGGCCTGATCCCAAACTGTCTGATCTCTCTCGAAAACATATACGCATTATATCAAGATCAACTCATAGCACCTCTGCATTAGTGTAGGGCAGGGTGCGCCATTGTCTAGAAGTTTTCATTTGAGTATTCTTAATTGGTTTTTAATCAGATGAAAACAAAAAAAAAAACGATCGCCTAGAAACAAACACAAAGGAAACTTGCAGAATCAATTGATAATGATAATGCTAACGTTTTATGATAAGTCGTAATACGATAAGTGGCCATAATCATGAATTAAAAATTTTGTGTGGGTGTATTATTAAATGGTATAAGGCAATAGCCTTAATCAAGTTTTGGCCTCCTTTATTATACCTTATTTTTGTATTTTTTTTATTTTTATTTGTTTTTTCTTAAAATTTTTGAACAAGGATTATCAGGCATTGGAAAGTAAAATCCTAAAGTTGACATTGTAAATGGAGTCCCATTAAGATTAGGGCCCACTTCAAGCGACTAACTTTCAAGAAGCACCCACACATACTTTCCAATTAATGATTATGGTCACGAGCTAATCATATTTGGACTTATCATAGAGGGTTACCATGATCCTAATCAATTGCTTCTGCAAGTTTTCTTTGTGTTTGTTTCTAGGCGATCACTTATTTTGTTATCGTTAGACGAGTGCTTGAGATTGCCGCATATTGTTTTATATATAATTGAAATATATAAATAAATATTTATATACAGATATATATAAATGTATATATATATATATAAATATACATATATATATAAATATAAATATATATGTATATTTATAGATATATAAGAGCACCATCCTTTGCAAACAAGGCCAATTTCTTGGGATTATATTAACCGAAATAATAATTGCAGCTGAATTAGAAATGGCCAACTGTTAACAGATACTTGTTAACTGCGTATGATGCGTATGGATCGTAAATTGATTTAATCGGTCGAATTGCCTTATCCCTGATTGGGGTGGTTGATTGATCACAAATAAATTAATTTTTAATATACTTGGACGGTGAAGTACTAACGAGCAGCGCATTCAAGAGACCTGTTCATATATAGACCCGTAAATATAAACACTGATGCAATACCATTTAATCATAAATTGAACCTTGATTCACTGATTTCTTATAATTATATGGTTCTTGAATGAACCTGCAGATGGGGAAATTTACAAATCAATACCCATAATACGAGTACGCTAATTATTTTGAAGGCATATTTATAGATGAAAGAAATATTCGACAACAGTTAGATCGAGATAAATCATAAAAGCTCTGACGTTAGTACACAATAATGAAATTGTCGAGAGCCAAACGAACTAAAAATAATTGGAGGGATGATAAGAATCAGGAATACCAAACAGGCGATACAAAATGAAATTATACTCGACTTTCGAACGGAAATTATGATAATCTCTAGCAAAAGTTTAATCGAAAAGTTCTTACGCAAAGTAATTGAGTTGACATCGTTTTTAAAACTCAGCTGTTTTGAAGTGAGAACAAACATACTTCACTTATTTCAAGACAGTATCTGAATTAGTGTAGCAAGTAGGAATATCCTCAATGACATCTAGCGATAAGAAATATCCGATATCATAAAATATGCAATATTAAATTGAACATCATCTGGTTTGATCTTGATTTTCCAGAACAATCGATACAATTTTAATGCCTATCATGCAGTCATGAATGCCGACTAACTAGTGTCCCTTTATAGCACAGATTACTGCAGATCAGCTTTTCCTCTCTACTATTAATATTTGGTCATGTTTGGCATTCCATATTTTACCATTTATCATTCGACCTACGTCTACTTTCTTCCTTGATTGTGAGCATACATAAACCTTCCTTATCGGTGAGGAAGACTAATAGAGTTAATTTCATAGCCAGCTCATCAGCCTGGCTGTTGCCTTCAAGGCACGCACATTTGGCTGATAACATGCTGATTGGCCATCTCGATCAGAGATTTGGGACATCCTGATGATCCGCTTGATTCTCAATATATATGGTATCATTGACTAGGCTGGCTTAATAATATAATAGATAATAGAATGCATGGCCTTTTGTCTAATCAATCCAGACTAAGGATTCTCTCCGTCTTATGGTCGTGAGTGTTGCATTTTCTATTCATTGTCTTTCCAGACATGGAATATCCAGGATGGCGTCTAGTGTCTAACTCGGTGTGGCCCTGAGACGATCCAAGTGTAGATTTCACAATCCTGCAAGTAAGCAATTGATTGATGAGTCCCACTCAGAACTTCACTCCAGTCGAGAGCAAACTGCTTAGCTCCAGGGTGGCCGTCACTTAAAAAGCGATAAGTTTTTTATTTTTTGGTTAGCAGCCAACAACCAAGTTAATTATTGAAAAGTTCGAAATAGCGGACAGCTTATGCTCCATCCACACAATTTCTCCCGTCCCAAATGCTATCAGGACCCTCCCCTTTCCCAGCTGCACCTTGACCCGAGTGATTGAGTGTCGGACTCTTTCTACTTTGTTGTTTTAGTTGCTTTGGAATCCATATTGTTTCTAGAATTCCGAAGTTCAAGGTACACGTCCTAGTTAGAATCAGTACCTTGCTGACCACTGTAATGCACCCAGTCCAGGATTTAGTCGAGACATTTTGCCAACCATATTATATTGATTGGCATAACTTTGTGTTCCAGACATCTAATAAATGGGTTGGATCAAGCCACTTTTCAATGGCCAATGTCCGGTAAGTCCCGGTACTCAAACTGTCTATCAGCATTATACATATACCGTATGTTATGTGGGCTTATTTGTTTTTGGCACTAAATCTTGATATATGCCACGGGATAACGTGGCTACGCCATTGTTTTTCAATACATGACGTCATAAAACGTGGCGTTTTATGTGCCATAACAAGTATGACGTCCGTCGAGTAAGACGGTGGCAAATGGCTGGTAAGAAATCGGACGACAATCATTATAATATAAAATGATAACAAAAAACACTGATTTGATTTCTTGGCGCATTCTATCAAATAATGTAGACATTTATATGGAAACAAATACTCCTATGCCAAATATAATATATGTATGGTATTAAATATTTCAGACAATAATAGATTAAGCGCATTCTTAGAACTATTATTAGGACCAAGCATTTCCTGAATAAAAAAGTATTTAGATGTGTGAAAAGACAGTAGCGCTATAATCTAAGCAGTATATTTACTTTATAGGCATCTAGGTTTTCGACTAGAGAATTCCTCTTTGTGGACATGTGCTTGCCCTGATAGTCATTTTAATTGGTGGTCCTTTTTACACTAGATGCCAATGCGTTTTTGGGCTTTGTTTTACAACTAGTCAAATACTTTTGCTTGAGATACAAATAAAAATTGTAGCCCAGGAAATCACCTAGGTGCATGCTTCCTACTAGACTAGATAACTTACACATTTTGCACACGAACAACTGAGTAATTCAAAATAATGTTAACCCCCTTTGAAGCTGATCGGTAAAATAACGATTTTTCCGTCATTTTTTGAGCACTGAGACAGCGATTTTTGATGAGCGCTGAGCAATCATTGATCGGTGATCAGTTATCACCAGCAGCTAAATCGAGAGTGTTACGAATGGTAAAAGCACAGCTGAACTTTGCACAAGCTCAAGCAATTCAGGGAAGTACATTTGCTGAATGTAATTAAAAACAAGTGTGATCGCCGATCCTAGGCACGCCGAAGATTTCATACCCTTGCAGAATGGGCTCAGCCTGCCGACTATTAAATTGCATTATTGATTTAAATCCTATTTTAGATTATTAATAATATTAATATAGTTATACGTTTGGTTGAGATAATTACTGTTTCACGTCTTGTCTCCCACTCCTTCCAATATACCTAGCATCTATCTCGAGCCCACAAATTGAAAGTCATCTTTCAACCGATTATTCCCATGAAATTGTTATACCGTATAAAAGGGTATTAAAAAAGACAATTGCTCACATTAAACATTTGAGCACGCTTTGTGATCAGTTGATTAGGATCGGTAAATGCACACTTATTAAATATTTATGTATGCCTAAACGAAAGTGAAAATTCTGGAATGTTTTCCAGCCATTGGGATTTGAAAACGATCGGAATAGGTTATTGCTGATTGGTGTAAGTTGTATCAGCACGTGCGACCTATAAATAGCTTTGAGTGCAAAGTTTCCTGTTAAGCATGAAAATACCCAAAGTGCTTCCAATCACTTACATCTAAATACCCGCAAAAACACACAGACAAACAGACAAACAGACAGCCACACGCACAATCATGCCTTAGATACAAATGAGCTTTGACTGCCGGCAATACTAGCAGATTGATAAACAATCGCTTCAATTGTTTTTCTGATTTATTCTTATCAGAACGGTAACTGCTATATTAATGAGTGCAGGTTACACTCAGTTCTCTCTCTCTCTCTCTCTCTTTCTCTCTCTCTCTCTCTTTCTCTCAACTGTAAATCAAAAATCAAAGAAATAGATAGTATTTTTTATACGGCTTTGGTCGACTAGTGGATGTTCTTCACATTATTGGCAAGGATTAAGATAAAACACCAAAAATACACAATGTAGATTTATATTTTGAAATTCAAGCAGCAAATACAAATAAACAATACAACATTTAATGCAATTGCTAATTATTGTAGAATAATTAATTAATATTAATTAAATAAATAAATGTAAATGTAAATTAAATTATTAAAACAAATGTAAAAAGAAATAAAAAACAAAATCTCAAATTATGTATTGCTTCAAAAGAGAAGTTTCCCTGTCAAAGAGAATATCTTTCTTTCCCTAGCACATTAACACACACACACGCACACACTGCTGCACTCAAAAAAAAAAATCAAGATTATAATGAAACAGAATCAAAAATCAGTAATCAGTGAACGGAAAAAGTTGTCAGCTATTCGGACTTGACTTCTCGCCTAACCAGAGATAACTCTTTATATTTCAAAAATGTATAGTCCCCCGCCTCGGACAGCTGCTAGCGAAGTCGGCGACGACGTTGACAGTGATGCCGACAGTGGCGTTCGCATCGACGTCGACTGCGACGCGAGCGTCGCTGTTTATTATTAAGACGCGCGCGCGCTGGTCGCACTTAATTAGTTGTGCGATACAATTCTAGCCAAGCGGTTGACGTTGCCCCGCTGCATTCGAAAAAAAAAACACTTAACAAAACGAAAACTAAACACAAATCCACAAAAACATCACAGAAACTATTCAAATGTAGACGACAGCTGCTGCTTTTCATTCACAAAGATTTTCAAAAATCTAAACAAGTTACGTCGTGTTGCGCATACGCCGTGTATGGTGAAGTACCGAAAAAGAAATCCAAAAAAAGAAAGAAAGAAAGAAAGAAGAAAACCGCCGAACAAAATTATGCGCACATGTTGCCCGCGCATTGCTATTGTTTATAATTTAATATTTCCAATATAAAATATAATATATATAAATATACACATATATATATACATATATATAAATATATATATAAATATATATACACATAGTCTTTTTTTTAATGGTTAAATCAAAACAAAGACACTTTTTTTGTTAAAGTTTTCGTTTTTGTATAATGTTGAAAAACGCTCGCCTTATGCTAGGCGTTTTCTTATTGTTTGCCAGCCACATAACGGATACACAAGCAACAGGTGAGTAAATAGTCAATTCAAAATATATAAACAATTAAAAAGAAATACCAATATGAGGCATGGGCTATGGGGTATTTGGTATTTGGTATTTGGTAATAAGTCACCGACTTTTAATCGATGATAACTGCCCGAAAACCAACTTCGATTCGAATAGAGTTTGTTAGTAGATAGTGCAGCCCAGTGATAATACACATAGGGCCACACAGATATACAAAAAATATCGCTGCATCATTCAAAAGAAAAAAGTTAATTACATTTTGCACTTATCTTAATTTATTTAAAATGTACTTACATTTTACCACGAATATTAGCTATACGGCAATCAATGCATTTGCTGCGGCACTAAAATTTAAACAAGTTTCGGATAATTATTTGTTCGTGCACTATAATGAAGAAGAAAATTATTTTTTTCGTGTTGGATGTCGAAAGTGTTTTTAGATAAGTATTATTTATTGAGCCTGGCTATTTAATTTTTGTTAACAATGCTTGTAATTGGAACAATTGGGCGCTTGAAGATAAGCTCTGGTTTCCAGACAACTTCCCGATTTTCGGGTACAATTTGTATTACTCTTTAACTAAAAATATTCTTTTAAAATTGCAACAATGGCATAATTCTATTTTTTTTGTAATGAATTAAGTTGTTAAGAATGTTGGTGTCAACTGAGCCCGACTATGAGATACCCTGCGTATCCAAGTCTATGTGAATAATTTGATAAATATGACAAGAAGATTAAAAATATAATTCTTTTTTATGTGCTGGCATCGACAATCAATTTGTATCAATATTCGGGGAAATAGGCAAACTTAATTTCTAGATATGAAATCTCTAGCTCTCACAGACGAAGTCATGGTCAGATCCAGATCAAGAATATATATAGAAGATGATTCCTTCTGCCTGTCACACAAATTTGCACAACTTCATTATAAACTTTTCACACATTTTTTATCAGTAAAAATGTCTATACACAAATTTAAAGTTATGGATTTTCTATTCAAGTTTGGACATTTTAATTGCTCTCATATTTTAGAGTATATTCAATAAATTTACCAGTTTTTTTTTAATCTACGGCCATCACTAAAATAGCAATTTCAAACAGGTGTCAGTTCGGGTCGTAAAACAATCTAAAAATACCTTATTAAGATTTAAGAAAAAAAAAAATTGCACAAATAAATCAAGAAATGAATGGCACAAAATCAGTAAAATGGGGGCGTGGCTATCAGTAACAACTGCTTTTGATAAGGACTAAACATGCTAAGATAAAAATCAAAAAACTCTTATAGCCGTAAATATATAAGAAATAAATCTTGAAATTGAAGATATATATATATATATATATATATATATTATATATATATATATAATTTTTTTTAGGGTGCGGTCTTTACATTTTAATGGTGTAGCTGATAAGCACAGCTGATATATGATATGTATGTGTGGGAATTGTGGCAGCTGTGAGGAGCATTGATGAAGCATCAGTGATCTATATCGGTCAACTGATAAGAAGTAACAATGGTTTATCAGCAGACCAGCCAAAATAAAAGTATTTGTATTTGAGATTTTCAACGGGGAGCAGGTGACATTTGATTGATCTATGAGATAATCTGACGGCAGTTTATTTAATTAATAATGGAAGCTAAAAAAACACACCATTCAATTGCTGCACAGGAAATACAATTTTAAGATTGCTTTTCGAGTCGTTAAACTAAAGAACTCGAGATCAAGTAATCGAAATTAAAAACTAACATTGATACGATTTCATATTTGTTATCAATATTTTATTGATATTCAAAATGATTAACATCAAAATATGAATGGCTTGCACCATACACAATTTAGAAAAAAATTGTATTCTTTGATTGCTTTACTAGCTTTGCTCAACTAAACAGTCAAAATTATATATTGTAACAATTCGTTAAGTAAGTGTGTATATTTAATTTTAAAAGAAGATCTTTGGTAAACAAAAAAGTTATTCTTTTATACTATCGTTTCTTTGGTGATCGGATCGACCGACTCCTGCAGACAACGATGGATGCAGACTATATTGACTCGTCTAGTGATGCTGATCATTTATATTATAGATATATTCTTTAGGACATTTAATATCTCGAAACATATGTATAAACTATATATTATTTAAAGATCTTATTCAAACGTATCGCTAAAAAAAAAAAAAATGTACCGCAAAACAAAAACAAACCAGACTGAATTGCGGTCATAAAATTATTATAAATTTCTCTAGAAATTTGGTAGTGTTTCTAAAGAGTCGTAAACCGCTTAAGAATACTCGTGCGGCAATTATTATTAAATATGTCGTTTTTTTATATTGTTTTTTGGCGTTGCCACCCATTCATATTTGGTTGCGTAAACAAATTCGGAGGAGATGCCTGCGAATAATTCTCATAGACGTCATTACGATTATTTACAAGTACTCAGCATAAATAATTGTCTTTTGTATGTATGTGTAGGTGTCTATAGATATAATAACAACAATGACGATGGTGATTCCCCATTGTTTATTCTATGGAAGTGATCCCGAACAGTGACCCTCCTCATCCCATTGGAAACCGAACTCTATAAATAATCGGTGGTTTTATAGGATTTATAAGAAAGCATATTGGTTATTCCAACTGAAATTCAAATTTATCTGGAAGCATGAGTAGGCACATTTAGGAATATTAATTAGTGAATACAACAAAATTGCAACCATAAACTGAACAATCTAGCATAAGGGGGGACTTAATAGTATGATATGGCTTCCGAGGGGGCACAGGCACATTTCTTAGGAATCTATGCTGCAATTCAATATTTCAATTCACATACACACATGCAAATTATGTATTAACCAAAGTTCAACAATTTGCACAGTCATGGGATTTCCCGCAACGCCCCTCACAACCATGACGTTTTAATGCTCCACGAATATATGTAGATGTTTTCATCGTTAATTTTTTATTTATTATTTTATTTATTTTTTTTTTTGTTTATTTCTTGTTTGTTCTCGGAGCAGCATTCCCCAAGCTGATGCCCCGACTAACTGCTGTTCGAGTCTTGTTACCGAGTATTATCTATTTACATTTATTTATTGCCGTACTCTAGCAAAAGGTTTTGCACTTTTGTCGTTATGTGTGTAACGCATTGAAGGCGACATACAGTATATATATATTCTTGATCAGCAACTAGTCCCCCATCAGTTGTGGACAGAATATATATGTAAATCGTCTATACCAAATAGTTGCAATAGAAGCAATCGGTGGAAATATGATTTAACTCTTGACAAAAATATCAATTTAAGTTCGCAGTTTGAGTCTAAGCTGGCAAGTGTATGTAATCTTCGCCGTGATTTTGATAGACGTTCTCACATGTTTCTGTTTTCATTTATTTATCTAGTGTTTTGCTTTGTTATTGTTATTGTTGTTGTTGTTGTTGTTGCCGGCGCACATTTATCATCTCTGGTATTTGTCGAACAAACAGACAAACACGCCAAAACAGCGACAGCCAATGGCGCCCTCTTTTGATGGCTACACTACACAACTTGGGGGTTTTCTTTTTTCAAGTAACTATAAAGATATATGGGCAAAAAAGAATATAACCTATATCTAAAATGGTTGTATACATCCCCGAATTCCCATCAGAACTAGTTATTTAAATAAGTTGAAAACTGAACACAAACTAACCTTTTCATAGATCACAGATAGTCATTTATAGCAACAATGAAAGCCTTTACTAATTCAAGTGTATTTATAGTAATTAAAATTTACTGCATATTTTTCTTCTTTAGTATTTTGCAAAAACGTTTTCAGACTTTCAGACATATAGCTAATATTTTATATTTTATATATTTCATTTTATATCAGTAATCGTGGGCAGCTTAAATGGTTAGATTTATATTAAGGTTATATTATTTATTCTTATATATAGATAGCAGGTAACAATATGAATTCATTTTTGTTGGCCAGTGCTACAAAATTGTATTTATTTTATTTAACAAAAATTAACAAGCAGTTTTCAGTTTAAAGTTTGCAGCTTGGAAAGCCGATTGATTTGCATTAAGTCGCAACACGATCAGAGAAACAAGTTGCCAATTAAACGGCAAATTTGCAAAAATAAAACAACTAAAATGTTTAAGGAAAGAAAAAAGTAAAAATCGTTATTAACCAAACACAAAATGTGCTTTAGCAGAGTTTACAGCAAACACCAAGTTTTCTCAAGTAATGAAGGCAAAACGCTTCTTGATTACACAATGAATTGCATCAATAGGTCTAAAAAAAGGGCTGAAAGGGTTGAGGAATTTCCCATAATTGAGTCACATGCCTAAAAATAAAAGTCCCTAAAACCATTTTCCACAAAAGGGTTTCCGATTTGAGGGTTTTTATATTGGATATAAGCAAATGCATTTTTTATTATAACTGGGCGCGGTGGGTATTTCTCAATCCTACCTCCATAATCACTAAACGTAACCACAACCCGACCGCAGTTCAGCAGGTTCAATAAACTTGTTTTATGCATCGCGTAAACGCAAACCTCATAAGACTCAAACTCATAGATACACATTCACATTCACATTCACAATCACAATCACAATTACACACATCTATTGCATTATGAATGCAAGTGAATATATATACTGAATACGTTTGTCGAAAGCGACACCTTGTTTTGAGTGCTATAACACAACATGTTTGGGCCGTCGAGCAGGTCTCTTGGGACTTCCCAAAGAACTTCTTCAACTTGACCTACTCCAACACGATTATTGTGTAAGTCGAAACAACCATTTTTTAAAAGTCTTTAATTCGATTTGTAACTTTATAATTTCACTTATTTCATTTGTATACAGTTGAATTTGAAAAAAAAAACAAGTGCAAGTTTTCTTATGCAATAACTCAAATTTATTTATATAGAATTCAAATACTTTTCAACTCAGCAGCTGTTCTAACAAGCTGTGCACATCTTTCATATTTTACCCACGGCATGCTTCAATTTCATGCTTATTTTTCCAATTATGTTTGATTATTGCCACTGAATGTTATTGTTATTGTTGCAGCTGCAAGAGACATGCGATTCGGTTTTCACAGTCAAACAATTATAATTACAATAAGCAAAGCATTTACAAACAAAACAAAACAAAAACGAATCTGATGAAAAACTGACGACTGAAATCGCACGTGCAGCAAAAATGGGCCAACATCAACAACACATACCAAGTAGCAATAAAAAATATATATATATATATAAAGTAGACGAGTCTACGACTGTAGAGATACCCTGTACTTCCCAGAAGTATACAAATAAATATAATGGGGTATAAATGATTTACTAATTTACCAAATGTGATAAATTTGTGAATCACTTTGCCATAGAGCGTAAAGACGAATGTATTATTAAGAAATATGCTGATAAGACATGTCAGTCCGACAACATGGCCAACAAGTCACCCACTAGTTGGCAATAAATTGGCGTTGTTGGGCAATCGCTAATTATGGGTACCTCTGGTGGCTTAAAAAGATAAACAAAGAATATGACAACAGACATCGTTATGGGTATTATTTGCCTATTCCCGTTAAGTTAAATTATGGCCGGCAATAATCATTTAATTATGCATTATAAAAGAAAAAGGTAAAGGTGACAGATAAACAACAACAGCAATAACAACAATAACAATAGCAAAAATATTTGTAAGTGACTGTCTACATTATTTTTAGGATGACAATTCAATCGCCTTGTCATTTTCAGACTGAGCTCAAATAACATCAACAAATATCATAGTAATAATACAAATAATAATAATCACAGTGGAACAAATCGCTAACAAAACAGTAACATGGAAAATCTCATAAAATCAAATTCACAACTGAGCAAGTAGATGAGGGCGGGGAGGGCCAGTAGGGAAGGTTAGGTATATTGCATTTATTCGAAACTATTCGTACTCAAATTGAATGTTTTTATTTTTATGTTCCCGTCTGGCATGATTTATTTATGCAATTAAGCATTAAACGGGCAACTGCCTTCTAATTGCTGTGCCATATAATTGTTTATCTGCCCACAAAAAGTGGAATTTTTTCTAGTTAGCTGCGTGAGAAACAATTAAACTGACAGATTGAGTAACTTTTAAGAACTTTATCAGAAGCCTAAGCTGTGTAGCATAAAAAGGCGTTTTAGTGTTGACAACAAATTGGAAAAAGAATTTCGATTTGAATCAAAAACTGACATGGATTGCCCTCCATTCAAATGGCCACAAATCTCGATTTTTAGATTGTTTTGAAAACGTTGCTCTTCAAATAAAAAAGATTAATTGGAATTAACTTTTTTCTAATAATAAATTATGGGTTGATCGGTAATAGTTGACTTTTCGGACTCGATTTTGACGGTTACATCTTCAATCGTATAACAGTTTTCATTAACCCACTGAATTTATTTATTATCAATAAATATTCATATATAATACATTCCATATTTATTATAATTTTAACTCAACATTTATTTATTTTTGAAATTCGTTGCAGTTAATAATGAAACAAACTTTTTGGTATCATCGCTGAGATATTTGGATGAACAACTGCTCTATGATATACTGCCACGTGCCACATGTCCAGGCGAGGTACCTGATGCACCGTTAGAAGAATTCCCTGAGATATTTTCAGGTAAATAAAATAATACTAAATAGTAAATAAGCCAATACTTGGCTGATTAGGCTAGAGCGCACAAAAAGGTAATAATAAAATCAAAATTCGTCATTGAAGAAAATAAAAAGAGCTTCGCAAAACAAAAGAACCTTCGGCTAGGAATACCAATCATGGTTCCATTCTATAAACTTGAACTTGTTGACCAATGATCAATTAGCATTGGCCAATAAAAAGTCTTCCTGCTGCAACGAGCCGCTTATCACTGGGCCATGACCAATACAAGTGCCGCCGATAAGCGAATAAAAACTCAATGGCCAGTAAATCAGTCGGCACAAATGTGATTGCACTACAGCTCCATATAAACTATCACTGCCACTAATATATTATATATCAACAAAACAGATTGTCTTTTTTTATGGTACAGTCGAAGCTAGAAGAAAATATTTGCCCAAAGTTCAAAATTCTGATTAAATATTTAACAAAAAAAATGGAAAATCTGAAAATATGATCAAATTTCTGAACGAATTACAAAATTAATATTATATTACGGATAACTTCAGACAATGAGTACTTAAAACAACAATTATCATAATAAACATGTTTTTGACTTATTTTTAGAAATTTCGTTAATGCAAAAAATCGTAAAAAGAATTTTTAAGAATTCCGTTCGTCTCTACTTGATTTATACATTAAATGTGTTTTTAAAGTTTTCTTCTTTTTTTCTGAGTGCATATTCTTGACTCGGTATCTTCTATTTACATACAAGTACAATAAATGTATGTATAAATCTATCTACCTTTGCGGCTCGTCAAACCGCGCTTCTTATCGCAAGAAACCTTTAATTAAACTACAATACTTGAAACATGCGACAGATACGCATACTTATAGCTTGAATGTGACTCTTTGTTACATTCAGCCCATGTAATAGACAAAATTCATTTACTAGTATCTATATGGGAACTGCGATATGATTAATAGTTTCCTTATATAATAGTCTGCTTCCCTGTATCTGCATTAAAAATGCTTAAAACCTATATAACGAAGCTCTGCAAATTCTTGAAGAAAGTATCTTCGATCCCATAAAAATAGAAATTTATTTTCAGGCGAGTTGAAAATAGCACTCTCAAAGCAACTAAAAACAACTTGAATCAAAAATAAAATACTTGTAACTATAAAATGTGTCAAAGTCGTATTTAAGTACCCTTTTTAAATAGTTATCCGAGTCATAACTGTTATAATAAATTATTAATTTTCTCATAGTGGAACAGCTGCGTCAAGGTTGGGTAGTTCTACACGTATTCGCCGCAATCTATTTCTTCATATTGCTGGCCATCATATGCAATGACTACTTTCTGCCCACCGTCGAGTGCATTTGCGAGGATCTGCATCTGTCCAAGGATGTGGCTGCAGCCACATTTATGGCGACAGCAACCTCCATGCCCGAGTTCTTTACGAATACGATAAGTACACTCATTCTCGAGTCGAACATGGGACTGGGCACCATTATTGGATCGCTGATGTTCAACACACTCGGTGTTGCAGGCCTTGCCGCACTCTGCATTAATAAGGTAAACACACGCACACAGATAGAGTGATTTGGGGTTGTGGCTACTGATTAGGTTAATCTTGCTTACGCAGCCAGTGCAGCTGGATTGGTGGCCCATAGCACGTGACTGTTTCATCTATACGTTTAATACGATCGTTTTGCTGGTGCTCGCCTGGGGTGGCAGCATTAGCTTTGTGGAGTCCTGCATCATGATGGGCTTCCTCGTCCTCTACTATCTGATTACGTTCAACAACAACAAGTTTATGCCAGCCATACGCGTCTTTATCGAGGACAGAATGAACTGTTGCTTCTCCACGCGTTACGGTTAGTTGAATCTATGCGCCCCAAAGTGGAATCTTTGTAACATTAGCTATACTTTGTTTAGATCTGACGGAACCACCGGAGAATAGTGCCAAGGCTCAGTTGCCGCTGAAAAAGGATCCACTCTCTGGTGATGGTCTGTTTGTCGTCAATTTTCCAGAGAACACCTCATCCATGTCATCCACGGCCAATTTAACGCACTCTAAAAATTGTAAGTTTTAATTCCAATTGCATTTCAAATACAACATAATCAGTTAAGATCAGTAAAGCGATGATAAGCTTAAGGACTACACATTTTTATGGCCCCATAAGAAATCGCCGGTTCTCCGTTAATCTTATAACATCTTCATACTATTTCGATGCTTGCAGGGAATGGCGAAGATGAGGATGAGCTACCGAACAGCATCTTTGCGTATCCGCACAGTGCATCGCGTTTCATGAAAGGCTGGTGGATCTTCACATTACCCATTAGAGTGCTGCTGCGCGTCCTCATTCCACATCCGATGAGGCATCGTCGCTTGTATCCCTTGTCCTTCATCATGTGCATCATTTGCATTGGCGTCAATGCCTATTTGATTGTCTGGATGTTAACGGCTTTCGGTGTGGCTATTCGAGTACCCACCATTGTGATGGGTCTCACTTTCCTCGCCGCCGGCTCCACAATGCCCGAGGCGGTATCTAGTCTTATTTCACTGCGCAATGGTAAGCACAAGCTGAACAACTAATCTCCATTTAACAAGTGATTATTACATTTTATTTATTTTATTTTTATTTATTTATTTTTTTTTTGTCTTTTGTAGGCGAAAGTGGTATTGGCGTCTCAAATTCGCTTGGCGCCAATTCGTTGGCCATTTTGTTGTCGCTGGGCGTACCGTGGTTCGTGAAGAACTGCATCAACTATGGCACTGGGGAGAAGCAATACGTTGGCACCCAGGGCATCGAGTATAACATATTGATCCTGATATTCTGCACAATTGCCCTGTTTGTGATACTCAGCTGCAGCGGTAATCGCCTAACGAAGCGAGTTGGCGCTGCACTATTTACCGTTTATACGGTTTTCATTGTCCTACAGATCTTGATCGAGATGAATGTGTTCTTTCCAATGGACTGCGGGTCACAATAACACACACGAGTTCCCGTTGCAGTTGCACTTCCAGTTTGTAATTCTTTAATCGTTAGTCGCTTATCGTTAATCGTTAATCGATTATCGAGTTCAAGCTGTATACCGTTCAGCTTCTGGCTGGCACCAGATCGCTGTGTGGTATTGATTCGGTTATGTTCTCTGTTCTATATTTTTTGTGTATACAACATCTTGAAGTTGGATTTATGGTGTATATCGATCAAGGTTTAGCTCAACCTTTTTGTTTGTAGGTCATTTATATTTAAAGTTGTTTAATAGAGCTGTCAAAAAACAAAAAAACGATTTATCCTTTTTTTTTCAACAAATTGTTTAACCAAGTAGTATTATAAGGTCTGGTTTTTGGTTTTTTTTTTTTTTTGTTATGTTTTACTAGCTTAGGTACTCCGTAAGACTGTCTACTGTTTAGGTATAAATAATCAATTGTTACAAACCATGTCCTGTTTTACACTATTTATATGTAAGAAAAAAGAAGCATGAACAACAAACCTATGCTAAATGCTTTGCTTACGTCACAAATTTTCAACTGGTACCAAAGCGCAACAATCTAGATGAAGACCTTAAAGCTAAGAACTTAAATCGAGTTACCACATAGAAACCAAATATGTATGTAAAATATATTTACCACCTATTTGTATAACTAATTAAGTGCCCTGCGATATTTATAGCCTTTGGCTAGACTTCCCCAATAATGTACAGTAAATATTGGTTGAATGTATCCGTGCATTACAACTATTGATATTCCATAATAATGTGTAGACTATATTGTTACCGATTGCATTGTGCATTGAAACCGTTTTGTTATTAATTTATAAATACATATAACGACAAATATTGACAATTGTGATTTTCAACCATTTTGATCTGATAGCAAGAAATAAATAAATACAATCTATTAAAAAAAAAAAAAACATATTCATAGCATATCACTTGGGTATAGGGTATATTTCTGTATAGACGAACATTTTAAATAATGCAGCAATCACTGGCAGCAGCAATTTAAATCTTTTCTCATAGCAGTCTCAATAGCCATTTAATTATTTCACATTACAATTTAAAATAGCTCATGTTATTTAGACTGTTTAGACTGTATTCATTGCATCTATTTGCTTTTGCTCTGTTTGCTATCGCAACACAAACAATTTGCCGTTAAGTTACTGTTTTCTTTGCTTTTAGCATACTCTATTTATTTCAGTTAGGCAGATTCCGAATAAATAATTTGCCATACTTGATCAATTAACAATTTAAAAATGGAAATTTAAATAACTGACGCATCGTTTACTGATTAAGCTGATTTTTCGCAGTGCCGAAATTACCAATTTTGATCAACATCAAGTCCCTCTCCCTTTTCTGTCGAGTAGATGGAATAATCGAGAACTGCGTGTGGACCACGAAAACTAAGATTAAACATTGAAAGTTTTAAAGTCTGTGAGATCAGCATATTTATAGTGTTCAAGAATATATATATATATATATATATATATATTCGAAAATACAATCGAAAATGATTTCTACTTGCTGTTACATACGTTCATTTGCACAATTTTATTATACCCTTGTTACCAATTTTGCTCGGCTACTGAGTATACAAACTCAAGTGTCAGGTTTCAACTCGAGTCTCAAGTGGCCAATGTCCATACGTGATTTGCTGATTAGTGTACACAGCGCACATACTTATGTCATACACTATAATTAACGCACCATTGATAAAACGAAAGACAGTTATTTGTGGGATTTCTTTTTTAAAAGGGATTTTTCTCGTTTAATAACCCTTCTTATTGAAGAAATTCTTTAAGTTTTCATCACATAAATAAGTTGACAAATGAGATCAAACATAGTACATATATACGTATCTTAAGTAGTGTATACAGTTAAAGAAATGAAATACAAAAACAATTTGAGTGGGAAAAACATATCACTAAGAACTTGGCTAATTGATGTGGATCATGTGTATGTGGCGAGAATAATATCTTATAGATACAACACAGACACAAACTCCCTGTAGAAACCGTTCGCTTTAATGTCTGCTTTCATTGTTCTTAACACGTCATAAATATGTGAGATGTACTTAATAAAGCGAACGGCTTTTTAATTGATTTTTGAGTTTGCTTATGTTATTATTAGTTTTTTTTTTTTGCTCTATATGCGGGCAAATGTCTTGAGGGATTGTAAGCGGTTGTAGTCATATTAACATGCGTATAAATATGCAATTATCGTAATAAATACTTATAATTAGTTGCTTGGTTTTCATTGTTTTGCCGTATTTTGTTTAAATATTATAATTTTGGTATTTGAAAGCAATACATTTAATACGTACTACAAATAATGAGAAGTTTTAAAAACTTGCGCCATTCTCTATCCGAATTTTTTTACGTCTTTGTCTTTTCGTCTTATCTATCATGGAAAAGTGCATTAAAAATGCCCATTTCTACATGATACAAATCAGTCTGAGCAATTACAATTCAAAATTTTCTTGCAAATTACAAGTGGTAGTAGGTTGAGGAGGGAGAAGGAGGAGTTCAGAGGGTGAAATGTTCAACAAGCTTTTAGCTATTGAACAACCAATTGGCACACTTATTATGAAACATTTAGAGAACATGAACGATACATCAAACATCTTAAAAGTTATTTGTTTTGTATGTTGAACAACTACAAAGCAGACGATGTTTGGAAAGGTTTGGTTGTTGACTTGGTCGCCAAAGCTGTGAAGCCAGTGATAGTGAGTGAGTGAATGCCTTGGGCCTGGCTAAGAGTTTAGGTGCAGCAATGATGGCCGCTCTTAACGTAATAATTGTGCATGGCAACAGTGCCGCTTTTGCTGTATGTGCCGCCGCTGTTGTATTGCGAGTTGCCGCTCAAATTGGAGACGCCTCTAAAGATGAAGGCGCTGCCAATGTTGCCCAAGTTGTTGTTGTGGTTATTATTATTATTGTTGTTGCTGATGTGGCCCGTCAAGTTGCCCAAGTTTCTAATGTTACCCAAGTTGCCGATGTTCTTGCCAATGTTGCTGGCTGTGGCCGTCGACGAAGCCGTCGTCGATGATGATGCACCGGCATTGTCCGTATTGGTGGCCTTATCAAATGCCTTAATATGACTTGTAATGATCCTACATGTAAATTGACGATGCTGTCCCGGCTCCTGCGCAAAATCGAATTTGAAATTAATATTTGTTCTGCGAATGCATACAAAATGCATACATACATGTTTCTATGAGTGTGTGACTGTGTGTGTATGAGCTGTGTGTGTGTGGGTGTTGGTGTGTGTGTGTGTGTGTGCAGGTCAGTGTTTGCGTGTGCGTGTATTTGTACATACCTTTGGCTGTATGGGAAAACAGCACCAGAGTATGAACGCTATGAAGGCCACCAGTGTGCCCACAAGCAGTATAAAATCCTCAATAGTCTGAATGTGAGAGAAGAGAATTAAATCAATGTCTGCAAGTGGTAGTTGTTGTTATTATTTTTACTGTTGCCGACTGTCTTTGTGTGCGTAATATTATTGGTATTGTTGTGGTTGTTGTGACTTACCGGTTCTTCGCCAAGCAGCACATGATTTATTAAATAAACGAAATCATCAAATGGTGTCATTGTGAATGCCAAAAATCCCGTTTAATTGCAGCTTGCAATTTTTTTTTTTTAATTTTTTGATTTTTTTTTTTTTACGTTTGCTACTGCGTTTGCCGAGCTTTATTATTGGTGCCTATTTCAATAATATCAACATGTCGTCGACACAGACACACTAGACACTATCACAAAAAAACTTAAAAATTAAATTCGCAAGCTCTGCTCAAAATTAAATGTGTCAAACGCGGCTGCAGCGGCATCACGGGCACGGGCTTTGTGAGGAGCTTGACGCGATAAGCTAAGCATGTCGATTAATCGCGCAAGCGACAGATGAATTTTTAAACGATAGTATTGCAGCACTAAAACATCGATAAATAGTTTTACTTGCATTATTTTGATATATCGGTATACAATGCTTGTGCAAATATCAAAGTTAGAATTGTTATTAATGAATTCAAATAAGCTTATTTACTTAGTTATTAAATATAGTCAGTAATGAGCAATTATATAGCGTCAAAATTAAAAAGAAGAAAACAAGCAAGCAATGCAAAAAAAAGATACAATAATAAAAGTAATCAAATTTTTTACACAACTATAAAGAAAAATAATTATAATCCTCAATTGTGTTCTTAAGACCTAAAATTACCATCCAAACATATTAAGGTTAACATTTGAAAACTTCCTTGAGTTATCGGTAATTGACTTTGATTCTATATCTTATGCCTGCGCCTCAATTTTTAACTTTTTCTTTTTGCACAAGTTTTATAACTTTTTCAGCGCCACCTTGTGGTGAATGTGATCACCTTAAAGTTAGCCCCACACACCTGTTGTAATCGTATGCACGAAGCAGTGTTGTTTCGTTTAAAAATGTCCCCGCAGCTTCACGGTGGTTGATAACCGCATATCGGTAAGTACTCAAATGCAACAGTTCTAAAGCCATCAGCTGGTCAAGTCGAAACCGCACATAAGCCAAAATCACCAATAGCATTCTTTCAAATCTATTGGTTTTATTCCCTTTTTCGATTTGTCAAACAACAATTTCCTTGATTATTCTAAGGAAAATATCATGAAAACTGCCCAAGCGCGCAGCTTGGAGCGTGCCGCGCGGAGCGACAACGGATCGGCGGAACACAGCAGCGACGACGATGCAAATGCAAAGGCGGCAAATCGCATGAAAAGCAAGACGACGCGTAAACGAAAAGCAACTCGCGACAGTTCTTCCACATCCAGCACCTCTTCCAGCAGCAGCAGCAGCAAAAGCAGCAGTAGTAATAGCCGCAGTAGCAGCAGTGGTGATGCTTCAAAATCCTCGGAGGACGTCAAACGCGTCAAAACCAAATCGAAAGCAATCAAATTAGAACAAAAACAAATCAAACGTGAGCCTGCAACACTGGAGAGCAAAGTGCAGGAGCAGCGCTCCAAATGGGACAGCCCCGAACGCAGCGCTGCCGCCCAGCGACACACAGCCGGTGGTAAATATACAAATAAAACGCGCGGGCGGGAACGGGAACGCCACCTTGAGAGAGACAGAGACAGGGACAGGGAGCGGCAGCAACAACGATATCGTCCAAATCGCGATAGGGATCGACGTTCAGAACACCACCGTCCGCGCAGCAACGAGCGTCGAGAAAGAGATCGCCAACGTCGGTCGCCGGAGGGACGCCGGTGAGTAACACTCTACCCATAATGGGGGAATATATTTAATATATATGTATATAGATAATTAATATCTATTTTATTTTTACAGCCGCAGTCCTAGTCGCAGTCGCAGCCCACGGGGTGAGCGTTCCTATAGAGGAGTTGGTGGCGGTGGTGGAGTAGGCGGAGGAGGAGGAGCACGCCGTCAGCAGCATCAACGTCGCAACGACAATCGAAATCGGGGCGATGACGAACAGTTTGAGTGGGGTAAACCACAAGACAAAGATAAATCGCAGCCGTCCAACGATGATGCTGAACCCGTGGAAAAGGAGAAACCGAATTTTGGGTTGAGTGGTGCCCTCACCGAAGATACGAATAAAGTGAATGGCGTTGTCGTCAAATATTCGGAGCCACCAGAGGCGCGCAAACCAAAGCGCCGCTGGCGTCTGTATCCTTTCAAGGGGGAGACGGCGCTGCCAACGCTTCACATTCATAGGCAGAGTTGTTTTCTGGTTGGACGTGATCGCAAAGTGGTCGATCTGGCCGTTGATCATCCCAGCTGCTCCAAACAGCATGCGGCGCTCCAATATCGGCTCGTGCCATTCGAACGGGATGATGGCAGTCATGGAAAGCGTGTTCGTCTATATCTTATCGACTTGGAATCGGCAAATGGCACGTTTCTCAATAACAAAAAGATCGATGGACGCAAATACTTTGAGCTGATGGAGAAGGATGTCATCAAGTTTGGCTTCAGTTCTCGAGAATATGTTCTGCTGCACGAGAATAGCAAGGAGGATCAGGAGGATGATGATGTGCATATCAAAGAGGAACCAATTGATCCCCACGACGAACAGTCGATTAATAATACACAAAACTGATGCGTCTAACAATACACACACACATACACATACACACACACATACACATACACACACACATACACACACACTCGCACATACACACACACTCGCACATACACACACACACACACACATACTTACACACAAACACACAACTATTTTATCTTAAATTGTAACGTAAAAACGATACACATGTCAAAATTATTGTGTTACCCCTAACCATCGTATTCCAAAACCCCAATGTGTGTATTGTCGCACTTGGGGCACGTTTCAGCGTGCGATTAACTGCCAAGATTAAAATAAATGGCAAGAATTATTATTCTATTTCCCCATCAAAATTCGCATAAATTTGTTTGTCTTCAGCATTGCACGCTTTTGCACAAAACACTCTTTGAGTGCAGCGTCACACAACAGCATGTCTAAGCGTTCCACCATCCACATCTATGTCTGCATCTGCATTTACATGCGCTGTTTCTTCTGGGTTGTGGCAGCACCTTCGTCTGCTCTTAGGCCAAGTCGTCAGGTGGTGCAGCCCACCTGGCTAACGCGACCCGACATAGTGCCATCGTCTCAGGCTGCCAAAGTCAGTGTGACGTCACAAAATCTTCAAGAGGCGGCCAACATACGCGCCACCATCCAGAAGGCCGTCGATGAGGGCAACTACGTGGTTGCCTCTAGTCCGCAGCAGGTGAGTGGTTCACTTAGAGTAAGTTTTTGCTAGCGAGGTTGCTGACTTACCATACTTTCATATATTGACCCCTTTGAGTCAGATTGGTTAGTTTTTGTCTTCATCCTGGCGTATTTAACAAATACTTCTAAACTTGAATTAATCAAATTGTCAGTCACAGTTTATCAACTCGTTAAATATTCTAAAACTGAAAATTATTTTGCGGCACATTAAAATATTGCAGCCAACCATCGGTGTTAAGAAAATAAACACAATATTAGCTTCTTCTTTCTTTAGTTAGAATACTAACCGATCTCTTGACAGGACACGTAGCTAAACTAGATATGGTCAGTAGCGCACTGTGCCAATTTTGTGATAATGAAATAAAATCTTCAAAGGACATCATAGCATATTACGTCGTCTTAGCCTCAAAGGCCACAGAACCCTTCAACCTGAAAAAGATTCTCGAATTTGCGCAGGAATTTGCATTGATGGCAGAGCTATAGGCTCAGAAGGAGGCAGGTCGCAGTGCATGAAGCCTCTTCATAATAATATTAATATATGACTAATACGACTGAGCTAATTAAATTAACTCTTTTACAATTCCACAGTTCCTTGTTGCTCTAAGCCAAATGAGCAATGCTGGCTTCCTTACAGCCCCAATGACATTGCCAATTTTCACGTTGCCAAATGCGAATTGGTGGAGGCCGCAAGGGTTATTTGGCTGATTTAATGATTTATTATGTTTCAGTTATAACAAATATATATAGGTAATTATATATATATATATATATATATATATATATATGTATAGATGATATATATAATATATGACTTTAAATACAAATTTCATTTGAAGTTGCTCTCAATTCATTCAATATTTATTGGTGTGGTTTCCGCTTAGCGATCGAAGAGATGCGGGAATTTGAAAAGTTTACGCGCCTTGAGAAACTGCAAAAAGTTGAAAAAGCGTTCGCAAAAATGTGCATTAAATTGAATTTCTATTGGTTTTTATTTAAATATAAAAAAAATAAAAAACGTATCAGTAATCAATATGTATGCATTTAGTAATAATTAAATACATATATTATATGTAGCATATTAAATTTAACTACCAAACAATTTTCAACATTTTTGGTTTTTGTGTCATGAACGTGTTGGTTTTTCTTTTTGTTGTTGTTTTTTTGTATTTATATTTTGTTCTTGCATTTTTTTAGCCCATACAGATAGGGTATGCATACATACATTTCGGGTATATCGCTGTACAAAATTTTTAAATATTAGTTCTCTAGCACTAAACAAAAATGCTCTAGAACACATATGTATATATATATATATATATATATGTATACATATATACACATACATATTATGTAATGTATACAAACATACTTATATGTGTGTATAGCGTATTTACTGAAAATCAAGAGGTATACATTAGTTTCTGTGTGTGTTTTAATTATAACTAGGATTTTTTTATACATATGTATTATATTTATATAATTAGCGCTTATTGTGTGTATATCAAATTGTTGCATTAAAAAAACGTTACATTTACAAGATTTTTGTTCCCTTTGCAATGAAAACCGACTTTAAGCATACCAAAAGAAACAAATAAAACTGGGAAAACAATAGAAAAGAAAATCTCACAACGGCATGCCGAAGTTTAAATACACTTGCAGAGGACTACAAATCAATTATAGTAGGATCAGTTTTGTATAAATTGTAAAAGGCATAGTAAGTTTCGCTTGATGACTTTGCTCAAGAAATTAATCAATCAATAATAAAAAAAAATTAAATCAAAAAATGAACACTTCGATCGATCCTATAGTAGCTATATAATAAAATTTGGTCATATTGTATAAGGCAAAAAGTTTGGTCAAGATATTCGTAAAATCTAAACATGTTTTCCGTTGACTTGCTATGGCAGCTATATGAAACAGAAATCCGATACTGAAAACTGTGTTACTATTAAGCGGTTGGTTCATTAAATTTGTACATAATAAGCAATAAGTGTTATTATCAAAATATGTTAAATACATTGGATGAGTATAGTCGGAAAACTATTATCATATGATCGAAAAGTTAATAAGACATTTTTAAATTTCAAGATATATATCTCATTGCAATTGGTAAAAAAAAACGATTGATTCAATGGTGGCTATAAGGCTGATATATGTATATACACATATATCGAAATAAGCAGACGGACATGATGTCAAACTAACTTATATATATGGGTTTTTGGTTTTTTTTTTCTTTCTCGCTTTCTGATGAAACTCTCTGCAAAGGTTTCGAAAGAACAACATCGATGTTCAGCGAATTTATATAGATTTCAGTTTACACAGATTTACAGTTAAACGGTTTTAGAGTACTACACGAATACTATATAGTACAAAGATATTCATGCTTCATCAAGCTTGGGTTCACAATTAGCTTATATAAGAAAAAGGCTCTTAACACTAGTTATATTTTTATTATAATTTCTTTTTTTTTGTTTTTTTTTTTGTTTATATAGATAAGGCGTCTTTCAGATTTGCTAGCACAGTGTGGAGGAGGAGTAGTAGAAGAAGATTGAGAGTGAAAGAGAGAGAGAGAGAGAGATATAGAGATGGGAAGAGGGAGGGAATGTGTGTAGTATATAAAAACTGATCTAAGCTCTTTTGTGGGAATGCATTGTTGGATGAAATACAAATAAACGTGTCCAAATTAACAGTCGGCTTAAGCTCTAGTGCAACTTAATATGGCTCTGGCGAATTCTCAATTTCTCTTTGTATTTCTCACGATATTCTTCTCGACTAAATGCTAAACACAACATTGTGGCTAGTCTTATGGTTGCTTTGTTGGGGCTTTTGGGCTGCCTTCATTATTTGGTATTCAAATGCAGTCGAACTTTTCAAACTCGAAATAAATTTAACGAGAATCGCACATCGAAATTGACATTTTGGACCGTTTCGATGTAGACTCCGATTCACTAATTCGAGTTGAAGAAGTTCGACTTTCATTTCATTTCTTTCTTAATATCTCAGTATATATTGCTACGTTTATGCGTCAGCTTAACATGACAATAAATGAGATTGTATTTATGTATGTATGTGTGTGTGTGTGTGTGTGGCTTAAACTTTAAGCAGAGCCACTGATGATATATACCAATACATATACATATTCAGGGACATGCAATGATTTTCCAGATCTATACAATGTGCTATACTACAGATACTAAGGGTATGCTTAACAAAAACAACATACTGCCTTTTTCAATATTGGATCAGTCTGCCCACAAATCCCCCCTCAAATCTTACCAAACAGAACAACAACAAAAAAACAATTTATATATATGGGAAAACCACAACAAACGACAATATTATAACTCTATGTTCCATTAAAAAAAAAAAAAAAAAAAAAAAAACTAAAACTGCAAAATATTTCCAAATTTTCGTTGTTGTGGTTCTTTTTTGTCATAGAGAATATTCGTGATGTATTTGTTATGTTGTGTTGTCTCTCTAGCACATATGGTAGATAGCATCTACAACATAGATGTATTCTATTCTTATCTAACCTCATCGATATCCTCGCCCTCCGAGGAGCTGCGTATGGTGTTATATTGGGAATTGCGACTGCGGAGCATGCGGAGAAAACTACCCACGGCGAAAATGGTGCGGCGATGACGATGAAATATACCCTGATATAAGGCCTCTCGTAAAGTCTTGCGATCCTCAACGTCCACCGATGACGTCAATGATGTTTGATGCGGCAGACGTGCTGTGAATTTAAATACACAATTAATAAATGTACAATAAAAAATATATATATGTATATAAAAACAAATGAAACAAATCAAAATAAACAAGGCACACATGCGGCGATAAGGCAAATCGAACGTAATTACTATCGAACATGAAGGGGCCAGACTGTCAGATACCCTGTAGCCAGATCGACAGATATGCCTTTAACAGTCAAAGAATTACCTACACAGGAAACAATATATTCTGATCGACTTGATGATGTATTGAATAAGTGAAAAGAGTAGAATAGAAGCCACATTCAACTTCTTTGTGTTTAACAAAATATCAATAAATGGAGCTTAAATTTAATATCGATTTGCGGTTTTAATTGATTAGCGGCAGGGTGACAATTAAAAATAAGATAGTTGGGAATGGTCTGTAGATAATTTAAATAAATTTGTGAATATATTCGGGCAAACACTTCACTGGAGAAGATCGCAAATACTAAACATATTAAGAATTTTTAATTGGTATTGTACAGTCTATATGATCTGGGATCTCGTGGTGGCAATCAGCGTTAGCCCCATAAACCCAATCGAAACTTATGTTTACGAACGTTTCTTAGATTGGGTTCCGTATGCGGCTTTTGTGGCCAGATAGAAACAAAATATCAATTGTGTTTATGCCTCTGTGTGTATGTATGTATGTGTGTGTGTGTGTGTGTGTGTGTATGTGTGTGTTTGTGTGCGTCTGTGTCAAATTTCATGGTAAAATCAATTGAAACGAAATGACACTTGAGACCTTAAGGCACGCAACATTAATAAGAATAGAATCAACTATAGCACAAATGAAATTTCGAGAAAACAATTTTCATAGATATTACATAAATGTGGTGAAAATGAATAGCATTTCGCAGTAAAGTAAAAAGACTTGAATCTGAATGCATCTCGATTTGAGATTATTAATCTTTTTTCTTTTGACACTCACCTGCTATGGGTGACTTTGGTGACTTCAGCGAATATTCGTCCAAATTCTTGGCGCCTAAATCGAGCTTGAGCACCTTTTTGGACAACTGCTTGGTCGCAGCTTCCATGTTGCTGGTCTTTTCAATTTTAATGTCCACATTGCGCTGACTAACGGCACTTTTTGTTGGCACCGCTGCAACTACTACACCTGCTGTTGTTCCTGTCGCTGCCGTTGTTGTTATTGCTGCAACTGTTGCTGTTGCTACTGTTGTTGTTGTTGTCTTTGCTGCTGTTGTTGCTGTTGTTGCATCGTCGGCACCTGCTGCTTCAATGGTTACATCTGACATGTTGTTGTTGTTTTTACTGTTGCTGCTGCTGCTGCTCGTACTGCTGATGCAGTCTTGCTTATCAATATGATTGCTGCTGATGCTGCTGCTGCTGATGAAGCTGCTGCTGGTGGTGTTGGTGTTGCTGTTGTTATTATTTTTATTTAGATTAGATGTCGATGCTTGTGAATCGCTGGCACTGGCGGCCGTTAATGCGGCAAATTGAATGCTGCCGCTCGTTAAAGTTGTCGTTGCCGCTGTCGCTGCTAACGTCGCTGCTGTTGTTGCTGTAACTTGTACGTCGGCAGCAGCCGCAACCATTGTTCGAACGCGACGCCAAATACGCAATAGTTTGGCTCAAAATCCGTTTTATCTTTGTGTTCTAGCCCGTTATTAGCTGTAGCAGGCTTTTGTTGTTATATTGTTGTTGCTTCTTCTGCTTTGGTCGTTGTTTGTCTGCCGTTTGCATATAAAAACGATTTCCGATGACGTGCGGCACTTTCGCTTTGTTCAGTGCTGGGCTGAGCTGTGCTATTTTGTTTGTTTGTTCTCGTTTGGCAATTGATTGCACTGGCTGTTGTTGCGACTTATTATTGTACGAATATTTCAGTTGTATTATGTTGGTGGTCTGGCTTCGTTGGGTATTTGCATTTGACAATTGCCAGCAATATCAAAATTGGCGCCATACAGCGCCACCTGTTGTGTATAATCGGTGAGCGTAATGAGCGGCAATCTGCTATCGCACAGGCGCAATTGACTCAAGTTATCGATAATTTCATAAAGCTTGCGCTGCTGCTGCTGTTGCTGATCGGGTACTTCTGTAAAGACACTGTTACTGCTGCTGCTGCTGCTACTGTTAATATGATTAATTTTGTTATTGATATTGTTGTCGCTACACTGCCTGTTTGCATAATCGCACATGCTGTCCCTTGCCGGCGTTATGTGTACGCGTATAGCATCTGTTCTGGCTTTACCGTTGATGTTTTCGTGACCCGTCTGGCAACGTTGCAAACCGTTTAAAAATGTGCTCAACTGACGCTGCTGCTGCTGCTGCGACGGATCATCAACTGCTTGCTGCTGCGGCCAGGCTTCCAATGAATAACGGCGCTGCTTCTGTTTCTGTTGTTGCTGCTTTTGCTGTTGATGATTTTGCTGTTGCTTTATTGCATTACGCTGGCCTATCGATTGCAGGTATTTTATATTGGCATGCAACCCCCGTTCGTAGTAGCCGCTGGCCAATTGCAAGTACGCGTATAGATCGATGCGACGCTTTGCTAGGTTTTCCACCTTTGTCGTATTAATATTTAGCACACGGTGACCATAATTCCTGCTGCTACCACTGCGGCGTTCTGACGATTTGTTTGTGTTTGTATTGATGTTGTTGTTGTTGTTATGGACGTCATCGTCATTGTAACGCGCCCTCGCGCTCGTTCCAGTAGTAGTTGCTATTGCCGCCCCTTGGCTAATTGCTAAATGGTTGACGGCGCCCCTGTGTCAGTTTAACTGACGTTGAACGAGCGCCTTCAGTTGGTCGCAGCTTTTGGCGCTCTGGATGCGACGCAATGTATCGTTGTATGTTATTGCTGTTATTGTATCGCCGAATCTGTAATTAGCCCCAACCATAAAAAGCGAGGCCGGAAAGAAGGCAAACATTAATTATAACAATGCCACCAACAAACACAAACAATCACCTAAAATCCATTCACGTACATACAACATACAACATACACACACATGTACATTCTACGGCAAAACAAACAGACAACCCACAAATGAAATGAAACACAAAATGCAGAAAGACAAAAGAATGAGAATGAGAATATAACCAAATAGGTGGGGTTTGGCTTCTGGCTCGCCAATATATAATAATCAAACAATTCCCAAAAAGAAAACACACACACACACACACACACAATGAAACAAATAGAGAGTACAGTTATTTACTTATCGTTATCGCTTATGGACAATGTCAACAAGTGAGGTTAGGAACGACGCGGAAATGTCTCCATTTCGTATTTGATGATGTGGCACTCGGAATGGCCTCCCAGCGGTATTACCTTCGGTCAAAGGTTACCTCAGGCCAAAACCTCACTGGTGTATTCCATATAATCAATAGTTGATATAACAGTTAAATAAAATAATATAAATGAATTGGACTGTTGGACTGTTGCTCCATTAGCTAGCTTTTGCGAAGGATATTCATTTTTTTCCGAATTCCAAGAATCCATAACAAGGAAACATTGAGAACTCAATGATCATTACAAAAAGACACGAATAATTGTATTTTTTTTTCAATATTCTAGTGACTATCGCAAAATACACTACAAAAACGAATATCGCAGAAGCTTATTTTAAGGGTAGGGTGGACAATAGCAATAAAAAGCAGACATCCAGATTTTTATTAATTGACAAATTCTTTCAAATTCTGGGCATTCTTCAACGCAAATCGTTAAATTCTTAAACTAAACGCTGAAACGCAAATTATATTTTATTTTTGTATATGTGGACAGGAATATTCCTTTGGAAAATTACGCTCTTTCCCTCGCTCCTCTTCTATGTATGTTTCATGAAGCCAAATGCATTTGACTTGACGCTCTCTTAAGGGATATTCCCTCTTGCACTTTGCCCCCACCTTTTGCATAACATATATCCATATATGTATGTATGTTTCTATGCAATCATTAAAATGTGGATAAACACAGCACAGCTCACAGCTCACAGCTTATCAAATCGCTGTCACTGACGTCAGTTGTGACAGGGACGGAGGGGGTGGTGCTGGTGCTGGTTGTGGTGTTGGCAAAGGCCACGAAACCCGAGCTGGAGATGTGACGGAAATTTCATGTCAGCCATATTGCCTCTGGCCAATGATAGCACAAGTTCTGGGGTAGAGCCCTCTGTAACCAATATACATATTAACGACACCCACTTCACACTCACAACCTCACAAATACAAACACCCATTTCAATTAATATTATGATTGTTTGAACAGTGATCGCTCAATAAGTAGAATGTTTCAATGAACTTCAAAATATATATAATATTATATTCTATGTTTAGTGAAAGGGATGGATTTCAAACAAAAACGCATAGGCGAAATCTAAAAATTGCCACAGAACTGCATTATGGCTTCTTCGAGTCCATTATGAATTATGACCAGGCGATTGAAAGCAGCGGTTATAACTTTGGCATTATTGAGTGTACCTGGGAAAGTAGTGGACATGTGTGGGTAGCTCACAACGATGTTGAACACTGGAGGCTGATGGGTGCATTGGAGCTAAGGGACGATGGCGACTACGTGGGTGGCGACGGTGACGATGGTGACGCAAATGTCCTTGAGGGTAGCGACGGTTCAGATGCAGTGACGATTGCTGCAGCTTAAAGTCACGATAATGATTGGCGACCTCGTGCTGGTAGCGCTCCGGGCGAAAGCACTTCATGTTGTAGATGCGTCGCACGCTGAGACGCGGCACAAACTTATCGCCAACACGCATCGGTTGTCCCACAACACTTAGATCGGACATGGATATATACAAGCATATATATATATACTACGTGTATATATGAAAAATATTTAAACTTTAAGCTTGGCGACAACTGCACAACTAAACCGTTTGGGCTCAGGCAACAAAGCAAACTACAGACTTGACATTGATGTGTTATATCCCAGAGAACCTAATCATACAAAGCCTCTGCGTCCTCATAGACAGACAGAGACAGAGAGAGAGAGAGAGACAGAGACAGAGAGGGAGGGTCTCGAAATTATGTACAAACATTTGTACATTGATTGGATACAGCACAACACAAAAATCTGAATTTCTGTCTGGCAACAATTTGCGGTTATTTGTTATCACGTCACACAGCGATTTGTTGGAGGAGTCGAATTCCTGTCAGACCCACTCTAGTAGGGAGTGCCTGACTAGCAGATACTCTATAGCCTTACCTGATCTGCTAACAATTTAACTGACTTACTTCTGAGCAATTAAAGTATTTAAAAATGTAATACCAAAAATTCAGTTAGTAACGATGACCCGCTTCGGTATCACAATAGGCCAAATGTGGCCTAAGTGTGTCAGTCCATCGGGCTGACAGCCGATATAACCTAACCTAACCTAACGATGACCCTCAATATTAATCGTTATGATAGAGCTTGCATTACAAATTTGTGGTCTCCATATATGTAGGTCTACTCCGTAATTGTATACCCGTTGTGTGCATGTCGATGAGTACAGGGTATAGAAATGAACAGTTGTTTAGGGAGTCCTCAGCTCTGCCTTTGCCAATAGTCAAATTAGTCGTTTTCATGTCGTTAACTATTGTAACTGGTACATCCTCCATACCTCAAACAAACACTACCTCAACCTCTGGTTGTTCTCCCGTTCTCCGTTCTCCCACTCCACTTTCCATTCATACCCCCTCTTTGCCACTCTTTTGGCCCATTTGCATGTTGCTGCTCGGCGCGTCAGCAATAATAAGCCAAATAATGTTATTCAAATGCAAAACAAATATTGTCAACAAATAACTGCTATAAAAAGCAAATATTATTGTTAGGTCGTCGCGTACTTCAGTTGCGCTCTATGAAAGCATTATGCCACACATACATACATACAACTGTACAAATATATTTATATTCAGATCTGTACAGTTTGTCGTCGAACATTCAGAGATCTCGAGCGTTTAGTCGATTGGGCTCGTCTTAATTGAGCTATGAAGCTGATAAGCATCGAACGAAAGGTCGCTAATTACAATATTAAAAAAAATACACATATACATATAAACATAGTACTTGAATAGAGAGCTGTAGAAGTTGCTTTGCCTTGCCTTAATTAACCTATTGGTCAAGATTCATTATTCGTTTTAACAGCATTCTTTTTTCTCTTAACTTTTCTGCAGCCCACAAAAACATTAAAGACACTTTAACTGTTACCATTAAACTGGTCTACAAAAAATCAATAGATTCAAACAAAAAAAAAGTGAAATTAATTTAACCAAATTGAACCAAAATAAGAAATAATTTTGCATTATTATTTGCGCGTATCAAAATGACTTCGAAAACCAAATGTTTTCATTTGTTACCTTTTTAGTTCTAGTTTGTATTTATTTGTACAAATGTATTAACATCGAGAACGTCATACAAAACACTTTTTTATCGCTGTTGTTGAGCTAATGACACATATTTGAGAGTGTACACAAATATATATTGATATGCTGTCATTTTATGGACAAATTTATAGCATATACATATATAATTGGCGTCGTCGTCCAACTAATGCAATTGAATGATTAATATGAAATTTTGATGATGGGAAGACATGCGATTTCTACAGTTGCACCCGAGCCAAACTTACTCGCAACAAAGGCAAAAAAGTTGAAGAAAAAAGGAAAAACCATGAATAAAAAGCGGAACATTACTGCAGCTGCCTATGTGCCACTGTGACAGGTCTATTGTTGAACTGTCGTTTGCAAGTTTCGGAGGCGATTTGATAATCAATCAGCGGACGAGCCAGGTGTGTTCCCCCTGCCACCACCCCAATCAGCGCCATATTATATGAGTAATTGGTGCAGAGGACCCACTAAAAACTGAAAGCAATTTGCCAAAGCGAAAGTGGATGGAAGAGGAATAAGCTAGATAAGTATGAATATTATTACACAAGAATATCAATTTTATTTTCAAATATTTTACTGAGTACAGTGCAGAATATACAGTGATCGATCGAAAATTATACTTATAGACATACGAGGAATCGTACTCGTACTTTAAAAACATATTTTTTATATTTAGGTAAGTAATTTTGAATATTTACATTTTAACAATATTTTTTGCGAATGCTTTTTACTATATTTTTATATTTTTGTATAGATAATTAAAAAATGTTGAAACTCAAATTATTTCTTTATCAGAATCAGCTCAAAAAAACGAAGCGCTTGAATTTATGACAGATCACTGTATGCGTATGTTTGTATGTATGCGTGTGTGTGTGTATCTGTGTGCATTTGAGTTCAAATGCGTGCGTAACAGTTGCCATTCCAAATAATTGCCGTGTTTACTTGCTTGCAAAGAGTCAAATGCGACCGAATTGGCGTATGCAATCCACGTACATATATAAAAAAAACAGCGGTGCATATGTGTGTGTTTGCACATGTATGTGTACGCCTGAATGTAGGCAAGCAGTTCAGTATGACAAGAGCCACACGCCTGCAGCCGTAGGTCACTTAATGCTTTAAAATTTTGTATGTGCTATTAAAACACAAAACCGTTGAAAGTTGTCAGTGTCTGGAAGGAGGTGGCACTAGGTCAGAAAGAGAGAGCGAGACAGATAAAAGAAAGGGCAAGTATGAACGTGTTTCATCAAATGACACTGACACCAATGTATGTGTGTGTGTGTGTATGTGCGTGCGAATGCATACGTGAGTTTTCCCTTTCACACGCATACTCGCGCAAACACACATACTCTCACACGTACATCTTAGTATGCAATCACAATCAGCAAAAAGTTTTTGTGCTCCATTTTGACACAAAAGCCGCCATGTGTTTGTTGCCGCCGTGTGTGTCCGTGTGACATACTTATTATTCCTTATCACACACACACACAATCACATTCACCAGCACAGACTCACAGTGCGCACTTAATATTTTTTTTCACATAGACGGTCAATAAACTGCTACCGCATCGCTGGCAAACAGTACTGATGGCAACAAGAACAATAAACATAAGCTCACTTATACCAATGTAGAAGCAATAACAACGACAACAAGGCACACAAATACATCAACAAGAAAGTGACGGCGTCCTCACTCAGATTGGACTTGGCACCAATGCTCAATGATTGCCATTGAATAATTTTTTTAAATTCAATTAAAAAGCTCGAAATGCAAAACTGAGAACAAAAAAAAAATAGAAATTCGTTGAGACAAGAGCGAAAACAATAGCAAAACAAATAAGCGCAAGTTAACCGTATTGATTGCTTACCAAGCAATTAAATGTACCGCTAATGCTAACCTCTTTTTGTCGTTGTTCAACACAACAGCTGGTCCTATCTGTGTGTGCCTCCTTCGAGTGTGTGCGTATGTGTGTTCTACTCTTTGCACACACTCTCTCTCCTTTTTGGCAGTTAAAACTGTCACTTGCAATTAGTGCACAATGATTTTTTTATAACGTTGAGCTCATCGCTATCTTTCACGTGAGATTACTACGCCAAATTTACGTAATTTATATATTTTTATTTGTTTTTAAATATGTCTGCTGTTAAATGCGTTTCGTTTCGGTTGATTGCCACGCTTGATTGTTTCGTTTCGTTTTGTTATTTGATATTTTTTCGATGTATTGTAAACTTATACACTTGTGGTATATATATCGATAAGTCTCCCACATGTCACGATATATCTTGTAACGTTAGCCTGCTGTTACCGCCACATTGCAAACGCAACAAGCCGCTGTAAGACCCCAATAGTGGGCAAATAAGCTGATTTTGTAAAATATTTGAAAGGTAAAGTAGCGCAAAAATGTATTAGAGTAATCCGGTTTCAGTTGTATTTTAATTCGTTAATAAACTATTATACTGTCATATTAATAACAGCTTATACATTTTGAAAGTGAAATAAAACCTATCGGTGAATATATGTCAAAGATAAATTCAACGCTGCTATCGAAGTATTGGAAAACCACATTGTGCGATCTTATATCTTATTTCTTCTTATATGCACTTATCAAAATACGTTACTTGTATTGATATTAAAAAAAATGGTATATTAAAATTATTCCTATCAGAACACTCAGAATGCAATCTTAAAAATCATCCTGCTCTATATCCCAATCGGAAGTTAATCGATAGTTGGCAGCAGTTCGTATGGACTCTGAACCTGCTCCCAAGTGTGAACCAGCTCTGAAAACTACTACACAACACTGTTAAATTATCAAGCCGCATTTTATTTATTGTAGACAACTTTGATAATTTTCTAGCAAATGAAATATGGAATTTTAAATTGATTTCCGATTTTTGTTGTTGGTGTTGTTTTTGTGATTTAACATTTGAGAAAAGTGCTGCACTAACAAGTGCCCAAAACCGCCACAACGGCCGAATCAATGAATAAAACGCCTTTGGTGCCGGCAACGCCAACCAGCGCAATGACATCGGCCCGGGATCTAATTAAAATTGATATAGTAAGTTGCGGTATAGTAAAATGCCAATAAGTGCTTTCACTAAAATGCTAATTGTGCTATGTGCAGGAATGGGGCATGGAGCGTTTGGTGGGCGCCCAACAGGTCGTCGAGCTGCGTCCCTATGACATCGAGTCGTGGTCGGTGATGTTGCGCGAGGCGCAAACGCGACCCATTCACGAGGTGCGCAGTCTTTACGAATCTTTGGTGAATGTGTTTCCCACAACGGCCCGCTACTGGAAGCTGTACATCGAGATGGAGATGCGCAGTCACTACTATGAGCGTGTCGAGAAGCTCTTTCAGCGTTGTCTGGTCAAAATTCTCAACATTGACCTGTGGAAGCTATATTTAACCTATGTGAAGGAGACCAAAGCCGGCCTAAGCACACATAAGTACGCCAAGCCATAACTAATTTGAATTACATTACATACTAAGCTTTACTGTATTCCATGTGCATAGAGAGAAGATGGCGCAGGCGTATGATTTTGCATTGGAAAAGATTGGCATGGATTTGCATTCATTTAGCATTTGGCAGGATTACATTTATTTCTTGCGCGGCGTTGAGGCCGTTGGTAACTATGCGGAGAATCAAAAGATAACCGCCGTTCGTCGCGTCTACCAAAAGGCGGTCATTACGCCCATTGTGGGCATTGAGCAACTATGGAAGGATTACATTGCCTTTGAGCAGAACATCAATCCCATCATCTCGGAGAAAATGAGTCTGGAGCGTTCCAAGTGCGTATTATTGCCTTTAATTGCTATGCCCATTTTTACACTTTACCCTCAATATGAATTATTTGTATGCTACTAAGCACAACACATATTGGATATTGATTGCTATATATTTGTTTATAGGGACTATATGAATGCACGTCGCGTGGCCAAGGAGCTGGAGTATCATACGAAGGGCCTAAATCGTAATCTTCCCGCTGTACCGCCGACGCTGACCAAAGAGGAGACCAAACAGGTGGAGCTGTGGAAGCGTTTCATCACCTACGAGAAATCGAATCCATTGCGCACCGAGGATACGGCGCTGGTCACACGTCGCGTCATGTTTGCCACAGAGCAGTGCCTGCTGGTGCTTACACATCATCCGGCTGTGTGGCATCAGGCATCCCAATTTCTGGACACCAGTGCGCGCGCTCTCACCGAGAAAGGCGTGCGTAGTCGAATTACAAAAAAAAAAAACAAAACAAACAAACCAAAACTAAAGAAACAGCTGCTGCAGTTGTTGCAAATAGAAAATCATCTATGCCAGCAAAAAAAACAACCAAAAATTCTGTCTCTTGTTGCTATATTGTGAAGTGTCGCCCCTTGGGTAACACGGCACGTGGCAGCTGCAAAGAAAAAATACAAAAAAAAAAAAAAGAAAAACAGAAGAGTGACTCCACTTGCCGCGTTGCCTTTGGCATTGGCCGCACGCGTTTTACTCGGCCCGTCAACGATCACTTAAAAATACTCAAACAACTATCAAACTTTCCACTTTCAATTAAACTAACACAATTCGTTTACACTTGCCCCTCTCCACACACAGGATGTGCAAGCGGCAAAAATCTTTGCAGACGAATGCGCCAACATTCTGGAGCGTTCCATCAATGGTGTACTGAATCGCAATGCGCTACTCTATTTTGCCTACGCGGACTTCGAGGAGGGTCGTCTCAAGTACGAAAAGGTCCACAGCATGTACAACAAGCTGCTCACGTTGCCCGACATTGATCCCACCCTGGTAAGCAATCGTAGTCAGTCATAGATAGCTTGTATACTTAAATTATAGTCGATTAATGCTCAATCTTTTTCTCTTTATTTTTATTCAGGTTTATGTGCAGTACATGAAATTCGCCCGTCGCGCTGAGGGCATCAAATCGGCACGTGGCATTTTCAAGAAGGCACGCGAGGATGTGCGTTCGCGGTATCACATTTTTGTGGCGGCCGCATTGATGGAGTATTACTGTTCCAAGGACAAGGAGATCGCATTTCGCATATTTGAGCTTGGGCTCAAGCGTTTCGGTGGCAGTCCCGAATATGTCATGTGTTATATTGATTATCTCTCCCATTTGAATGAGGATAACAATACACGAGTGCTCTTCGAGCGTGTCCTTAGCTCCGGTGGCTTATCGCCACACAAGAGCGTGGAGGTATGGAATCGCTTCCTTGAGTTCGAGTCCAACATTGGCGATCTGTCTAGTATTCTGAAGGTGGAGCGACGACGTAGTGCGGTCTTTGAAAATGTGAGTGTAACCATCTCTCAATTCAAATCATGAACCAGTTATACGTCACGCAAGCCCCCCGTTGGTGCAACAACCCGTGGAGGTACATAAGAAACAGCCAACTTCTAAACAGACAGCACAAAACAAGATATACAGCCAGGTGGTGCAGGGTAAGGCGAAGATATAGGAGGAACAACAGAATACACATTTGCCCTGTACCACTTTAATACTAGACATTATACAGCAACACACAGCTTTGGTGACAGAGCTAGGAAGGAAGATGGACGCCTTCCTAACCATTATGATGTCGTTCATGGATACACGAGTCAGAAGTCACGCCTTAAGTACCACGACACAGCCAATACAAGATGTCACATAAAGTCCAAGGTACACAGTCAAGGAGGAAACATATACCAGAAGTCACGCCATGTCGTTGTCACAACGAACACTTCAAGAAGTCTACTCAGTTCACGATTTTAAAAACTGATCTATAACGAAATTAATTAAATAACTAATTCATTAAAAGTTTTTAATGATAGCATTCTCAAAATTTTGTATGTAGACGATTTTAGCCTCACTTTAGCTGTAAGCTAAGTTGTACAATTATATGATTAATTCCAAATACATACTATTAATATAAATATAATGTATTTGGCAGCTAAAAGAGTACGAGGGCAAGGAAACGGCACAGCTCGTGGATCGCTACAAGTTCCTGGACATGTATCCCTGCACTAGCACCGAGCTCAAGTCCATTGGCTATGCAGAGGTAAATATTTCAATCATTAATCTAATTGACAATCAAACTTAACGAATAATTTATTTTTGTTTAGAACGTAGGCATCATTTTGAATAAGACGAGCGGTGTCGGCAGCGGTGCAAATAGTCACAACAGTGGCGATGCCGATGGAGATGGGGAGGCGACACAGCCGCTGCCGCGACCCGATTTTTCACAGATGATACCATTTAAGCCGCGCTCCTGTGCACATCCTGGCGCCCATCCGCTCGCTGGCGGCGTCTTTCCGCAGCCACCTGCCCTGGCCGCTCTATGCGCCGCCCTGCCGCCACCAAATAGCTTCCGTGGACCGTTTGTCAGCGTAGAGCTGCTCTTTGACATCTTTATGCGTCTGAATCTGCCCGAGTGTATGTTATATCCAACAAATTTGATCATTTGCTTAGAGATTGTGCACAGCGAGCACTTGAATCTATTGTGCCTCTGCCCAATAACAACACCAATGCCATATGCCCGACAGTGGGAAAACATAAGGTCAATTTTAGAGACTATATGTCTATATAAACATTGGTTTTATACCCATGCCATAGAGAGAGTATTGTCACATTTGTGGCAACTTTGAAATGTATGCAAGCAACAATACTTGCTTATGCTCATTCTGTAATATTGACGCTTTACTTTTCATAACTTGGCCCATTTTTTCGTTTTGTATTTAAGTAATGTTCATATAGCAATAAGCACAAAAGGTATTCATTGTCAGGCCGAACTTAATCCGTATTTGCCATTTGCAGCTGCACCACAACCGAATGGTGACAACGATCTGACGCTGAAGATATTCGATTTGGCCAAGTCGGTGCACTGGATTGTGGACACGAGCACGTATACGGGCGTACAGCATAGCGTTACGGCAATGGCGCCGCGCCGACGTCGCCTCCTCCCCGGCGGCGATGATAGCGACGATGAGCTGCAGACAACGGCGCCGCCCACCAACGATATCTATCGACTGCGACAGCTCAAACGATTTGCCAAATCAAACTAAACCAATCCAATCAAGCTGTCTGCCCGAAAAGCAAACATTTTTTTAGAACATTTTTTTTCTCTCTCCACAGCCTTTTAATCCTTTAACAATTGTATCAAGTACAATGGCAACATAAGTTCTTATAAAAGAATATATAAAAAAAAAGAAATAATAAAAAAATACAAATATGTTGCTGCTTATTATTTGAGTGAAAGTAAATAAATGAAAAATTGATTAAACAGTTTTTATATGATGATGATCTATCTATGATTATCTCTGATAATGTTAACAACAGTCAGTAAAACATTTAAGAATGCGACACAAAAGAGGAGCCAAGAAAGCAAACTATAGAAACACTTTTCGATAAACTAATTTTGATTTATTGACTTTCAGAATCAGAAGTCTATGAATATAAAAAAGAGAAAATGCTAAAGATTCCCAAGTTTTTTTTGTTTGTTTGTTGATAATTTGTATATATGAATACAAATGAATAAGCCGATGATGGAATAAGTGAATAAGACTTAAGCTAAAATATTAAATACTAAGAGTAGATTTGATGGAATTTGTATATATTTATTTATTTACATGAACAATTGAATAAATTAGTACTCAGAGATAAATATAATAGTAATAATAAACGAATTGATCGATGGATGAATCACAAGCAATTAAATGTGTACTTAACAAAAACAAACACAAAATAATAAAATAGCTAAAGATATTGCTGATGCGATAGCTACACATATAATTTGTAATTAAAAAATTATTCATTTTTTTGCAAATGAATGCCTGAAATGAGTACTAAAACGAACACTATCAATTAGAAATAACAACAAAATTGCACTAACTACACGTGAATAAAATGTGGGTGTTTTCTGAGTGAGTGAGTGAGTGAGTGAGTGGAGTGTGAGTGTATTCACTTCTCCTGCAGCTGGGCGATTGTGCAGCGCTTGCGATGCTTATAGAGACCCGCATATTGAGCGAATCGCTTGCCACATGCAGCACAACTATAACGCTTCTCGCCCCGATGCAAATTAAGATGGGCATAATAGGCGCTGCCAACGACAAAGGCCCGACTGCAATACGGACACACCTTGTCCCTAATGTTGAGATGGGCGCGCAAGTGGCGATCTCGCTCGTGGGCCGTGTAGAACGCCTTGTCGCAGCGCGTGCACGGATAATCCCGTTTCTCCGTATGCCGCTTAACATGCTGATTCAGTTTGCTGGCGTTGACAAAGCCCCGGGCACAATGCTCGCACACATACGGCAGCTCTTTGGTATGGCTGCGCTGGTGCACCCGCAACGATGTCGAATTGAAGAACTTCTTGGGGCAGTCGGTGCAACAGTGTGTCCGCTGACCCAAATGGCGACGCAGATGCGCCTGGAGGCTGGTGCGCAACGAGAATTTCATTGCGCAAATGTGACAGATGTGCTCCAGCGGATTTGTCGCATTCGTGCCACGCCGCATGCGACGGCGTCGCTGCAACGGCTGCATCTCATTCAGCTGCTGGTCCAAGTGAACGTTGCGCTGATGCCGCAGGTAATCGCTGCGCCGCTTAAAGCTCGCCGTGCACCGTTCGCAGTTGAATGGCGACACGTGCAGTTCGAGAAACTGCAACGCCGCATAATACTCATAGGTCGGCTGCCAGCTGGCATTGTTGCGCTGCAGCGCCGCCTGGCGTGCCTCCTTGCACTGACGATACTGGCAGCGAAACTCGATCAGACGACTCTTCAAACGCTCAACGGTTATCTGCAGATTGCACTCCTCCTGCAGGCGGGTGCACAGCGATTCCAGGTGACGCAAGCGCTGCTTACGTTTCGTATAATCCGGATGTGTGGTGCACCACAGCTGCTCGTAGCTCTGATACACCTGGATGATCTTCAGATTGCTGTCGCGCTGCTGCAACGATTTCTGCAGCACACGATTTATGGGCACCACATCGTCCATAAAGCTGAACGCCTCGTAGAAGCCCCAACGTGTGCCCTCGCCACCACCTCCAACCGCCAGTTCCTCTCGCTGGCGTTCGCGTCGATAGTACTTGACATAATCGGTGAGCTTGCGATGCAACATCTGCCAGCTGAAGCGATCCGGACAGCCGGCGAATGTGTTCAGCTGGGCGGCAATGTTGTGCCAGGCCTGGCGTCGCTGTTTCCTCGCATGATAGTCCAGATGATTGGGATCCCAGAGATTTGGATGCGATTGATAGAGCTCAATCAGTTTATTGGTCAGCTCCAGGCTGAGGCGCATCCGTAGCTGTCCACTCGTCGACAGGCTATCCTCGGAGAAGGACTCTTTGCCGTGCGGATCTTCCTTGTCAGGATATTGCTCAATCTCCGCCTGCTGCGCATCCTCCTGTTCTGCTACACTATGTAGCAATGGCATGGATAGCTCAGTTGTAGTTGCTGCTGCCACCAGCTGTTCCTGCTGCTGTTCCACTCGCTCCACTACCTGCAGCAGCTCGGGTTCTTCTCCGGCAGGCTGCTGCTGGTGCTGCTGTTGCTGCTGCTGCTGCGGCTGCTGTAATTCGTGCTGCTCGAGCTGCACCATAAGCTCGCCCAGCGTCGCCTCCGATTCGGTCAACTGTTTGCAGTCGGCGGCAGCCAGTGATTGCTCCTCGCAGCTATCCTGCACATGCGCCTGATGACCGATCAGATTCTCAAAGATCTTGCCGCAGCCAGCACAGACATAGGGATCAATGTGCTTGTGCAGAAACTCCATTTCGGCATAATGCTCAAAGATGGACACAAATTCCGATTGTTTGCCCTCGACGACACTGTGCAGATAGCGTATCTTCTCCAGGCGATAACGTTTCCTCAGCGACTGGAGTCGCCGCTGTATCGCCAAGCCGGACAGATTGATGCCGCACATACGCAACGCCAGCTGGAGGCCACGATGTGCCTCGTGGCGCCTCTTCACCGTTGCGGCGCAGCGCAATCTCTTGTGGGCATTGTGCCAGAGTATTGGATAATGCTCGTAGATCTCGAGCAGTTTGCGATTCTCGCGGGCAAAGTGCTCCTGACGCTTCAGCAGCGCCTGCTGCTCGCAGAGGAAGCGCAACTGATCGTAATGGACGAATTTGGCGCCCTCATCGAGATCACCCTCGGCATCGATGCGTTCACGCTGCTTGAGGAATCGCTGGCATAGCGTTGAGATCCGAATGCGCACATCGGTCACACTGAAGCCACGTCCACAGTGGGCACTCCACGCATCCGTTATCTGGCGCCACGACTGGCGACACTGCTCCACGTCCCGAAACTCTGGATGCGATTGATCCCACAGACGCGGATGCGATCGATACAGCTCAATCAGCTGCTGCACATGCCCCGTCGTCAACTTCGCTGGCGTTTCCACACTGGGCAGGCCACTCTACAAAAAATAAACACATAAAAAATATTTAATATATTAAAGAGAAACACAAAAATTAATAACAAAAAAAGAAATTACTTCATATAAAAAATGATTTTCTTCTTATTATGTTATAGCTAAAAGTCAGAATATCCAAAAATAAATAAATAAAAAAATAAAAAATAAAATAAATAAATAAAAATTAAAATATTGTTTTGAATTTAGCTTAAGTTTCCTTTCAATGCATTTGATTTTCAGTCTAATCTTTAAAGAGCAACCCAAAAACAAAAAGAATAATATCAAAAATTATAGAATTTGGGCTGAGATATCGAAGCTAAAACTGTCTTGACCCTCGTAGGAAATTTAATATTACTAATTTATTAATATATTATAAACTGAAAAAATCAAATGAATTTTCAAATCATGAATCAATTTAATGAGTTTAGGGGAAAAGCATATTAAAAAAAATATCGGATCGAACTTGAAATTAATTTAACTATTTACGATTTTTTAGAGTGTTTGCAATAATTTAACTTTAATGAAAATTCGAAATTCTCAAAATCATTATTATTAATATTATTTGAATAATTTTTAAATCTTAACAACCACAAAACACACAGATGAGTAAAAAACAACATAAGAAAAAGCTCGAATAAAACAAAACAAACGAAAACCGACTTTTTTTTCGACACATAATATTTATGTATAGGATACATATAATATATATATATAGATATATCTAAAATTAATACAGCAGCTCTCCACAAAAGAATTTCTAAAGTTTAAGTTTCGCAGCTTTTTGCATTTCTGGCATTTTTTGTTGCATTTATTTTGTAAAGGGTATCTTCAGCACAGCTACTTACATCCGCATTGAACTGAACTTGATCGTTCAGTTGAAATGTGTCCATCAGCTGTTGTTGCTGCTGTGGCTGTTGTGTCTGTTTATCGAGCGAGTTGAGCTCTTGAACCAGCTGCTGTTTGAGTTCATTGACCTCGCAGTTGCTGCTGGACTGTTCGGCGAGGACCTCCTGCATGAGCTCATCCTCCGGTGCCTGTTGCCAGTCGGAGTGCCACAGCTCCATATGCTCGGCAAACTCATCGAGTGCACAAAGGGGTCGCTCCTCGCACAGCTCACACTCGATGCCATAGAGTTCGCCAGCACAATTCCAAGTGTAGACGCTGCCGCATTTTTCACGCCCATCCTCAATAGCTGCTGGCGTCATTTATAGATGATGATGATGATGGTGATGATGACGATGATGATGATGACGATTTTGAAGCTTTGTTCTATATTTGTTATTGTTATTATTATTGGCTGCCTATACTGTTTACTGTCACTTTTTAAGCCAGCTTGTAATTCGGGGCACTTCTCACTCAGTTTCAGTAGTTTCTATTTTTGTCTTTTTTTTTTGGCTTATTTCTTTTGCTGTTTTCTGTGCATGTGGGTGGGAGGGGACTTAACTTAAATTGTGCGACTGCGCAGCTTCTTGGCTTGTGACGTTGTGAAAATGTCGAAGAGCCAAAGAGTCGATGTTAGGGCCAACAAACCCGTTGCGGGACAATCTTACACACACATGCGCAACACACACACACACACACACACACACACACAGCAACTTTTATTTGGTTTGGTTTTTGCTTTGGCTTTGCTTGTTGCCCGTTTTGCTTTGAGTGTTTTCTCTTTAGACGCTGCCGCTGCATTTGCGTTTGTGTGTGTGTGTATGTGTGTGTTGCTGAGCAACAGGTATACAAATGTAAAAATAACAAATGTTAAATTTTCTCGTGAATGCCCGACTAACAGATAACCTGTAGAATGGCAATTAAATAAATTAGTGTACATAAAAACGCCCACGTTTGCTCTGCATCTTCTTTATTTCTTTAAAAATAAAATTAATATTTATATATATTTTAGATATATATTTGATATAAGACAGCTAGGAAGCAGCAGCGAGGGTCATAAACAAGTGCAACCACTTTGCGCCTGCGCGCACAGCTCACACATATCTCATTACATGTGTGTGTGTGCGTGTCTGTTTGACTTGGGAAGCGGAGCAGTAATTTACATTCACATCAACACAAGCTTTGTCTTTGTGTATTGTTCTTATTGTTAACGTTGTTGGTTGCCTTGGCCAATTCTGTTTTTCTAACGACGCTCTGCTTCTTCCATTTTGTGATTCCAGGGCTGGCAACGCCTGCACACATTATTTGTCCTTTTCAAATATTAAAATTTGAATAATAATGTTAGTTATCTCATTCTTGTACCGACTGTTAGGGAAATATCAGTCATCTCTTTGTGTTCACAATTTACTAAAACAATAATACTTACTTGAGCAGCAGTAAAAAGTGTCTCGTCATTGTCAAATGGGGCACTGTCACGCCCTGGTACATTTGAGACACACCAAATAAATGTGGGCAGTTTCGTATTTGTAAATGCGCAAGTACGAATGCATGTGTGCTCAAGTGGAAATGCTAACCGGTAACTTATCGAAACACTTAACGTTCTTCTTGTCCCTTTTCAAAGCAGGTGGTCGACAAGAAGCATTCCGGCTGCAACAAATTTGACGAAGCGATCGCTACTTATAGGTATGAGAGGGTTGACCCCTTTAGAAATGCTCAAATTTTCAATGTGAAGCACATATACACTGAGCGAAAATATTGTCTCAAAATTATCGTTTCAATGTGTACTGCAGACATTTAATTTGTTGATAATTATTTTTGAATTTCTTTTCAGTTGGTTGAATACTTATCTTGGTTTAATCGATAGTCAAACTATGAAACCACGATCTGGAAATACTATCGATACACGTCAACTATCAATTCTTATTTTTTACCGTTCGTGCGAGAAGCGCTATTTTCGAAATTTAAAATTTTTAACTTAGCAAAAGCCACTTCATCAGAAGAATCAAAAATTTACAAATCACATACCTAAATGGCTCAACTCTGAAACTGATCGTCACCCGAGCCCCATATTAAAATTTAATGCAATAAGACGGAATAAGTATTGAACGTACACAAACGATCTTTATTAAATATTTTGAAAATTTCTTCAAACTGGAATTACACAGAATACATAGTTTTGTCTATTTATGGTTTATAGGAATTTAAGGTAAATAGTATTTAATATTGTGTTCAAATTTAGTGACCTCCACGCAGACGGAGCACCAAGTGGAGAGTGGACTCCTTCTGGATGTTGTAATCAGAAAGAGTGCGTCCATCTTCCAGCTGCTTGCCAGCGAAGATCAGACGCTGCTGATCTGGGGGAATACCCTCCTTGTCCTGGATCTTGGCCTTCACATTCTCAATGGTATCAGAAGGCTCCACTTCCAAGGTGATGGTCTTGCCAGTCAAAGTCTTGACGAAGATCTGCATGCCACCACGCAGACGGAGCACCAAGTGGAGAGTGGACTCTTTCTGGATATTGTAATCAGAAAGAGTGCGTCCATCTTCCAGCTGCTTGCCAGCGAAGATCAAACGCTGCTGATCTGGGGGAATACCCTCCTTGTCCTGGATCTTGGCCTTCACATTCTCAATGGTATCAGAAGGCTCCACCTCCAAGGTGATGGTCTTGCCAGTCAAAGTCTTGACGAAGATCTGCATGCCACCACGCAGACGGAGCACCAAGTGGAGAGTGGACTCCTTCTGGATGTTGTAATCAGAAAGAGTGCGTCCATCTTCCAGCTGCTTGCCGGCGAAGATCAGACGCTGCTGATCTGGGGGAATGCCCTCCTTATCCTGGATCTTGGCCTTCACATTCTCAATGGTATCAGAAGGCTCCACCTCCAAGGTGATGGTCTTGCCAGTCAAAGTCTTGACGAAGATCTGCATGCCACCACGCAGACGGAGCACCAAGTGGAGAGTGGACTCCTTCTGGATATTGTAATCAGAAAGAGTGCGTCCATCTTCCAGCTGCTTGCCGGCGAAGATCAGACGCTGCTGATCTGGGGGAATACCCTCCTTGTCCTGGATCTTGGCCTTCACATTCTCAATGGTATCAGAAGGCTCCACCTCCAAGGTGATGGTCTTGCCAGTCAAAGTCTTGACGAAGATCTGCATGCCACCACGCAGACGGAGCACCAAGTGGAGAGTGGACTCTTTCTGGATATTGTAATCAGAAAGAGTGCGTCCATCTTCCAGCTGCTTGCCAGCGAAGATCAAACGCTGCTGATCTGGGGGAATACCCTCCTTATCCTGGATCTTGGCCTTCACATTCTCAATGGTATCAGAAGGCTCCACCTCCAAGGTGATGGTCTTGCCAGTCAAAGTCTTGACGAAGATCTGCATGCCACCACGCAGACGGAGCACCAAGTGGAGAGTGGACTCCTTCTGGATATTGTAATCAGAAAGAGTGCGTCCATCTTCCAGCTGCTTGCCAGCGAAGATCAGACGCTGCTGATCTGGGGGAATACCCTCCTTGTCCTGGATCTTGGCCTTCACATTCTCAATGGTATCAGAAGGCTCCACCTCCAAGGTGATGGTCTTGCCAGTCAAAGTCTTGACGAAGATCTGCATATTTCCTGTTCCTACAAAATGTAAGAAATAAAAAAAAAGTGTAATTGATAAATCGATTGTCAAATAAAGGGTCACACTGACACGCACAAATGCATGCAACTCTGCACTTTGCCTTATGACTTCCACACATGCATACATGCATGTACATGTATGATTCATGAATATACATACATATATAAATAGATATATATGTATATGCATACAGCTGGAATGGAAGTGCGCAGTAAGTTTTTCTGCGTATTGACCTAGTTTTGTGGTAGTTTGAACAGTTTGCCCCCGCCCTGTACTAAAAATTTATCCATAATAAAATACAATAAACTGAGTTACAGCATAACTACCTTTATCTCCGTTTTCTTTTCTTTTATTTAATTTCATCACTTAATATTTTCTACCATGACTAATGGTTTTTTCCTTCTCCAATCACACATTTATATATATATATATATATATATATATATGTATGCATGTATATCTATTAACTGCACTTATTCTTTGTAAGACGCCATTTTGAAATGCGTAGACAATAAAAAATGGCGTTTTCCACTAAAATTTTCAATTATGAACAAATGCACTTTCAATGTCGAATTTACCTTAAATATAGAATTAAATATATCTGTCAAGCCATGACTCTTTGTTGCTCGTGTGTGTAATTAATGCAGTTTCTTTGTCCCCTCGATTCGTTAATGCAGCTCAAATTTGCATCAATGCCCAAACTAATGCCAAGTTTCTTGATTTTTAATTATATTAGTTATGATGTATGTACATACCTTTTTAGACGAGTAACTACACAATAATTTAAATCAATTAATACAATGAATATGCTTCTTGGACTTAATACTTTCGCACTTTATGCACTATAAGACGTCTGCTACGGCCGAACACTGAAATATTAATGCTGGAAACGAACCCACCACAAGGAAAATAGGGTCAATAACAGTGCACGAAATGAAAATGACAATCGCTTTGTCTCTTTTTCTGTTAATGCATTTGTGTATTTAGGGAAGTGTTGCCAATTGCGTGAATTAGAGCTGTTAGTGTTAGCTCTGTGTGGAATGTTGTGCTCCACATGAGACGATACTCCCTTGTACGATATTTGAGTAGCGATAACATTAATAAAATCGGTAATTGGAACGCAATGTGTTTCTCCGAATAAAACTCGTTTTTCTTTTATTCTTTATTTTTGAAAGATGTCCAAGGGATATGAATAAATTGATGAAGATTAACAAAATTTTTTCATTTAAAATATTAGCGCCTATGTTAAAAAAATATCGATAGTTTAGCCATGAAATCCGAATAAAACAATTTTAAAATGTGTAAGAATTACAATTTCTTGGAATTAAGTTGCACTTTTTATGCTTATCGAAACTTTTAAAAAATTAATTTATGTTTAACTATTATTTGGAAAATAACATTTTTTCTAGTCGATAATGGATGGTTGATAATGACCAGTCATTATCGATAATGCAGAGCTACTAAAAAGTATTTGTCATCGAATATTCAGAAGCAAAAACAAAGCCAAAAGGGGCGGACGTAAAGCGCTCGGTACGCGTAATTTTCTTGTAAATAGTGATTTGTCGCTTGAAAAACTATTCGGAAGTTGTGTCGACCGTTCACGACACAAATTAATATTATCATACACAAATCTGAAACAAGTCGAACGATCAATTCTTTCAACCCATTCAAAGCGAGCAATTTCTTCTTTTCTGTGTGTATGTGTGTGTATATATATAATATATGTATATTTATATGTATATATATAATACATGTATATCATATATGTATATATATGTGCTTGCATGCAATTTGTACTTTTTATAAAATTTTTTTTTTTTTTCATAGTACCAACGGGTGTGTCGAGAAATAAATTATTGTGTGTGTCTGAAATCTAAAGTACAAATTTTACGTTTTCATTTTATCGGTATCGGTTAGTCAAAATTCGAGGTATAGTTTTTGATAAACAACAGAACAACCCTGCGCGCAGACACACAAAAATCATATGCAAGAGCGCAGCAACATTAAAACCCGCCCCAACGCGTCGTCGTCGTCATCGGCAGCAGCAGAGGCATAAGCAGCGGCGCTGTCACAGGCAGAGCCACAGAAGAACAGAAGAAGCAAAAGCAAAGGCACGCTTACGTTACGCGCTGGCTTGTGGCGTATCGATGCCGTCGAGTTAACGTGTTCTGTCTGTCTCTGTGTGTGTGTGTGTTTCTGTGTGTGCGTGCGTGTTTTTGTGTCTGGGCTGGATTCTTATAAGATATTTTTTTTTGCTGATATATATTTGTGTGTGACGTTTTCTTATGGTTTTTTTTTTTTTTTTTTTTGTTTTATATATATAACTTAGTGGTATTGTTTGCGCGCGACTTACGACTTAATTTTTCTTTCTTCTAATACACAATACAAACAGCAGCAGTAGCAGCAGCAGCAACAACAACAACAACTAAAACACAAGTGGCAGTGTTTGTTGGTGTCGGCAGAGAGAGGAAGAAGATAGCGTTCGTTCGTGTATGCGTATGTCTGTGCGTGATTTGTAAAAGAAGTGAGAGCAAGAGATAAAAAGAAAAAAATATTTACATTACACATAAAATTTGATAACTAAAAACGTAACAAAAGCTGCAGCCAGCAAGCAGCAGCAAACATCGAATAGCGGCCACAGAGGCTGAGGCGTAGGCGTAAGCGTCACAGCTAAGCGCTGTGTTCTTCGTGTTCTCTCTCTCGCTCGCTCGTCCGTTCGCAGTAACAGTAACAGCGATTAACTGTTAACAAACGTAACAAAAACAAAACTTGTGCGATCTTTTTCAAAGAGAGCAAAAAGAAGAAGAGCACAACCTGTGTTGATAGACAACAAAAAAAAAAAAAAAACCTTGCAACATGGATAATTTAATACCGATCGTCAATAAGCTGCAGGATGCATTCACCTCGCTTGGGGTGCATATGCAATTGGATTTGCCCCAGATTGCCGTCGTTGGTGGACAGTCGGCTGGCAAGAGTTCCGTGCTGGAGAATTTCGTGGGCAAGTAAGTGTGTGCTAGTCATCATCAGCAATTCAAAATTCTAACTCTCAACATAATACACAAAAATACAATAGCAAGAAAATCCATATTTTTGCGCGAAAGCTCTCTATATGCGTATTTGTGTGTGTGTCAGTGTGTGTAATACTGAGAGAGCTTCTTCTATGCACGCGGTCTCTCACTCACTGTGTCCACATACAAATGCGTGTATGTGTGTGAGTGTGTTCAATTTTGGTGAATAATCAATGAAGCAGCATTCCTCGTTTATTTTTTCTTTTTTTTTTGTGCTGGTCGCTGTCGGTGTCGGTCAGTGGGTGGGTGGGTGTGCGAGCAGGTGGCTATCAATAATCTCCCCTGCTATATACACACAGATACGTACACATACATTATGAAAATAAATCAAAAAATTGCTCGTTCACATTACGTACATACAATATTCCATTAGTATGCATGTTGGCTTTGACTGGGTTACTTGAAAAAAAAAAAAAAAAATTGAAACAACAGCAACAGAACTAATTTTCAACATATACTTGCTCTTTTCTCTCTCCCTTCCACTTTACACATCTCTCTCTCTCTCTCGCGCTCTCTCGCTCTCTCTCTCTCTCTCTCTTTGGCTTTGGATGCGCGTCGCTCATTGCGCTCGGCTCTGCTTCCTTTTATCTATCGGCTTTTTGTGCCCCCCGTCCGCCCCCTACAAATGCTGCGACACAAAAACAAATACAATAAATACTTACGCCCCAAAAAACGAGAAGAAGGAGAGGCGGAATAAAAGACGGCCAACAATAAAAAAAAACGAAAAAAATCAATGCACGTTGACATTTCCTTTTGCAGCAGCGCACATGCTTTTTCTTCACATTTTCGCTTTTGTGCTAACTATTCCCTCTCCCCTCGTCACTCACCCCCAAATCCCCCTAATGTCCCGTTGTTCGCCGCTACACTTCACTTTGACATTTATGCAATGCTATCGCAGTCGACGTCGACGCTTGCGTTAGCCTACATTTATCGTGTAGTTGCTACTTCTTTCTGCAGCCCACCGCCCATCTCCCCCGCCCTTAATTCTGCTTTAACTTTTGTAACTGTTAATGAATGGAATTTACTCCCACACACACATACACAATCTATGTTGCTGTGTATCTGGCTGTGTGTGTGGATGTATGTGTGTGTGTGTGTATGTTTGTTTCTATGCAAAACTGCAAAATTATGTAATGTTACTACTGTTGGTCCGCCTGTCTGTCTGTCGGTCGCAGCACAATCCTTTTCTGCCGACTGTGTGGCTCCACCTACAGTTGCAAAGCGCAAGCACATAATTTACGCGTTCGTGTTGCGTGTGTGAGTATAACGGCATTCGCTTGTGTGTGCTTTTCTGCTGCTCTGGCTATTAGTGCTCCTTGCGCCCACGCACACATACAAATATGTACGCACATACATACACCCACACTCACGTACATACTATTAAATGTGTGGACAAAAACGTGGGTGTTTTCTTCTAGTCCTTTACGATATATTGCTTATATGTATGTGTATATGTATCCTGTGTGTATGTACACATATACATATAAATAGGTACGACATACATGTATGTGCATGCATTTGGCTTACATAAGCTCATTGCAGTCAATAACAACAACAACAGCATCGGCAAAGCGCAGTTCATTTGCTGAACCGTTAGTTTTCGCATGCGCTGACCACACACACACACACATATATATATATATATATATATATGTATATATATATTTATGTATATGTATATATATACACATAACTATGTATAAGCATGAGTTTGTTAATGACCTAGTTTTCCTTATTTTTCTACAGCAGCTTTTTCTGCTGTTCTCATCAATGTTGCCATTGCATGGAGTGCATGTCAATTTAAGTGGCTGCTCACAAACACTAACTGAGTGGTCAATGTCAAATAAACATTAACAGCGGCATTAGTAAAAACTCGGACCTAAATGTCAGTAGTTCATGGTATTTGCATCAGATACTGTCTCTCTCTCACACACACACACACAACATAATTTTAAACATAATGGTTACATTAGCGTTTAGTGGAATAACATACATATCTATGTGTGCATTTTTGTAAATGTAAATTTCAATTTAGACAGTGGCGCATAGAGCAAAAATAAAATATAAAAAAAACTAAGCAAAATAAAAATGTACACAACTAATTTTGTTGCCTCCGCCTGCACTTGCGGTTTAAATATTTTTCACCACCATTGTGTGTCAAACATAGCACACAAAGTAAACAAACAAACACACAAATAATTAAATGAAAGAAGAGAGTGGGAAGAGCCTTAGCCAAATGAACATAAGCTTGTTAAATGAAAGATCAACAACAACATAAAAAGTTCGCATCAAATCAAAAGTTGAAAAAACGTATGAAACGACAGCGAAAACGATTGTGTGTGAGAGAGAGAAGGAAAGCATGCGCAGCAGCTGATCTTATGAGTACGTGCGTGAGTGTGTGTTAGTGAGAGCAGCCAAAGAGAGCCAAAGATCAGAGCACTCACTCTCTATCCCTCTCTCTAAAAGCTGGTCCAACCGGCGTCTGTTGCATTCTAAATCTGAGTGAACTTCTTCGCATTCATGTGCGTGTGTATGTGTGTGCGTATGTGTGCGTATATATTAATGTTCATCTGCTTCGTTTAACAGAGCGCTTTTTGACCTCTTTGCTTAAATGTTTGCCAAAAACAATAAAAACCCAAAGAGAGCTTGCAAATGAATATAATGGGTAGTCTTGAATCATCTGAGTGATAGGGAGTGCTTGGCAGAAATTAAAAACATAAGCTGTTGATATCATCAAAATTACTTACGAGTCACATACAAGTGTGCCCATAATTTACCACATAAAAGCCAAACAGCACACACACATATATATACACACACATAGTTGGAGTTAGTCATCGTTGTAGTAATTGATAACATTGCATTTTATTTGGGCCTCCATAATTATATATTTTGTGAAAATTTATTGCTGTGTGTACACAGTGGAAATTATACTTAGAGTGTGTCTGTATTTGAATATTCTATATACAGTGGTCGCTCGCAAAGAAGAACACGAAATGAACTTAACTTAAATGCATTCATTTCTGATTAAAGACAAAAAGAAGAAAGTCAAAAGTTTTGCGATTAAATTTTAGTACGCTTTAAACTTTGTAAAGTGTCAATTTGTGAGCGATCACTGTGTGTTTCTTTTGGGCTATGTTGATTAGATAAAGAATGAAATCACCACTCCTCCACACACATTGGAAAATGTTTTTCACAATATTAGTAGTTTTTATCGATGTTTATTATTATTATTATTTTTTGTTCGGCCAGAGCTCATTAAGTGGTCTCAGGCTAACATTTTATAAAGATGACTCATTTTCTATCACTACAATTGATACTGTTGACGTTATCGATAAGGTTATTTATCTACTGTTTGTTATTGTCGTTGTAATTGCTATTTGTTAATATTGTTTGTGTTTGCGTGTGCCCGACTGGCGGTCTTTGTTGACTTAGGTGGATTTGTTTGCAAGAATAAAAACAGGTCAAATGTGGTGTCACAAAATATTAATAAGCCCCAACAAATACCTACACATGTATATATATAAATATATATATTTATAATATATACATATGAATATATGTACCTTTGCGGCTTTCCCAAGCAATTAGTAGCACATGATGTTCTGCTCATTGTGTGTTTTATTTGCTTGCGTTTGGCTTTAATGACTCTTTCCCACAACTTCGAATTTAACAATATCACAAGCTAATTTAATCAAACCAATTTAAATCCAGCCATAGAATAATCGTTCCATTATTATCAGCATCAGCACCTGTAACGCGACTCAATCATTTACTGCCCTCTCTCAGCTGGAATATCGTTCATTTGAATGAGTGAGAAAGAGAGAGACAGGGAGAGTCGCCTATTAATTCTCTAGCCTGTATTCTTCTTCATAGACTTCTCTATCTCTCTCTCTTTCTCTCTCTCTCTCTCTCTCTCTCTCTCTCTCGATATCTCTGTTAAGAGAAGGGACGAAATAACAGCATTTGATGACTTTTGCGCTTGTCCAAACAAATTGCTATTTGCAGCTGCTGTTCTTCAACAATCAATTTTTTATTTTTCTTTCTGACTGTTTTTTTCTTTTTCTTTTCTATTTTCTTAATTGGATTTGATGACTTCAGCTGGCAATTAACTTGGTTAGTTGAAAGCAAAACGCACACTTGTGTATTTTTCGTACGCAAAGATATTTGAAATTCATATTTCGTTGATATTTGCAACAAACTGGAAACGGTTTAACAGGATTAAATGTAGTTGGAAAGCTTGTTATCAATTACTTGTTCTATTGCCAACCTATTAATATATTGACGTGATCAATTGTAATTGTGAATCTGTCAAAAGAACCCTAATTAACCAATATTTACACTCACACTTGGACACCCACACTCACATTCACACACTCAAATGTCAATTAACAATTGAACGAAGCTTCTATCAAATATTTCATTGTTTTTCCATTCATATTATATTCACAGAGACTTTCTGCCTCGTGGCTCGGGCATTGTGACGCGCAGACCTTTAATTTTGCAGCTAATCAATGGCATAACTGGTAAGTAGTGATGTCTGGCCAAATTTATTATATATATATCTATTCATATATGGACATATTCGTTTACTCTTAGAATATGGCGAGTTTCTGCATTGTAAGGGTAAAAAGTTCTCAAGCTTCGATGAGATACGCAAGGAGATCGAGGATGAGACGGATCGTGTGACGGGTAGCAATAAGGGTATCTCAAACATTCCGATTAATTTGCGAGTCTATTCGCCGTATGTACTCAATTTGACACTTATCGATTTGCCCGGCTTGACGAAAGTGGCGATCGGTGATCAGCCGGTGGATATTGAGCAGCAGATTAAGCAAATGATATTCCAATTTATACGCAAGGAGACCTGTCTGATTCTGGCCGTAACGCCGGCCAATACAGATCTGGCCAATTCGGATGCCCTGAAGCTGGCCAAGGAGGTTGATCCGCAGGGTGTGCGTACCATTGGTGTCATCACCAAGTTGGATCTCATGGACGAGGGCACCGATGCACGCGATATTCTCGAGAATAAGCTGTTGCCGCTGCGGCGCGGCTATATCGGTGTTGTCAATCGCTCCCAAAAGGATATCGAGGGACGCAAGGATATACACCAGGCGTTATCCGCTGAGCGTAAATTCTTCCTCAGCCATCCATCGTACCGTCATATGGCCGATCGCCTGGGCACACCCTATCTGCAGCGTGTGCTCAACCAGCAGCTGACCAATCACATTCGCGACACATTACCCGGTCTGCGTGACAAGCTCCAAAAGCAAATGCTCACTCTCGAGAAGGAGGTCGAGGAGTTTAAGCATTTCCAGCCAGGCGATGCCAGCATCAAGACAAAGGCCATGCTCCAGTAAGCCAATAAGCCATAAACTAATAGATATATATTAAAAATATATATTTGTTTATTTCTTTGTTGCGTGCAGAATGATACAGAAACTGCAGTCGGACTTTGAGCGGACCATCGAGGGCAGCGGCTCGGCTTTGGTCAACACAAATGAGCTGTCCGGCGGCGCCAAGATCAATCGCATATTCCACGAGCGGTAAGTGTTACACATCTATCTATCTTGGATATAATATAATATAATAATCATATTATTTGTGCAGTCTACGCTTTGAGATTGTGAAAATGGCGTGCGATGAGAAGGAGCTGCGTCGCGAGATCTCGTTTGCCATTCGCAACATTCACGGTATTCGTGTGGGTCTCTTTACGCCCGACATGGCCTTTGAGGCGATTGTGAAGCGCCAGATTGCGCTGCTCAAGGAGCCGGTCATCAAGTGTGTGGATCTAGTCGTCCAGGAATTGTCCGTTGTGGTGCGCATGTGCACTGATAAGGTTGGCCATCCAGTTATTAACCTATAATTTCCTATCGATAAATGAACTGATTACTGATGAACTCTTTGTTTTTTGTTTTCACATCACAGATGAGTCGCTATCCGCGCTTGCGCGAGGAAACCGAACGCATCATTACCACACATGTGCGACAGCGCGAACAGCGCTGCAAGGAGCAAATTCTGCTGCTCATTGACTTTGAGCTCGCCTACATGAATACCAATCACGAGGATTTCATTGGCTTTGCCAAGTATGTGTGCACCCAAACCCAAACCTAAACCCAAAACTAAAATCCACAACAGACAAATCAATAAGACAACTGTCAATTCAATTTTCTTTTTTCTGTATAGTGCTCAGAATAAATCTGAGAATGCAAACAAGACCGGCACCCGACAGCTGGGCAATCAGGTTATTCGCAAGGGTCACATGGTCATTCAGAATCTTGGCATCATGAAAGGTATGTTCCCCATATCCAGCCGTGACGATCGCATCCGTCTCCGTCTGTGGCACAAAAAAAACAAACACACACACACACACACACAAAAAAGAACAAAAAACACAGACACACCAAATCTAACACCCAATGAAACACACAGAAATACAGCAGCCACAACAAACACCTTTTCAACAATTAACACTCTATTGCATTGTCTTCTAACCCTCCAAATAACCCGAGTACTATATCAATCATATATATATATATAGTACAGTAACTGAAATATTCTTTGCTAGATCTAATTTTTTTCATCTAAATCTTCAATTTTGCAATTTTAAAGTAGTTGAACAGCTAAAAGTTCTGCTTATATTATTAATATTGTAGCTTAGATGAAATCCAAGTAATTATTTCTAATATTTGACCCAAGTAGTAGTTATAAATGCCAAGCACTTACTAAGTAACCTGGCAGGTAAAAGCTCTCGATCAGAATATTAATTATCGATATTTATCGATTAGCCAGTAAATGCGATAAAATAGCACTCCAACGTAATTTGAGTGATTTGATATAGTAAAGTCTAGTATAGTTGGCTGTCTGTCTGTCTATATAGAGCATTCTTCTCAAAATCTCTCATCTCTTTCTCTCTGTTTGTCTCTCTCTCTCTCTCTCTCTCTCTCTGATACACACACACTCGAGCATGTGGCATGGGAAAGTGGCATGGAATGTGCTTACTTAAGTACTACTTACATACCTAATTCTAATTCTCGTAATAAACAAATCTCAAGTCTGTAGCTGTACTAGCTATCTATTCAGCACACTTAATTATTTCAATTTCAAGCACTCTTCTTTTAAGTATTATTTCTTGAGTTTTGTTTATCTTGCATTTATTATTTTATTTTTTTTTTTCCTCTTGTATGTGTTTTTCTGTGTTCTTTTTTTCTTCTGGCTTTTTGAATTATTATTGGTGTTTCTCTTTTCGGTCCTATGTACTTTTTATTTCTTGCCTCTTTTGTCTGTGGAAAATTGAAAGCTTTGCTGAGGTTTTTGCCACGCATACTTGGTTCGTATTCAATGATCTTTATCTTTATCTTTGCTTAACAAAAACAACAACAACAACAACAAACAAACAAACAAACAAAAAACAATTACATTAATGTGCTGTACTTTCGTATATATATGCTTGAACTTTGTACTCTTGAAATAACCCGCCCTTGATTCGGAAACGAAACGGCAAGTTCGAAATGGAAATTGAGACTGTTTCGATTCCGACTCATGCCAAATACAACTCCCAAAAGACACCCACAGACTCCCATCCCACATCCCACATCCTATCATCGCCATCATATATCGCATTTGGCATTAAGAATTCATACTTGATGTATGATGTAGTTTTGTCGTATCCGAGATCGTATATTGATTGTACTCTGTTCAAAACCACGCAACACAATTTTTATTTGTTTCGCAGGCGGCTCGCGTCCTTATTGGTTTGTGCTTACATCGGAGAGCATCTCCTGGTACAAGGACGAGGATGAGAAGGAGAAGAAATTCATGTTGCCGTTGGATGGTTTGAAATTGCGCGATATTGAACAGGGCTTTATGTCAATGTCTAGACGTGTTACATTTGCTTTATTCAGTCCCGACGGACGTAATGTTTATAAGGTTAGTAATTTTTGTTAGCATACAAAAAAATGAATTCTAAAAAAAAACAATTAAGCAAAGTACAAAAACCACAAAAAAATGAGAAAACAAAAGTCTAAAATAGATCAAGAAATTTCAACAAAGAAACGAAAAAAAATATTAGACACAAAAAAAATTTGCCGTCAGTATTTTCTACAACAACTAATATACAAGTATTAATTGTTGTAGTTAACTACATTCAATTATTTAAATTATAAAATCATTTTTGGTTTCTTTTGTTTGAAGAATTTTTGCGTTCAAGTTGTCCCCCAATTTGATTCTTGAGTTGAAAAACTAGGTCAACAATTTAGTTGAAATACGAACAATTAATTAATTTTTTTGTATAAGATAAAAATTACTATGTTTTTTATCAACATTTGGAGTCAAATCAAAGGCCAAAAGGAGCTTGCGAACGATTAATCGATGCAAACTCCTTTTCAGCGTTTGATTTGTGAGCATGACATGAAAACCAAAACTAAACAAAACGCTAGCTAACGGCATTTCCTTCGATAAACCGATATATATATACACACATGTATATACCGATAAACCAATATATATATATATATATATACATATATATATATATATATATACCGTCGATACAAAACACTAACTAACCTCCTGGTCCAAGATATACGCCAGCTGCGAACCACTTGACTCAACTAAACCACCAATATAGAAATAAAAAACCCACCAAAATAAACCGAACCAACCAAAGCCACAACCCGTCCACGTACTCGTACTCGTAATCGTAATCGTAATCGTAATACGTTGACCCATATACCAAATGCTTGACGAAAATACCTATCCATTTGTTCTCTTTGCGCTTGGACGCTTCTCTTTCTCCTGCACACACACAAACACACTCGCACACACTCAATACACACACATTTAGGATTACAAACAACTGGAGCTGTCGTGTGAGACAGTCGAGGATGTCGAGTCCTGGAAGGCATCATTCCTGCGCGCTGGCGTCTATCCCGAGAAGCAGGAGACCCAGGAGAATGGCGATGAGGTGCGTACTCCCAGTTCTTTCCATTATGCTATAACCAACATTATCATTCAAAATATTTGTTGAGATATTATTAAGCTTATTAGCTTAGACCTAAGTTTTGATGTATGTATGTATGTATGTATGTATTTACCCAAATCGTATTTATGTATCATGTTAGCCCATGATTAGATAACAGCCCAATGACAATGCCCAATTAACCCAATCTCTCTGTCCTCTATCTCTATTTCTCTCGCTCTCTCTCTGTATTTACATATGTTTAGTGTACATACTATATATATCGGCTACAACGCTTACGTACGTTCAAAATGTATTTGAACGTAGTGCATATTCCATGCACATATCATATACATATACATATGTCTTTTTGTGTCTATTTTGAATGCGATCTTACTGCTAACGAGCCAACACTCGATTAGTTTCATCGTTTTGCTTTCCCTCCACATTCCAAGATGCAATCATTCCATTTCCATTTTAACTGATACAGCTGTTAAACATGCTCAGCTGTTTTACTTACAGCTCTGTTAGCTGTTATATCTTTACAAGTTTTTATCATACTGCAACCTGTATTTGTATCCTCAATGCTGTTAAGCTGTTTAACAGTGTTCAGTGTTGCTCATAGTACATTTTTAATTCATAGGTTTAACAGAAAAGCATGATCAAGAAGTCATTTGTCTGTCTCTCTCTATCCCTACATATTCCCGTTGCATATCTTTTAATCCAGCAGCAGCAGCCGCAGCCGCGTCCATTACCTGTCCGTTATTATGTTAATGTGTGTGCGTGTGTATATATATATATATATATATATATATATATATATATATAGTATATATATACATATATGTGATTACTATACACACGTGCACATTCCTCTTTCATATGCTGAATGAATTATATTTGCAAAAATACAGTTAACTTTACTTGCTATATAAATATATGTAAAGAAATGATTTTGAAACTGCAATAACTTATTCAATGTTTCTTTACTTTTTTTTATGTTGCGCCACCACCTATATATATATATATATATATATATATGTATATATATATATGTATATATGTGTGCATACATATATATATGTATGTCTATATATTTATATATATAACTCCATACATGAATGCGAATAATATTATACGTATATTATATTACATAATATGTGTATATGCAGGAAGGACAAGAGGTTTGTTTCTTTTCATCATTTTTAACATATACTTTGCATATCTCCTGCGCGCTCTCTCTCTCTCCATCCTGTCTATTTTTTATTTTTCTTTTGAAATCCTGGGTTTTTTTTTGGGATCAAATTGGGTCTTAGTTTTATTGAGCAGCTAAGAACATTTGTGTATCTTTATAATTTTCCTGCATTTGTATTAACATCAACTAATCAAATTTTGGGATAAATTCTATTTAAAAAATTGGAACTTAACACGTTTTGTATATATTAATATATGTATTTCCCCTTCCCCTTTTACACTAAGCTTTGTGTTTCTGTTTTGCGTTTAATTTACATACTTACATATATTTCGTATACATTAACAGCTGGTGTGTGCAACAAACAATTATAAATATACATATATATCATATCTTTAATATCTACAAAGAACATATCAAAATATATATAATTTTAATTTGACAATATTTTTTATCAATTATTTTCTTCTATTTTCCCGTCCACGTACCAAACGAAATGACAAAAAAAAAAATCGAAATTACAATGACAATAATATTTGTAATACAAATATACAAAAAAAAATACAATTTATCCAACCATTTACAGCAAAAAGTATGTTCATTTTTCCGTTCAATCGTTCTCAACTTTACTTATTACTCGTATTCGTATTCGTATTTGTATTCGTAAACCCAATTAACATTGGTCTTTGTTTTTCGTTGGAATCCAGTAATTAACAACACACTTCCTACTCGTTACTCACACTTTAAAGCTTTGCTTACTTATAAAACAAAAGCCAAAAAAAAAAAATACAAGAATTTAGCATTAAGTTTCAAGCCTTTTTCTCTTTCCAAACGCTTTTTAATGGAACAGTATAGCAGTTAATAGAGGCAGGATTGTCGCTCATCCCATAAAAGATCTCTTTCTGACCTCATATAAATAACATTTTCGAATTCTCGCTAATTCCAACTTAGACTAAACAATTCTAGTTTTAGTGAACTTAATTAGTCATATTGAGCTGACTTCTGATCTGTTCTATGATCTATTTATGAACCTTTTGTGGGTTATATTTATGATAATATATCTTTCTGGCTTCTCGATAATATTATCCTAAATGTTAAAACAATGAAACATAACACATTTAAAACACGTCAAATATAATTTTTCTTGCTTAAAACCGTATTTGTAGCCGTTATCTATTATGTTAGTATTTATTTATTAAGTATATTGGTGTCTTATTTGTACTACAAAGCACAACAAAATTATACACCAAAAATCACCTTTAAGTAACTAACACCAAAAAAAAAAGACGAAGAAAAACCGAAAAGGCTTTCGTAAAATTCGTTTGGTTTCTTTATTATTTTTTGATTTCAGTGTTTTTGTTATTTTTGTTTGGAAACTTTTTGAAAATGACTTTACCTAATCTATTATATTTTACTCGATGCAAATTAACCAATAAGCTTTCCAAAATTTTGCTCCACAAAAAAAAAAATAATAATAATAATAAATGGAGAGCTGCATTGAAATTGTTGACTAATATGCTTTACTTTTGTCGTCTGCACCAAACTTTGACATTATTATTCGATTGTGCAAATTGTTTGAACAAACACGTTTTCATTTAATTGATTGTATCTATGTTTTTTCCCACGCCTCCCATTACTTTTACCCCCCTCTATACAAACCAAACTACAAAAAAAAACCAACTAAATCAACTGAAAAAATTCAAATTCGATATGTTAAAAATCCATAATGAAATCGAATGTCGTTTATCGATAATCGATAATGTCAAACAAACGAAATATAAATATATGATAACAACGGCGACAACAACAACAACAAAAGTCGGCCAACGAAGAGAGCTCCACAGATCCACAATTGGAGCGACAGGTGGAGACCATTCGCAATCTGGTTGACTCCTACATGAAGATCGTTACGAAGACCACCCGAGATATGGTGCCAAAGGCCATTATGATGCTGATCATCAACAATGCCAAGGACTTTATCAATGGAGAGCTGTTGGCGCACCTCTATGCCTCTGGAGATCAGGTATATTTATATATAAATATATACATACATATATATAATAATAATCCATATTTTGCATACATTTCTCAACAGGCACAAATGATGGAGGAGTCCGCCGAGTCGGCAACAAGGCGTGAGGAAATGCTGCGCATGTATCGCGCCTGCAAGGATTCCTTGCAAATTATTGGTATAAAATATAAACTTGTCTCTCTACAAGCAATCTGCAATCACATCTGATCTCTTTCTCTCTCTCTCTCTCTGTCTCTGCCTATCCACACAGGTGACGTGTCGATGGCAACTGTATCATCGCCATTGCCACCACCCGTGAAGAACGATTGGCTACCAAGTGGCTTGGAGAATCCAGGTCTATCGCCACCCAGCCCCGGTGGCCCACGTAAGCCAGCACCCACCGCACAGGTAAATCTCAATGATGATTAAGTGCATTCATCCATCCATTTGAGCATATTATCTAATATTATTTACTCGCCGGTCTGTTTGCAGGGCTCGTTGGGTGGACGCAATCCACCATTGCCACCGGCAACTGGACGCCCAGCGCCAGCAATACCCAGCCGCCCAGGAGGTGGTGCACCACCGCTACCAGGCGGTCGGCCAGGCGGCGCCCTTCCACCACCATTGCTACCATCGTAAGTGACAACAAATATATATATATATATATATATATATAGCATATAGTTTATATACAACATATTTTATTTGTCTGCTTTGAAATCAGCTTTTGTTTTCTTTAGTTCGCCATGTACACAACTTTTATTTCTTTCTTTCTTTTTTGGAATACTTATGTACATTTAATTAGATGTCGCTGAACGACAAAAACTACTCTCACCAGTATTTTGTCGTATTATTCTGCTTTTTGATTTCGATCCTTTTGTTTTGTTTGTTTTAGTTTGTTTTATTGTATTTACTTGTCGACGATTGGGACCTCTTTTTATATGCAGCCAAAAATACCCCAAAAACACACACAACAAACACACGAAAACACATATACACAAAAGTCTATACATATATATATATATATGTATATATGTATATAAATACATATAGTACACATATATAATTATAATTATATACTAACATATGTGTACAGATGTAATTGTTTTGGGTCGGGTTTTAATTTGTGTTTGTAACTAATATTTATTTTATTTCTTTGGAAGTCCCTTGCGAAAGATATAATATAGAATATGTAAATATATATGTAAATATAAATAAATACACATTTGTATAAAGTTCAAAAGCGCAACAGTTATTTTTCTTGATGATCAAGCTGAAATAAATACAATGCATAGCTATGATCTAATATAAAAATATCAGATTCCCATATACTATATATTTCTCCAAGGGTCTTGCTTAGTTTGCTTTTTTTCTGTTCTTTTGTTTGTTTTTTCATTGGAAGGTAGCTTGTTCTCTTAATCGCGATAATAAAAGCTCATTCCTCAGTGATGATAAATTTTGATATAAGATTGCATAACCAAATATATTAATTAGCATAACCTGATCAATTTTAATGTTCTATGTTGGCTTTTGAGGGCAAGCTACCAGAATTGGCATTTCAAATGTGTAGTTTTTTTTCGGTTTATTTTTTCTTCTAAATATTTTTTGTTGGTTTATTTGTGATTTCCTTCATTGTAACAAGTATTTGTAAACAGCAAAAACAAACTTAACAGAATATAACAAAACAAAATCGTTTGTTTCTTCTTCTCTTTTTTCTCTCTTTCCCTCACTAATTTTGACAAAACAACAACAAACTCCCAAACTAAAAAATCAATTGTTATTAATCATAACGCACACACACACATACACACATAAATGCTGTACATATTTTTGAATCGTCCGCTCACACAACCGCATCCACATCGCTGCAGACGTCGCTAAATTGTCAGCCACAGCCACAGGCCACAGAAGGCATTTACTCTCTTTAACTAAATAACCAAAATCGCTTTCGCTTTAACCAACTCAACTCAACTCAACTCAAACAAACTCAACTCAACCAAAACCAACCGTAAATCTCAGCCAATCGAACCGGTTCAAATGATAATAACTCCAGTGCAGGCTCACGCTCTCACTCTCGCTCTCTTAGTAACTGTCAGAGTCTCCCACTCGAAAGCTCGCTCAGTAAAATGCAACAACTACAACGACGTCGCCTAGAACTATGCAAAAATGCGTTACATGATTAAAAAAATATACACAAAAAACAAAAACAAGAGAAAAGAAAACTACATAATATATACTCGTATTTATATGTATATATATATATATATATATATATATATATATATATATATATATATATATATATATATATATAAAATATCTGATGCGTTCGATTATAATTATTGATATTTATATTATTATTATTAGTAATAAATATACATATACATATACATATACATATTTATATTTAAATATATGTATACTGTTGACAAGTGGAATACTCAAGAATGAGAAAACACACACAACCTACGATGAAAGCACAGAAAAATTATATAAAGATACATATAGATATATATATATATAAATTGATTTATATATGTATATAATATATATACATACACATATGTATGACACGATATGAGATCATTATATCAGAACTGTAACCGCTCGACACTTTAGATATTTCTTCATAGTTTGTTAGTTTTTTTTATAACTTAACAAAAACAAAAAAAAAGAAGAGAGAAAAGAGAAAACTCTAAGAGACTATGTTTGAGAACGACGCGCCGATGCTGAGCTTGAGTTTTGAGTTACTTCCTGTTGACGGAGGAGCGATTAATTTGACAGTGTTATGTAAATGCTACAAGCATGTATAATGCACACATACACAAACATCCATGTATACACACATACCTACATATAACAAGAATATATTTGCGGCGATATGGAAACCAAATGAAATGAAGAGACATTTATGCTTAAGTTAACTAAAGTACCTTTTTTGTGTTGTTGTTGTTGTCGTTAAATAAAACTAAAGCATTAAACCAACAAAAAAAGATTTAAAAAGAATAAAAAAGATATATATATATATATTTATGTATATATATATGTTTATGAACTACGCATTAACGGGAACTAAAGCAGCTAAATTCCATTACATAAAACATTATATTAATTATACATATTAAATGGGCAAAAAGTTACAAATTAATTGTTCAGTGTGTGTACGTAATACAAAAAAAAAGAAAAACAAATCCAAGTAAATAAATATATAGTTTAATGAAAATGAAAATTAAAAGAAAATTATATGCCTACACAGACACTTACAATATATACACACACACACACACACTGACTGACACACACAAGCGTTTACTTATTTTCGGCTGGCACTGTGACCAGTTTCTAATACATGAATTCCGTCTTCTCTCAGTTTGTCAGTTGGGAGGGGTGGGGTGGGTTTGTTTGTAATCGTATTCCTCCTTTGCTTGTGTCTCCGTTAATTTACCGTTAGGTCCTTGATCACACAATTGGCTAAACAGTGCTTTGAAAGAATGGCAAGTTTGGGGACTTTGTTTTTGTTTTGCAGAGAGTATTTGGCTATTTTTGATTATTCTTTTCTGTTCATATTCTTATTTCTTTCTCTTTGATTTTCCTGCTGAGCTCTGCTTTTGTGCGCATGCATGTGGTGTTTGTTGTGTGTGTGTGTGTGTGTGTGTGTGTTAATCATTAATTATAAAAAATATACGTGTTTACTTTGTTTTAATCATTGTAATTTGTTTGTTGTTATTTATTTTTTAATTGTTGACTGTGCTTAAGCTTTTGTTTTCTTATTGACAATCTCTTATAATTTTGTGACTAAATTTAAACCAACCACACACACACACATACACACATACGCCTACTCCAAAACACACCACAGAGCGAGGAGCAGCGCAATTAGTAACAAATCAATAAAAAGGGGTTTCAAGCGTTCCGATAACTGCTTGATCACATAGCCAAGTGGCCATATTCATGTGTACATGAACATTATTTCGTTTGTTCGACGATGTTTTTTTTTTTTGCGTATTTGCCAAGAAACAACAACAACAGTACAAAATACTTTTACAACTTTCAAGTCGCGTCACTGGAGCTGTCGGCGGTGCAATTACACAGCAAGCGGGCGCCAATCGCTACATCCCGGAGAGCATGCGCGGACAAGTGAATCAGGCTGTGGGCCAGGCGGCCGTCAATGAACTTTCCAATGTCTTTGCCACACGGTTCAAGTAAAGAGCTGACCAACAGCAAAGAGAGCAAAGCCGCCAGCCAAAAGCGCGAGCTTTCTTTCAAGAGCAAACCAGAAATACGCACGCACTCACGCACGCACGCACGAACGAACGCACGCGCGCACGCACGTACGTACACACGCACACACGCACGCACGCAAAAGCATTTGAATCAAGAGAGCAGCTGCAAAGTGTGTGTGTCGTCTGTCTGTGCCTGCGCCTGCGCCTTCGAATTCTCTCTTCTCATGCAAATTCTCTGTTCCATCAAATTGTTATGTTATTTATTAACTTTCATGTTGTTGTGCTCTTTTTTTTCTTCTTTAATTAGTATATATACTACATCCATTTGTTTTTCTGTGTCCTGTGTGTGTATGTATGTCGAGAAAACTAAGTTTGCTTCATCTATCAAAAAAAAAAAAAAACAAATATATTATATATAAAGCAAAGTAATTTCCTATTGTTATTGTTTCTGCGTGTCTTTCATCATTATTTTGTTCAATTGTGTGTCTTCCCGTTAATTAAGTTGTAAATTGGTTTAATTGGCAGAAAAAGAAATGTTGCTCAATTTGTTACAGTGCCTCGGCCTTGGTTTATAGATTCATGCTTTTGAATTCGTAACATTCCGATTAAAACTATCGATAACACTTAAGTGAGAGTCAAATGAAATGTAGTCTTTATTATACCACTCATAGATGTTTATTTCGATATCTTTGATTTGTATATTTAGGACTATTATTAATTGTACCTTTACTTTAAAATTATCGATAAATGTATACATATCGATAACACGCAATCTTACACGCATACAAACATCACACACACTCTTAAAATATTCGTCAACCGTTGCTATTGGAAAACTTATATGAAAAGGGAATCTCTTCAAAATCGAAATCTCAAATAACGTTGTTAATTCCATTATTCGATGAAGCAAACCGCGAAATATTAATTTAAAAACAAAAGATATGAAATACATTAACCTTTACATACATATATATAGTCTATATCTTATTTAGATAAAGATTTGCATAAATGTGAATCGTGCTTAAATGCAATATTGTAATTGTTACTAATGTGTTTTTCTGTAGTTTTTAATGCCACCTTAAACTATATGTATGTATATATATTTATATATATAATATATATGCATATGCATATTTATATATGTATTTGTTTATGCTGCAAGTTGTTGCAAAAAAATATAAGAAAAATTGCAGACATTAAACCAAATTAAATATTGAAAGCGCTAATTGGTATTTAAATGCAATGCACATACATGGGCGCATATATATGTATGTATGTGTATATGAGGAAGAGTGTCTTAGAGTATTATTACAGCTTATATATATATATATATATATATACATATATATGTTCACATATGTATGTGTATGTAAATGTATACTAGATAAGCACAAACAAAAACTACATTTAACTAAATAAATCGAAAATATGTAGACAAGGTTCACTGAATATACATAGACGCAAAACCCAAGAGATATTTATTTTCATCTTACGCCTAACAGGTCTTAAGTACATGTTGCTAATTAACATTTAATAGATGGATTAATCAATGATGTTTTTGTTTTTGGTTTTTTCTTTCTTTTTTAATTCGATTGAAATCTGCTGTTGATTTCTCGATTGAGAAATATAACGACAATGAAATGAATGTATTTGAACAAGAGATTCTTAAGAAGTCGTCGAATATTAGATCGCTTTTCGAATGAATCGCAGCTATTAACGTTATTTGTAATTTTGTAGAATGCTATGTACATTTGTACGCAACCAGAGAGATAAAAAGCAAGCTAAAGTAAGCGTGATCTATCGATAAATTGCTTTCATATATATTATGCACACATATGCGCATGGATGTATATCTGTATATGTGTATATATTATATGTATAGCTATACTCCTATATATGAGTTAGTTATCTGTGGAGAAGTGCACGTCTCTCGCGATTGACTATTTATCGATTGTCGATTTATCGAATCGTATATGCGCGTAAAAGTGCATGGCTTATCGATAATTTAATCGAGTCGACACGTGCGCTCCCTTACACCGGAGTAGAGCAAAACATATAACCGATAATTAAATTGATAAACGATTCTAACAAAAATTAACCACTTTTTCCATCATCTTCTCAAGTTATGATAACGGTATTATCTATAGATATACGAATATGTTTATTCTATAAATGCAAATGTCACAACTATTTATCTCTCCTCTATATGTTTATTTAAGTCTAGTAAACACACACACACACACACTGACACAACACACTTCGCATACATGTATACATACTGACATTCGCATATATATATATATATATATATATATATATATATAAATCTATTATGTACCACCATATACATATACATATATATACATATACATATATATATATATATACATAATTTCGAAAAGGAGAAAACCCTCTTGAGCATCACAACTAATAAGTGTAGTTCACTATCAATTACTGTTTATTGAATTGAAAGTTATGAAAAGTTATGGTAAATAAAATGCCCAGAGTATTAAGTTAAGATGCAATGCGCATGTCACCGAATACATTAATACATAATACTTATATATGAATGAACGCAGAAAGTAAGAATGCAAAATGTGAGACGAGGGGTAACTAAAATGTGTTAAATAAAAACAATATATATATATATATATATATATATATTATATATTACATATATATATATATATATAGAAATATTAAAAAAAGAGCAAGCACAACTGCTTTACTGTTATTTTTACTATAGAATCTGTTAGCTAACAGCGCTGCTATCACGCATGAAGACATCTGTTAAGCTTTTGGCCAGCATTGTGCTCTCCCAACCAACCAACCAACCAACCAACACACACAAGAGATTGGATTGACACAAGAGTTGGAATGAGCCACAGGCATAGTTGCAAGTGTAATCAGCTCACAGGGCTGTTAATGGCTGCTGTTAATCGTTTGCCTCTGCATTTCTCTGTTATACGCATAAAGTCCAATTGGATCTGGCATTGTCACTCATGCATTAAAAAAAAGAAAGAAAAACAATTTAAAAAAATCGAATCAAGCTGCGTGCTTCGCTCTATTTGTCCTTCCTTTTGGCGCGTCCTATTAACATTTCTCTGTTATTTCACTTCGTTCGGTGTTGGTTTCGCTTTCGCCATTCTCTTAAACCAGTAAGTGATCTCAATGTGAGCAATGAACTAACATAAGTTTCCTGTCCTGCCGGTGAGTTGACTCTTCACTATCTAATTTAGTTATAAATATATAATAACTTCTTTGCTCATATTTAACTGTTTACATCTCACATGCAAATTTGCTTTAAGTACGTAGCATTCAAAGTTGCATTAAACAATGTACATTTTTTATTCACTTTTTCTTTTAATTTATTCTTCACAGCCGGCCCGGTATGAATGCGCCCCCAAGGCTTCCTGATCGTCCATCCTACTACGGCAATACGACCAATGGGCGACCCTACTGAGAACGGGGATGCAAGGAAGTCGAACAATTTAATCTGCGAGTTGGATCAGTACTGAGCGTTCGATTGGAACAGTTATACTGAACATCAAAGTAGATAGCTACAAAGCATATTCCGAATTCGGTTTAGTACTGTTTATTTTTTATTGAACTCAATTTGTATTATTATATATGTATGTGTCGATATATGGTTATCATAATCGGCAAGTTGTAAATGATTTATGAGTGGGTGTGTGAGTGTGTTTGAGTGCTTTCATTATTATTTTTTTCTTTTTTTTTTTTGTTTGTTTCCTTAACTCAATTAAAGTGTGTAGCCCAACACTTTCGACTGTTCCCTTGTAATACATATAGACATATCATAGCCGTAGAGTAGTTGCAAATAATGTAAAGATACATATTTACATATGTATATACAAATAGCTTATATATATATATATGTATATATATATGTATACACACACACACATACACACACACAATGCCCGCACACTAGCCAACATGCAAACAAACATACATATTATATTTTTGTAATTAAAGTTTAAGTGAGAAAGCAGCTTCAACTGTCATACAGTCATACAGTTAAACCGTTAAACAGTTATACACAATTTAGGACAGTCCTTTTTGCTATACCTTATATAGTATACATATATATATATATATATTTATATTGTTAAAGTTCAACTTTACTCGAGAGCGAGAGAGAACACATTCTATAATTCTCTCTTCATTGTAAATATTTCAACAATTGTTATAAATAATATTGATAATACATGAAACGCTTTAAATACACATTTTTCCAAAATATATATACACACATAGTATATAAATTGTAGGAATTGCAAATAATATCCTATATAAATTAATAAAAATATAAAAAAAATCGTGTGTTTCCGTACCCTTTATATATAGAACTTTATATTTATATATATATGTAAGAATATATATATATATATTTGTATTTACTTACACATAAAGTATCTGGAAAAAATAATATTTAAAATCGATAAAAGTTAATATTTTTATATTATTTATATAAATATGCAAATGCAACCAATTATACTTTTAATTTTACATCTAAATTTAAGCAGAGAAATGAACATGCATTAAACAATGTTATTCAAAGCAAATGCAAATATTAAACTTAAAAAATATAACAGATTAAGTAACAACTGCATTTTGTAATTATTCCTGAACTTAGTAATCTAGAGAAATGACTTCAAGATGAAAACGCGAATATCTCGGATTTTTTACAAGGTGACATATTTTGGACTTTTGATGCAAAATGAATATATGTAAAAAAAAGCTGCATAATGTTGAAAGGAATTCGGAAATTGGATATTATTTTTGACGTAGATATAACATATTGTGCAGCATGACGTATTTTAAAATGTTGTTGCATATGATTGTGATTCTATCACATCAATTCGAAGTCAAAAATAAGTAAGTTTCTGACCGAGTTCGGGTTGGATTTCTTCACAGGAATTGGGACAATTGCCCTCGGATTTGTCCTAAAAGTATGCTTTATGATTTTCATTTTCTGAAACTGGTCCCACTATTCTTTTTTGCCTTAAAAGTATGCTTTAAGATTTAACCGTACAAAAAAACAACAATCACAATTTTGTTATTTCCATTTATTATAATAGATTTTTTTCCATCTGTTTTATCAACTTTTTTTTTTCATTTTAAGCGCTAGTAAAATATAAAATTGAAAATAAAATTGTGTTCTGAAATTGTAGTGGTTAAAACGCTTGCGTCGCCCCGGATTCTTTTGGTTTCTGTGCGTTGTTAAGTTTGGATGTGTTTGGATAATGCCAGTATTGAGTTTCTTGCTTTAAACTTTGCAATGCAAAGATGTACTTTTTATTTGTTCGACTATTATAATTTCTTTGTTAATTAAGTTATGTAATTACGCTGTAATTTGCATCGTGGACACACGTTAACATTGTTTTAATCGGCTTATTGTTGTTCTCTATCAAACTTTCGTTCTGTGTGTTAGTTGAATTGTATTCAATTGTCGGGTGCCACAACAAGCACCCTGGTACAGTTTCGTTAATAAGTGTATGTTAATTGATTTCAAAACGTGTTCTAATATAATTTTTATTATATGGTATATATATGAATATATAATATATGTATTTGCTAACTTCTTGCATTTATCGTTTGTTGTCACTATTTCGATATTTGTAAATTTGCCTGATTTTTTCTTACTTCTTCTGTTTAAGCGGTCGCCTGCAGAAACTTGTGATTTGATTTTTGTTTTGGGTGTTCCCCGTTTTCGATTTTTATAATGTTTTGCTAATAGTTAAGTAATTTTTAATTGTTATTTAAGTTTAAGAAATTGACAGCAATTCTTAAGTACATATTTATATATAAATATTCCTCAAGTGGAATTTAATTAAATTGTTTCTGTATAAATTTTTTTTAGCTTTCGTTTAATGCTTTCGTCTTTTAATGTATATAAATTTTCAAAAATTCTTTAAATATTAATATAATAATTTATTTAATTATTTCTTGACAATTTATTTCGCATAAAAACGTTATTTCTTTCGCTAGATGGTCAGGATTATGAAATCTTTAAAAGATCCGTTTTTTTGTCTTTTTTTTTGTTGTTATTTTTCTTAACTCTTGAATACATATATGTATGTATGTGTTGTATACTTTTTTTGTTAGCTGTTGTTGATAATTTTAGAAATAAATGAATACATATTTAAGATAGAAACTGGACTCTTCCTATACCAATGTGCGATTTAATCGAATGTAGTTCCAACGACATACCATCCCATAACGGAACATCGATGGGACTGTAAATCAGTTGCACATTGGGGGGACTGTTGACCCAGTTTGATTTTAAGTTAGTTATGCACACATAAATACATACATATATATATATATATATATATATATATATAGAATACTGGCTTAAGGGCTAGACATTTCATATTAAACGGCCGTTCATCTTGCCAAAAACATTAAATGAATTTACGATCCTTTTTCTTTACTTACTCCATCGACTAACTAACAATCAATAATTTGCATTATTTGGTTTATTTGTTTCACAAGCAATAAACATTTAAACGTGAATTCCGAACAATAATCGGCGCCTTGCCCGATCTAATTCCGCACGATTACCAGCACTGGCACAGCACTCACGCACGCACGCGCTCGCACACGCAGCAGCGCGCGCACTCATCGCACGCAGCGCCGTTTGGCAGTTCGCCAGTGTGATCCTGATTCTCTGTTGTTGCTGAGAGTTCGGCGCGAATTGCCCCCCGCGCGCCCCCCTGGTTGGTGGGGTGGTTGACTGATGTTCGTGTGTTGTGCGCCACCTGCGTGTGTGTGTGTGCGCTCACTAACCATTTGTGCGTGCGCGTGTGTGCGTCGGCGTCAGTGCGTTCTCTCTCATTCTTTTTGTCTGTCTGTCTGTTTGTCTACCTGTCTCGTCGATTTGATGCGCCTCAGACTCGTTCCAGTTCAGGACGTTCAGGCACTAGAGTGTGTGTCTGTGTGTGTGTGTGTGTTATAATCGCACTAATTGGAGTGTGCGTGTGGGTGTAGGTGTGGGTTTGGTTATCTGTGTATGTGTGTGTGCTGGAATCGGGCAAGGCGGCATCTAAGTCTAATACATATACATAAATATATATATTGTAATTAGTTGTAAATATTTGTTTCCATATAAGTATTAAATATTTGTAAAGAGAGTTTTGGTTTAAACTTACTTAGCTACGTTTTTAGAACATGTTTGATTTCATATTGTTATTATTTGAGTGAAAAGTTTATAAAACAAATGCAAAACAAATAATAAAATAACGATATATATATATATATGTATTTAAATAATATTCAAACTTTTTGATTTTTTTTTTTGTTTTTATACACCAAATATTTTGCTTTAGTATTAAATGATTATAGAGGAAAAGGGAGAAGAAAAAACTAGTAACACATAATACTATAATTAAGATATACAAATGGTAAGTTCGTGTGATAAATATTTTGGTACACTACCAAAAACAAATGCATTTGGTTTGAAATTGCATTACATTTACGCACACATACAACGTATGTACATCGGAGAGTATGTATGTACATATATCTATGTATTGTGTATGTATGTATGTGTGTAGTATGGTTGTATTGTACTAGAGTAAATGCAATTTTTCACTACTTTGCCAATTAGAATGCGTTCGCATTAGAAGCATTCGTAGGATTAAGGTATAGGTATTAGATATTACATTTTTATGTGTATATTGATTGATATTTGTAGTATATATATATAAGGTATTGTATATAGTGTATAAATATTTATCGTTTAACATTGCCATTCATTCCTAAAAATTAGTATGTATATTGGTTTCTGTTATTTGTATAACCTTGGTATCATATTCCTAAAATTTCCTCATTTTTCCGTTTTTTTTTTTTTTTAAATTTATATATAGATATATATATTTAATTTTTGTGAACTTTACCTTTAACCCTACAATTAATGTGGAAATCGGTTTTTGTTCCTTAAAGCTTTTCGCATTATCTTTAAACTATTTCATCAAAAAATGGTTTTGTTGCATTTGATTTGGAATACACGTAGTTGAGTTGAGTTCTTGAATTGTGGAAGGCGCACAAAAGCTGTTTCAATTGAAAGACTGTTAGTACATACACCTAGTTTAATATAGCCGTATATAAAGATTTGTATTTGCAACTGCATGTTTAAATATTGCTTTTCAAAGATTTTAAATTTGTTTTTTTGCTTAAGCATGTATCGTAATGCAATATGCCGGTTTCATTTCCGCCCCAAAATTCGAATCACAAATTTCACCAAAGCGACCCGCTTTGCGTTGTATCTGAGCGAATCCAATTGGATGAGTGTTAAGTGTGCATTTTTGTTAATCGTGGATCTACATATCGGTGCTAGATTTCGAATGGGAAAAAGAGTAATTGTAATTACATTTTGATAAATTGATACACGTTAATCGCATACTGCGAATAACATCGAACGACTCTGTTAAACACAATTAACATTTTTCTGTTATGTTAGGGATTAATATGGGATTCTACAAAAAAAAATATATTTTTTTTTTTTATAGAGACCGTTTTAAGACATCTAGACAGATTCTATGGCTAATGTCTGTCAACAAAGCCGCAGACGCTGCATAGATGCTATATAGAACTGAATTTCGCATAACTACATTTGACTAAATCTCAATTGTGATATACAATAATTAACAAACAGTTTGCTTCGTCTTTTCCATTTTCCTCATTTTTTTTTTTTTGGATTTTTTCTTGTTTTCTGGTTTTTTGCATTGTTTTCTTATTCGATCTATTCAAAGATGAAGCTGTGAGGATACTCATACATTAATTGTAATATATGTAACTGGTTTTGTTGTCTTCTTTGTTTATATCATTGAACTACCATAAATTAATAACATCGTGTACAGACATAAATACATAATTGAAAAATAGATATACATGTATATATATAATAGCTATATGCGTCTGTATGCTTCGTTAGACTCGTTAAACTCGGGTATAAAGTGGTAAGGTAATAGGGTGTTATACATATGGAGTTGTAATTAAACGCTTTTCCATTACACATGTTGAACTGCATATATAATAAAATATGTTGTATTATGTATATAGTATATAGTTTCTTGGGTGTGTATTGTTATTTCCATTTGTGGGTTGGTTAGTTAGGAGGTGCACATAAACATATCTATGTATCTATACTCGAATAGATCACCTGTGCTCTATATACGTTTGAACAATCAATTTGACGTAGCCAAAGACTTGACAACGAATATATATATATATATATATATTTATATACATACATATATTGAATAACAAACTTACAGTGTTGGCTAGATGTAAATAAGCATAGTTGTATATCGTGTATGTGTGTGTGTTTGAGTTGCACGTTGTTATGTGTTTTGTTTTGGGTTTGGGGTTTGGGGTGTGGATGTGGTGTTGTGTTGTGTTGTCTTTAATCCTCTTTGGAGAGGCTGCCCAAATCGCTGAGAAAGATTTCGGGTGAGAGAACATGGGAGGAGCCGACAAGGACCTCCCAGTTGCGTACAGAGTTGGTCACCTCGTAGGCGCAACGCATTTCCGACATGCTTACGCCACCGACTATGAAAATAATGAGACGTGGCACATTCTTCACCTGTGTCTGTGCCTTATCCTTGTGCCAGTGGCCATAGCGAGCGCTGGTCGGTGCATGATAATTGGTATTCTGGGCACGTCCCTCGAGGAACGGAAAATGACGCTGATCCAACTTATCCTCGATGCAATCCTCCATAATGTCTTTGATGACCGGTGTCCAACGTGACATCTGATAGGTACTCTCAGTGATGCGCTCCTTGCGTGGCACTGAATATATCTTCTTGCGTGACTATATATATATATATATATATTTAATGTATGTATACATATTTATATAGCTAAATTTGATTTATTGTTTTGTATATGTACTTACATCGGCAATGACATTGATACCAAGATAGCTAAGATTGCGCACCATGTCCTGATCTTTGACCGACAGCTGTGCGTGGGTGAACAGCTTGGTCAGATTCTCTTCGGAGATGCCGTTCTTGATCATGACATAGAGCGAAATAATGCGCACCTTATCGTAATTGGACACGTTCTGAAAAGGAAGCGTATTAGTTCGAGTTATAGATGAGTTAACTGAGCAATTGAGCCGAGCCTACAGCATCTAGCAATATGGGCACAATGTTGCGCATATGATCCTTGATCTTTTCGCCCTCAGCATCGGTGCCCATGGCCAGATCCTGCTCGACACGGCACAGCTTGTCCACATAGTTTTGATACGATTTCATGCAATCCTCAGCCAGATGCAAATGTGTTGAATACTTAGACAGCTCCTTTTGATACTGCGGCATCTTCTTGATCATCTGGGACAGGTCACGCATCGACGACTTGTCAGCTGCTGGAATATCCAAAGCGAACATGTATGTGCACGAACGAAACAGCAACACCAACAGATTCAGCTTGAGATTGTGGCTGTAACTTACTGGAACTCATGCGCTTGGAATCGGTAAACTTCTTCAGATTCTGTGTGACCTGTTGGGAAACGACGGCAATATGCTCGTGTCGCAGCTCCACCCATAGATCATCGTTCTCATCGAGCAGCACCTCCTTGTCGGGCTGATTGGGACCGGGTGTATAGCGGTACACATCGTTCACAATGGGCAACAGATCGTAGGCCATCGCCTGCAATGTGAGCTCGTGCAGCAGCGGCGACACACAATCGAAGCCGCGATCCAAAATTAGCAGCTGGGAACGCGCTTTCTCCGGCCCCTCGCCCATTGTTGGCTCATCGGCCTTGTAGGCATCCAGCTTCTGTTGGACCGAGGCAGCCAGATCAATGTTGCGATCCCAGTCGCTTCGGTAGCGCACATTCGGGTATTCGCCCAGCGTGGCGCACAACGTGGCGATCTGCTCGGCAATTCGCTCGATGTGCTTGCCGCGAATCGAGGCGAATGCCGGCGAATACAGGCACTGGAACGTGTCCGGCGAGTCCAGAGAGAAGACCTGCGGCGAACATATGTAGAATGCCAAAAGCCAGCCAGAAGGTGGGCCCAAAAACATGGATTTTCTCTATTAATTTGCGAACTTCTTGGTTTCGATATTTGTGGAATTTAATGTTTTTGTTTTATTTTTTATCGAATATGTATGTTAAAGCAATTCTCGTTGACTTGATACTATAGTTGTATATAGGTTGTATGAATGCATGTATGTACATATATATATATATGATTGTGTGTTAGTCTGTCTACAATACAGCAAGCAACTATTTTGACCCTTTATAAACGGATTAACTGCAAAATTCGAAGAGAATTTGAAGCTTTGAAGTTTTTTTTTTGTACTAAATTCAGTTTTTAGCACTTTGTATTTTAGTTACAGATATATGGAATGCAAAATTCGACTCAGTAATTAAAAACCTCAAAAGTTAAACTGTATGTGAACTTAAAATCACATCAAATTAAATTGGTTTTTTTGACCGAAGCGATTACTTTGAGCCAAAATAATTTGCTTGCTATGCTGTTACAAGTACAAGCAGCGAGTGAGAGAGAGAGAAACAGAGACAGAGGTAGAGAGCCGGATGCTGCGCTCAGCATGCATAACGATAGAGAAAAGAGCGAGAGAGCATGTCTTTATTTTTGTAGCGAGATATATATATAAATATATATATTTAGAGAGAGAGAGAGAGAGACCACATGAGTTAGTATACAAGTGTGAGTGAGAGTTTGTGTGTGTTTGAGTTAATGAAATTCATATTTACATTGAAATGATGAGAGAGAACGAACACGAAACCAATTGACAACAGTTACATTTATATAGATTACGTATATGTTGTTAAATTGTTATTTATATTCTGTTTCTGTTTTCTTTAGTGCTATTTGTGTTTTGTTTTGAGCCCTGGAGTTGTACTCGCCGATTCACAACATGACGAATAACGAGTAAGCTACACGATCGTACAACAACGATCGAGTGCTTAAGCGTGCCTGGTCATTTTGTGTCTGTGTCGGCGAGTAACATTTACTTTTAATCGAGTTATATATTTAATGGCTTATCATTATTTGTATTATTATTATGGGTGATTGAAGAGTTAGTTGTTCTTCTTATTGATTTATATTCACATTGATCAGATGTGTTTAGGGTTAGTTAGGCGACGATTTGCTTTTCTGTATACAATTCACATACATTAAATTGAACACTACAAAACAAGTGTAACAAAACTTAAGGAGATTTGGCTTAGAGGCGTTCCTCGGAAATGGGACTAGAGACACTGCGAGCAAACAGTGTTGGAAAATTATTTATGTTTATGTGGGACAGGCACCACATTTGATTGAGGTACCAGTAGTATTTACAACAGCAAGTACAACACTTATACACATAAGTTTTTATATTAGTATAAACAATGACAGAAAGAGAGAGAGAGAGCGAGAGATTGTGTGTGTGTGTGTGTAAGAGGTAGAGATATATTGTACAAAACATAGAAAGATGTTCCAAGTCTGTCATCAGACAAAAGCAACATACATAGAACAGTTAGAGAGCTGTTTTTCAAACAACATTTTTGTTGTTGCTTAATTCATATTTTCATGGGGGCTTAGGCTTGAGTTCGGATTTAGATGTGTATATATATTTATAAGTTTCTAGCTCTTGTAATTGTCTGGAGTTTATTGCATTGTCCAAGCAATGTAAGAGAGGGAGACAGCGAGAGGCAGAGATAGAGAGAGCGACATAGAAGGGTATATAGAGTATTTTGTATTTTATACACGTTTTTTTCTTTAACGCTTAACATTTAATATAACGAAATATTTTTGTTGTTTAGCGCACCTGGCATTCATATGGTAGAAATGCAATATTAATCTCCTTTAGAGTTTTGATCTTTCTTGCAGCGCACGATTTACACAAATCGTTAAATAATTCCTCCGGGCAAACTATAATTATAATATTATACGCACAATCAAATTTTGCTTAACGTTTTTCCTTTTTGTTTTTTTTGGCTTTGGATTTTTTTTTTTTTTTTTGGATAAGCTACAAAATATGTAAAGTATATATGGCATTTATGTAAGTATGAGTGGTGTATGCGTTTTATTTCATTAAATCATTTTTATCTATGTATGTTATCTATGTATGTACTTTGGAGAATATTAGTAGAAATACCTAATGCACAATTCAAATCCCTGAAAAGTAAACTTATTGAGTTTGGAAAAGTTTCAGGATAAGAGTAACAAAGCAAAATAATAAATAAGAAGATAAATCATGAGCAAATATGGACGAAACAAAAGCGTTAAAAAGAAAATGAAATGAATTCACAGGACACGTCCACAAGAGAGGGGGAAGCATTGAATGATATTATTCTTTGTCAGTTCTTGTTGCACCCAGCTTATACGAGATACATTAATATGAAAATCGTGTCGAAACGTTTCACAGCACAATTTGAATATTAGTAATAAGAGCAACGAGAAATTCGAACGAGTGACAGCAATGAGTAGCAAATAATGTGTTGGGGGTACGTGTTTGTGTGAGTAACTAACTATACCTGAGCTTCATATGCCAAGAAGGCAATATTGATCTCTTTGCAGGTACGCACATAGCGTCGACAAATGTCTTTGTGCGATTGCAGCATTTCAAATATGCGGGGCGGTATCGCTACATGGCATGGATACACATTTATACATATGTATGTATTCAAGTTATACATATATATCAATATATATATATAATAATCATGAATCATGTTTGCAGAGGTGCGGGTGGTGGTTTGAAAAGTTCAGAACGGGATTCATAAAAAAATGTAAGAAAATAAAATTATAATCGATATACATAAATTGAAAATCATAGAAATCATAGTTAACTCGCATTGGTATACACTAAATAATACGATATATCATTATGATCATTCACAAATAGCCGTACAATCACTCGCATCAGGAACTCAATATATATTTCAATTATTTGTATTATTGTCAAAGCTTGGCCAAACGGCTGGCACATACCCTCGGTAAAGAAGACGTGCGCATAACGGTACATGGGACGCGCCGGATTCTCAAAATCACGGATCAGGGCGCGCACAGACTCGTCCGATGGCGTTATCAGATATATGGCATCCATTGTGGGCAACGGCTCTCGCTTCTTGTTAATGTCCTCCACCACTAGATCGAAACAAATTCAGAATTATTGTCAAGTTATTTCTTTTGATTACCTATGGAACGCACATGTAATGCCCTCGGCACTAATCTCATGCATCTTGGTGCAGGCCGACACCATGCGCATGCCAAGCTTATCCACGACAAGGACACGCCATTCAATTCCTCCAGCGCCGGCCGCCTTTGGAGCAGCTGGAGCACCAGCCTTCTTTGGTGGCGGCGGCTTGTACTTCACCACCTCGTTCATAATCTCTATAAATAGGCAACAAAATATGCGAATTAATTTTCAAAATTGATTTAAATCCATTTTGTTTTTAGAGTTGTCAATAAGCTTAGTCGAACGAAAACAGAGTTAATTATTTGCATTATAGTATTGAAAGAAGACAACAAATGCAAAATCTAAAAGAAAATAGAAAACAGGATATATTTTTTGTGTAATTTAATTAGAAAACATAAACAAAGATCCAGAGCTCTGATACATTTTATTTAGCTTAGCAGCAACAAACTTTTATCGCCTCTGATTAATTTTGCAAATTTAGTCTTGGAATTCGCCGCGTAATTGATGTTTTTAACACACAACTCGATTTGTGATAAGAGCCCAATAACTGCCTAATAGTATTGTTCAAAGCTGATTCAATCTACATTTTACAGAAACAATAATGAACGAGCGGTAAAATATATATATAAATATAATATTGAAAAAATATAAATGATAGTCGGGGACTTGGTTCATTCATTAAGTGAAGTGAGTCTGAGTCGTTCATTCAATATGTTTGCAGTCGAACCCATTCAAAGGGATTCAGTACATTACCCACTAGTGTCATAAATTAAATGGAAACTGCGCATCATTTATCTAAAAAAAAGTGTTAAAAAAGGGGGGAAAAAAACAATTACTCATAAGCAAAACCTTTCATTATGAGCACTGATGACTCAGCTACTGCAAGCCAACAATAACAATAATAATAACAAGAAGAAGAAGAGCAGCAACAGCAGCAGCAGAGAAAGAGAGTGCAAAAAATAAGCCATTTAGCAAAAGTAGCGTTGCCTGATTGATTTTGTAAACGTGCGAGCGCTGTTAATCAATGATTATATTTATAGTAATTGGCATTTTGCAAATTGCAAAAAGGACACCAGATAGCCGGAACGGAATGGAATGGAACGGAACGGCACAATCAGGCAAAAGCAAAAGCAAAAACAAAAAGGAATCTGATACGTATGACGCCAGGGCCATTGGCGCTGCAAATGCTTTGCTCCTGTGGCAAAGGTCACCGTAACCCCCGCGCACGCACACACACACACACACACACACACACACGGAGCGGGCGGACTGAACACTGGGTGCCAAAAGTTGTTACTGTTGTTGTTGGGTGGTTAAGGTTTTTGGAAAAATCGATGTGCGTTGTGGGTGGGGTTGTGGCCGCTCTTTGATAAGCCTATATGCAAATGCGAAATTTTGTGCATATCAGTGGATACTAACTACATGCATACATATCCAATTTGTATGTAGTAAATGGGCCAAGTAAGACTCTCATATGTATTAGTGCATCGCAATATTGTCTTCTATCTGTGTGCGTGTGTGTGTACGCGTGTGTGGGTGTTTGTTAGTCACAACAGTGGTGGAATCAAATGTGAATTAGAATATTTGTCATTGCACTTACTTTGACCGACCAAAACTTTCAACGCCATTTTTACTGGATTTCGTTGTTTCTACAGACCCGGCAATTAATCAATAAACAATAACTTTGATTTTTCTGTATTTTTTTTGTTTTTGATGGGGAGGTCGTTCGTCTCACACGCAACACCCAATCACTTTAACAATAATGAAAGAACGAGCAACGAAAATTTCGAGACCACTTGAAACACAAAAGGAAAAAAAAATAATAACTCAGCACCAAACGTCGGTGAAAACGCGGCTAATATTAAACCGTTTATTAAAATCAATGGTTATTTTTTTTGTATATAATTGCAGCTTGTATGAAGGAACTTCCAACTTTCTGCTTTTTTGACTATCGATGTTTGTCATGTCGATAGAATGCAAACATATCGATGTTTATGATATCGATAGAATGCAAACATTGCGATCATTTTAAAATTATATCGATACTTAACTGCGAGTGCGTACAGCCACTAAGGCCTATGTATATTTGTATGTATGCGTGAATATGTGCCTGTCGAGAGGCAATGAATTTGGCATTCGGACAGACAATGATATCCTCCTTTAAATTAACGCCTTACCTTTTACGAGCTGTGGTCAGCAAATTGGCCAAAAGTTAAACCACTATGCAAATAGTTATATCTATCTGCTCTGTTTAGTGATACAGTACATAGAGGAGCGTAGTCTGGCAGCGCTATGCGCCAAGTGGCAGCATTAAGCAAAAAGTAAATAAAAACGGAATGCGCGCGCGCTTTTGAAATTTTATCAACATTTATTTATATGCATTTATTTGCGCTTGGCACTAGAAAACAAAACAACTTATCACATGTTATTTATATTATATACATAGAAAAAAAGGGAAAGAAATATGCTAAATTAAAAGCTACAAAGGCATCAGCTCCGCCAGGGATTCGGCGATTGTGCTATCACGGAAGCGCCCAATACGCAGCGCATAGGAAATAACATGCGCCACATAGCTCTGCTCGTGCACACCGTGGAACAAATACGACATTGCACCTGCAAAAAAAAATGTATATATTATTTAAGATTTATTTGCTGTGATTGTTATGACGACATATGTATGTACCACGAGCATGTATCGTCACATCGGAGCCACCGTGAAGGTTCTCGTCGGTATTGATCGCCGCCTGCTGCGTGTATTCCCAGTCTGTGGTGTCTCTCAACGCTGGATTCTGTCGCTGCAGCTTCTCCGCATTTACTTGAAATCCCTTGTAACTGGTGCCATACGTGAGCGTTGTGTATGGCGTCTGCTCTGTCTTGGAATTGCCGGCAAGTCCCAATATATCAGCGCCACGCTCTGGATGCCCATTGATAGTTAGACTGTGCGAATGATCAGCGGTCACAATAAACAGCGTCTCGTCCAGCTGGTCCCTGTTAAGCATCGTTATATCTGTTCTTATTTGCTGTAGAATTATCACTTACTTTTCTATGAGATAAGCTTGCACCGCTTGGACGGCCTCATTGAGGGCTAGTACCTCGTTGAGGGCCTTGCGCGCATTGCCCCGATGATGAGCCTGATCAATCATTCCCGCCTCGACCACAAGCAGGTAGCCCTTATCGCTGTTACCCAGCACTTGCAGCGCTTTAAGGGTCATATTGGTTAACGAGGGCATTCCGTTGTCGCCCGAGTCTCGCTCGTGATCGTACTTGAGGTGGCCATTGGCGAAGATGCCCATCACATAGTCAACATTTTCCACATCAAGATTCCTCAGTTCTGCATTGTTTTGGACGACAGCATGCGGCACGCCCTGTTCCGCCTTTATCTGCGCCCACTTCGTGATGAGATTGCGTCCGTCAGCGGAGTGACCCGCCCACATGTCCAGTGGATCATTCTCTGTGCCGCTTACATTCGAGACCAGCATTTGACGACCGCCGCCCATGATAACCTTAAATTATTGTTATTTGATTCAACCCAAGTCTCAAATAAAATAACGCTTTAATTTTTTGCCATTAAAGAATTTGAACTACCAAAAATCTTTGGCAAACTTTCAATTTTCCATAAAGTACTTTTGAAAAAATTGAGAAAAAATTCTAAAGAAAAAAAAATAATATTCTTCAAAGAACTACTTTTTATAGAAAACGATTCAAGTGGAATTCTTGAAAACTAATTTTCCGAATACTTGCAGAACTTGAGCAAATGTAAAGCTACTTGAATTAAAGAAAAACCTAAGAAATTATAATAAGCTGATATCTTATATTTATGTAAGTATTAATGTTCATCTGCTATTTCTTCTACTCACATTTATCTGGCGTCCTGTGTTCTGTTCCACCAGCTGTCGGGCAATGTCCAGGCAACCCTGCTGTTGTGCCTCTGGTGGCATGGTTGCCTCGCACTCCCACCGCCGATCGGCGACATGGGCGTAGAGGGCAGCAGGTGTGGCATGGGTCACCCGCGTTGTGGTCACAAATCCAGTGCGCATGCCATCCACCTGAGCCCAGTTGAATATGTTCTGGACGTGATGTTCCTCCTTGAGAGAGGCACTGCAATTGCCAAGTGGCACATTGGCATCAACGCCACCCGTCTCATAGTTGACCTTGACGCCGCCAAAGAGCGCCGTTGCCGTGGAGAAGGAGTCGGGTACCTGTTTATTGGCACAATATGTCTTCAGGAGACCCATGTGCGGGAAACGCTCCCAACTGAGCAGGCCTTCCTCTTTAAATCCGTAGATGCGTGACGCCGTAACCGTATTGGGACCCATGCCATCCCCCACAAAGAGGATCACATTTTTGGCCCGCCTTCGATTTGGATTCCGATTGAGTGCCAGCTTAAGTTCATCGATGCCGCGATCATACCATTCCTGCTGCTCCTTGGGCAACGAGACATGCCAATAGTCAACATTCTGCATGTCGGTGACATCGCCAGAAAATTCATAGTGCACCAGGAAGCCAATGCACATGGCTATCATAAGAATCGAGGAGAAACTAACCGCAATTATAAACAACTTCGATTTGAACACATTTTTTTGCATCTGCCGATCCCGTTGCAGTTGCTGTTGATCCGGCTTGGTCCTTGGAGTCGTCGTACCATTTGTGGTGGCAAAATTGTGACTCGAGTCTAAACTATCCAGCTGCACCTCAATCAGGCCCACATCTCCCAGCTTTGTGCTTTCCGTGCCCGTTGAAGACATCTCTTGGATCACGTCTGAGTCCGATTATAAACCTGTTTTATTTGGCAGGGAAGGCTATAAAATGTATTTATATGAATGTTATATAGATGTGGCAATTTGAAATACATAATTTATTCACTGAGATTAGATAAAACATTTCCACACCCAATCCCGCAGCTCCCACCTGAACTGGATTTCCAAGAACAAACACAATGAGATGGAGCGTTCAGCTGTCTATTAAATACCCAAACGGCAATTAGATTAGACACTTTACGCTCACAGCTCACAAGTTGTGTCGAGTGCCGATCAACGTCACGGCCTCAATTAATAAAACTTTACAAAATCCCGTACACCCACTTATACACCCACTGCCCCTGCCCCTGCCTCTATCTCTCTCCCCGTATTCCTAGTACAAGTGGCTTCTTTGGCTGTTCTCTTGAATAAGGCCGTGTGCTTTTGCTTTCGCACACTCCATCCGCGTATGCCATATTGGCATACTCTTTCCAAGGGCATATTAGCTGCTCTTTTATACTTGAGTTATATTTATATATTCGCATATTGCAGCAATTATATTCGATTTCAATTTGCAAATTATGTTAAAAATATACAGATTTATACGTAAATAACTCAATGTCAATAATATATTAGTTGTTTGGGGTCCCAAAATGTTTTTCTGCCTTAAACTGACCTGTAATATTGTCATAAGACATCTTCAAAGCTTGTGCAAATATTAACAATAATGTGTGGTTCTATCACAATACCCTCGAATATGTTTTTGTCATGATTACCGTATCTTTCTTAAACTATAAATGTAGATCTAAAGCACATCTAAGTATTTGAGTAGCAAATTTAAGTGACTCACAACTTAAAGTGTTCAGCTGAATTTTGTGATTGTAAGAATAGTTTATAAATTTAATTACAATTCTTGAATTTACGTTTAATTTGAAGGGAACATTTCGTCAACTTGACTTTATTTTTCTCGTCTTTTGTACTGTATGTGAATATTTCTATTTACAGGTCTTGCAGCTGATTACATCATCAGTAAACCGGAATACATATATACACGACCTATTTGAGAAAAAAAAAGAAAATAAAAGAAAAGAAAGAAGAAAACTACTAGGAACATTCACCTTTTTGTCAGAGGAACACTTTGGTCTAATTACTGTATTTGCGAGTCGACTCGACTGAAGAGTCGCGAGACTCGGTTGTCTTAATTGATGGCGGTTGGCGATAAGGCTGATTGTGAATAATACCATTATAATACGTTGCGCTATTTATAACCACTTCAATATGGTTGAACGTGGAGCAGAGTATATTGCTCACGTAGTATGAAATGTCCCATGTTTATAATCAGTGTTATGGGCAGATACGTTAATTTGATTCATATCACAATTCTCATGTATCATGTTTACAGAGGAAAGTAAAAATACGAAGTAATCCAGACAATCAATTTGCCTGTGACGTAAATCGCGTCAATTGTTGATCGCACCAAATGATAATGGCACATATTGCATATAGACTCTGATCGCAAAACAATCAAACGATTATCAGATTAGGGACCACAGAAGTAGATATTTCATCAGAAATTAATGTGTTACAATCAAATGAGAGCTTGCATATATATTACATAAACATTTGCATTGATCATTAAAACGTATTTAAAAGCCGTCAGCCAAGCGTGAGCATTTAGTAAGGCCGATAAGTTGAAAAAGTTGAAGCAAACAAAAAACAATTACCTCTATTCAAGTTATTTATCTAGGCCTCCAACAAGATATGGATACAATCTTAATGATCTATAGATTACAAAGCAAAGTAACTGGGAAATCAGAGAATCTCACTGAAATAAGCCACAACTTAACGGCATTAATATTAACTGCTATATAACGGGAAATAAAAGATTTGTGTTGTCCAATTTACGTGAAAATTGTTATTCTAATTAAATGTGGGAGGGGCACAAATACCATATACAAACTAACAAGCGTGCTCTAGTCGACTGAGTGAGCTCGCTAGGCAATCCCCTGTACCCACTGTAGATGTAGACTATTATTAAGCAGTGTCACTAGGCCAATTGATTTGTAACAGAAATCAAGCAGGATGAGAGCATCGCTCAGAGTCTCATGTATATATATATATATATGTGTGTGTGTGTGTGTGTGTGTGTGAGTCCCTCTCCTCACACATCTTGCAGTTGAGTGTGAAATAATTACTCAAAGGGGTTCCATTATTTAACAACAATGTATTTAAAAACTGTTTACTTACAGGGCATGCATAAAAGGCACTTGTGATGCTTAGGAGTAGTGTTTGCTTTGTTCAATATAGTAAAATATAAATAATTTGAGCAATCCTCTAAAAGACACGCGAGTCCATTATATATTGCTCAATAATTAAGCTATAGAATTTTATTATTTCACTCTCTATTCAAATTTGTATAAATTTAATTTTAGTTTTATAATAATTTCGATTCGAAATAACAACAAAAACAACAAAACGGGCACTGAACAACAAATTTTGTCATCCGTTCACAGCAAAAGTTTAAGGCGTTTTGCGAGTCAAAATAAGGCGAATGAAAACAAAAAAGCTTTGTTGTTGGACGCTCATCACACCGCCACACGCATACCCTCACTGGCAGGCATAGAGCTAATGTTGCCCGAAAATGAGTACAATTCAATCGTTTAAGAATTCAGACTGATAAACTGGCCAATCGTTTGCTCTTCACTTTTTTATTTCAGCACCAAAATTAATTAAGTTTTCAAGGGTGTTGCACAAACAATGCAAAGAAGCCGATAAGCCTGCGACTGTTTACATACAACTATTAAAAACAATAAAAACAACATTAACATAATATTTTCTCGCATCAAAATAGAAAGAGCGAAGGAGAGAAAGTGAGAGAGAGAGCGAGAGCATGCGCTTAGTGTAATAACATTTATCGAACACACCAATTATCGAGTAGAGCGCGGCGCGCAATGTAGTTAAATTCAAATGTTCATGTAGCTGCATATAGATAATAAATTGATAAATTAGTAGCAATTCAATTCATGAGACTCTAGTTTCGTTTTTTCAATGATTTGAACTCATTTTCACCCCACTCAGAAGCCCTTATCGACAAACTGTTATCGAACTGTTATAAATTGAATTCAAATGCACGGCACATAGTAGGAATGTGAAGTTAGTTGTTCGATCCGGTTGATTATGACTCCATCGCCTCAAGCTAAATGCGGATATGTTATGGGAAAGTAATCTCACATTTTATATGAACTGACTATTTACATTTTTATTTTCTCTTTTGATTTTCATTGAATTTAAAATGAATATATATAAACACCTAATCTTAAAGGCAATCGGTTTGTGCAACGTTAAGACATTTATACATTTATAATAGTTTGATCTTATACAAAATCTTGTCGACTTGTCTTACACTTCTGTCAAGAATATAAACATCATGATTTAAGGATTAAAGCTATCTATTAAAGAGACTATTTCACTTCTAAAAGCCTACCGCTAATATACATATTAGTTTTACCTTTTATAAAACAATAAATATAGGCAAACATAATCTCAAGAAAAGAGAAAATTTGTTTTCATTTTTGCATTAATTCGTTTTTAATATATTAATGTATTTCCACGGTTAGAAAATACATACTGTCTGAAATTGATTGTAAATTTCAAAAAAACGAAAGTGGCTCCTGTTCCTATATAGAATTTCAATATTCATAGAAACAAACCCGTTATTAAACATGAAGTCGATTCCATCTGGTTACGACTCCAACGCCTCCTCGCAAAAATATTGATATTTTAAAATTTAGATTGCTTTCAAGCTGAGAGATGAGCTTTAAAACAGGCAGATAGACGGACGTAGAGTGAAGCTGCTCATGGAATGCGTTACAAACTAAACGACAAAGTTATGATATTCTCTACAAGAATATACAAATATTCTAGTGAAATTTGCGCGAATGCAATAGTTAAACACAAACTTGTGTGAATACTCTAGTCAGTGCACAACTAGGGCTACTCTGTATGCAGCTGTCAAAAAATATTGAGTCTATTAAAAAAGGTTGTAGTTTGGTGTTATATATTTTTTTAATCCTCATTTACAACAATTAGATCTTTTTTTTTTTTTGCAAAATCTCGAGTAGTGGCTGACATAATCAGGTGTATTATTATGCTGCTGGCGTCTCGCACATTGATATTGATGAAATTTCTGCAGTGAATCAATAATATGCCAAGGTGTACTGAATATACTATAGCTTTAAGAGTGTCTTTTATATCAATAGGAATTCGATTGAATAAAGTGAACTTGATTTGCGTGTGGTGTACCAGAACTTTCATAAATTCTCACAACATCTGGTTAAAGACGGACAGACTACATCGACTTGGCTGTTTAAACTAATGTAAAACACATAAATTTTTTTTTTGCACAATTTTACAATACCAATTTTAATGGGTATAAGGCATAAAAAAAGAACAACAAAAATTATATCATATATTCTAACTTAAAACTGCCGGTATGTAGAACATTGGCAATGATTATTTCACTGGTTAAAGAATTTTGCCCATTGCTTGTATACAATACATATACAATACAAATCGCTTAGCTTAGCCGTAAAAATGTTATTTATGTTGATCTTAATCAATTTTCACTCGCAAAAGCATGCTCATTACTGCCCTATGGCCCCAAAGTCTTTTATTTTTATTTGGCATAACATATAAAAACTAAATTGCACCATTTTATAATAATTTTGAATGTCATTTTCGATTGATATGGTCCACCTTTACCGACCAGGCCAAGTAATTCAATAATGAGAAAATGTATAATATAACATTTTAGCTATAAGTCTTGACTAATTAAAATGTGACTTGCCTAAGGTTATCTCATTTTAAATTTGAAATGTATGCAAACTAAACTCATCATCTAGGTAACAAAAACAGTAAAGCTGCCAATTCAGCGCAACTGAAAAAAAAGAGTATTTCTTAAACGCTAGCAAAAAGTGAAAAATAATGTTAATAAATCCTTAATCACAATAGTTTGCCGATTGTAAGTTATTTGATGCAATAATATTAATTAGCTGCTCAAATGCAATAGCACTTCTTAATTTTAACCTAAAGTTACACACAACAGCACACATATACAAATCGAACTTGTATCTAAAATTATTTGCAGTGTTCATTTCAATTTGTATTCTACACTTAAAGTAAACTCAGATTTTACGCCAAATTTTTATAAACAAGGGCTCCCAAAAATAAACCAAAATTTTTTAAATATGTAGTTTTTTTCTTTTTTTTGTAAATTCTGTCCTATCAACTATTTGGGTCTATGCCAAAATATCGACTTTGGGTCCATAGAGCATTGTTGTAAAGGCTCGATTTCATATCGTTGTACATATATACAAGGAGAACTTAAGATTATGTTGGAATAGCATACTGAAGATTTGCTTGCATATTTTATAGTGTAGTCTCGGTTATTTTCCGGTCTCGCTGCCGCTGGCATTGCTCTGCTGACTGTTGCTGCCATGATTGTACATTAAATGCGCTGAGAGAGAGATGAACAAAATTAGACAGAGACAGCATTAGGTGGCATGTGGCACATGGCTATGTAAGGACGCTTACCCATAACCACGGGAGGTATATTAAATGCTCCAAAGGGTGGCGCTGCCGTTGCCGTTGCCCTTACATTGTTCGCAACACCCACAAATCCGGCGGCTTCCGGCACTGGCACCGACACTGATGCTGGTGATGCTATATTGTATGTCACCGGGGAATGCATAATTGGCGTTGCAATTGTCGCAGGCGCTGTCGACACTGCGGGCAATTGTGTGCTAACTGTCGCTGGTAAATCACCCGTTGATGGATGCGAACGTGTTGCGGGCATGACCACAGTGGTAAGATGCGTGTGATTGGACTCGTCCAGCAGACCAGTGCGTTGTAGCCGACCAGTTTTCGTCTCAATATGCTTGTTATGGGCACTGAGGCAATGATTGCGCATATGGTAAAGCTGCAGAAAGTAGGCATCACAATGAGGGCACTTGTAGCGCTCCCCCGTATGCCGTCGTATGTGCGCCTTCAAGTCGTTGCTCTGGCTGAAGCTCTTTGGGCACTGGTCACACTTGTACGGACGTTCGCCAGTATGGGTGCGCATGTGTATGGTCAGATTGTATGCGCGATGGAAACTCTTGCCGCAAGTATTGCACAGATTGGGCTTTGTGCCGGTGTGATAGCTAAAATACAATGCATGCAAAATCAATAACGATAGGTGACAATCTTAAAATCCAATTTCATTGTTGGCTTGATCACGTACCGCTCATGTACCTTAAGATCCGTGGCGCGTGGAAAGGCCTTAACACAATAACGGCACTTGTATGGCTTTTCGCCATTGTGTCGCCGCATGTGGACGCGCAGATAGTCGTTGCGCGCAAAACTGTCGCCGCAAATGCAGCAGAGGAAATTGCGCTGACCGGTGTGCGTCTTCTCGTGACTGCGTAGCTGCTGGCGCTCCTTGAATGTCTCGTCGCAGCTCTTGCACGCGTAAAGGAATTCCGTGTGGAGTAGCGTGTGCTTGCGCAGGTAGGTCTTGCTTGAGAATCGCTTGGAGCAGTATTCGCACGTATGCTCGCTCATCTGCAGTTTGAGCTCGCTGCTGGCGTCCAGGCCCTCGCCGTTGTGCTTGCTCATCTTGTGCCGCTCGAGGGCGTCGAGGCGGGAGAACGCTGCCTCGCACAGCACGCACTTGTGCTCCTTGTTGCCATGCAAACTTTGCACATGCGCCTTCAAATGATCGCTGCGCGCAAACGCTTTGGGACAGTGTGGACAGCTGTGCGGCTTCTTTTCCAAATGCGACAATTTGTGGCGCAACAAATGACAGTGGCGGGAAAATGTGCGCATGCAGACATCGCAACGGTTCTCCGGGTTCGGTGCTGCCGAATCACTCTGCTTTTTGCGATGACGACGTCGCTGCTTGCCAGTTGTCGGCTTCTGCAGATAATCGTGCACTGTTTTCGCTTGGGTCTGCTTAGACTTGTCTTCCGATGGCGTCTTTTGCTCGGCATCCGGTTCGTCGTCATCTTCGTCGTCGTATTCATCAATATCGCTCTCGTCATTGGCAAACTCTTCCTCGCCGTCCTCCTCATCTGCGCTATGGTAAATATTGGCTGATGAGGCGTCCATCTCATACTCACCATCATCATTGACGCTATCAGCACGCTGGCGTTCCAGCTTAATCGGTAACTCTTGCTCGCTGCCGGTAACCAGTGGCTCTTCTGCTTGAGATAATTTAAAGCGCCCGTTATACATACTTATCCAATATTTACATCGCTATATATAAAATAGTGTGTGCCGACTGACTGACTTATAAGCAACTATGAAGGAGTCTTAAAAATTCCACCCACAATGATAAGAAGTGGGTGTAAAACTGTAGTATATAAATCAAAACAGGTCAGATCAAGGCTGTATACGCCTATTTTTTGTACTAAGCGGACCAAGTGAAGGAGTTTCGTAGAATAACATATCTTTATCTATATGTGTATCGAATTCACTTATGTTACTTGAAAAACCTACCTTTAACCTCTGCTGCCAAAACACTGGTCGTAATTTTCTGGTTGTTCAGGCCTTCATTCTCATCCTCTGTGTCAGTGTGGGTGGCACGTTGTAGATTGGTTTTTTTGCGGCGCATTACGCGATTTGCAGGTGCCACAAATGACTCCGGATACGGTTCGAGGTCTGCCTCCGGCTCTGGCTTAATGTGCAGCCACAGGGATTGCTTAGCCTCCGCATGGATCTCTTCATCTTCAGTGTCGTCGTTGCTTGATATGGGATTCGTATGGCATTGATAGCCCATCTCGTTATTATCGTTGTCGTTCTCGCCATCGGAGCACGCAGCTGGATCATTAAATAAGACGGCCGCCGAAACCAATTCGTCGGCGCTGTGCATGGTTGCTTCGTCGATAGGCGGCCATGTTTCAGATTGCACTTCCTGCTCCGCGGCCAGCGTCCGGCGCCGACCACGGCCCTCCACATTGTGCACAGCCTGCATATGACGGAGCAAATGATCGCGTCGCGAGAAGACGCGTTGGCAGTCGCGACATTCGCGACGGCGACGCAAAACCGAGGTGGCCGACTTGGGATCATGTCGCTCCACGAGATGGTTAAGCAGCTGGCGCAATTGCTGGAACTGTTCGTCGCACAGTTTGCACTTAAGCTCCGCCACGTTCTTGTGCTGACGATTCCGATGCAGACGCACTTCAATAATGCTTAAGAACTTATCGTTACAGATGCCGCACGGCAGCATGGGCAACTGTTCGGTCTGGGTGCACATATCGCTACTGTTCGGCTTGCTAACGGGTGTGCGGCCCAGTATGTCCACAAGTGAGCGATATGCTTTTTCAGCGTCCCTCTTGAAGCGATACGCCTGGCAGGCGGCCTTGATGCAGGTGTCGCACATGTGATGCGGCATCTTGTCGTAACGCTCACACGTATACCGTGTGCATTCATTGAGTATCTGAGCGATGTTCGCACCCTGTTCTACGGGCGCTTCATCATAGATAAAGTAAAAATCGCCCACTTCACGCAGACAAACACGACAGACGCGCTCAGCATCGAACTGACCATAAGTGTCTGGCATTGCAAGTACGTTGGAGTACGTGTTTTTTTTTTATATGTTAGTTTTTCAATTATTTCCGCGGCATTGCGTCTTGTGGCTGTTTGTAAATGTTTGTTTTTTTTTTTATATATCTTTGCTTGAATGGCAACCTTGCTGCGATCTGGCAACATTATTTCTGTGCTTTGAAATTAAATGGCAACGTTGTGTGCATGATTAGTGCTGCAAAAAAAAATTGAAAAAACTCCGCGCAATTTTCAAAATGCCAACGCAAACAACACCAGATATCTTTATTGTTTACAACTTATTTACAATAGTTAGTTGGTTTCATGTGCACAATGACAGGTTTGACCAAGAAACGTTTCTCCTGCAGCACTATCTGCAATCAATGTCAATTGTCCATGCGTCGGCTCCACCCACGCAGACGGAAATTTTTTGTCCATGTCTGCAAATACGCGCTGCAATACAAATAAGCAACATGTATAACTAACGTAATCAGCACTGTTGCTCTTTTACCTTTACGACATCAGATTTACTGGCGCCCGTTACAACAAAAACGACGTCTTTGGCATTATTGATCAGTGGCAACGTAAATGTTATACGTTCTGGTGGTGGTTTTGGGGAATCCCGAATCGGAATGATTAAACGTTCGATTTCCGCCAAATTAGCCGGTTGTTCCGGAAACAAGGAACATGTGTGTCCGTCCGGTCCCATGCCCAAGAGCAGCAAATCAAATACTGGACAACTTGTACCGAATTCATTCACAATACGTTCCGCATAATCACTGGCACACTTATCCAACGACAAGGACGTATCGGCTTTAATAAGTTGGCTATCCAAAATGTTTGGTAGTTTAGTTAGCATTTGAGTTTTGTATGCCCAGTACGTTGATTCATTGTGATCGTGTGCCACATAACGTTCGTCGCAGAAAAAAACTGCCAGCATTTCGTGTCCAGTCCACTTGAAACCAGAGCACTAGTCAAGAGTTGCACGAGCGAACCACCTGTTGATCGCAAGATTGGGTGACCTTTTTGTTAATAATTCACTATGCGAATGCGAATGAGAATGTATGCGGTGCAAGGTCACCTTAAGTTGAGCTTATCACACACACACACACACACACATGCACAACACAATATTTACATACACCTATGAAAAATACGCACCTGAAAGGCCAACGCGAAATGTTTTCGCATTTTCGAGAGCTTGACTCGAGCAACGTTTTAGCACATCACTAAGACTTTGCACTAACTTCTCTTCCGTATCGTTTACATTTACATGGAAGCGGCACTTTCGATTGAAGGACATGTTCATGTGATACGCTGCCTATTCTAATCGGGTCTTGTCAATGATGCTGCTTTGAGTTTTCAAAAACTATTGAGAATAATGGTACAACGCGGTCGCTGCTTATAATTTTGTTGACTGGCTGGCGTTGCCACACTGTTTGTGCTAACAGTGTAATTGGACAGCACTGAACACATTTAATAAACAGTGCTGAGCAACGTGTCTACTATTTCATTGTCGTGACGTCTGTCATCTGGTCGAGCACACAAATACATATACTGTAGAGAATTTCGTGAAATTGCGTTGCAAATTCGCGCTTCTTCATAATTTTGCTGTGCAATAATTACACGCGTCCATTTGTGAGCATATTAAACACATTGTTTGTGACACTACCGTTATTGTCACTGTAAATTCTGCGCATTCAAAGACATTGTTTATTGTTATTGCGACTGTGCGCTGTGCGCTATACAATTCTATATCGTCGACTTCGTGTGAGCAATGCCTAAGCGTGGCGGAGGCGGCGGTCAGCGTTACAACAACAATGTTGGCAATGGTGGTGGTAATGGTGGCAATGGTGGCGGCGGTGGATCGCGTTTCTCTGCGCTGAAAGACTACGACGGTAGGTTATCTGTGTGGCATCGTTTTGGTTGGCCTGTCAATATCCTAATAACTCTTTGTTGCATTGCAGACGACGATCATCAGCGTCGCAAGGATCGGAACAAGCGTCGCGTCAGCTTCAAGACCTCACAATTTCCGCACAAAAACGATGTTAAGTTGCGGCTTCAAGATGTGCGTCGTTGGGATGAGGATGATGACATGAGCGAAATGACAACCACAGTGAAGGTTTGTATGCTAAACTAGGCTTCACATAGCTTAGCGACATATCTACGCAACTTGCATGCTAAACAAATTTTCAACATGTGCTTATAGGATCGTCCTAGTTCACGACGTCGAGGCTCACCCATTCCACGGGGCAAATTTGGCAAGCTGATTCCCAATGCCGCTGGCTGGTATCAAGTGACGGTAAGTGCGTCTTTATCTACACCATTGTAAGTCCCATAGGCGCGGGCCTAATTTGACGCTTATCCAGCCTGTTACAAAATGTTGTTTTTCCTGAATATTTCTGATTTTGCGCCGCAGTTGAAATTGCTGACTTTTTCCGCGGGTTCCATGGTCATTTTAATTTCAAATTCCATAGTAAAGTGACTAGCTCAATTTGCCACATCGGATGATGAAATTTATTTAAATGCACAACTTTCTGCAGCCTCTTTAATAACATATATACATATATATATCATTGAAAATTCAAATATATAACAGCAATCTAAAGTTCAATCTGGCTATCTACCTGCAATTGTATAAATATCTAATGCAGGGCTGTAAGAGTACCGTGATAACAGATAACATTAAGTGCTGGTCGTTGGGGTCGTTAGCTGGCAGCAGTTAAATATTTGAATCGTAAAATTTGTGAAGTAAACAGTCAACGAATATGGCAATATTCAACAAGCTATATATAGATATAGAGATATACACTCATTGTATATGTGCATGTTGGTCTTGTGGAGAATACAGTCCCCCTCCCCCATATATACACTTGGTATAAGTTTTGAGACAAATGCGGAACTAGATTGAAACCCCTGCTAAAATTGTGTGTCCAGTTGAAACCTCGTGTGTTATATTTCAACTGACGATGACTTAGACACTTTAATAACAACATCAGTCATGTGTAGACATCATTGTTAGATCATATTTTAGCTGGCTAAAATATGATGTATGTGAAAAGCAGTTGATGAAGAAGTTGAAAACATTTGAAAGCACTTTTGCTGTTCACGCCTGCTCGTATCGATGGCAACGACGGTGCACAGCGTGCGTTCCGTATCCAAGTGCTAGTACTGGTACTGCTACAGAGTATTGGTGCCAGTTACGCTGCTATCTCTCTCAGAGGCGGCCAAATGAAGCTATAAAAAGGTAGCGCAGCGTAGTGCGGTTCCCTTGTAGTCGCTAGAGCAGAGTAGTTTTGGATTTATTTTGGCCCACTTCGTTGACGGCCGGCAAACGTTAAAGTCATACGCGCGCTCGAGCATAATCTCAAGAGCAAATTTTGGATCTGCAGCTGCTACATGTATTTCATTTTGTTGTCTATTATCGCGGTTGCTTATCAACAGTCAAATATTAACTGTCTGTCGATTAAAGGCCAAGAATATTAACTGACTTAGCGTTACGTATGCGTCATACTACAGCTAAATTGATCGTCGATTAGAAAGTGAGTGACGAGAATGGCTACTCTGGGTGCCTGGGACTATGCCATTCTGGCTGTGGTACTGCTCATCTCAATACTAATCGGAGTCCACTATCAATTTGCGGGCAATAAGCAGAACAACACAACGGAATATTTTCTAGCTAATCGCTCCATGGGAGTTGCGCCGGTGGCATTCAGTTTAATGGCCAGCTTCATGTCGGCCGTTACCATACTGGGTGTGTCAATGGAGATGTATCAATATGGCACCATGTTTGTCATCATCAATGTGTCCTATGTTGTGTCGACGCCCATTGCCGCCTATCTTATTCTGCCGGTCTTCTTTCGCCTGAAAACGGCCAGCGTGTATGAGTATCTGGAGTTGCGATTTGGCTATCCCACCCGGTTGATCGCCTCGGTTGCCTTCTCGACGCAGATGATATTGTACATGGGCATTGTTGTGTTTGCGCCGGCACTGGCATTGGAGGCTGTCACTGGTGTGAGCCAAGTCTTCTCGGTGCTAATTGTTGGCGTTGTCTGTACGATCTATGCAACAATGGGTGGCATGAAGGCGGTTATGGTGACGGACATTTACCAATCGATTCTCATGTTTGTAGCCGTATTCAGTGTTATCATCTGTACGGGCATCAAGGCAGGCAGCTTTGACGTTGTTTGGCAGGCGGCGCTGGATAATGGACGCATCGATTTCACCAACTTTAGCATAGATCCGACGACACGGCACACATGGTTCACCCAGGTGCTGGGCGGCAGCGCCACCTATTTGGCCATCTACGGTGTGAATCAAGCTCAAGTGCAACGTTTGCTTGCCGTACGCAATCTGCGATCGGCACGTGCCGCTCTCTGGTGGTGTCTGCCCATATTGTGTCTGCTGAGCATGAGCACGTGCTTTGCGGGCCTTTGCATCTATTGGTATTATCGTGACTGTGATCCATTGCTGGAGGGACGCGTCAATTCACGGGATCAGATTATGCCGCTGTTTGTGGTGGACACCATGGGTCAATATAGGGGCCTGTCTGGACTCTTCGTATCGGGGATCTTTTGCGCCAGCCTGTCCACCATCAGCACCGCCATCAGTTCGCTGGCTGCTGTCACTTTGGAGGATTATGTGAAGCCGATTGTGATCTACTCATCTGGTCGCACTCTGGATGATCGCCGGACAATGTGGTACTCCAAGCTGCTATCCATTTTCTTTGGTGCCCTCTGCATTGGCATGGCTTTCTTGGCTGGCACCATTGGCGGACTGCTGCAGGCGGCTCTATCGATCTTTGGCATCGTTGGCGGCCCATTGTTGGGTCTGTTCACGCTGGGCATGTATGTGACGAAGGCAAACCAAAAGGGCGCCATTGCTGGTGTACTCATCTCGCTAGCCGTCTCCTTTTGGATCGGTTTCGGTCAACCGAAGCCGCCAATACCAAGTCTGGACATGTCCACTGCTGGTTGCCCCAATGACCGCAGCTACCTTCGAGATATACTGCTTCGAGCAGACGCACATTTCACGGCGCCGCGAGCCTCTGATATGCTAGAGACGGATCCGGATACGGATTACTTTTATATGTATCGCATTAGCTACATGTGGTATGCAGCACTTGGCTTTCTCATTGCCTTCATCGGCGGCTGGCTGCTCTCCTGGTGCTTTGCGGCTCTCAAATGGGATAACAATAGACGAATCTATCAGGACGCCGAATGTACGCTGATCAAGCATGATCTCTTTGTGCCGCCCATCGCCAAGCGATTGCAGCGCCGCCAAATGCCCATCGTTGTCGTTACCACCACTAGCACCAGCGGCAGCGACAGAAGTCGCAGTAACAGCAACAGTGCAGATTTTGAACCAACTGCGCCGAATCTCGCTGGGCAGGACACTGTGGTAGCGTCGGCAAAGCATTGATCGACTTCATTAAACTCTTAATTATTAATATATACCCTGGGCATCATTAGTATGCTAACATCTATGTGACAGGCTGATAAAGACATTTCCGACCACATATGTATAAAGATGTTCCTGATTAATACAAATGCCTTTGTATTCTGTATTTTTTTTTTGAGCGACCCTATATTTGTTTTCCTTTACATCGATAAATATCGATTAGTAAAATAATTACAAAATTCAAGCTCGTTGAATATTGGGATTTTAAGAGCAAGCGAACTTAATTAGAATGCAGACACTCGGAAAACAAGCACAGATCAAATTATGTGATTTTTCTTATAGACTTAAATCGTAAATAATTGTTTATCCTTTTGCTATAAGTCCGGTGAACACATAACTAAATAAAATATGTACAGCAAGAAATATCGATCTTTGAAGGAGTTTCCTAGTAATCTATCCTCAGAGTTTACTTTTGGATACAGGTATCTCTGAATTTTGGGGACTGATTTCTAATAATCTTCCAGCAAGTTAATTTCCATGATTGGTGGCTGTAGCCTTAAATTGTGGCCTTAATTTGTGACTTTATCGATTTGCGATTATCGATTTGATCGATTTCCTAGCCAAGACGGATATTGCACTATGATGCCGGTATAAAATAAATCAATTTTTGGTATATGCACACATTTGAACATCCTACTGAGCACAGTGTATCTTCTAGTCGGCACACTCGACCAGAGTTCAATTGTTTTCTTTTCACTCAATTGATTTAATTTTTGTAATATTTATATTGCTTTATTTAATGGATCCCAAGAGATATGCTTAGAATTAAAGTGCTACAGAGTCGATAAATCAAAACAAACAAAACAAAAATAAAAATTCGGATTGATTAGCAAAGTAATTTTAAAGCTTTGGTTTTTTTTTCATTTTTTTTTTTTTTTTTTGGATCTCGATTGGCCGTCATTGTTATTGTTCCTACGAAGTGTTCTTTGCGTGGTTGCCATCGTTGTCATTGGTATCGCCATCATGAGCAGGCGGCGCACGATTTTCATTGGCAACGTAGTAGTTGCGACCTTGGGCCATCTGCCAAAGAGCCAGGAGGCGAGCGAGCTCCTTGTAGCGCAGCGTATGCAATGGCTTCTGTTCCGATGTGTGCACACCAGCGGTGCGCAACTCCTCGACAATGGTATCAAAGTCTCCGGGTCGCTCCGGGTCCTCCAACACTGGCTCCGAATGTCTGGGCGCGATTTTCAATATGTGCGGCAACTCGTCCGTTCGCACCTGCTCGACAGAGTTGAGCGCCACCAGCTCCTCCTCGTTGGCCATGGGCAGAGCCGTACAAAGGCCACTCATCGCAATGAGCACAATGGCCAAGCATCCAGCATACTTCATGATCGCTCTCCTGCTCTCCTGCTCTCCTGCTCAATCTCTATGTCTTTGTTGAGATTCTTGATATTTGGCTTAGCTCGGATTTCTATTTCGGTTTTTGGAATGGTGGGTGCGCGTTGCTGCTCGTCGCGAGGCTCGCGTTTATACTAACAGCGCATAACTTTTCTTTGCTGCCGTCTGCTTTTGCTGATCGTGTTGGGGGCCACCCGGACCCTAACGATGGGCGGGGGTGGCGGTGTGCTCCAATTTCTATTTCACTAGCCCAGCACAGTTCCACAATCTACCTCCGTCGCCTCCCCCACTTCCCCCATTCGCAATCCCCGATCCCCGTCGCCTCGCCTTGTCGTTGAGTCGGTTTGTGTCTTTTTTGTTCCTCGATTGACTCTAGGGTCGTTCTTTGTTGATGTTAAAATTATTTTATCTATACATATGTATATATATATATATATATATATATATACATGTATGTATGTGGTATGTATGTGGTACGCATGTCGCTCCCTCGTTTTGCATTTTCTTTAATTGCTTTTTCTGCGTCGTTTGGCTTGCTTTGCTTTGCTTTGGCTTTGCATTGGTTTGCTTTGATTTGGTTTTATTTTGTTGCTTGATTTAATAATACAATTTGTGTTCTATACTGTGCTGTGCACTTACGTACATACTTCAATACACGTATATATAGATATATTCACCCATACATAGAGTGGTTGGCATATTCTTAAAGCAACTTGACTCACAACGTTTTTTGTACTCATATAAAAAAAACTTATGTAACCATTTTGTGTTTAATCTAATCTTTAATTGGCTTTTATCACCATGAACCATGTACAATATGCATAGAATTCTTTGCCAACTCAACTCAATACTGATTACATGTAAAATACTGATTGAAAATTCTCTCTTAGCTGGCAGAGCGAGAAGTCGAATAATCTTAACATGTTTCAGGGCTAGAGTCTCATATATCGAACAGAGATTGTCATTATTTGGCTTGATCCAACAGTTTCTACTCAATGTCCGAAGGACTGACAAATGTGTGAGCGAAAATAGAAGCAACATTTTTATCCGCAAATACTTTGTTCATTTCGCATATCGAGCCAATGAAACATTTTTTCCGATTTCCACAATAATAACAGATTTTCCACAACTTGCATAAGGGTATTATGCAGTCGGTTATGTGGCGACAGCAACCCCTTTTCGCTTTTTTTGTTGAATCGTTATTTAATATGTGTTGCATGCATTTGGGCTGATCATTTTAATTGGACTTATCGGATTCGATCGGAAAAGGCGTTACTTTTGCGTGTTGTATACCAGTCAGTTTTACAACCAGTTGGCAACCCTACTTTATGGGAAAAACCCGTTGACATACATTGTGCATCCTCAATTTAAATTTAATATAAAATACTAATTTAAATATACTGGATCATATTTTTTACATGATTAATGATGATGTGTCCCAAATTTGCCTGTACAGAAACAAATGCTGTGCAATTTGGCATTTCTTCTATTAGATTGCAATGATTTGCAAACGATTGCAAATTGAATATTTTCTATATTCTAAAGACTTGTTTACTGCTGGCAGGAAAACACACAAAACATGCTTTGCATCACATTGTTAAATCGTAATAAAATGCAAATGGACGAATCAAATATGTAAATATGTAAATTATGTGGCTGTCACGTGTATTAAGCATTAGCATTGTTATTGTTTTGTTATTGTTATTGTTATAATTATTATTGCATTGTGCAGTCATATCAGAACGCACGTTCATATTACAGTTTACAATGTGGCTGGCAATGTGTCTTGAGTCATTTGCGTGTTTTTTTTTTTTTTTTTGTTTTTGTTTTTGTCAAGGCCAAATCGATTGGAGAAAATCCCAATGGCACATTGGCACATTGGCTGATGATAGGAAACTGAGTCATGAAGCTATCCAGAATGAGGCATGCTCATTCTACACTCTCTTTATCATTGTATTTCTCTGTATGTGTGTGTGTGGTGTCTGTTTGTGTGTGTGTTTTTCGCTCATTTCTTGACTTCTCTTTGCATCGAAGGCGGCCCTGATGTCATCGCCAAGCAATGCGTGTGCAGCTGCTTTCGATTGGATGGATTTGTGGGGGAGATGGGGGAAGTGGGTGGCAGGGTTACATTTCTTATCGGACCGGCAATTTATGGATTTCGTTTGTTTATTTGTATTGTAAATGAACAATCAGTTAAGTGAGTGAGTGAATCGCATTCATTTAATCGTTTATTTTAAAGTTTAACTTTACTTTGGGCATGTTTTGAGTATAATTCATATTAATAACAGTACTCGATAGCTTGGCTAGGCAACAAAGACGGATTATTCATTGTCAAACAAAATATTCACACACACACACACACACACACTTATGTATAAGCGTACACGCACTGGTTCTTCCTCTTGCCAAGCAAACACACATGTCACAAATGTTTTTTGTTGGAAAAAAAAACAACAAAGTATAATTTATACATGGAGCACAAACTTCAATATGCACATACATATATGTACATGTGTACATTCATACATATATGTATGTACTTGGTAGGTAAACAAATGTTGAATTATCAAAAAAACAAAAAAACACACACACAAACAAAAAACAAACAGCATTGGATATGTATTGGTATATTAAGTTGGGCTACTCCTTGGCATCAGGATCAGAATCAGCTGTATTTGTTGTGTTCACCTCTTTGTGGTGTTGTTGTTGCTGTTGTTGTCTCTCCGTTGTTGTCGTTGTTGATGTCGCTGCTGATGTGTGGCGGGTTAGCGTGAACACACCTGTGCTGCCCACATTATCTATGGGCTGTGCTATGATGGTCGATGTGGTGCTCTATACAAATGTGCATACATATATACATACATACATACACACATATATATATATATATATATAGAGAGAGATGTAGATATGCAAGATCATTTGATTAGTTCGTGTAAAATGCAATGTTTTCAATTGTACTGCTTACGCCATTTTTGGTTTCATCGGGGCTCCAGGAGCGCTTATCATCCAAATCCTTTGAGCAACAACTGCCCATATTGCTTAGCTTGGCTTTGTAACTGGCGTAGTCCAATTGATATGTTAAAACAATTGTTTCTTTTTTTTTTGGTGGGGGAGGGGGGAATCGATGATTTTGCTTGTGGGTTTTAGGTGGGTGGTTAGGTTTTCTGTACTGTTGCTCTAACCTCGCACGGCTGTTGGCTGGCGAATGGCGTTGCTTTTGGCGGTGCGCGCTTGTTAGTCAGCCCAGTCGGCGACGCGGCCGCTGCCGCTGTCGCCGTAGCCGTCGCAGTTGACTTCGCTGATACTACCTTAATAATGTGGCCGTTGTTGTTGTTGTTGTCGCTGCTGCTGCTGCTGCTGCTGCTGACGCGTCGGCGTCATCAGTCATATCAATTCTAGAAATAAATGTCTCTCAATTCGCTTGTGCTTCTCATTGTTGTGCACAACAGCGTGATTTATATACATGTTAAATACATATACACATTTAAATACACATACCCACAAACATATACATATTTAATGTACGGGCGCAACTAAACCGAGTCATGTACGCATTCATTCACTCATTCACTCGCCCATACACCCATACACCTATCCACCCATCCACACATCCCACACACCCTCTGTGAATCGTAGATACAGTTGGAGCCCATAATGAATTGCCCATAGGAGTCATGTCTTCTTTTACTTTTCTTTCTTTTTTTTTGTTTTGTTCTTAGCCAAAAGTCTCATAGCCGCTGGCAGCAAGTGCAAACAGTCTCTTATATCTGTTCAGATCATCTGTTCAGGCGTAGAGAGGTGGCAGCTAGCATTACTAAAGTTAGTTCAAATATTTAATATGCTAGATAACATTGTTAAATTGGATTCCGTGTAAGACCCTAATTGACTCACTTATTCAGTGAGTATCCCAATAAATGCATGTGGCTCTCTTATCAAGCAAACAGCAATTCAAGCGAGCCACAACAGAAGCCATCGGTAAGCTCTCTGATTGGAAAACACGTAAGGACCTTAAGACCCGTTCAGCATGGCTTGAATATGGCCAGTGCCCAAATGGCATAATGAGTGTTGATAAACAAACACTAATACTCCATAATATATTTATTAATTTATCGCATTAATGCGCAGCCAAACTCGAAAGTGAATGGGGCTCTGCGAGTGAGCATAGACTGTTTTTTTTTATCTAATGAGCACAATGGATATGTCAATACAATAAAATACTATACTACATATATGCAGACATACATACATAAATATATATATATATATATATAAAGGTGGAGTGTAGCTATATTTAGCTATATCAATTCAATTCAATGAAGGACCCCACAGAGAAGAACAATATCATGTTCACTATATCATTTACCTAAAAGTCACTTTTTGTAAACAACAAAAAGAAAAAGAAAGAAAATGTTCCCTTAAGCAAAAGCTTTAAGCTTGCAGTTCAAGAAATACCCATTTTTGGGACTCAATCAAAGTTTTTCGCGTCAACAATCTAAAGCGAAAAAATGATTAGATACAGCAAACATTAAAATCAACATATTCTTGCACTAACTGCGACATTATAATTTCCAAAATAAAATCAATTTTTGTTTGACACCTTGAGAAATTTGCTGCAGAAAGTAAGAAAAATGAGTGATCGATTGGCAATAGTTGCTGGGCAATTGTAATTACTGAGCGACCACTGTATTTACACATACATATATTATATAGATATATATATATGTAAATTATGAACTCTTCAGATATCCAGAACAGCAATTATAATGCAGGCCAGAGTTTTCGGGTATATTCGGCATTGGCAATGGAATTTTATGAGTAGAGCTCTTCATAAGGAGAGGAAAGAGCAATTACGAGCATAAAGCAAACTAATGTGCTCTATGTGGGTGTGTATCTGTATGTGTATTTGTGTGTGTGTGTGTGTGTGTGCGTCATAATCATAATCAAAATGCTCATAATTAAATCATAGACACTTGAAGATAAGCGCACCCAAAAGTAATTAAAACACAAAGAGGCAGGCCCCAGGCGAGTCAGCACCGGCTCTGAATCAGAATTGGTATGCAAATATTGAGTAATTGGGAGTAAAGCACCTTATGAGCAACGAAAATATAGTAAATACAATCCAATAGCAACAACACAATGTATATATATATATATATAGCTAAATAAAGCTAATGTAAACGGAACGTTAACTGGAAAAGTGGCACACTAATTGTGCTTGTTCCACTTCCAGTTTCAGTTTCAGTTTTTATTTTATTTCTTTTCTTTTCTATTGTTTTTGTTTTTGGTTTTTGGTTTTTTCAAGTCTGTTGCATAAAATTAGTTACGAATAAAATATTCACAAAATTATAATGCAGCGAATCTGATTCGAGTCAATTATATTGAATGCGTTTAATGTCGTTGTTCATGTGCAGCATTATTGCAATTATAGTTAATATTGTTTTCGTATTCAAACCAAATATATTCCGATATGTAGTTTATATATGTATATTGACTGTTTTTCGTTCATTCCTCTGCTACACAGATACAAAATGGTCACATCTATGACGAGGATACGCTGCTGCGCGCCTTGTTGGCGGCAATGTCACCGCACGTGTTTGTGCCACAATATTGGCGTTTTGAGCGCAACTGTGCCATCTTCTTCACGGATGACTTTGAGGTGGCCGAGCGTATAATACAGCTGGGCCGGCATGCACAGCTCCCGGATGGTTTTCGTTTGATGCCACGCGTCCGAAACGGTGTTCCTTTGGTCACCATCAATGAGGAGTTCAAGACGAAGATGAAGGTCGTCATGGCCAAGAGGTATAACGTGCAGACCAAGGCACTCGATCTGTCGCGCTTTCACACCGATGTGGATCTAAAGCCAATATTTTGCCCGCTATTCCGGGTGAATGTCATGTCGACCGCACTGGATATCATATGCGAGAACATTCCTGATCTGGAGGCCATCAATCTCAATGATAACAGCATGTCCACCGTGGAATCATTCAAAGGCATCGAGAAGCGTCTGCCTCATCTGAAGATACTTTATCTGGGCGATAACAAGGTGTGTATGTTTGGATATATCTCAGACAATCTCGAACACTTCAATTCCCACACTGCTCAAATGTTAAACTGCTGCTGCTGCTGCTCCTCGATTTCAGCTTCCATCGTTGGCGCATCTGTTGGTCTTTCGCAATTTACCAATTGTCGAGCTGGTCTTGCGCAATAATCCGTGCCGTTCGCGCTACAAGGATGCCCAGAATTTTACCAGGTATACTATGGTGTGATCTGTCGTTGCTCCTGTTTTTCTAACCGTGCAGCAGCGCAGTCACCGAAATATCAGCGTGGGAACTGGGACAAGGCTTTTTATGCATAACTGTTGAGGATGCGCCGTGTCCGTTCGACAGAATCCTTGTTCTTATCTAGTCCCTATTACTTATATTCTGTTTTGCTGTGCGAATTGTCGCCAAATGAAAATCAATTTTGAAAATTCAACTTGTCCGCGAGGACCACTCTCGCTGCTCTCGCAAACTCCAATGCATTTTGAGCAAGCAAATGCATTTGCTGGCATGGGAAAATTATTTTAATTTGAAAACTCTTGCAATACGCCTTAAATAGGCCACTAAAATGAAACCAAACTTTTAACGGTGGCGGCAAAAAAGGCACAAAAAAAAGCCAAAAAAAAAAATTAAAAAGGAAATAAAAAAATAATATTCTTTCAATAAAGAAAAAACAAATGAAGAAAAAAAATTTAAAAAAAAGAAAAGAACATAAAAAAGCAAGCAAAATTCAAACAAGTCGCGCCTGGAAAGCTGACGACACAACACTGACTGACTGACTGACTAGCTGATTGACTGACTGACAGTTGGACGATGTTGCCACATGACGATGCAGAGACAGGACTTAATCGAGCGTTGGCACTTCCACAATGCGGGCATCGAATGCGACAAGCAGCCGCGAGTTGAGAGGCCGAAGGCGAAGCAGCGCACGCATTGACGCACGGACGCATGGACCCGTGTGCGTACCGCGTACCGCGCACCACCCAGCATTGTGCACACGCGCACGCACGCACGCATGCTAGCGCTCGACCGATTCAACATCGGTTGCAGTTGCAAATCTCGAATTGTGTGTTGCGCTCTTGTGATTGTTGTTGTTTAATTTGTGGTGGCGGCGGCGGCGGCGACGGCGATTGCGACGGCGTCCTTGTACACTGTGTTACAAATATATATATATATAAAAATGGTGCGCGCGCCAAGCATGCAAAAATACTGACGGACACACGCACTGACGACGCACTGTGGCAGACACACTGCTGCCAAGGACAGCTACGACGACGACGACAACTGCGACAACTTGCTGCGCATGCTGGCGAAGGCGGCCGTGTCAAAATCAAAATGAACCGGTTGCGTTTGCTTTGCTTGCCTCGCCCTTCAGCTATGTGCAACATTTGCACGTTGATTGGCTGGCATATTTGTTGCGTGTTTTGCCTGTGGATGCCGCGTGCGATCAACAACGAGACTTATGAAAACTCGAATCACAAATCGAACAAACTAACAAACAGCTTTTGTGCGACGCGACGCGTTTGTGCTTAGTCAAGAAAAAAGAAAGAAAGAAAAAAGCAACAAAAAAAAATATATATATATATATATAAAAGAGAAAGCAAAAAAATAAAAAATAGAACAAAAGTGCTGCTTAAAAGTTTGGCTTCCTTGATAATGTCGTTGTACCTTTCCCAGCCCTGGTCGCCAGCTTTGATAATATGCGCCAAATATGAGCCAAGTGCATCTGCTTGCTCAACTGCCTCAAAAACAATATACGATGCTTATATCAGTCAATCAATCAGTCAATCAATCGATCAAGTTAAGAAACATTGCTGTAAAACATATGCGAATCAGCTCAGCGGCAAGTTGTTTTCAATACTGCAAATTACACAGCGCACAGCAAAGCGACATTTTTGTGTCTATGTACTTTGTACGACTCTGTGAATTATTGAATCAAGTTTTTTAACTAATGTATCTATCCATACATACATACACACATACATATGTACACTTTGACATATGTATGTGTGTACCACTAATACGTATGCCAATCAAACGAAATGGACGCCATCCAACCGCCAAACTAATTACAGCGAAGTACGACGTAAATTTCCCAAACTAATGAAGCTGGTAAGTTGCAACATATATATTTAATGCGCCTTCGATTCAGCGTTTATGAATTCATCATTAAATTGTCAGCTGAAGCGCAGCTTTTATGAATTTGCAATATAAAGCAAATTTCCTAAATCAAATCAATTTTGTTTGAGACAATTGTTGGGTAAACATAAACGCTATAATTGTAAGCGATTCGACGATCTAAATATAAACTTCAATATACAATATAGGATGGGGAAGTGTTGCTGCCCCAGGTGCATTTCGATTTAAGTGAATCGACCACGCTGGCACCGGCAAAGGCATCCTACTTGTGCGACAGCGCCGGCGCTGAGATGGTCCGCCAATTTTTGCACCAGTACTTCGTCATATTCGATTCGAATAATCGCCAGCCACTGCTGGATGCATACCACGAGAATGCACTCCTCTCCATGTCAATGCCCTCGGTCAGCCAGGCGGGCAGGTATGCAACAGCTGCGGCAGCAGCAGCAGCAGCAGGATTCATACATATTCTCGATTCTGACTAATGTTGATCCTTGATTTATGATAGATTGAACAGCTTCTGGAAATTTAATCGCAATCTGCGACGCATTATGAACACCGAACGGGACGATTCGCGTATGCGTCTAATGCGTATGCATTTATTGAAGAGTGGCCGATTAGCCTGCGTCTCCACATTGGATGAATGGCCACGCACGTTGCACGAACGACGCACTTTCACCGTCGATCTGAACATCTACAATGTAAGACAAGCAGACACACAACTTTTCATTCCAACTTCACTAATAATAATAATAATATATTTCCATTTCGGCAGCCGCAAATGATGGTGTTCACGGTGACTGGCCTGTTCAAGGAGTTAACCAGCGATGCTGGCAGCACCACGCCCATCGCCATGCAGCCATACGAACTGCGTCACTTTGTGCGCACGTTTGTCGTCGTGCCACAGAATACGGGCTTTTGCATTCGAAACGAGGCGATCTTCATAACCAGCGCATCGACGGAGCAGATGCGTGAATTTAAGCGATCGCAGCACCAGCCAGCGCCCGGCGCCGCCAGCTTGGCTCCAATTAGCTCTGCCCTCAATGAGAACTCAATTCAAGGGCGTCTGCATCCCGGTGGATTGGCGGTTGGCGGTGCCGGCGCTGTTGCCCTATTGCCACCGCCGGTCGCTTTATTGCCACCACCGGTTGCCACCATCACCAGCCCAATTGCATCGGCGACGGTGACTGCGGCCACAACAGGTCCGCACAGTGATGCCACCAAAATGCAAATGGTGCAGGCCATGAGCTCGCAGAGCCAAATGAATCTGGATTGGAGCCGCAAGTAAGAGAGAGAAAGAGAGACAGAGAGAGAGAGAGAGGGAGAATCTTATATGTTCTATGTTTTATAACATTTTGTTTTTGCTTTGTTTTTTAGATGCTTGGAGGAGACAAATTGGGATTTCAACCATGCCGCATTTGTGTTTGAGAAACTCTTCAAGGAAAACAAAATACCACCAGAAGCCTTTATTAAGTAAAGGGCCCATGCCCAGCAGCAACAACAACAACAACCACACCTTAATCCTAATATAAAAAAAAACACACACACACACACATGTTAGCAAAGGGGGCGTACACAGGGGGAGGGATGGGGGCGTGACAGGGAGGGAGGCGAGTGACCAGCCTACATCTGAACTTGATCAACTGGGATTTTCAAATTCGGGTCGCTCCCCTTTTTTGTTTCGCCCCTGCATCCCTCGTGTACGAACAGCTTCGTACGCCCCTGCATAATATTAGCCATTTGTGGATTACATAATCAGCGCTTGTTTATAAGACTAGCTTAATTTGTTTTCACACAATTTACAAGCTCGTCTTATAAAACAAACGCTGATTGTTTTTATTTCAACTAATCCATGGCTTTTAGTTTTTATACTTTGATGCCTAAGGTGCAATATACATATGCTGTGCAATTTCCGTCCTGCTGTCTGTCCGTCTCTTAAAAATGAGTTCCCCACAATCGCGCCACAATTCCCAAAAGCCTTCAAAGTCTCCCGTAATTGAAGAGCCACAGGTACCAAAATTGGAAGGAAGGTTACATTACTTATGGTATCAAAGTATTTCCCAGTCGGCTACGCCCGACTGCAACGTTCTCTCTTGTTGTTTATTTAAATTAGTATAAAGATCATGTTCTTTATGGAATGTACACTCGGACAGAGTCTTGTTAAAATCGGTTTTAAAGCTGTCAAATCAAATGATTTAATAACAAACAAAGCACACAAACATATATTATATATTATATATATATATAGAAGTGCATTTGATTGGAATCGTTACACACACACATACACACACACACGTAATTATAAGGAAATGCATGAGGATCAAATATTTGGCAACAGCAGCAAAAATGGCTAGTAAAAAACTTCATTATGCAAAATATGTAAAAAACAGAAGAAAAAAAAAATACACATTGTATATATGCGTTTTTTTATTTTTTTAGCTTTGCGACCCTTTTATTTTAAATACCAATTTATGTGTGTCTACTTGTAATTGAAAACGAATTCATTGCGCACTATAAATAAGAAAAATTAGAACTTAAATATGTGTATATGTTGCAATCAGACAACAATCAATTAGTTTGTAAGCGTATTAAGTTAATCCAAGAAAAAAATAAAATAAAATACATCTTTATGTAAGGCAAAACAAATACCACTCATTTTTCTCTCTGTATCAGAAAGGTATGTGACTGGAAACATAAAAGAAATTCATAGAAATCATTACGAGCAGTCTCTCAACCGGACGAGATAAACCAAAATGAGAATTAATGGCTCTCGTTTTTTATTTGTGACATTTGCAAAAGCTTTAAAAGGTGTACATTATCAATGAGTTCCACTGTATTGAAAAGCTTCCGTTATTGCAGTATTTAACTACAGCTTTTGCACTGCTTGCTTTCGGAATGAATGAAAAGCTTAGCCACTCAACGAACGTTAAGAAAAAAGCACACCTGCCAAATAGTATGGACATGCACCAATTTAACGAACACATACAGAGATCACTTGACATGGTAGACAAATCGACAAATGCCGCCAGGTGGCGACACCCGACTGCAGAAACAGCTCAAAACGAGTTAAGACAAATTGAACAAAATGCGAAAAATCTGTTGCGAAAATGTTTTTCTTATCCTTGAAAGCCACTTTGAGTGTCAGAAATGTGATATGTGGCAAGACACCCATATATGCAGCACATATGCATATGAATGGTTGGTCGTCAGGCTAAACAAAAGGACGCATAACAAAAAGCTAGCTTCTAGTTTTGGTGCCACAGCTGCCAATAGGACACAGGACATGCAGCAAACTGGTCAACTGGTCAACTGGTCAGCAACTAGTCCCAGTCCGGGGTGTGAACCGCCGGCCGTACAGCATCCCAAGCCCAGTCCAGCCCAGTCCTGGCAGCTGCCACACCACGAAGATCTTCAACAAAGGACAATGGAATGCGAATTAGGTTTGAATGTGAGTTTGTTATTTTTTTTTTGGGCCAGCTGTGGCTTTAAGATGACCGCTACTGGCTGGCGCTTTTGTTATTCATAATTAGCCAAGAAGCTTATTTTTATTTTATTTTATTTTTTTCAAGTTTGGCCAGCTTTTCAGCTGCCCAAAAAAATTGGGCGCTCAACAATGGAAAACGAGTCAATCTTGTTGTAACTAACGGTCAGTAAAATTCGTATTCGTCGAATTTGAATTTCGCTTAAGCAAAAAGAAAGAACAAAATGTGCCAAGTAACCCACACACCACCTCCCCATCCTCCACAAGCACATGCTTTCATTTGCCTGCATGCTTGCATACACACACACATACACACACAAAATATTCATCTGTACATATGTATACATGAAGCAATGCCAGTTTAGGCGTCAACCAACCAAAGGGTCGTTAAGCTGCACTCTCACACACGCTCCCACTTCCACTTCCACACCCACAATCCCAGACTATCTCTCTCTGTCTCTGTCTCTGTCTCTGTCTGTCAGTCACGCTCTCTCAAACAAAAACGCACACACATACACACACAGACAGTGCGATAGAGAGGCGAGCAATGCACGTGCTTTTGCCGTTGCTTTTGTGTATGCTTTTGCTTTTGCATTTGCTATGTGCTGTGCTTGAAAATTGCACTTTGGCTTTCTCGATGATGCTGTTGTTGTTATTTATGTTGTTGTAAATGGCGTCGTTGCGTTTGCCGATTGGACATTGTTTTTGTTCGTTGGCACTGCTACAAAATGGCCGTTGCTAATGCCATGCCAGTTGCTGAGCTTAGCTGCCTTACTGCCACAAACAGCAAAAAAAGTAGTAGATTAGTAGTAGGTGCCAATGTCAGAGCGCCAATCTGTGCAGTGAGAGCGCAAAAAAAGTAAAACATTTGCGTTATCTGTCGTCTCTGTTGTCTTTCTCTTTCGGCTTCTCTTTTCTTTTGCACGTTTCGTTGGCGTTTTCGCCGTTGTTGCTAAGCTTAATGAATTTCGTTTGGCTTCTTTGTCTGTTTGTATTTTATATTTTAGCATTTAAATTTGTTGCGCATCTGCTGCCCACTGTACACACACACAACGCACACACACACAACGTACACACACACAACACACACACATTGTGGGAGAATGAGCAAAAGAGCGTGCCACTCCCAATTGTTGTTGTTGCTGTTCATTTTACGAATTTTGTGCAAATAAAATGATTAAATTTTGCAAGCGCAATCGTTGTCGCCATTCTTGTGCCTCGCACACAACAAAATCAACAAAAACAACAAATGTCACTCAACCAAATATTAATTATACAAAATAAGCAAAAAACATTTCTAATTTTATATGCATATGAATACTGAATGTATTTGGTGGTGGTAGCTAAATGTTAAATGTAATGACAAAAATGCATACATCAATATTAATATATGTAGATTCGTCTGTTGAGGTAAATCAAGTCATGATCTGTGCCACATAACTGAGTAATGAGCAACAATTTGTACACATCTCGTACATATGTATGTGTGTATGTATGTCTGCCTGCACAGATGTGTGTAAACTTGCAGCGATGATATAGCTGGCATTGGCATGTAAGTAATTGAGGTGAATTTGCTGTTCCAAATGTGCAATGTGCTCGGTTCTCGCCGTTCGGTGTCGGTATCCTTAGACCAGAGGCAGGCAGACTTGCAGACAGACTTGCAGACAGACAGACAGACAGACAGAGGCGGCATTGCCTGACAAGAGTCAATGATCGCACGGCTGTCGGGGTAGCAAATATGCGAACAGCCGAAATGGGAACGGGAATGGGTACGTGAAATCGCAATCAAGCGCTAAGGATCAGCGCTGTCCTCTGACGCTGGCTGGCGGCCCGTCCCATAATCCGGCTGTCGCAGGATCAGAGCACGAAGTGCAAACTGGCGCTGTTGGTGCTGGTGCTGGTGGTGGTGGTGGTGGTGGTGGCGGTGGCGGTGGCGTCGACGTCAATGGGAACGAGAGGATTCGTTCGGTCACTTGGAACATTTTCGGTAATTACCGAAAAATAAAGAAGCGAATTAATGCCAGGCCAGTGACTGGGCGGCCGAAAGAGATAGACACACACACACACTGCGAGAGTAAGAGAGTAAGAGAGAGAGAGAGAGAGAGAGTGAGGGGGAGGAGAGGGACGTGAGTCAAGGCACTGGCAGGCCAAAAAACACACTGACACACACACAGAACAACAACTCAAACCGAACAAAAAAAAATGAAAGAAAAAAAGAGTTTGCACCTGTCCAGGCAAATGCAGAAGAACGACAACAACTCGAACTCCAACGGCAAACGGGACGACAGCCGGGGAGCAAAAAGTAAACGAAATTAAGGATAAGCAGTGCAAGGATCAACGGCAACGATGGCGAGGACAGCGCGCGTGCCAATTCGGGGTCCACTCAAAATTCCAGCTTAATTTCCAAAAAAAAATAAAAAATAAATAAAAAAAATAAAAAATAAAATAAGAAAAGGTGCACACACGAGTACTACGAGTATATATATATATATATATATATATATGTACGATCCTACCCCCTTGCTTGTGGGTGCACAGTCGGTTCCTGCACCCATTAACTGCTGCTCCTGGTTCGGGTCCTGCTCCTGCTCCTGCTCCTGCTCCTGCTTGTGCTCCTAACGCTGTCTAAGTTTAGCGTGTCGCTCGCTTTTTGTTCTCGTTCACGTTTCTTATTCACGTCTCATTGTTATGCATTTTAAATATGAATTTTTTATTACCGCCAGACATGCAACGAAACGCAACGCAGTGCAATGCGGCTCAGGACAAATGTCCTGTCCTGCTATCGACGACGCCCTTACCAGCTTCAGACAGCGAGCCGCGATCCTTTATTGTCCCCCTCCCCATTAGGGCTCATTCAGCTTTTTCTTTTGTTGGTATTTTGCCCAACTAAATGCTCGTTAATTCCAGGCGTTAATCAGCATGAGCGCCCAAGGCGCTCTGCACTTGGGTGGCCAGCAGATGTCCTGACTGACTGGCTGGCTGACTGGCTGGCTAGCTGGCTAGCTGGCTGACTGGCTGTCGATGCGCCCTGCCAATCCAACTTCTTAGGCGGCCAACAGTTGTCATTGGTTTTGGCCAATTAAGAGATCCTCCAATTGATTCCCTATTCACAGCGTTAATTAACTCGCATTAACACTCGATGGGGCACTCGAAAGTGGAATGGGCAAACATTTGGCAAAAAATTACGAAATGTTGACTACAAATGTGAAAAGTTGTATCTCAATGCTTTCTGCTAAATAACAAAAAAAAAAAAATACAATAAATTATTTGATTTATCTAAAAATCATTTCAAGTTTTTATTACGTTTAATTATTTACATATATTGACATATTTTTATGTAGTTTCTTATTTGAAGTATGGGTGACAAATGTTATAATAAAGTTGTGCACCCATATCGGATATATATTCGTGATCAGCATCAACAGTCGTATAAACAAATGGATCTTACAGCTTAAAGGAGAAAGAGTCTTCCAATTGGGAATTAAAAACATATCTACTCCTAACGGCATAGAGTATATATATATTATATAACAATATACAACAACATATATACATATATATAATTAAGGTTGAGATTCTGCAGTTTCTACAAAAAAACACATACTAAAGATATAGTCCATATATATATATATATATATATATATCTGTCTGTCTGTCGAAGCCGGGCAAATGAGTATCCATTGCGACTAGAAAACCATTTTTGTTTGAACAAATATTGACCAAAGTAAAAGACTTAATTTTATTGTTTTGTTAGTCTTTGTGAGTTTCATAATAATATATTGATTACATCAAAGAGTAAGCGGTATATTTGAGTAAAAAAAGCAACAAATACTAAGCAAAGTATGTGAACAACAATTATTAGGCAACACGCGATGTATTTTTACATGTTATTCATATTATTATTTGTGGAAAATGGAATTGCATCAGATCTGAACATTGCATACATATGTTAAGTATGTGGTGCATGTACAAGGATAGTTATAGTTTATTTATAGGATAGCTTAATTTATACAAATTGATATGGCTGTAGCTGTGTACTTTTATTATTATTTTTAATATTATTACTTAACTGTTGCCTTTGGTTGGCTTCTTGTTTGCTCTCTGTTTTGACGAGCATTGCTCAATTGCTTTATTACCCGGTATGTGCACGATAATTAAGACGGTCCTTTTTCCGCAAGTCCTTTTTAAATGAAGACGGCGTTGTCTTCTTGCTTGCCACGGCCACAGCCACAGCCACAGTTACGCCCCTACCTGCCCCAATTGCCTGGCTGGCTGGCTGGCTGGCTGCCAATACCCGCACAATTGTGTAACTAGATGCAAGTCCGCGACTAATAATTACTTTAATGACTTCGTCTACACTTGCAGCAGTTGCAGCTGATGCAACGCGTGGCAGCCAAATGGCAGATGCTGACCAATCCCTTGTCCTCTGTCCTCTTTCCCCTGTCCCCTGTCCCCCGTCCATCGTCATGTCCTCCTTTGCCTGTCCCTGACCCGATTATGCAATCACAACACATTAAGCGCTGATTAAGACCCGCTTACAAAAAAATAAAAAAAAAAACAAAATAAATAAATAAAATAAAATAAAAAACGAAGAAAAACAAGAACAACAACAACAACAACAACAGGAGAGGGCAGAGAGTGCAGCGAGCGCTAAAGATCAGATTGCACATCGTCCTGCATAATGTTGGAACGAGGCACGCGTTCAAGGAGGCTGCAACGCGCCGTTGCCCGCTGCCCGCTGCCCGCTGGCCGTTGCAAAAGCTGCAGTCATTCAGGGGTTGACGCACGTTGCCAACGTCTACGCTTGCGTCGCTGCCGGCACGCGTGCATGCACTTTTGGCTAAATGCAATCCCCCTCGCCCTGGTCTTGGTTTTATTTCATTTTCCTTTTATTATACTTTGCTCGTCGCCTCCTTTGCACTGCTGCTTTTTTTCGCCTTTGGCTGCAACTTATTGTTGATATGATAATTTGTGGAACTGGGGCAAGGGATCAAGTTGCATCAACAGCCGCAGACGCAGCCGACGCCGCTGTAGGTGTGGCATAAGTCATATATTATATTATATTATATTATATAAAAGGTCAGTTTCAATTAACTTCTCTGCGACGTTTATTTTCCATCAATTACAAAATTGCATGTCATTTGCCACCCCAAAGCATAATCCATTCAGGCAGTCATTTAAATGATCACAAATAAAATGAGATAAATATAAATGAAAGTGAAATTGAAATTGAAATTGAAAAATCACGAAACAAACTTAATAAATAAATAAAGTCATCTTGGTTGACCAGAGTTAATCGGCTGACATCGAAAATTTGAGTCGAAAGATAGAAATTGTATTACATTTTTGCATGTTTTATACAAATTTCATTTATACATCTTCTGTATCAACTGGCTGTGAATGACATATTTCACATACGACACACATATATAGATATATATATGTATATATCTATAGGAGACAGGAGACAGATTCCAAGTCTGTAGTATGTTTAATGAACAACTGCGACTGGCAATCCGTTGAGGACCTCCGATTATTATGAAAATCCAGTTCGATTATGATTATAATGCTGAAGAGTAAAACTATTTATTTAGAGGCAGTTTGAATGTATATTTTAGTTGTTAAATTTTTGTTGTTTTTGCTGACTTGGTAAAGAGATTTATCTGGTTTTAGGCCAAGTTGGTATTTTTGATGTGACTTAACTTGGAGAGGATTGTTCCATTTAACCTGACGGAAGCCTCTTCTCCCCATATTCTTTTGGTGAGGCAAGAAAATATTTGATGAATTTATCAAGGAATATCATGGAACATGCTCCTGCATCCGGGTGTCTCTTCTGGCATAAAGTTAAGAGCTCTATCGAGTTCGTGAGTGTTTTTTGAGTGGCAATCAGGAATAGCATCCGCATCTTGAAGCAGAAGACGCTCGAGGAACTCAGCTAAGGGTGAATATTCATTCGATTTGTGGGCTTATAGCCTCTTGGCTATGCAGATTTATGAATTTTGGTATCAGATAGGTAAAAAATATATAAAAAACGACTACCAGAATCTTTCATAGACTAGATTGATTTTTGGCACGGTAAATGAGAGAAGAGGCAAACAAAATTGAATATTTTTTCTAGTTCATCAGCTGAATATAGATGAGTTGTCCATTTGATCAGTTGAATAACCCGGATCCGTTGCGAATCCCAGGGCAGTTAAAGACCTAAGTAGCCAAAGCCAGGGCGACTTAAGAGTTCAGGTTGAATGAGTCATGAGATTGAATGTCTTTGATTCGTTTGAAACAAAACCAAATTTGAAAACCTTTTCGTATTTAATTAACTTGAAATATGCTTAAAAATGCAGTCTCTCCCCCTCTCCCCCTCTCTCTCTCTCTCTACCTATCTCTCTCTCTCTCTCTCTCTCTCTGTCTCTCTGTCTCTATCTCTCTCTCTCTCAGTCTCTGTCTCTCTCTTTGTGTGTGTAAGCAACAATGATTCTGCTGTTGTCTCCGCCCCATCCGCCCCCTTCTGTTGCCCCTGCCGCTTTCGTCGATCATAAAAGGGAACCGAAAACAAATAACAAATAACAGTTGAAAATGATCCGCATTACCGTTAACCGTTAACAGCTAGAGGGTTCCCTCCCCACCAGCGAAAAACGATTAAGAAAAAAGCCAAAAAACACTGTTGGTCGCACCGACTGAGCAATGCTCTGCCTCCAATGCAATTGCCAGCTATCCTTGAAACCATATACAGACTAAAGCCTGCAAACCGTTGGAGCAAATTGAAAACCAACTCAAATTGAATTTTGGATATCTAATAAAATACTAAAATTGCACAATTTTCTTATGCTTTTTTCAGCTCATATGATACAAATCGAGTCGCATGCCAAGGATTCGCTGGATAATTTAATTAACATTGTAATTGCCTAAAAATAACCAATGAAAATAATCCAAGTGGAACTGCAAAAAACTTATATTGAGATCATCAAAACTATCCTAATTAATACTAAAGCAAGCCAAGTCTAGCATTGAATTTGAAAATCGTTGACTAATTCTCGCTTTTCAAATAGTTGTTTACATTAATGCAGAAATGGATCAGATTTCTTCCTTGCAGGGCTCAATTTTCTAAAACTTCGAACAAATATGTTCCATTTTCAGAGTATTTTTTAAAGCATTTGCTATTTGGTTATTTATTTTATATATTTTAAAATTGCAGATATACAAACATATTTTATTAATATATATATATATATAATTTAATTGGAAAATACTTACGTTTTTACAAGCTAACAGCTGAACGAAGGATATACATAGAAATATGTTAGAAAAGAATTGCTAAATAATAAAAAAAAATTAATTCTAAAATATAAGAAATAAAAATCCCAAAAAAAATTGACTTCATTTAACACAAACATGAGCCAAGTCAAAGCCTTAGAATAATGGAGCCAAATACACTTCTACCTTCGACAACAGAGTATCAAAAGCGAAAAACCAATAAAATTCGAAGGCTCGAGTGGCGTGCGTGGCATGCGTGGTGCGCAGGTGCAGCTGATGTCGCAGATACCCGATGCTGACATTGATAAGTAAGTTGCCACTCGCCCTCTCCCTCTCTCACTCGCCCTCTCTCACTCTTACTCTCTCTGTCTGTGTTTCTACGATCCCTTTCTCCTGCAGAACGAAGCGTGTCTCCTGGCGGCTACCCCTTCGTCGTTCTTGTATTTGAATTGAGTGCACTGTGGCAGCTCCAAAGTGTCTGCTTAGGGGAAGGAATACAAAATGTGATACATATTAACAAACTTGTGCATATTGCATGCCACACGCTTTCTTTTTTGGCACCTTTCCCTGACAACAGCAACAGCAACAGCAACTGCAACAGCAAATGCAACTGCAACAGCAACTGCAACTGGCCGCTTTGCATCTAACAACTGGCTGCGTGAGATAGCCATCGTCCAATCAGCCGTGTGGCATAAACATAATTTATTAAAACACACACATTCAGCTCACTCATTACCCACATCCACATCCACATCCACATCCACATCCACTGGTCAATTGCACTATTGAGGACCAAAGGATCTGAAAAACTAATTGCATCCAAATCGCGTCTGCAAAAGCAGTTCTTAATCACTTGCAACTAGTCTGCCTATCGCTAACCTCTCTTACCAAATTTCAATTCACATCCATCCTTAAAAACTCAAGTTTATCTTCACTTAATAAAAATCAAAAATATTGAAAAGAAAAAAAATGAAGATTTCGGATGAAAACGTTTTATGCTTCAGGCGTTGCAAGTTGCGACTATGCTTTGAATACGCGCTCAAAATGTAATTCACATCGGATCGTTTGAGTGTATGAATGAAATGTGAAAGTCAGAACGAGTACTCAGATCTACTCAGAAAATTGTAGCTTTGGCATGCAAAATTTAAGTTCAAATTTAAGTTGATTTAAAAAGCAGATTTTCCCAAAGAGAGATTAAAAATCGATATGCAAATCACAAAATGATGATATATATATATATATATTTTTTTTTTTCCATTTATAATCGGTTTATTAACAAATTCAGTTGAGTAGACGATCAACACAGATATCAAAATAATTAATAATAAATGCTGCAGATATGTTGATCATTGTCTCTGCTGTGGATCTGCTGGTTGGACTGGTTGCCTTCTGGGGCAGCATCCTTTGCAGCAGTTGCGTCACTCCACGCCAGCTCCTGGATGGGTGTCAAACTCAAAACTCTCATTGGCTGTCGCAAACATTTTCTTACGCTGTTTCTCGATTGACGCCACGACGGGACACAGAGTTCAGAGAGTTTGGGACATGGGCACAAATGACACACACAGTTCTCGTTACGTCACGAGGGTTGCAATCTAATAAAATAATAATAATAATAATAATAATAATAATAATAAAAAAAAAAAAACAACAAAAATCTAAAAATAAAATGCTGGCACAACAATGCCGCAACGTAGAACCCAATGGAGATGGGGTGTCTGTGTGTGTGTGTGTGTGTGTGTGTGTGTGTGTCGTGGGCAGCAGGGTGGACGTGAATAGCTTAGAAAGACGCGTACGCGTGGTGCGTACATGAAGAGCCAGGCCGTTTATCATTCGCAGCCGCTCTGATCCTGGCCAGAGTGCGACAGAGATGGCAAACAGCAGGCGCTGCAAATAGCGCGTAACGGGACACTCGACTCAGCCTCAATTTGCTTGCAACATTTCGGGTGGTGGCTAGACCGACTAGCCACCTCTCCCCCTCTCTCTCTCTCTGTCTCTCTGTGCACCCCTTTATAAGTCGTTAAACTGCCTTGGCCTTCACGATTGCTGTATAATCGCAGTGCACTCGATTCGGATGCGGATGCGAGTGCGGATGCGGATTCAGCGTTTTCCATTTGAATTTCGAATCCAACTACGCACTGTACTGCCAGAGCCAACACGGGGGTGGGTGGTGGATTGTTGGGTTGCTGCCTTGCCAGCTTTATTGATGCGCTGTACCCCTGATGGGATAACATGCCAGCCCAGGCCAGCCCAGGCCAGGCCAGGCTGGGCACAGGGAAACGCCGGCTGTGGCATTCCAAGCATACGCATTAGTCTCGTCAATGTGCCCGTTCCTAGGGTTGAAAAAGAAAGAACACCACGCAAGTCGCGAACGAAATTTCGAAACGGGACGTGTTCAAAACGCACATTTTGCACAGGGAATGTCTACAATTTTCTATGTGTGTGTGCGTGTGTGTGTGTGTGTGAGTTGGTAACAAAAAACACATCACATCTAGTGCCAAAATTTTGGGGTGCACATCGGATTTAGCAGGACATTTTGTAAATAGAAAAGTGAATAAAAGCAACCAAACCAAACCAAACCAAACCAAAGCAAACCAAAGCAAACGCAAAATGTTGCAAGGTCACAATCAAAGTTTTTTGGGCACAACATGGCGGAATATGGCTTGAATTAGTTTTACAAGCTTTACAAGCTCAGGCGATAATCATACTATTATTATTGGGGGTAAAACTGCACCGCGACCTATTTGATCTATTGTGCCCCCTTGTGAGCCTTCTGAGCTCTTCCATCAGCCCCAGCTCCCGCACGAATGTGAGGATCTTTGCTCGGTTGAGGTCTTCTGCGTCTTCTTCTAGTTAAGGCGACACATTCGAGGATTCCTTCTCTCTTGCACAAAACCTGCACAGATCGATATATATATACCCAATTTATTTAGGTGACTTCTTAGTCTACAGTGTCCTATCAATAGACCGGCAATTATCCTGTTCTTTACCATGGTTATAATTTGCTTAAATCGTCCAAGATTATAACCACCTAGGAGACTTCTGACTTATCGGAGTCCTACTGCCTCTGACCAGCTCCCAGGCGATAATATCATAAGAAAGAAATTCTATATACATATATATATATACATATGTCAATAATAATATTAATAATGTTAATCTAATCTAGAAAATGTAATCAGTTTGAAAAAAGAAACAAAAGAATCCTTTGTGCGCATTATGCTTCTAAAGGAAGCCTCGGAGAAAATTGCAAAATTGTAAAATTGGCAGATCGAAAATTGCTTTCGAAGTCAATCAGAGAAAATATGTGGCTTACTGCTTACCGTTAGACCGTTAGTCGCAGAAGTTAGTGAAACAAGCAAGCAGCATGCAACGATGTGGAACTGCTTGTCAAACACAAGGACAGGTTAAACCACTCAATCCACTCCGCTGGCTGCTTTCCGGATGAGCTCAAAGCAGCTTTGAGTGTTTTGACGAATTCTAAAATTGAACACAGTGACGCAAAGTAACTGTAACTGTCTGTAACTGTCTTGGCTGTCTTGCCAAAGGAAAAGGCAAACACACACACACACACACACACACACACACACATATATATATACATACGCACAAAGGCAGTCAGCTATCCAGGCATACACACGCACGTGTGTCTATATACATATATACATACATACATACACACATATATATATATATGTATATACATACATAACAGGCAGCTGAATTTTCCGTATTTTCTGTCAGCAGCAGCCGACAGAGTGACGCTGCTAGCGTCAACGTCAACGTCAGCGTCGACGTCAACATCGACAATTTGCCTTTGCCTTTAGCTTTGGCTTTGGCTTTGCCTTTGCCACCCTTGTAGCCAACATCAACATCAACGTGAGTTTTCCTCGCATTTTCATTTTCCTCGAGTTGAATTTCGTTTTTATCTTGTTTTTATTCATTTTTCGTTTACATTTTTTTTGTAGTTGTCATTCTTCTGTTGTTGTTGTTTTTGTTTTTTGTTGTGCCTTTTACCCTCTGCCGCGACGCTCTGACGCTCTCCGTAAGAGTCAGCGGGATAGTGATAGCCACAGCGACTGCGACTGCGACGTCGACGTCGATGGCAACGTCAATGTCAACGACAACGTCGCTGCTGGCATCGCAGCCAGCAAATAGTAAACCATTCACATGGAAAATATTCGGTTATCCGTGTGGAACCTCGATGCGGCGGTGTTTTCATTTCTTTCTCAATGGAGGAGCACAGGTCAACACAGCTGAAACAGCTAAAAACAGCTAAAACAGCTAAAACAGCGACTGCCATAAGTATTCACTGTAAATGCCTTCCCTTCCCTGCCCTTCCCTTGCCACTTCGTTAAGCCTTCCAATTTGACAATATCTGTCTGTGTACAGTATAATTATACATATATATATATATATATGTATATATATATATATATATTGTTGTATCGATAACACGCCGATATATCGATAAGCTCTAAGTATATATCAACTGATTTGAAACATCATTTTAAGACCAATTTCTGTCAGAGTTTGCCTTGAAATCTATTCATTTGGCTTGGCATGAAATCTACTTGCTAGTTGCACGTGTCTGCAGACTGTTTGGCAGGCACTGTGGCCTAATCCGGCAGAAGCAACAACAACAACAACAATGAGTGAGAACAACGGCTGCCCGACTCCGACTCCGACTCCGATTCCGACTTCGACTCCGATTTCGGCTTTGAATTGTTCGTGGCAAAGCAAACGAACGGATAAATTGTCGGATAGACGCCGCTTACACACACACACACACACACACACCCAGAGACACACATACACATGTCGGCCATTTTGATTTGACGCCGCCGCAATAACAACACAACAACAACAACAACAACAAGAACAACAACAGCAACACACGCATAACTTTCACTGTTTTCTGGATAGGAAAAATGCGACGGCGTCGGCAACAGCAGCGTGTCTCTGCCAGCGGCAGCTGCTACGCAGCGACAGCGGCTGCTGCTGCTGCTGCTGTGAGGATTTTCCACAGACATTTTCATTGAAACGTTCTAGCGTTGCTGCCAGTTTACTCGTCGCCGTGCCGCGCGTTCGTTCGTTCGTTCATTGGACTCTCAGCTCTCGCATCCGAAACCAAGCCAAAAAGAAAAAGAGAAAGAAAATTCAAACAAAATATACATAAATATATATATATATATATACATATATATATATATATAAATAATATATAAAAAAGAAACGAAACGAAACGAAACGTAATCTGGACACTATCGTCGCCTATCGCTCGCCGTTTGCCGTTTGCCGTTTGCCGTTCGCCGTTTGCCGCTGTCGTCGCCATTGTTTTTTTTATGTCTGGTGAAAAAGTGAGAGAAGTGTAACATAGCCTCCCTGCCACACCCCCAACTCCCACAATTTGCGGCAAAACAAGTCCAGTGAAAAAGTGCCACTGCGAACGACCCATATCGCAATCGATACCGATACCGATACCAATTCCGTTACCGATACCGATACTGATACCGAGTTAACCGAATCCCCAATCCGAAATCAAATTAAACAATTTCTATTTGTAATTGTAAGCAAGAATTTTCCAGTTTTCTTTGGCAGCGGCGTCAACGTCAACGTCAACGCAGCGCCGACTTCGACGACGACGTCGACGTGGACGTGGACGTCTCTGCTAGCGACATCATCGTCTTACGCACTCTCTCACGCATCTGCTGCTGTCTCGCTCACTCGCCCAGCGCACTGCTGCGGCGACAGAGCATCGCTCTCTTTCTCATTTCCATTTCCATTTCCATTTCCATACACATTTGCCCGCTGCTTGCCCGTTGCGTTTTCCCGTTTCGACTCCAATTTTTTTGTTGTACCGTCTTTGTCACCTACGCAAAAATCAATAAGCCCTCCCAAAAAAAAAAAAACATACAGAAAAAAACACACACACATAGAAAACAACAAAAAAAAAACAAATGCCCCGAAAGAATTTCCGGATTCCCATTTTTATTTGTTGTGCGTAAAATCAATCAAATTAAAGATTGCCACCGCTGGCCGAGCGGGCTCTTTTGCGATGACGTTAACCAACACTGGCTGCTGTTAGTTGCCAGTTGCTTGCTGAGAAACGTAGCCAGCATTTGACGAGCTGTTATTCATTATATATAGTTTTCATAAATCTCGGGAAGAGCACATTTCAGAACACGTCAGTTTCAGTTTTTAATTTTTTCTCCTTCAACAACAACAAATTTTCCAAAAACAAAAATCCCAAAAAAAAAATCGAAAAAGTATTTAAACACCACAAAATCCGAGCCAAAGCAATTCCGTTCTCATTTTGGTGGTTTTCATACAAAATTTGAAATACGTTTAAATTCCCAATATATATGACCCAAAGAGTTGCGCACAGTTTCGCAGATTCCCATCCCGAGCAGCAGCAGCAGCAGCAGCAGCGGATCGTGATCGTGATCGATATTTGAACGAAGGGACTTCCCATCATCATCATACTTACACAAGGTGCTCTTGGTTTCATCCCAGATAATCACTGGACCCATAACCATCTGATGCCGTATCGTTAGAATAACCAATTATATTATAACTGGAAGCTGCAATCTGCAAACTGCAAACTGGAAACTGGAAACTTGAAACTGGAAGTCATCTGTTTAGTTGCCAATCGCCGTTTGACCAATCCATAGCCAAGACCAAAGCATCTGTCTTCAATCAGCTACAATAAACAGTCAATCAATCACTCACTTCAATCGAATCTGTAAGTATCCGACTATGACAGTTATAATAGTAGTTCTTCATGGTATAATCAAGGCGTTGGGCAATTATACAACAAATTAGTTATGCAATTTAATTAATCATATTATTCGCATATTTAACTTAATTTAATTAATAGGATAATCCGATTGATTCAATAAAAATAAAGATAGATAAACGTATCGATAATTATCGATGATCAATTATCTGCCAATGATATATATGCATATGACAGTTATAATAGTAGTTCTTTAGACGTTGGGCAATTATATAACAAATTAGTTAAACATATTTAACTTAATTTCAACAATAGGATAATCCCAGTGATACAATAAATGTATCGATAATTATCGATGATCAACAATCTATTTTTTGAGCACTTCAGCTAGACCAGGTAGTCTTATAACGATTCTAAATTGCTATCAACTATAATAAGAAGAAGATTGCACCTCGATCAGATCGAGGAAAATCCAATTTCGACATTTTCAAACAATCTCAACTCGAAATAATTTGGATTTTGGAAATGATGTTGGACAAGTTGGTGCTCTTATGTAACAGTTGAGGAAATCAGATGGCCAAATAAAGTGGTGTAGTATTGGTTGGAAGAGAGAAGTTGTTGCACGGTTGCACAGTGGCAGTTGCCTATTTTCGAGTCATTAGACGCGACCCATTCGAGAATTGTGTCTATTTTAAATGTCGACTAAGGCGATGGCGCGTGGCATGAATGAATTGAAGATGTCTACGCGTTGCATCCTCTCCTTCTCCCTCGCCCTCTCCGCTCCGCTTCGCTCCGATCTTCTGTCTCCCTAATCCACATATGTCTGCATCTTTGTGGCATGGCTAAAATTAATGCCTTCTCAAGTGAGGCACGGCAAACGCGTTGCTGCTGCAAAAATGTGTTCAAATCAATTCAAAAGTTCAACAGCCGAAAAATCACAGAGACAGCGAGACAGCAAGATAAAGCGAGAGAGAGCGGGAGAGAGAGAGAGAGAGAGAAAGAGAGCTGAGTTGGCATAAAATTAGATTGAAAATTCTCAGGGCACGCATTCCACAGACGCGGAAATCGGTCGGCCAGTGTGTGGCCAGCCAGCTTCTGTTGATGATGATTGGATGGGGCGCCGCCTGTTGAGGGGGAGGGGTGGGGGCAGGCAGGGGGTGTGGGGGAGCATAGCCCAAATCAATTAGATCAGTGCGCCAAGCGGCAGCAACAGTGGCAGCAGCAGCAGCAGCAGTGGCAGTGGCAGCTGCAGCAGGCTGCGTAGCTGTACCACATATAGAAGTATTTTTCTTTTCTTTTTGTTGTTGTTGTTGCTGTTGCTGTAGTTGTTGTTGTTGTTTCAGCGTTGTGCCTTCAGCGCTGTGTGTCATGCGGTTGTCCTTGAGCCAGACGCGTTCATGTCCTTTGCCTCGTAATAAGCTTAGGCAGCAGCTTCTGCTCAATCGCGCGCACTCTCTCTCTCTCTCTCGCTCTCTCGCTCTCTCTGTCTCCTTCTCTATCTCTGTCTCCTTCTCTCTCTCCCTCTCTCTCTCTCTGTGTGTGTCTGTCTCAGTCTTGGCTCGCTCGCTCGCAGGCTGCTTCACATAGTCAAGTTATATAATATGTTTGTACATTTTAGTTCTATCAGCTTCTGATATGCCCCCCGGCCCAAAGTCCCTACCCCCACTCCCGTCTCTCGCTCTTTTTCTGGCCCGCTGAAGCTTATTGAATTACTTGTCTGTAGTTTGTTGTTGTTGTTGTTGCTGCTGTTGTTGTTGTGTCAGCTTGTGTGTGTCTGTACTTTTTGCCATTTGCTTGCTTGATGCCATTTCGAGTATAATTGTTTAATGTCCTGTTTTATTCTGTTTGCGCCGGCTTGGCTTGGCTTGGCTTGGCTTGGCAACTGGCACTCATGCTCATGCTGGTCCTGTTCCTGATTCCTGATTCCGGTCCCTCGTCCTTGTCCTCTGACTGTCACTGGGTCGCTTTATTCACACGACACGCACAATAGACTCAGCGCTCTTTCCCCCATTGTTTGGCTCTGCTTTTCAGCTTTTTCTGCGATTTTCAGCTCTTTGTTGTTGTTGTTGTTCTTCTTCTTCTTCTTCTTTGCATTACCTAGACTGGAATGCGATTGTTGCTGCTGTCTGCTGCTGTCTGCCGTCTACTTCGATCTGCTTAGTTGCATAATGCTTGATCTGGCTTTGATTAACGCGTGTCCTTTTCCCGCTGTGCCTCGATCATCTGCCACGAAAATGCATGCCAGCCCCATCACAAAAATTCAGTTGCTGCTTGTTGCAAATCAATTAAATATTGCTATTCAAATGAACCCCATCGATGCTCATCGATATGAAAACCAAAAGTCATTTTTAGTCCACAATCCAAGCAAATTATATGTCAAATGCATATAAATATATATAAATATATAAATATATATATCATGATCATTAACTGATTAGAACAGCCTCGACTTGCTAGTCTTGGCAGTGTTGCCAACTCTTCTTAAATGGCATTGCCTTGCCAGCATTGCCAGTCACTCGCTAAAAACTATTTTGCTGAGCTGATCTAGTTGATTGGCTTAAAGCTTAGCTGGCCGCCATTTTGTTTGGCTTGCTTAGACAAATGCATACACATAATACAGTGTGCGTGTGCGTGCGTGTGTGTGTGTGTGTGTGTGTGTGTGTGTGTGTGTGTGTGTGTGTGTGTGTGTCCATTTCGAACTGTGCCTTCGATAATTGCATTGCATTTCGTATTGCATTGCGAATGCACACACACAAACACTAACACACACACACACACATACACACATGCACACATAGACACACACACACAAACACACACATACACACATAGCCACACACACACACACACCCACTCAGGCACACACACATTCATAGATATGAAGGCTGCCATTCGCAGGCTGCGTTGGCAGGCCTACGTCTCTCTCTCGCTCTCTCTCTCTCGTTCGCTCTCTCTCTCTCATTCGCTCTCTCTCTCTCTCTGTCTCTGTCTCTCTTGCACACACACTCACGCATATGCAACTGGCATTAGCTTTGTTGAGCCTCGGCACTAAGCTTTTTTATTGCATACTTTGCAGGGTTGCTGCTGCAGTTGCTGCGCGCGCCATTTTTGTGTTGCACTTGTTGTTTGCAACACACACACACACACACACACAGAAACACACATATATATATATATATGTATAACTGATGTATATTATATGGAAGGAGTGCAGCAGCGGCTGCAATATGCCACAAGCATCACAGCTCGTCGCACAGCGACTCGTTCCACTTTGCAACGCATCCATCGTCTGCCATTCGCTGCATGACTATGCAAATTGCACGCCCACAACACGTTGCGCACCGCGTCGCACCCTCTGCGAACAGCCTTACCCTAAGGATGCAAGGATGTTGATGTAGACGAGCACTGCAGCAGTGCGCCACAGAGCAGAACAGAGCACAGCAGCAACCACAACAACAACAACAACAACTGACCAATGTCCAACCCCCTTTTGGGATTTTTGTTGGTTGGCAAGCTAACCTTTCACCCCGGGGCGCGAGGCTTTTGTGGCATCATCAAAGGATGCACTTTTTGTGTGTGCTTTCTGCTTGCTGCTTGAATTATTGAATTGCTAAATAAAAAGGCATGAAAAGCTTTCAACTTTAATTGGCTTGTTGCCACAAACAAAGCTGCAATCAAACTCTCTCTCTCTCTCTCTCTGTAGCTATCTCTCTCTCTCTCTCTCTCCCTCTCTCTGTCTCTCTCTCTCTCTCGGTGTGTGCTTGGATTGCATTCGTTGCGGCCACCCCTCGTTTGTCGCCGTTGCCCATTAAACGTCAATTAATGTCACCTTCAACAACTGCAATTGCAATTGCGGCAACAACAGCAATAATTATGTGTAAGGCAACCCCTGGACGCTGCCACTGCCACTGTTGCTCGCCCTGCTCCTTGCCCCTGACCCTGTCCATGTCCCTGTTGCTGCTGCTGCTGCCGCTGCTGCTGGCAAATCTTCACTGATTTTGTTTTGATTGCGACGCGTGCGTTGCTATCACTTGGCGTCTCTCCCCTTCAGTCGCACCTCGTCCCGGCGACGGCCAGCCAGACAGCCTGTGTGTGTGTGTGTGAGTGTGTGTGTGTGTGTGAGGAGAGAGGCGAGTGTCGAGTGCAGCGTGCAACAAGTGTCCTGCATTTTGCTCTCGTCCGTCCTTGAGTTTATTCCAGTGTTGTTTTGATTGAGCCACAGCCATATATGTGTGTGTGTGTGTGTCTATGTGTATGTGTCTCTCTGGGTGTGTGTGTGTGTGTGTGTGTGTGTGTTTGTGTGCTGTTTATATGTACAAGTTGTATTTCCAGCATTAAACGACTTTGTAATTCGATTTAGTTCAAATCTCTTCAATTAAATTCGATTTTCTTGGGTTTTTCGTTGAGCAAACTCATCTCGAGTTGAGTTTTATACTACTAATTTTTGATCGGCGACTGTCTATGTGTCTATATAGTGTTAATAGACTACCTAAACTGGCTAATCCTCATTTACGACTTTTTGTTCTTTCTTGTTTTACCCAATCAAAGATTGTTTTTGCTGAGTTGAAGAACTAAAGGAAAAACTCAATCGAATACCCAAATTAAATTAAGAATCTTTCAAGTTTATTAAAGGTTTCGCATATTGTAATTTGCTGACGATGTGCATCGAGATGTTGCTCGAGATACTCCTCTAACTTGCTCACTATATACATATATATATATAAATTCTTCTTAATCTTATATATGCTATAGATTAAACTACCTATTTGCATTTGAATTTCATTAGAAAACCGAACGATTGGCAGCTATATAATATAGTTGTCCGATTTTGGTAATCTGATTGAGATTGTTTCGAATATCTTTGAGAATAACGAAGTTGTTCATCCAAAACGCTGTATGATATAAACGGATATATATATATATATATATATATATATTATAATTGTGATCATATATATATATATATACAAATTGACACATCATCCAACCAGATTCGATTTTAATAAATGCCAGAAAAAAAAAGAAGTTTAAGTTTGCCATTAAATCGATTTAAAAAATGCGACAAAATTGTTGACAAATTTTTATTCATTTATGCCTTGAAATCTTCTCCATTCTTCATCTGTTTTTTCATCCCAATCAGTTTCATTATTAACTAAAACACACTAAATATTCTTGTTTTTTTTTAAAGAATTTTGTTCTACATCAAAATGTAAATGGAAACAAATAACAAATATTTGCAATAAATAAACAGATTATCTGGCTGGCAAAGTGCTCTTGATTAGAGCTTCATTTTGTTTTAATTTTTTTCTCCTCTCTTATGTACATTAAAGATTGTGTAATGCATATACACACACACACACACATATGGATTTGCGTGTGTGTGTATGTAATTCCGTTCAATTTGCTTTCGGTGCTAACAGCTTTGAGCACAGTGCTCGCAGTTTCACTTCCTTTGCTGCTTCCTTCTTCCTTTTGACGCTTAAGCGCCGCCGTCGTCGTCGTCGCCGCTTTCAATTTTTTGGCAACGCCAACGTCGACAGCGACGCAGCGCAAAATTATCCTGGCATCTGCTCACTTACTACAACTACACTCACTCTTGCACTCACACACACTCACACACTCACACACACACACACAAGCGTAGCCAAAGCTCCCGATTCCAGTTCCAGGCAGCGCGCGCCCCGTTTCTGAGTCGTTTTTTTTTATTTTATTTTTTTAAGTTTTTGTTTTTTGGCTCCGTTGCCAAATTTTGAGTCAGAGTTGAGTATCTTATTGGGCTCAACTGTGGGGAAATAGTTGACAAACCGATCTTGATAGCTGTATGTTGTTTCTAGTTGTGTTATTTTGTACATAAGTATACATATATTAATAGCTCAATCCGCGAAACCGCTTTTGTTTGGCTCAAACTTTTATTAAAATATCATTAACTTGGTATTGTTTATTTTTTTGTTGCTTATTTTATTTTAATTTTTTTCTTTTTGTGTTGCGTACCAGTAACAGTGAGTTAGAATTCGACAAACTCGAAGCTTTCGCATTTAGTCTCAAGCCAAAAGTCACTCAGTTTGCTGAATTGGCGGGACTCATTTCTCATTCCACTCACACTCATTAAATTTCGGCAAAAGCCACAAAAATACACACACACACATAGACACTAATACAGAGAGAGGGGCATACACAAAAACATCGCACATTGCTTTTGTGTTGTGCTGTCTTTCGCTTCGCTGCGGTCGTCGACGCTGCTGCTGGCGCTGCTGCTTGCTTGCGCTGTCTGTGTGTTTGTGTTTGTGTGTGTACAAAGCATAGGAATTTGGGCGAAGGCAGAGAGCGTTGGCGGCCAAAAAATGCTTGAGTGTAACTGTTAAGTGATAAATGTTACGCACTCAGTGCTCTGTTAGGCAGCGCGTTGAGCTCTTTTTCTATGTCTCATCTCTCGCGTCTCTCTCTCGCCCTCTCTCTCTCGCTCTTTCTCATTGTCTTTGCTCTGTTTCGGCTGCCGCTGCCGCTGTCGCTGCTGCCGTTGCTGTCGTTGCTGCTGCTGCGAATGCCTGCGGCATGCACGACGGTCATTTTTGTATTTGGAAGCACAATTCCTTTCTGTCATTTGTATTTGGAACGCCGCAGCAGAAAGAAGGTCGTCAAAAAGCATTATTGGCACAATATTTTCGGCAAAAGGCAAAAAAAAAGAAACACCAACAAAAATAAAATCAAATCAAACGCAAAGAAAAGTTAAAATTATGCATTAACGTCGTCCGTCGCCGCCGTTGTTCATTGTTTTTTTTCCCTCTGTTGTGTTTGTTCGTAAATAGTTTTATTTTCAGTTGTTCGAGAAACCGCAAAGTGATCTTGATCTGCTTTTGCTTCTTCTTCGCTCGCTCGTTCGTTCGTTCGTTCCAAAACGTAAGCAAGAAAACGAAAAAAAAAAAAAAACAAAAATGAAATGAAATAAATTAAAACAAAGAGCGCGCAGAAATCGTTCAAAATTACGAAATCCCCCACACATAACCGAACATAAAATAGAAAAGCAAAAAAATATCATTCAAAGCCAATAACACACGAACGCACAGCAGGCATGCATACCAATACGAATGCAGAGCAATGTTTTTACAATTGCCAAAAAAGAAAAAAAAGTTGGCAAACGCTTTTAAAAAGAAAGTAAAACAAAAACCGTTCAACTAGTGCTTAATGTTTGTTGTTACGTTTGTTTTAATCGACTTCGTCAAATAATTAGCAACACCAGCAGCAGCAGCGCCAGCAGAAAGAACATCCAATAAATAGTTGTCGCGTTGGCTGGCGGGGGCAGAGCGGGGGATAGTTGGAGTCAACAGCAGCATAGGGGGGAGGGCGGGGCGGCTAGAAGCTTTTGCTTTTTTTATGTCATTACTGTTGCTGCTGTTTTCTTTTTTGTGGCATATTTTTTGTATGTGCTTGTGTGTGTGTGTGTGTGTGTTTATGTATGTATGTGTGCGTGCGTGCGCGTGTTTTGTGCCTTCTTTTTTTTCTTACAACTCGAAACTCACAAAAAGTACCAAAAAAATGTGTACAAATTGCGTTTGCTTTTTCTGAGTTTTGATGCTGTTTTTTTTTTTGTTTTAATGTTTGCATAAGCAAAACATTAAGCAAGTGTTACAATAAACAGTTTGAAACATAATTATATATTTAATAATAATAAATACAACACATGCAAAGGTTTTTTTACATAATTTCTAAAATATATACACAAATACACGCACACACACATACATATATATATATATATATATACATTATATATTTATATATATAAACACACATGCATGCAAATGTATGCGAACGTTTAAAGCATAGCGATTTGCTGGCAAAGTCAAACAAATGCAAATACAAAGTCAACGCAAAAATAACAAACACAATTTTTAAAGGCTCTGACATCATCTGCGCAAATATTACAACAAAAATAAACCATAAGCAGCAGGCGACAATAACAAAATCTACAACAACAACTACGACAAACTGCAATCAGAGAGAGCGAAGTAAGCCTAACAATAAAAAGTAGTACACAAAAAAAAACAAAATATGAGCAATAAAACCGCATTTACAACAAACAAACAAACAAAAAAGCAGCAAGAATTTTCACCATTTTTGGGCACATTTTTTTATTTTTCTTTGTGTGTGTTATTTTTTTGTGGTTTCTTCTTATTCGCTTTTCGTGATTTTGCTTTGCTCCTACTACTTATTCACCACACAAACAAAAAATGCCAACAACAAAAAAAATTGCCAAAAAAGCAACAGCAACGCTCGCACGCACACACATACAGACACACACAAATACACCGACCAAGATCAAAGTCAACATGACGACAACGACAACAGCAGCAGCAGCAGCAGCGGCAGCAGCAGCAGCAGCAAAGCTTTCTCTCTTGCGCGCTACGTTTACGCATCGCGTAAATCTCTTCTAATGGGAATGCGGCCCCCGCTCACGCGTCGACGCAGGCGTGCGCCCACTCGACGGCGTCGGCGTCGCTGTCAGCGATGTTGATGATGATGATGATGAAAGCTTTGCTCTACTCTGCTCACTTGGTTCGCTGTTAAGCAGCAACATGTCGCAACGTGTTGCTTGCTTGCCGGCCGGCCGGTCTCTGATCACTGGCCGCTGCAACAACAAACAGCTGTTGCGCTATGAACGGCCCTTACTCTCACTCTTTCTCTGTATCTCTCTTTATCTCTGTCACTCGCCGGCCGTAAATAGCGCTAGTAGTTAAAGTAGGCGGTGTGATGGGGTGGGGTGGCCAATGGGTTCATTGTTAAGCTCTGTTGAGCTTTTTATGTTATAATATTGTCATTGCATTCGCATGCAGTGAAAGCTCAAATATGTGCATATATATATATATATATATATATGTGTGTGTGTGTGTGTGTGTGTGCTTTGATATGATGATCAATATGAGACACACACACACAGCCGTTATGAGAGCCTTTTTTTTAACAAACTGTTGAATTTAGTTTTAAGTGTTATTCTTTGCTCCGCAAATCTGATTAATACTTAATATTGTCTTCTCACGTTGCAGATTTTCACCAATTTGGCCAAATTGATACAAATACCATTTCTTTTCGTATTGGAGACCACTGCAACAAATTTTATTTCGAAATTCATTGAAAAGACATCAGAAAGAGCAAAAAAAAAAACGCGCGCATAAAAAGCTTAAAATAAAATATATAATTAAAACTAATAAAACTCAAACAATGCAAGAACAGCAAAAATAATTAATGGACAAACAAGCAGCTGTAAACGACAATTTCTCTCGATAAAAAACAAAACCACAAAATTCGTTTCGGTATCAACCTTAAAGCAAAACAATAATCAATGAGCCAAAAACAAGAGTCATAGCAAAAAAAAATAAAAATCAACAAGAAAGTTAAGCATCAAAATTCAAATAAAGAAACGTCCTTTTTTGAAGCATTCCACCCCAAACACAACAACAACAAAAAGAAGAAAATAAAGAAAAAGGAAAATCGAATCGCGAAATATCAAAAATAAAACAAGAAAAGAAATTACAACGACAGACACCTAAAATCAAATCACCAAATTCTAAAGTGTTTTCCACGGTGAAACGTAATCCGAGCTTTTTTTTTGTCTGTTTAGCAGTACTCGAAACAACCGCAAATCGTGATAGATCAAACAAATTGGTATCTGTACTGAGCATATATATATTTTTTTTGCACGAATTTGAGCCCGACCACTGCGCAAAGTACCTCCTCCCACCAAGCCCTGCAAAAAAAAAGAAAAAGCAGAAAAAACAAAAACAAACGCAAACGCAAACAAAACGAGAAATAAGAGAATCGAGCAAAAGAAGCAGCAACCAATTAAAAGTTCTTAAACGCCGCAGCAAGAAGAAACAGCAGAGAGTACAGCTTTAAAGATGGCTTCCGAACTGGATCAATTCGCCGATTTGGAATTATCAAAAGAGGATCGTGAGCAAATCTTTGATCCGCCATTGGATCGGCAGCAATTGGAAGGTGCTGGCACCTCAAGGTATTTATCCATTTTCATTCCAATTTTATTTCAACCCACACCACATCCGAAAACAAAACGAGAAACCCTGAAAAAAAAAACAATAAATTAAAGAGAAACAACTACACTTGCACATCACCCTAACCCCAAACCACCCCCCCCCTCTCAACACACCCCTCCCCCTCAACTGCCATGCAATATTCCAATTTTTCATCATTTCCAATTCAGTCTTCTCACCTCTTTGATATTGTTTTTTTTTTTTGTTTTTTTTTTTGATAATGTTTTTAATGTGTATAAATCTGTAGTTAATTCTGTATAAGCTTCTTGTAGAGTCTTTAGTATTATAACCGACCCCCTCCATAACCCCATTCCCCCCGCTGTAGTTGTTGCGCTGCCTTGTAGCATTGAATCTGTTTAACTACTGTGGCTAAAAGGAAAATAATTAATTAATTCGACTTTGACTTGGACTCCCGCAAAGTGAGCCATATATTTGGATGGATTTAGTTTGTTCTCTATTTCTATTTGACGTTTCATCATAGTCGATATTCAAATTTGCATAGTTTGCAATATTTTCTGCTTCTCAATTGAATTACACTGGCAGATCGCAGAAAACCGTTGCCAAAGTAAGAGAAAAGAAGCTTCTTGGCTACAAAACGATGGAGATCAATCGAACTGAAATTGGCCCACCTGTATGCAATTTATATATATAGATAGATATGTGTATATATACATATATTTATATATATGTATAGCTCAATAAGTCTGTTCAAAATGGCGCTACAACATTTTAGGTACGCCCTACTCACGCGTAACCCGTAACCCGTAACCCTAAACCTAGCAAACCAGTAAGGCAAGGCGACCCTCTCCTGGGGAGGAGAGTCAGTTGCGTTGCGTAGGGGAGCGTTCGTCAGGAGGGTGTTGGGGTATGTGGGGAGGGAAGGGGGGGATGGTAGCTGAGAGCATCAATCCACAATTGCACAAATTATCACGCCAAATAACAAGAAGCTTGCCTCACCATGTGGCACACCCGCAGCCCTGAGAGGCCAGCCTCTGAGTGTGTGTGTGTCTGTGTGTCTCTGTGTGTGTGTGTGTGTGTGGACTGGCCAAGACGTTTGTCTAGCTATATATAGACTCCTACCTCCTGCTTGATGGTCAGCCAGCCAGCCTCCTTGCCACTGCCACTGCTCCTGCCGTTGCCGTTGCCGTTGCCCTTTCCCTTGCCATAGCCCTCCTTCGAACATACAACGCTGCTAAATAGCAGCTAATTTCCTGCGATAAATTGGCCATATCACAGAAAATGCAAAAAAAAAAAAAAAAAAAAAAATGAAAAAAAAAACAGATAAAAAAAAGCTCTCAGACCCAAAGTCGCGCCTCGAGATGCATACCCAAAAAACAGCCCAAAGAATTGAGAAACCTTTAAAAAAAAAAGAGTCTAAAAACCCTACCCAAAGCAACCCATCTCAACGCGCAACTCAACTCAACCGAAGGCGACCCTCATCAACTGCTGGTTGCTGGCTGCTGCTGCTGCTGCTGCTGCTGTTAAGCGAGTTAAGCTCAAGTGGTGTAAGTAAAAACAGATCCACGACAACAACAAAAAAAAAGAAAAGGAGTAGAGCAGAGCCGAGCAGCATAGTTATAATCATTGTCACATGCATCATCAACAGAGGCAGCAGCTAGGAGCAACCATCTAGCGATCTACTAGCTTTCCACCCCTTCGCACACACACACACACACATGCACACATACACACACATGCGCAGGCAGCATGGCAGGATGTGGCAAACACAAATTGATATACTTGCCACACATTGCGTGTGACACTGTCTCACAAGCATGGATCGACCTTAGCATCCTCAGCCCCCAGATATTATCGCACCGGCAAACCAAAAAAAAAAAAAAAAAAATAGAAAGAAAAAAAACTCATCAGTTAGTTTTCTGTGATTTTGATTCTGATTCATGGATTCACGTAGCGATCCTTTGGGGAAAGCTGCACTTCTGCAATTCTCTTAATCGACAAAATTGCGATTCAGCTGTGCAAGTGATGAATATCTTAGAAAAACGTGTAAACATCGCTATGCGTTGCTTTCTTTGTATTTATTGTTCAATATTTTATAGTATTTTCCAACTAATAAATTATATAAAACATTAAAAGAAAGCAGCCTTTGATCCATTTAAGCTTAAAGGAGTCAGTGTTGTGCTACTTTTTTGTTTGTTCTCAATTTCATGATCGTTTGCTCAATCAATGCGCAAAGTCTTGAGTCTATCTATCTATATATAGATAGATCTGTAGCCGATCTCTGCCATCTCTCACGCTCTACGCGCACAGTAAGCACCCATCAAAGAGCTTTTGTCACCAATCTGAGCGGTTGATAAGCTGCTTGTTGCGACAAGGGCTAAGCTGCCAGCGATGCCAGAGCAGCATCTATGGCCAAAAAGCGTACGGAAATGGAAAAAATACATATATATATATATATATATGTATATAGAAAAATAGGGGAAAAAATAATTTACTAATTTCTAATATATAAGAGACCCAGGGGAAACACAAAACAGTATAAGCAGCTCACACACACACTCGCACAACCTTCCAGCGGCAGTCGAAATCTTTTTCTGTCGCATTTCGCTTAATCCGCCAAAGAAAACATGCCGCGGCATTTGCCCAAGGAGGCTGCTTAGAAAATACTGCTAAAATACAAAAAGGGTTGGCCAAACTACAGATCGAGTGTACGCAAGTGTGTGTGTGTGTGTGTGTGTGTGTGTGTGTGTGTATCTATGTGTGTGTGTGTGTTTGTGTAATCAGGTTTCGTTGGCAGAGTTGGAGTTGAGCCTTAGATATTTAGGGCCTCGAGCGTTTTCCCTCATTTCCTTTGACTGTCCAAATTGTGAAACAAGTTTCTCACATTTCCGTCAGCGCATCAATCCCCCTTTTTTCCACTCTCTCTCCGCTCTCCCTTCACCCACCTACCTAACCTAAGCAAACCAAACCAAACCAAACCAAACCATTCACTGGCTGAAAATTGTATTTCGGCATTTTTAATTATACATAGATTTTGGTTGCCTTTTTTCTAATGTTTGTTCACTTGCAAAAACAACTTCAAAACTGAGATCTCTGAGATATGGGAGATCTGTGATCTGTGATCTGATATATAATGCGAAATGCGAAATGCGAGCCACAAATGCAAGTTTACAAATTTGTTTGGCATAGATTTTTTTTTGAGACTTGGGCAGAGGTGCTTGGGTGGCAATGGCAATGGAATGGTGGCAGCAGAGCAGCAGCACCACCCTTTTGGTATGCCACCGAACAGTGCCAAGAGGATCTTTCTAATGACGATGGGTATTCACCCCATTTGCTGCTTTTTTGGCTGTCAGCAGTAGCAGCAGCAGCAGCAACATGTATGTATATATATATGTATCTGTATCTGTGTGTGTGTGTATCTTTGTATCTTTTGCCATAGGCATTTGTATCGCATTCTAATCTTTGGCCGCAATCGGTGCCTCAAGCTTGATATTGCCTACTCTATTTGATTCCCATCGATTCGATGATCCGGCCTCTTGCTGTGTCCTTGCCACACACATCCTGTGTGTTTGACAGTCAAATTAGTAGTTGGTTCTGTCTCTCTTTTTTGTGTGTGTGTGCCTGTGTTTTAAGGGAGGGCAAGTAGGCATCGCGCATACGCCATGTGTGTGTGTGTTTAACTGCTGATTGCTCTACTATGCTCGCTCCCCATTCAAGTGACGCCCTATCCCATCCCTTTAGTGAACAACACTCTCTGCACCCCCCACCCCCAACTCGCTCTTTCTCGCTCTAATCGTGCTTCATTCAGAGGCAAACCCGTTTGGCGCGCTGATCAAACGAAGAGTTATAGAAGAAAAAAGCAAATCACCATCAAATGGGCATTTGAATGAAATCAAGTACACACATAAGGAACGCTGGCAACGCTAGACCGATAGAAGCGGGGTACTGCTGGATGAGAGGTGGATGTGAGGGTGGTTGTGAGGGGGTGAGGGGGTGGAGGGGCCAGGTAAGGTTTCAAGCACATTTTGGTTCGGGGGCGTCTAAAGAGCGACACGCTGCGCTCCGCTTAAAATGTTTGTTGCTGCTTGTTGTTTTGTTGCCCAGCGGAAGAGCAGAAGGACGCCGAGTTTTTGAGTTGCTTTCCACATTGCCTGCCTGCCGGCCTGCTGCTGCTGCTGCTACTGCTGCTGCCCCATCAAACAGGATGCAAATCCGAGCCAAGCACAAGCACAACCAGAGACCGAACGATTCGAGTCCAGGTAGTCCGTCGTAGCCATAATGCGGGTGTATGTATGTATATATATATATATTATATTTTATATATATATCGATGTGTGTGAAAACGCAGGTAAAGCAAAACTTAGATTTAACGCCGCGTTTTATTATGTTCCTGTGTTGCCTTCCCTGCCCTGCCCCAACCCTAACGCGCCCTATATATATATACATATAAATATATATGTATATATATACATATATATGCAAATCACAAGCAAGATTCAAAAGCAATATAAAACAATTTAAAATGTAGTAATCATGGGCATATTTTTCATATTATCGATCACCCAGAAGATATTTTTAGCAGATCTGGCATTGCTGAAGATTACATCCATCTGGAAGATCGCAGTTAAACCCTCTATAAATCGAAATTTCATTATAAATTTGGTGCAGTGTGACGATCCTGCGTAATCCTATATATATCCTATCTGCGTATATATTTACAGAAAGGTTGTTCTCAAGTTTAGAGCACAGGCAGACAGGCGAATATATAACTATTTCTATATGCCTATATTTTCTCCGCTATGGAGTTGGTAGTAATAATTGAGGAATCGACTTCTTATAGATTGAATCACATTTAATATTTGCTATAATTCACTAAAATGGCAATTAGAACAAGTCGAAAGTTTAGCATACAAAGTGGAACTTTTTCCCACTGCAGCAGTTGCTAATAATATTGGTATAATAATTAAGTATAATTAATTAACGCAAAAGTCTCACATTATTTTTATTATTTATTTTAATTACAAATCATAATTCATTTCAATTCTCTATCGATTTTAAAATATTAAAAAATAATAATAATAATAGCTGTAGTTTCTTGTGTGTGTGTGTGTGTTAATTGCAGACTGATTCTAGCGCATTTAAATTTTCATCTAGCTTGCATCTAATTTATTTCACTCCCCCTCCTCTCCTATCCTCTCACTCTCACCATCTGTCTCTCTCTCTCTCCCTCTCTCGCTGCGTGTCCATTTGTTTCCTGCTCTAGAAGCAAACTTATTCTATGCATATCATGCGGCGTCTTCTGCGTCGGCGCACATGCCCTCCATCATACATGTGTGTGTGTGTGTGCATGTGTGTGTGCGTATTTATACACACACAAGAAACCCATATACTTACTTGATTCTCATGGCTCTTCTCACGTTCCGCTTGTTTGTACTCATTTAGCGTGCGTTTGATCCACTTTATTTCGGTTTCGTTTTCTTCTTTTTTTCGTATTTATATTTTTTTAAATTATTTTTTTTTGTTCTCTACTACATTTTTGTGTGCTCCTTTTTGTGTTTGTGTTCATTAGAAATTTCCAAGAATTCAACGACACAACAAACACACACACACACACACACACACATGCATATATATATATATATATTCATATATATGCATGCAGAGAGAGTGAAAGAGACAGAGGCAATGGCAAGATTCGTGTTACTGCTGGCTTAGTTTTTCAAGAATGCCAAAGCGCTCCGAGCAGCAGAGCGCAGCCGAGCTGAGAAATCCGGGCAGCAAAATCTCATGGCCAGGGCCAAAGGAAGCAGCGAGAGAGTTTCTGTACCTCAAGAAATGCTGCTGCTGCTGCTGATGCTGCTGCTGCTGCTGCTTCAGCCTCTGCTGCTGCTGCTGCTGCTGCTACAGTTGGTGGCTACTGCTCCTTATACATACATGCATACAGTGCACGCCCGATAAATTGAATTCATTCAAACTACTTATGTCGATTAGAAATTAGTGATTGGATAACAAACAGTAATCAATATACACATTTATATAGAAAACTCTCGATAAATACATCCCATATAATATCAAATTATAGTGTGATTAATTTGACATATATTCAATATATATATATATATATATATACTTTCTACTTTCTTCATCACATACATATATTTATGTATATTATATACATGTATGTAAGTTTATTGCAAGTGAGAATCATTCAATGACAATCGCTGAAAATTATGCTAAAAAACTCTTTTTGTCCTGTTTCACTTTCACGCTTAACTTAAACCTAAAACTTACATCGATCTATTTCCAATTGCCCCAATAATGAGATATTATATTTGTTGCATACTTTTTAAATAGACTTGTTTTCAAGATATTCTTATAGTTCGCCTTGTTGCAACATTTGATAAACTTTAACTTATTTCAAATATTTTAAAGGATGTCAAATTTATTAATAATAATTTAATTGTTTATTTTACTGCATTTCACTTAAATCAAAAAAGAGGAGGAAAGCCTCGTTTTTATGTGATATAGCTTTGTATTTTGATAGAAAGATGGTTGATATTTTCCTACAACTAGTCGAGGTTTATATATGTATGTATTTGGACAGATGTATTTAATGTAACGGGATTTAAGCTTGGCTTCTATCACTCAGTCACTCTCTCTCTCGCTCTCTGTCTGCCACTCTCACTCTCACATTTGCTGGTGACCAACTGGTGTTGTGCGCGACACGTGCAACCCGCAATCGCCGATCTGTTGGTGATGATAATCGTATGCAGAAATGGCTCAGAACCGTTTGCATTCCAAGAAATGATGACCGCTGGCTTCCGACTTTCTTCTACCGTTATTTCACCGGTTGAGCGGCGATCACTTTCTTTACTAGCAGCAGCTGCATATTCGCTGTGGCAACCCTTTCTTTCCTTTTCTCTTTTCTTTTTTTATATTTTTATATTTTTTTTGTGTGTGCGTCCTCAGATCCTCCTTGCATTCGACGACACGACACGCACTGCAGCAGGTAGAGCATTATTTGTCTTGTCCACATTGTTGTTGGTTGTTCGTTGTTGGTTGTTGGTGTTGGTTGTTGGTGTTGTCACCTAGCCTTACCAGTCGTGGCTGCTGTCTCTGATAAGGGAAGAAAGCATTTCACTAAGGGTTGCAAGCGCGCGCGTACATCACAATTTTCCCCGCTTCGCCTTCTCAACTTCTTGGCCAATTTGCCACATTTCCTTGAGCAGTGGATCCCCTTCACACACACACACACACACACACACACACACACATCTCCCTCTTCCACCACCTCCTACTCCTCCGCCTCCTCCTCGTCTTTCACTTCTTCCATATGCATACAATTCTTCAGTGTCTCTCTGCTTGTTTTGTTTTGTTTTGTTTTGTGACAGCTGCACACACCGTTTCAGAACATTGTAAAAAGCTCACACAGAGAGGGAGAGAGAGAGACAGAGAGAGAGAGAACAATCATAAAATTGCACTGAAAGCAATTCACTTGTATACAGCATACAGCTCTGGTAAAGAGAATAGTCATTTATTTACATTTATTCTGGAAAATTCATAAAATATAGTTTAAAAATTGTATTTGAACGCAAACAATGAATATTATAGATAAGTAAACATTAAAGTTGAAAAAAAAACGTCTAAATACATTTTTTTGTTTATTCAATAATTTAAATTGATCATTATAATAGTAGTAGTCACATATTAGTGAAGTTTTCTCAGCTTTCCTTTTGTTAAAAATTAGATATGATGGGTGTTTATATTTGACTACGTTTATCATTTGGAAAATAAAAGAATTCCAAAAAATATTCCCAGCTAAGAAACCAAATATTTGTCGTTTTGCAGAATTCAATTGTTCCTTTATAAAATGAGTTATATTTTTATTGAACGCTTTGAGAAGCAGCACTACCACTATTTGGACAACAACTGTGTGTTACATGCCTAGATAGATCTCTATTAAAATGTTTAGCGAGGAGCTTTTAAGCACGCGTCCTCCTTGCGCATGTGTTTGTGTTTGTTGTTGTTGTTGCTGCTCGGCTGCTCGGCTACGACTGCTGCTGCTGCTGCTGCTACTGTTACTGTTGCTGCGCCCCGCGCGTTATCAGCAATTTACGATCAAAAGCTAACCAGGGCGACTTGCCGGCCGGCCGGCTGACTGCTGCTGCTGGCTGTAAGCGTCGTTGCTGCTGCCGCTGCTTTTTATTGAGGCCATTGAACTACCAAAATGAAGTCGAAATTTTTATTAACCTTAAGCGGTTGTTGCCTGCTGCTGCTACTGCTGCTGCTGTTGCTGCTGCCTGCCTGCCTGCCCCGCCTGCCTGCTTACAACTGTTTTTACCGTTTTTCTTTTATTTACTTAATTTTGCGTGGAGTTTTGCTCGCTTTTGCGGTCAACATACACACACACACACACACACACACAAACATACATGCATACATATTTATATACATATGTAATACATATTTGTGGTTGTCACATTTAAAAATTGTAGTGAAATATTTGGTTCAGCGACAAACACATAGAAATCTCGTATAATCATAATTTGTTATTGTTGTTGTTTTTATTCTGCGTTTGTTGTTGTGCCGCCAGTGTTGACAAACGTATTTGCCGACCCCAAAACTGACAACTGGCGCCAACGACAAATGTGTGTCGACGTCATCGTAAACAAAAACTTACATAAATACACACACACACACACACAGATGGCTGCATGCATGGATGTATGTATGTGTAGTTGTATGTATATATAGCATAACAATAAATGACCGGAAATAACAAATAGTTGGGGAGCTGCTGCTGCTGCTGCCGCCGACTGGCAAACCAAAACAGCACAGCAGAAGCATACGCACACACACGCAATGAATGACACATACTGTGTAGTAGTATGTGCGACTCCTCGCTACTCGTCGCTACGCATGCAATGCGAATGCGTGACGTAATCAAAGGCTGAATTGTATTGCACATTTTAAGTGCAGAGTGAACGTAAATACGTAATAAAAAACGAAAGAGCGAGAGCGCAATAACAACTTGTCTTGCGAGAGATCTGCATGTACACTTGTGTATGTACATGTGTGAGTGTGTGTGTGTGTGTGTGAGTTGATTTCGAAAAAGCGCAACAATTTAAAGAGAGCGTGGAGAGTGAGAGAGAGCGACTCGTCAGCGCTTGTGAAGACTGCTGCTGCTCTGCTGTGTTGCTGCTGCTGCGTTGTGTGCTTTAAGCTTTTGTCGCGCTACACTTGACAGTCGTTTACAGAGTTGTCATTTTTGTCAAGAAACATTTGTATTCTTTAAGAACGTACATGTGTGACTAAGTGTATATGTATGCAAAAGAATAATATATATGATAATATATGCTCTATGCCAAATTTGCATTAATGAAAGCGACATATAATACATAAGTACATACATATGTGATTTTATGCTTCGTTCTGTTTTAAGTCACTCCCGCAAACGCAAACGCACGCATTATGTTAACGTACTTGAGGTGCTGCCGGATTGGAATGGAAGTGACTTACGGTCTGCCAACTGTTGCCACTATCTGGCAACACCGACAACCGACTTGAACGTAACGCATATTGGCATATTTCTGCTACCTTATGCCCAACGCTGTTGCTGCTCGTCGTTTTATTCTTTATTTTCGCAAGTGTTGCGCGCTAATCATGCCTTTACTCACTCCACCAACACAGATACACATACCAAGTAAAAAACGAAAAAAAAAAAAAACGGCGACGATTTTTAGCGTGTTTGTCGCTTTGCAGCCGCGTAGCCGGCTGGGGGCTCTCCCTCTCATTCTCTGTTCACTCACTCCACTCTCTCTCTCTCTCTCTGTTAACGGTGCTCCAAAGCGACGGCCACTTGATTTTTCTTTACCGTCCCATCCATTCCATTCGGCGCTGTTGCTGCTGTTTTGCGCCTTGCTCTTTGTCGTGCCTGTTTTAGTTTCAGTAGTTAAATGCTCTTTGCATTTTGCGGTCGTCTTTATCGGAGGTACTCGGCGTAGTAGTTGGAAAAACCAAGAACAAATAATTTCAACGGCTCGGCAACGCGCAAAATAACAGCAAAAATTATAAAATATTTTACGCCTGCTGTTGGTGTTTTTTTTTTTTGCTGCGTGTTGGTTTTTTCATTTATTTTTTTTAATAATAGTCATCGCTCGCTGGTCGTCGTGGGCGCAAAAGAATAAAAGAAAATTAAAGCTTTAAGTGATATTCATATTTGAGTAACAGCGCCATACAACAACAACAAATAGAAACAAGCTGTGAAAAGTGAGTGATGAATGTTTAGCAAAAATGCTCAATTGAGTGTGTGCACATACATATGCGTATGAATTTGTATGTGTGTGTATGTGTAGGTGGACGACTTTTTTGTCGTGTCGTTTTTCCCTTGTAGTTTTTGCAAGTCAACGATTTCGGTTTTATTTTTTGTCGCCGTTTCCTTTATCTATGCAATACACACAAGTATGCGTACATATATGTATGTATGTGTGTATTTGTGTGTGTGTGTGTGTGTGTAGAGGAGAGACAAACAAACTGCGAAAAGCAGCACATACACATATTGTGGTACCGTTATAAAGAATACGGCTAGCCGGCGTCACTGTGTGTGTGCGTGACAGTTTTTGGTGCCCGCCTTACCTTGCGAACGCGTCTGTCTCCTCTTTTTCTATCTCTTTTGGCTCACCTAGCAGTACACACATAGATAAATGCAGCAAGCAAATCAAGCAGCAACGAGCAACGACATTAAAAATCAATTTAAGCTAGCCACATGCACACTATGCTCACATAGACACACACGCACTCACATGCACACATTTGACATGTGCGCCTTTCTTTAGACTAGTTGCGCCCAGCCCAAAAAAAGAATTAAAAGAGCAAATAGCAGCAGCCACAGAGTAAACTGACCTACTTTGCACGACTCTGACTTGTGTGTGTAGCCATTAATCGGATTCTGGGCTCAACATTGCACTCTGCGCACAATAAGACAAAAAGAGCGAGAGAGAAAAGAGAGCGTGAGAGAGAGAGGGAGAGCATTTACATTGTTGATCTGTTGCAGCAGCCTTTGTTTTTATTTTCAGTGCAGTTGAGTTCACTTCAATCCACTCCCCTCTCTTCGAAATAAGGCTGCATTCTTTGCTTGGGCGCCAATGCTGCCAACATATTTTCATATATTACTTACATATATAAATATATATATATATGATGTATTGTATATAAGAGAGGGGAATGTATCTATTTTTTTTTCTATTGCGTCTGTTGCTAATTAGCCAGACACGTATCGCATGTGTGTGTGTGTATTTGTCTGTGCAAACTGGAAATAGTTCAATCTAACTTTGGAATTCTAATATATGTATGTATGTGTACGATTGCGTACGTAGAAATATCGATAGGCATACATTCAACGACTATCGATAAGTTGAATACATGCATGCTAAATAAAGAGCGTGCGCAGTCCGCTCTAAATCGCGTTTTTCCTTCTTTTTTGTTGTTGTATTGTGAGTCAGCTTTTGCTGCCTCTGCCTGCTTGCCAGCCAGCCAGTCAACTGTTGCTGCGCGGTGCACTTGCCTGCGACCCCCTCCCCCAACCACACTCCACTAGTCGCTCGCGTTGTAGCAGCGCGAATCAAAGCCTATACGCGTGACTAAAAAGTAGCAAGAAGCAGAAACATCCGCGCTAAAAGATCAACAACAACAAGAAGCGACGACAATAATATAAAATCATAATCATATCAGTTGTACAATTTCTGCTTGTGATTAACAAGTGCGCCTGAGCGAGCGAGCGACTTTGACTCTCTCTCTCTCTCTGCTTCGCGTGCATGTGTGTGTGTGTGTGTGTGGTGTCTTCTGGGAGAGCAGAGTGAGAGAGAGAGAGCGTCTACGTCATGACGGCAACGTTTTTTAAATCATTTGTATAATTCAAACGTTTTTCAGATGTATTTGTAATAACGTGCTCGCGCTGTTTTTTTTAGTATATGTATGTGTGTGCATATGTGTGTATATATATGTGTGTGTGTTTGTGTGTTGTGCCTTAGTGTCAATTTTGCCATACTCTGTCTTTTTAGTTGTTGAGTTTGAAACGAAAGAACAACAACAGATAGAAAAGGTGTTGCTGCTGTGCATAGGAAATACATACAAGCAAGCCAACGAAGCATATTGCACCTAAACAACAAAAATAACAATAACAACAACAAAAATTGAAAAAATAAAAAACTTAAAATGCACAGCAACAGCAGCAGCAGCAATTATCCAAACAGCAGCAGCAATAACAACAACAACAGCAACAGCAGCAGAATCAATATCAGCAGCAACAGCAGCAGTAACAACAACAATAATAATAATCACCATTATTATATCCATCATCCACAACAACAACAACAAATACAACAACAACAACAACTGAGTACGAAATTAGTACGTTTTTATGGACGGTGAGTGTTTCTCAATTGTCTCTCGTCTCTCTCTCTGTGTCTGCCTGTTCTTGGGCGGATGTCGGAAGTTACAAAAGTGCTGCAAGTGTGTGTGTGTGCGTGTGGGTGGGTGTGTGTTATTTGTTAGTGTTAGTAAACAGCTAAGAGTGAAAGAAATTTGTTAATACTCAACACTCATCGCATATTCAATCAATCAATCATTTGTGCTTTTACATTTTCAACTTATTTGATGTATTCTCTAAACTTAAACAAAAAATTTAAATAGAAAACTAATGAAATATATCTAAAACTCGTATTGGGTCGCGGAGCTGTTGCCCGCATTAATAACTCCAACCTGAATTTTGTGCTGCTTTCTTTTTTTGTATGTATCTTAGTGTTGTTTTTAATAAATAATTAATTATTGCATTCAGCAATTATCCTGCAATTGACATCATGAGTGTGGTATCATTACTATGGCTTTGGCATTTGGCCAATACGACACGCCTTCAATTGTTTGCCAATCTATTTTTATCAAAGCACAAAAACACCAATAAAATAACAGGCAATGCAATTGCAATTGTTGGGCAGCAACAGCAGCAAATTATTAGATAAACATATATATATATATATATATATATATACAGATGTTGTCAAAATAATATATCTCCTCACACCTCTTTTTTGTATTTGACCCATTCCTTTTATTTATCTTCTGTTAGTGCCGGTACAAATAGTCGAAATATGGAAAACTGAATGAGTTTATTAAATGTTTTTAGATAAATCCGGGAATGATTTAAAATACGATTAAAAATAATATTCCTGGAAAATCACGAATATTGTTTAAAAAAATATCCGTTGACCTTGTTCTGAGAAACGCAAAGTGCGAACCATTGTTAAATGATACTATTATAAAAAAAAACGCCTTTAAATGTATCATCGAGTGCTGAGGCTATTGGCAGAACTTCCAGGGTAACAAGTAGGTAGAGGTCCAAGAATGTAACTTGTGCCAACAACAGAAAACCTAATGTCCTTTAAAGTCTAGAGAATACAATTTAAATTGACCATTGAAGAAATGGATAAACATTTAATGGTAATCTATGACGATTACCTAACTACCTGACTCGTAATCTGTATCTGTAATCTATATACACGTGTTCCGCCATTAAACATGACTGATTGTTAATAATGATTTGATCGACTTTCTTATTACGCTGACGATGCCATTGATTTGGTCATTCTATCAGGACAACGACTGCTAGTACGCTAGTAAATCAATGAAGTCAATGTGATCTCAATCCGATTGAGGATTTATGTCGTGAAGTTATAAATATAGTTTCCAACGTTAATCCTACGTAAAATTTCCAACTTTGGGAGATTGAGAAGGGATTTTTTGACATTGATTTCTCTGAAAATAGGCCAAAACTTGCTGGAAATACTTGTACCATCTATGCAACCAAACACTAAACGTAGAATAATACAACCGCATATCATATCTATAATTTTTAGAAATATTTTGTAGCCCCAGGAAGAGCTTCACTACTATTCCACTATTATTATTTTGACCGGCTTATTTGTGATAAATTTAAAGACTCCAATTTTTTTGTTGATAATTTTATAGTTATCCCAAGTCATAATGTTTATCCATCTTCTGTATTGATTGCTTGTGTTCGAATATAATTTTCATAATGTTTTAACTATATTTTCTGTATTTAAATATATTCCAATACATACATATGTATATATTTGAATGTGTCTGAATGCGCTTTAGCCAGTCAATTTAGGTCAAATCTACAACAACAACAAGAACCACTGCATGTGTGTGTGTATGTGCGCGTGTGTGTGTGCATGTGTGTATCTGTCTACAATTCCAAAATATGCACAGAAATGTGCAATCATACGCACACATATGCGAGGGTCGTTCAACAAGTCCTTGCAAACTGATTTTATCATGTTGGTAATGATATATTATATATTATATTTTAATATATATATTAAAATGTTTGGTAGTTCAGCTGGAGCAGTAATATGAGAAGTACTAAAAAAAGTACACACATATTTGGGAAACCCGCTTGTTTTATAGGGGAATGTCTTAGATTCGATATAATCTACAACGCAACACGAGGTACAGATATTGTATATATATTTAAAAAAAAAAATTTGTAAATAAAAATTTTGATTGCTCATTGATAAGAGCCGAAATGAATGCTTATCATACGTAACGAAAGTCTCTGATATTTGGAAAACTTTAGAAAACTTGATGTACGAAATATTTTGGGGCTAGCATCTGTTTTCATCTCTAGATCGTAATTGATTGCCTCTTTTACTTTGTTAAATTTTATTTATGACGTGCATAGATACATATATATAATATATACATACATATCCGCATGTCATATTGTACACATGTATGTGTGTGTATAAACAAAGCTGAAATTGCTGCCAATACGAATATGCATGTGTGTGTTGTGTGTATGTGTGTTTACAACAGCAGCAACAGATTTCTTACCTTTTCATTCATAAAAATGTCTCGACAAAAAGAAAGAAGGAAAACAAGCAAAACAAAACGTGCGCAGACACATACAGACATACCCACTCACACACGCACATCACAGCTACATATATGCATATGCAAGTCCATGCACGCATGCCTTTCTTCTTGAAAAGATAATACATACATACATACATACATACATATGTGCATATATGCATAGCCTTCTGTATGCGTTGTACACTTTTTCATTCTTGCTTGTGTGTGTGTGTGTGTATGTGTTGGACATTTAATGCCAAAATAAACAGCAGAGACGCCGACTGCGCTGCCTGCATATTGATTGAGAGAAGGCGCAAAAGAAGGGACCGCGTGCATTGATAACAACACCAACACACAGATGGCGCTTGCGAGTGCCTGTGTCTGTGTCTCTCTCTCTCCCTCTCTCTCTCTGTGTGTGTACGCGTGTGTGTATGCGTGTGTATATGTGTTTTCATGTATAAAAGAGAGTACCAAGCAGCAGCAGGCAGAGGTCATTGGTTAGTAGAGGCGCCACAGACAAGTCACATGTTAAATAAAATACCTATGAACAACAAGCAGCGGCAGAATCATTGCAGTCGGAAAGTACCGACTGAGCAATACTCTGCTCTCTCACTGAATTTCAAATAAAATAAAATGAAAAAGAGACGAATTTCTTCATTAATCGTAACTAACTGTTAACAGTTGTTAACATTTTATTTAATGCGGCTATATAGGAAAACTCACATACTCCATTTCACTTTTAAAACAGCATATTTTTTCTATTGACAGAGAGAGAGAGAGAGCGAGAGAGTTGGAAAGAAAGAGAGCGAGTATAGGTTTAAATTCCTATTGGTGGTGAACAAGGCGGCGGCGACGTCAACGAACTGCAACGATGACATTCCTATATATTTGAGGCAGGACATGGACGTGGGTGGGGCTGACAGACTGACTGACTGACTGACACCCCCACTCCATAGACCCATCTCTCCACCTCTCGTCCCCATTTTCATTTCCACGCCTATGCCTAGTCTTAGTCTACACTTTGTACTTGCGACGCATGCGCAATGCTCTTCAAACTGTGAGCAACAGTTGCAATTCGTCTGGGGAGCAGTTTGAGAGTCAGTGGTGCTTGTGCTGGGGCTGCCAAAACTGATATCATCTGAAGAAAATGAAATGTTGGCAAATAATTAAATAAACCCAGAAGCAAAACTACTCAAATTTGAAACTTACACAAAAAGTGTAAGGAACAAACAAAAAAAAAAAAAAAATCGAAAATAAATACATATTGAAAAGAGCAGTGACAGCATATTTTGCTCGTCGTTTCAACTTCAATTCCAGGAAAAACAGGCAAAAAAAATTACAGTCCAACTCCACTATGGTGCACTTCTTGCTACATATATACAACCAAGATCTCCATATTCCAAAATACACCGCTCTTTTTGAATTTTTGTTGGTGGTTTTTCTTTTTTTTAATAAGTCAAGTGATCCTTCGCCATAGCGATGTTTGACTGTATCTGCATATATATACACACAACAACACCAAGATATCAGACAGAGACGGATAAGCGGCAATGAAATTTGTCTGCAGTTTCTTTTGCTGCTACTGCTGAAGAAGAAGAAGAAGAAGGAAAATAAGGCGGCCAGAGCATGTGAAGTGAAACTGAAGTTGTTGTTATTGGTTCGTAAACTCAATTTAGCGACTCTCACAATCGCTCTGTGTCTCTCTTTCTTTGTCTATGCATGCCCATCTAAAGCGGCGCGCGCTTTCATTCATAAAATAGAGTTGCCTACACGCTGCGATTTTCGCTGGAATTGCTGAAAGGCCTGTTAATTAAAAAAAAAAACGAAAAGTGATAAAAACGAAAAAACTCCAGTACAATGGGACAAGCGGCGATCGATTCTTTTAAATTTCCTATACATAAATACATAGCTGTATATATATATATATATATATATATATTGTGATGATTAGATTTATGTACTTATGTATGTATTTGATACTAATGCAGAGCAAGGGTATTCAATCTTCCGCATGCATTTCTCTTTTCCCCCGCTTTTGTTTTTTTTTTATTTGTTCTTGTATTTTTTTTTAGTTTTTGGCGTCGTCGTCGCTTTTTTGCGACGCGACTGCGACTGGAGTGAAATTACTTCCAAGAAAAATAAACATGATATTAAATGTGCAACATTCCAGTGGAGACTACAACGGCGACAGCAGCAGCAGCAACAGATCGAGATTTTTGCAATGCTGCTGTTGTTGTGATCTTGTTTGCCAGTCTTGTTCGTTTCACTGTTGTATTTGCTGTTTTCGTAGTTGTTGTTGTTGTTGATGCTCTTGTCTCTTAGCGCCAAAAGCGTTGAGCGCGGCGGCTTTTTGTAGTTGTTGTTGCTGTCTGTTCGTATTTTTCTTTTAGTTGCTGTTTGCTGTTGATGCCGTTATGGCAACAGGATGTTGTGACGCTCTCTTTTTCTGCTGTCTGTCTGCCTGTCTGACTCTCTCTGTCTGTGTGTGTATGTGTGTGTGCAGATGACATATACACACGTTGCTTTGGTTGTTGCCAACTTTGTAGATCTTAGCCATTAGCCGCTTAACTATTTTGACTGTAAAAATAATTGGAAATATTTCAAATATTATCAGAGTAATAAAGGAAAAAAAAAACGCCCAAGAACAACATGCAAACGTCTCACGATCTTTCGTTCTCTTTTGTGTCCAGCACATTCGTAATACTTTTTTGCTCTCTCTCTCTCTGTCTCTGTCTCTCTCTCTCTGACTATTCGTTTCTGTCATTTCTTTGTCTAAGGCCTTCACAGGGTCCTATGTGAATGTTGTTTGTATCCTTAATCGCTATATGGCACAACACAACACCCATCCCCCACCCAACCCCCCGCCCCTTCCACCCAACCCGTAAATACTAAAAGAAAAGAAGCATTAAAAAAAAGGAAAGAAGAAATCAAGCAAAATTCAGAATTCACGCAGTCTCTCATTTTCACGCTCGCTATTTCTCGCTCTCTTTAGCTGTTAGTTGCGCTGCTGACTCTTATTGACATACTGCTCTTTTTATCTCTCTCTTTCTCTCTCTCTATCTATCTCTATCCCTATCTCTCTCTCTCTCTATCTATTTCTATCCCTGTCTCTCTCTCTCTCTTTTCTTTTCCCTCATTTGATTAATTTCTTGTTTGTTTTGTGTTTCTTGCTTTATCACATCAAAATGAAAAATTAAAAAAAATAACTGAAATTCACTACAAACTTTCGTATTATTTTTTTCCCTTTTTTATTTTCTTACTTTCCTTATTTAACGTTTTCTTTTTGTTTATATTTTTGTTTCTTTTTGCTTTTGTTTTGTTTGATTCGTTTGTTTTTATTTCTCTGTGTTTTCTTTTGTTTTGTGTGTGTTTTTACGCTATTTTCTTCACAGTGTTACAACATCAAAAATCTTAATAAGCGGCATACCGCTGCAAACACGTTTCGAAGACATCGAACCGCTACTGAAGCCCTATGGCATCGTCAAACAATGTGAGGCTATTTCTAGTAAGGATCAAAATACTCAAACAGTACATATAACATTCGAAAATCCTGAGCAGGCGCAAAGGTATATACATATCAATCAACAACAACTTTAAAAAATAACTTAAAGAACACTAATAGCTAATAGATAAACCAAATAAGACAACAACCAAAAAAAAAAAAATACAAAATTACAAAATTCATTAAAAAAAAAATACTACTTAATACCAGATTTACGTGATTTTGGAAATGGTTCGAAAACTGTGTGTAAATCTAGTGTTAAGTACAAGTTGAATACGAATTTTCACTTTTCAAATTACGTATGTGTAATAGATGGAAAATTATCGATAAAAATATATCGATAAATTCTAAACAAATTGGGCTCTTATTTATAAAATTTATATCATATATACATCCACCTCATCGACAGTTATCGATTGTTTTCCAGCTATATATATATATATATATATGTCGAGTAGAAGTGCATATGTAGGTGTAACCCAAGTCCAAACCTAAATGTATATATATAAATATATAGATATATGCACATACATCTTGATATATATTTATTACTGATTCTTAATATTTAATTAGTAGCTTGATCGCATTTGTGGCTGGTGGCAAAAGCGGGGCGGGGGCGGTGTGCTTGGCTGTTGTGTCTGTGCGGGGAGGGGTGGGGAGTGGGCGGGTCGAGACGGGGCGTGGTGGGTCGGTGCTTGTGTGTTGTGCTTAGGGCGTTTTTATGTAGCTACTCTTGCTTGTGTGTGTTTGTGTGTGTTGTTGTAATAATGTTTGATCTGATCTGGATGCAATTATTTGTACCACAACATACCAATATATGTATATGTCTATATACTTATATTATATATATATATATAGATATATATATATGTGTGTGTATGTATTTTAAAATTTAAAATATCAATATAAACACACTATGCAATACATAAATACATACATACATACATGCATACAGATACAAACGTATATCATCCAAATATAATTCCTTTTCAATTTGCTCACTTTCTTACCAATTTCTCTCGTTTTTCTGTTTTTTTTTTGTTTTTGTTTTTTTTTGTTTTTAACTTGGTGTTGGTTTAAAACTCGTTTAGAGCTGCCGGTGGTCTGAACGGCGTCGAGTTCGAGGGCAGCAAACTGCACGCGGAGCAATTGGACAAAAATCAACGGCGCAGCATACGCAATCAGCGCAATCCGTATCCGGGCATGCCGGGACCCGGACGCCAGGCGGACTTCCCGCTGCGCATTCTGGTACAGAGCGAGATGGTTGGCGCGATCATTGGACGACAGGGCAGCACTATTCGCACCATCACACAACAGAGTCGCGCCCGTGTCGATGTGCATCGCAAGGAGAATGTTGGCTCACTCGAGAAGTCCATTACGATCTATGGCAATCCCGATAACTGCACCAATGCATGCAAGCGCATATTGGAAGTTATGCAACAGGAGGCGCTATCCACGAATAAGGGGTAAGTCTCAAACAATTCCATCCCCAACCAACCAAATAAAATCACAACAATTAACCAAAATCTTTTCTGTGTGTGTGTTTGTGTTCCATTAGTGAGATCTGCTTGAAGATACTCGCCCATAATAATCTAATTGGTCGCATCATTGGCAAGAGCGGCAACACGATTAAGCGTATCATGCAGGACACGGACACGAAGATAACCGTCAGCTCGATCAATGACATTAACAGCTACAATCTGGAGCGCATCATAACGGTGAAGGGCCTGATTGAGAATATGTCACGCGCGGAAAACCAAATTAGCACCAAGCTGCGTCAAAGCTATGAGAACGATCTGCAGGCAATTGCGCCACAGAGCCTCATGTTCCCCGGCCTGCATCCAATGGCAATGATGTCGACACCGGGCAATGGCATGGTCTTCAATACGAGCATGCCGTTCCCCTCCTGTCAAAGCTTTGCCATGTCCAAAACACAGGCCAGCGTGGTGCCGCCGGCCTTCCCCAACGATATGCAGGAGACAACATATCTGTATATACCGAATAATGCCGTTGGGGCAATCATTGGCACCAAGGGCTCGCACATTCGCAGCATAATGCGCTTCTCGAGCGCATCCCTCAAAATAGCGCCGCTCGACGCCGACAAGCCGTTGGACCAACAAACGGAGCGCAAGGTCACGATTGTTGGCACACCGGAGGGTCAGTGGAAGGCGCAGTACATGATATTCGAGAAGATGCGCGAAGAGGGCTTTATGTGCGGCACCGATGATGTTCGCCTCACCGTCGAGCTGCTCGTCGCCAGCTCTCAGGTATGTACTGAAACTGAAATTGAAACTGAAACGGACTGATTTCTATTGAAAATCGAAATGAATTTAGTTTCCGTTCAATTATCAATTATAAAGGTTGAATATAAAAGAAGAAGTCTGTTTTGGTTAACAATAAGAAAAGTTTTGATTAAATAGTTCTCTGAGCAAATGTTGAATTCCGATTCTGGTTCAGAATTTCAATCGGTTTATTTCGGCGAAGCTGGATTTTATACAAGCCAAAATAATCGGATTTGGATTGATACGAACTAAACAATCGAAAGTCACTTAATTTTAGATATATATATATATATAGATATAATTAATTTAAAATTGAAAAACAAAAGCAGTAAATAATTCAAATCTGTCTCTGAGGGGGGGAGCTAAATTCAGCGAGTATTTTAATTGGCTGAGGATAGGAAGAGTAAGCTTAAATTATAGATGTGTTTCTCTGCAGGTCGGACGCATCATTGGCAAGGGCGGGCAGAACGTGCGTGAGCTGCAACGTGTGACAGGTAGCGTCATTAAGCTGCCAGAGCATGCGCTGGCGCCACCTTCTGGCGGCGATGAGGAAACACCTGTGCACATTATTGGCCAATTTTACAGTGTTCAGGTGAGTGATGCATGTTTTTTTGTCGGCTATAAAATTGTCAAATTATCAACTAAATCTGTCATTGCTTTTGATTATATTTTGTGGTTCAATAACAACAACAGTCCGCACAGCGTCGAATTCGCGCCATGATGCTATCGACGAATCCGCCTCCAGTGACCAAAAAACAGAAAGCTGCCAAAGAACAACAATTGCAACAACACCAACAGACTCTACAACTTTTAACGGGCGCTGCGCCAAGTGGGACTCAGCAGCAGCAGCAACAGCAGCAACAGCAACTATCGCCGGTGCTGCAGCCGCAACAGCAGCAGCAACAGCAACAGCAACAACAGCCGCAGCAGCAGCAGCAGCAACAGCCACTGCCGCCGCAATCGCATCATCAATCGTCGGCGCCATCGTCGTCGACGCCACCTGCGCATCACCAACAGCAGGCGTCGTCGACAGCGTCGTCACATCAATTGCAGCAGCAGCAGCCGTCGCCGCCGCCCGGCAATGCATCGGCCGCTACTCCCCAGCAGCAGCAGCAACAGCAGCAGCAGCAGCAGCAACAACAACAGCAGCAACAGCAGCTGGCAAGCACACAGCAGTAAGGTGTGCGCAGCCGTGGGGTGGGGAGGGGTTAAGAGGCAACCTAAATGCATCAAGCAAACAACAAACAAGGAACTTTAATCAACAAGCATCAACAACAATCAACAAATGATAGTATAACAACAACAATAGCTTCAAAATATACACAACACTACCACCACCACCACCACACACATTCATTCGGATTGGTCAGGGCAGTTTCCTTTTACATTTTATATTTTCCGCTTGCATCAGCTAACAACAACAACAACAACAACTCTCGTTTCCCATAAATTCCAACAACAACAACTGCTGCTGCTGCTGCGGCAACGGCATAAGGAGGAAAAGCAACGAAAGCAGAGTAGAGCAGAGCAGCTGGAGGAGGAGGAGGAGGAGAACGCAGGAGCAGCAGCCAGATGACAGATGCGCCCAAGACAGATAGCAATAGCAGATAGCACAGAGCATTTGAACTATCTATCACTTGTGTATAACAGTTGCCACTGTTATACAACGGCTGGCGTTTGCTGGCTGGCGAACGAACTGCAAACTACAGAAAAAGAAAAACGGCAATTGTACTGCTGCTGATCCATCTGTTATATTTATATATATATATATATATAAATATATGTATATAAATATATATATATATATATATATATATATATATATATATATATATATATATATATATATATATATAATTTAACTACATTTGTTCACGTTGATCAAAAATTTGAATTGCGCCTGAAGCGCAAACGAAAGCGACATTTAACTGGATTTTACAACAACATCAACAACAACACAATAACAATAACAACTTTATTACAAACAAATTTATGGAAAAGTGTCGCAGCCCCCGCAGCAACCAATATATGAAAATAAAATATTTACAACTTGAAGAGAAACAAAACAAAAGTTACACCCAAATACAAAACGTAAAAACACAAAAAAAAAACGATTAAGAAAAGTAAAAAAAAATCAACAAAAAACAAATACAAAATTAAGCCGTAAAAGCAGCAAACTCGTTTTTTATATATAGATATATAAAATTTAATTTTTTATGAATTATTTTATTTTTTTAAATAACTTTTATTAAGAGTACATTAAGTGAACACAAAAAAAAAAACCAATCAGTTGTTGGTTTGTGTGTGTGTTTTTTTTTTATATACTTGTTTTCTTCTTTTAAGCGTATTGCATTTGAAAATTTGAAAAATTGTAGCAGTAAAAATTGTTTGCAAAACACAAATCAGATGACAAACAGCGGCTTAGAAACAGAACAGGAAACTAAATCTGTATGTTATTATTATTATTATTACTACTACTACTACTACTACTACTACTACTATTACTACAACTACTACAACATATTACTACTACTTTTTATTATATTTTGTCGAGTTTCTTTATTGAAAAGTAAAATTGGAAGCAGGTGTAAACTTCAGCCCACCTCTCAAAATATCTACAACTAAAGTTAAACATCTAAACTAATCCAAAACCCAAACAAATTGAAATTAAAAAATCTGTAAAAATTATGAATTGATTTGAGGCGAAACAGAAACACAGACAAGTGTGTTCAATGCGAGGGTCGGTATAAAAGTTGTCCACTGAAACAACAGCAGCAGCAAATGCGTATATGTATTGTGTACTCTGTGTATAACAGTAAACTGTTATATGGAGCACGCGTGGGAGACAACTATATGGAAATAACATAACTGAAAGTACACACAAGCAAACACACACACACATATATATATATATATATATATATATATATATATACGCAGGGTCACACACACACACACACACACACACACAAACACATACATAATTATATAGACATACAAAAAAATATAGTTATAATTAAGTTGTGTCTCTCACCTAAATGCCAAGCAAACAATGTTAGTGTACACCTGTATAATAGTTTTCGAGAATTGAGATTTTCAGAGAATATATGAAAAACTGAATTGTTAATATTGTTTGAACAGCGCGAAAGAGGAGAGCAAGGAAGAGCGACAAGGAAAGCGGAAGATAACGAGCGAGAATAAGAGAGAGAGAGAGAGAGAGGGAGGGAGAGCATTGTAATGTGTTTGCCTTGAAACAAAAAAAAAACGAATACAAAAAACAAAAGAAAACAAAAATAACGGTGCTGAAATGTTAATTTTTATATAACGAAAAACGAGCAACAAGTGTTAAAGTGTTATATTAAATGAAAAGGGGAAGAAAAACAAAAAACAAGCTGTTATAATTCACAACACACACACACACACACAGAGAATATTAAATTCAACACAACACGAATCAACTACTATATATAACACATAGCTTTCTAATGCGGTCCATTTAGTCGAACAGTCTGCCGATCAATTGTGATCTGAGCGGAATGTGTCGATCCATGGTATTATATATATATAATATATATATATATATATATATAAGATATATATATATATATAAGATATATATATATATATAAGATATATATATATATATACATATATATATATATATATAGTTTGAATGTTGTCGTTTCGTACACAGTTATGTACATAATACGTATTTAACAAATTTGTGTCCTTTTCTATTTTTATTTCTATTTTTTTTTTCCTCTAATAAAATACATGTAATTCGAGAAGCGCAAAACATAGATTGTAAAACATAGTGTATAACAGTTTTTTTTTCCATAGCTGCTAAAATCGTAACTGAAGTAACTGAATCGGAGCAACAAACAATCAAACAACAAACCCAAGACAATAGCCCAATTTTGTTGAAATATACATAAATAGAATAACGTGAAGTTTTTTATTATTTGATTTTTGTTTACATTACATAATTTACATAACATTACATTACATTACATACATTTTAAATGCATAAATACATACATACATGAATACATATTTACATCGATATTTAGTTTTTGCCATTTTGTTTGTTTGTTTTGTTTTCTTACTGCATTAAGTTATAGTATATATATATATATATATATATATATATATATATATATGAATATGTTGAGTACAACACAATAGAAAGTTAGCAGCTCGGATTTTGTATTACTTTTGCTTGTATAACACTTCCATTTTAGACTTATATACTTCGTGCATTTAAAACAGAATTTGTACTAAAAAACACAAACGACAAAAATAAACATTTCGGCCACAAAAAACTACCAACAAACAAATTTGGTTTCAAACAAAATTGAACAAATCAAATCAATCAGAAATCGAAAATGACAAAACAAAATTAAAATCAACAGCAACAACAACGACAACAACAAGAAGAGCCTCAGCTCTTTTATGGCAGTTTAGGACAGATATTTTTGCATAGATTACAAAAGAAAACGAAAACAAAAAAAGAGAGAACAAAAACATGTGTAAGAAATCTATTGATGAAGATTGAAAAAGTAATTAAAATACCTCAATGTAAGTGCATTATCTTCAATGACAAAAAGAAAACAAAAATGAATACAAATTATAAATGTAAAACAAAAATGTTAAAACTAAAGTAAAAGCTAAAGAAAAGAGCAAACCTAACGAATATGTAAACAAAAGCAGCAGAAACTAAAAAGCATAAACAAAAAAAATTTAGACAAAAGCAAACAAAAAATAAAAATAAAAGAGTAAAAAAAATAATATGAATGAAAATGAATCATAAAGAAAATTATGATAGTTTGTAAGCAATGCAAAACCTGAAGGATTTCATACTAAAAAAAGAAAAAGAAAAAAATTAAATAAAAAAACAAAAACAAAAACAAAATAAACGAATAAACACAAATATAACAACAACAAATGAAAAACAAATAAAACAAAAACAAGAACAACTACTACAGCAACTACAACAACAACAACACCAACAACTACTACTACTTCTATAACAACAACAACAACAACAACTAAAAGGCATATCAATAAAGAGAGCAAAGAGGGAAGAATAGTGTAGACCAAAGCATAGTCGATTTCACGATTTTTTCACAAACAACACACACACCACACACACACAGAGAGCACAAGTTTCGAATCGGAACACACACAGACAGACAGAAACACACAAATACACACACACACACACACAAGTGCGCAGGTGTAAATATACAACATACATATGAGAGTGAAAAGCCTTCTTTTTATATTTATGCCAAATGAGAGTAGGACGACGACAGATGCACAGATCCAGACACAGATCCAAAACTCAAACTGAAACTCAGACCCAGATCCACCAGACCCCAATTTAAGGAGTAAACAAAGTGAAAATTGTTAAAGTTTTGGTGTTTCCTATATAAATGAAGAAAAAAAACAAAAAAAAAGCAAAAAAGAGAGAAGAAAAGAAAAATAAAAACCTATACACTCTACACATGAATATAGACCTTTTGCGTAGCTTGAGGAGCAGGGGAGGCGGTTATTGTCAAGTGTATATAGCAGGAGTTTTGCTAGGCATATAACATTTATATATATATATATATATATATATATATATATATGTATATATTTGTATATATATATATGTATGTATACATAAGTATGTGTTGAGCATGCGCAAAGAAATTTGTTTTGTTATGATTGAAGGTGTGTATTTGTTTTTAATATACCTATACATACATACATATGTATATATATATGTATGTATATATATATATATATATATATATATATATATATATATATATATATATATATATATATATATATATATATGTGTATAATTTAATTTTTTTTCGGTGACGTCTTGAAGTTTGCGTAGCGCATAGGAAAAATGTCCAAAGTTGTCAATACAAAGAGCATATACTTATATTCTACTATTTAGCAAACCTAAATACCCTATACTATATGATATGATGCATGCTTGGTGATGATGCCTAAGCATTTTATTAAAGAAAAAAAAACAAAACAAAACTGAAAAAAAAACAAACACTACAAACAAAAAAAAAAAAAAACAAAACGAAAACGAAACAAAAAACAAAAAAAAAACGTAAAACGAATTTTTATAAAAAGATTCCAAAAATGTAAACTAGAACAAACATGGCAATGTTTTTGAACTTGCATTGTTTATATTTTGCATAAAAAATTCCAAATGCTGAAGCAAGAAAAAAGAAAGAATTAGGAGAAGAGCGAAAGCAGCGAGTGAGAGAAGGAGAAGGCGAAAGAGGATGAGAAAGAGAGCAGAGTGGTTGAGTTAACTAACTATTGACTATTGCTCTGTTTGAAAAAATTAATGAATACGAAGATGAAGATGAAGAAGCAGGGGGGTTTACCAAACACACTATTAAGAAATAATAATAATTATTATAAATGATGTATGAATCATAAATTGAATGACGACAAAATCACAAGATGTGAATTTGAAGCGTGCGCGTTGAAAACGACAGCGAATAGAGCGAAGTTTAGAGAGAGAGCAGCAAAGAAATTATTTTTTAGTATTTAGAGGCTATTTTATATCGTTATTAAAAAGCAGGTGAAGAGCAAGAGAGAAAAAGAGAGAGAGAGAGCAGTATGCGTGATGATGATGTTGATGATGATCATGATAATGTTGAGATCAGTAAATGTGGATAAAAGGGGTAGAAGAGAATTAAATTTTAACTTGAAAAGAAAACAACAACAAGAACGTATGGCTGGGTATGTGAAATTGTTCGCAATTGAAACAAACAAAACGACAGCACAGCAAGAAGTAAAGCATGGTGACAACCCTAATAATAATCCCCAGTTTACAGCAAGTACCAAAGCAAGTTGCGTTAGCAGCACTTGTTTCCTAATTACAACTTGGCGGATGGGTGTTGTCTTATAAATTCCGAACCTTGATTCAATCAATTTTCATTTTTTCGTTTACAATATATATTTTGAATTTATATATATATATATATATATGTATATACATTCACACTCACAAACACACACACAGACAGAGAGATATATGAATGGAGATAGGATGTTTCACAGGCCAAGCGGTTTTTAATTTCTTTTCACACGAAACAACAACCCAAAAAGAGAAAGTTAAAATTTAATTTTTCTAAAAGTACTTTTTTTTTGTGTTGTAAGTTGTGCCAAGTACTGATAACGTTTAAGGTGTGATAAACTCGTTTTAAAATTTAACAACTATTTAAACTATTACTAAAAAAAAAAAAAAAAAAATTAAAATTAAAAAAAAAACATTATTTTTATGAGATACTTTCGATGTACATTTTTAAACACACACATACACTTATACAAATACTTATGCTTGCATACAAAGTGTACTGAACACACTACACACACACACACACACACACACACATACACACATACAAATTTATACACAAGCACACCCGACTTCAAAAGTACTTTGACATTTGATTTTACAGCAGCAACAACTTCAACAACAACAACAACAAAAAGCTTTGCGATTACAATTTACTATTTATTTTATTCATATATATATATTTTTTTAAATATAATTTCTTAACGTAAACCTAAAAGTTTGTACTCTTTGAAAAAAAAAAATTTTTATTAAAATTTAAAAAAAAATGCACAAGAATGCAAAAATTAAGATGAAAGGGAAGATACTTTTTAAAAGGGCATATTTTTTTATATACATATATTTACATATTTACATAAAGTTTTTAGCGGTACAAACATCGTGAGTACAAATCAATTATTAATTTTTTTTTTGTTTTTTTTTTCCTATTATAAAAAGAATTTAGGGATTTCCTTAAACATGAAATTTGTTTTCAATTGTTAGGCGAGTGAAAGTTAGAAAAGATGAGGAGAACAGTTGAAACACACTTTTTTATACGATGATTACAATAACGATATAAAGCAAGTTTTTAAGTAGGCTGAACTTAACGACACGCAAAGCAAGTTAAGAGCGAGCCGAGCAAAGCAAGCAGCAAATAGCCCAAAGCCGCCACTCACATTTAAGAAACAAGAAAGTGAAATACTAAAAATACTAAACGATAACGAATAACGATCCAACATGGTATTCTAATGAAACTCTAAGCAGCACGCCAGAAAGTGAAGAAAACAAGAGAAAAACGTGAATATGAAGAAAAATATACAGTGTCTTACAATTCAACAGGAACAGCGCCTAGCAAAAAATTTAAAGTGCTATAAGGTTTAAACAAAAAACACGCAAAATGTGTGATATGTTATATCACCTTTGAAAAGGAAACTTCAGTTTTTATTAAAATATTAATGAATTAACTAAAATTAGTCAAAACTTAAAACATATTCAAAATACATGTCAAAGTTTTTTTTGGAACAGTCTTAGAAAAGTAACATATTAGGCGAATAAAAACTTAAATAAGGATGTTAATACTTAGTATGATATCCTTAGCCTTAATAACTTCCCTTAACCTCTTATTCATGGAAGATACCAGCTTCCGAGTAGTTTCTGGACTGATTTTGATTCACTCATCCAGCAGAGCATTCTTATATAATATATTGAAATACACACTCTTGTCCATTTTTGTTTAAAAAAACACAAAATTTCCGACGCAGGCTTCCGATAGATGCCCATACCATGACACTTCCTCCGCCGTGCTTGATCGTTGCCTTTAGGATTTTGGGATTCAGCTCAGTATTGGACTATCGCCACACAAAATTCCATCCGTCTGAGCCAAAAATGTTGAATTTGGGCTCATCTTCAAATATGAATGTGTTCCAGAACTCCAAATCCTTGTCCAAGTGGGTTTTGACGAATGTCATCCTAGTCCCTTTATTTGTTGCGCTTATAAAGGGCTTCTTCCGTGGTACTCGGGCATTAAAGTCATGGTTGCGCAGAATCCGGCGCACAGTTTCCACACTGCACTTTTTCCCCATTTCATCCCGCACCTGTTGAGTCAGTTTTGGAGCCGATAGCTTGGGATTTTCCCTTATTTTCCTGATGATCCTCCACTCCTCCTGTTCGGTGAAAATCTTGTTTGGTGCCTTTCTGCCCTTGTCCTCTATCCGATTTTCGTCGGTCATATAGTCATTTAGGTGGTTAATATATGAACCTGCCATCGGTCTTTTGAAATTTTTGAAAAATATTGGATTTGGCAGGCAATTACATTTTTTGCTAGGCGCTGTTCCAGTTGAACTGGAAGACACTGTATATATAAAAAGCTTAAAATATCAGCATAACATTAAAATTGGGGGTTAATTTAATTTCAAAAATGTTTTTCTTATAATTAAAATAAAAATAAAATAAAAAAATTGGACGCAAAATCAGCCAGCAGCATATAAAACAAAAAAAAAAATGGAATAACGAAATAAATACTAAAATGACTAGACAAGAAAGAAAAGGAGATCAAAGTAAGAATAGATTAAAGATCACAGTACCAAACAGATCAGATCAGTGCAGAACCGAACCGAACCGAACCGAACAGTACAGTAATAACTCCTCGGATACGACACAACTAAACTAAAAAAAATGCATACAAATTGATATATTGAACGTATACAACGTAATTAACGATTGTCAATGCAACAAAAACAACAACAACAACAACAACAATATGACTAATAAACAATGGATATGAAATGATAAGCAAGTGAAATAACTATGAATTACTATACATACATATACATATATTTTTAGCATTTAAGTATACAAAAGAAAACGATGAAGCTAAGAGAATACCTACACCATAACTGAAACCGATTGTCAGCCCTAAGAGTTTACGTGTACTAATATATATTGCAAGAAAAAAAAAAAAACAAAAAGCCACACAAAAAAAAAACCAACAAAAAATACACAAAAAACAAAACAAGAAAACACAACTAAAAAGAAAAGAACCACAAAATTACATGCATATTATGATGATGACACGATTATATATAAATTGTTGTACACATGTATAAAACACATGCATGCACACACACACGCACACGCACACACATGTGTGTGTATGTGTGTATGTGTGTGTGTGTGTACGTATGTGGGAAGCGAACCCAATACAGAAGAAAAACACATACGCAGAACGTATCTATAGCAGTGCATGTATTAGAAACCACCAACTACTAGCAAAAAAACACACACAAACAAAACAAAACTAAAATCAAATCAAAAATTATAAACTTAAATAATTTTGAGTAATTTCCATTAAACTACTAGTTGGCTAGAAAAAAAAAACAAAAACGAATGCTTATAAATTACGAGAGACTTAAACTGCAAACAGAGCAAACGCAAAAAAAAAATTGAGCATATTTATTTGAGAATGTGACACGTCGGGAAAAAAGAAACAAACCAACAAATAACATAATCTTTATCATTTTTGTTTTGGTTAATTTCCCCTTTTGTATGTATATTTTGCATTTTTGAATAATTTCACATAATATATATTTTTATTGCGTTGAATATATGTATATATATATATATATATATATATATATATGTATAAATTATCTTTCTTTGAACTGGAATAAATTCATACGGTAATCAACTGGAGACTGAGCTACAACATATATTTAGTTACCGTTATGTTTATTGCATTTGAAAAAAGAAAAAGAAAAACGAAAAGAAAATCTACTGAAATGATTGGCAATCGGCCAATTAGTTTTGGGCATCATTTCACACACACACACACATAAATTCAAACATTAATCGTATCCAATTACAATATATATATATACAACTATGTGTACAATAAAACTATTGGTTAATTAATTTCAAATTAAATTGTTTTGCTAGATTTCCATGTATTCCTTAAATGCAAACCCATTCAACAAAAACCTACGCCATTTTGTTAAGCATTTCTTTCATCCCTTCCCCCACAACAACAAGAGAATACAAAAAAGAAAAAAACAAAAAAAAAAAAACAAATCCAGCAATCGGTTTGCCTGTGTGATAGTAGTTTATAATTAAAACCGTTCGCTGGATCTTTCACCACGCCCCCCTCCCCTCACCCCACACAAACATTAGCATTTATATGGAAAGCAACGTAGGAGTTCATAAATACATAATCGGAAATGAAGAAAACAAAAAACAAAACATAAATATAATACAAATAAAATAACAAACATGAGAACATTAAAACAAACAAAACAAAACAAAAAAAAAAAAAACACAAAAAACATTACAAATAATAACAATTTTACAATATTTTTATTTTTACCTTTAATTATTTTTAAATTACCTATCTGTAGTTTAACGATTTTTTTTTTTTGCGTCGTCTACATTATACATGTTAAGTTCATTAATCTACATAAATAATCAACATTGATGTGGACGACATAATGTATCTACATTGTACATTGTATCTACATTACAGAGCTAAATATCTATAAATATTTTAAATATAACAAAACAAAACAAAAAAACAGTAAAATATTACAAAAAAACCAAAAAAAAAAAACCAAAAACTCTTTTTATTTATTTATTGAATATTTTTTGTTTCAGTTGTGGTCCAGCTTTTCAGTTTATCTCAGTTTCGATTTTTCGACATAGATTTTGATTTCAAATTTCTTCTGTTTTTTGTTTTTACGATTGACGTTTTCAGTTCAAGCTCAAGTCAAATCCAATGCCCGGCGTTCCATTTGAAACGATCTCGATGTGTGTGTTTGGGTCAAACGCTTTTAATATGATGCATACATAGTATGTATCCAATATGTATGTACACCTATCCAATGAGCCCCAAATTCCAGTCTACCTAAAGCAGAATTCTGCATAAATGGTGATTTTAGTACACCAATCAAAGGGTTATCTGCAGGAGTAATACGAGTAAACAACAAAACAATCCCAAAAATCAAATACAAAGTATACACACAAGCAAAGGCATAAAAGAAAAAAAACCAAAGCGTGAAATGCGTGTGAGTACATTTATATAGACATTTATACGATACATACTAACTAAAATATACTTAAATTACAAAAACAAATAAAATCGAAAAAAAAAACAAAAAAACAAAAAAAAAATTAAATGAATACTACCTCAGCTTTGAATATTTCTATAGAAATATAATTAAATGTACTTGAATGGCGACAAAAAAAGAAAAACTGAAAATGAAAAATGAAAAATAAAAAATTGCAAACAAGTTTTAGAGCTGCATTTATATACTAGTAACAATACAATTTATACTAAGTGTACGTTTTGCATATTCCTATATAATTAAATAAACATAAAAGCAAAATGGGTCATTAAACAAAAACAAAAACAAAACAAAATACATGTGTATCTACATATGAACGAAAAAACCAATACGAAACTAAATTCATATTATATACACTTATACATAACAAAAAAAAAACCAAAAAAAAAAAATAATAAAAGAAAAACAAATAACAATAATTTTGCGTCCATTTTTGTTGTTTTCTATATTAAGAAAAAAACCTATAAAATCATATTTAATTACATATATAATTGTTTAAATTGTGAACGTAACCAAATTGAAAATAATCAAGTGCAACAGCAGCCAAATCCAAAATGTTTTATGGTGATGATGAATACCAGCATACATCCATACATACATAACTACATGCATATGCCTATACTAATTACATACATATATCAGCTCTGTGTTTGTTTCCTATCAGCCATTTAAAAAAAAAATAAAAAATAATAAAGGAAAATAACTCAAAAAATTCTGCAAAAAAAAAATCCAAAAAAAAAGAAAATTAAAACCATAAGAAAGCTTTCTCGGTGTCAGTTGTGTCATAGTTTAGATTAAAAAGCAAATTAAATATTAAAGAATATTCACAGGAAATTAACCTTTATTTGCAAAAACCTGTGTTTACATGCATACATACTTTCATTCCTACAAAAAAGAAATGGTGTCCACGAAAGAGTTTCTGGCCAGTCTCATGGGTCTGCTTATACGACAGCAAAATAAGTATACATACATACTATGTGTATATTTAGTCTAAGCAATTTTACTTTTCGGTGTAATTTAATGTTAAATGCTAGAGAAAAATGTGAAACCAAACACAAACATACTACTACTTACATACATATGTACACTCATACACTCAACAAATACAACACCCACAACAACATTACAGTACATGAAACAACAACAACCCAATATTGAATATCCCAGCATCGAGCTAATAGCAGCCCAGCTAATATGTTAAAAAAAAAAATAAAATTTTTGTGAACATGTGAAAAAAAGAAATCGAAAAGAAATTTACTCAATAAATGATTTTTCGTATAAATACAACGCTACAGTGTTCTGTCATTAACTGTATTATTCTACTATTATCTTAAATATTATAACAATTTGAGAACGTGACTTCAGGAAAACTAAGGAACACGACGAAATCTTGATACATTATAGTCACTCTCATTCTCATTACACCTTGCCTTTTAATACTTCTTTAAATATATATTTAATTTTTTTAAAAATATTTTTTCAGCAGATAAACACGAACACTTTCAATGCAATCGTTTTTTGATTTGAAAGTAGCTATCTTGCGCGCCAAATGCTACTAACGATACTCAAATACTTAATGTACTCGATACTCGAAATACTCTGATCGATAGTATCGCGCACATAACATTTACTGGTTCCGTTAGAATTTCCTAGATACGCGAAAAATGTTGCATACTTTTTAGCGGCAACTAAATGAAAAAAGGGCGTTTATATTGAAAGTCGCCACATTTTCTGTGCGTGCATGTCTTGAATGGATAGGATCATTGGAGCCAGAGGACACCTACATTAATGTGTGGGTAACCGATGCTTACATACCCTTTTGCTTTTTGCAACAAAAGGGCTTTCCGTTAAGTGTCTCCGTTTTGAAAAACAATGAATTTGTAGCAGCCATTGCAATATGGACACATTCAAAGTATTTATTATAAATTGAAAACATGTATTACAGAATAGGAAATGCGGCAGTGGTTATAAATATTTCTTGGCACGTTGCAGAACTTGACGGCGTCGCTGTTCGCTCGTTTGGCTCTCATTTAGAAGCCGCTCGGTGCGATCCAATGTCGCAATGGAATCATCAGCGGATGAACTGAGACGTTGTCGCTTAATGGACGGCTGCGTTGGCCGATTCTCAGCTAGTTGGTATTGATCTCGCTGATAATCTGCTGTGCTGTACGGAGCGATATAATCACGATCTAAGCGGTGCATTGCCCGCTCCGTTTTGTCCAGTTGGTCCAGTGGCTGATTTAAAACGGTTAAGGTTTTGCGCTCGATGCGCTGCTCCTGGTACTTGTCAAGCGCGCTCTGTGCCTGATCCAGCACCTCCTCAAATATGTATTGTTTCGTTGGTGGCGTTGCCGTTGCTGTCGCTTGGTCCAGCTCCTGATCCTGATGCTGCTGCTGTTCGTGTTCTGTTGCTGTTGACGCATCTTCTGGCTGGTGGTCGTAGTACCAGTGATTATGGAAGGAGCTCTGCATGGTTTCGCGCCTGTAGACAATGGCAGATGGCAGGCCAGATTTGTTGCGACGCAGCACGAAGAGCAACCGTTCCCTGGCAAAGATCTCCACAATGTCCAGACAGTTCATGTTGCCCGCGTGCAACTGCAGCTCCAACGTTTGTATGGCACTCAATGCCAGCGTCTCGACGTGCGTCTCCTCAGCACTCAGCTGGGCATAGTTGAGGAGCCATTCGCAAATTTGATGATGCTGCTCCTGCGGCGGCAGTGGCAACATTTGCGGCAACTTCGCCTGCTCCAGCAGCTGGACAATCTGTTCACGTTTCTCCGGCGACTGCCAGCCGTCGATAAAGTACTCGAGTCGATTGGGCAGACTGGCCGATGCTGTTGTCAGTGGCTCCACATAGCAGCGCAACTCTTGCGGCAGCTGTGGTAGTTTAACTAGCCGCTCGCTTGCCACCAGCTGCAGGCGACGCACTGCCTCATTGTACAACTGGGCACAGAACTGCGGTGACTGCGCACAGTGTCGCCCAAAAGCCGCATCCTGTTGGCATGCATAACGCAGACGGCAAAAGAGCTCGTCGCCCAAATGATGCAACAGCCATTCGTGCAACGGCATTTGTTGCAGTATGCCGCGACTGCGATGCCTCTGCTTGGCCAAAAACTGAACGCCGCATTGCAGCAGCGCAACCAATTGCAGCTTCTGTTTGCCACGCGCCACAGTTCGGGTATTGTAGATGCGATAGGAGCTTAAAGTGCCCAAGTGCAATTGCTTCGCCAGCTGATGGTGCTGCGTCATCTCCTCCTGCTGCTGGACAATGAGTGCCACGTATCCGCAGCCACTATTACTGCATAAATTGTGCAATCTTTGCCGTGCCTCCTCCATCTGTTTGGGATCCACAAAGAAAACGATGCCATCGGCATCAGCCAGCTGCTGCTTCTGCTGCTGCTTTGGCATCCCCTTCAGTTTGTGGACGCAGAGCGCCACACCGTTGGCGAGTCCATGCATATAGCACTCGCTGTTGCCGGATGCTTGGGCATCGCTTTGCGCCGACTGACGCAGCAGACCGTGATCCAGGGCATGCTCGACGACGAGGCCAAAGCTGCCCTCGGGCAGCGATAGCAGCAGCTTGAAATAGTGACGCGCAGCTGGCATCAATTGCTGCTGGCACTGCTGTTGTTGCAGTGTGCGAGCCAATAGCTCCCACAGATCCAGTTTGAGGGAGCACTGATCGTCCATGCCCGCCAGCAGTCGGCTAAAGTCGCACGATTCGCCCTGACGATAGCGACGCATCAGACGCAACGGCTGCTCCAATTCTCTGGCATCCATCAGTTCTTCCGGCAGCACGGTACAAAAGCTGAGTGGCAGACACGCAAAGAGGGCATCCTTGTGCTGCTGGACACGTCGATAGCTGCGCCAGCGTCGCCAATAGTGACGCATCAATCCCAGCTCGTAATTGGCGCGCATCACTTGCTCCTCGGCAAGCGCAGCGATTTGCTGGTCCACCAGCGTCTGATAGAGATCCATTGTGTTCTTGTGCAGTTGCCATTCCTGTCGGCACATGCGCTCCACCTGCTGATCGATGTGTTCGCACAGCAACTGTTGGCTTCGCTCCTCCAGCTGCAGCTGGCGACGCTTTAGTCGCTGGCGTTGTGCCTCAGCTGTGGCTGCAGCCGCTGCGGCCTCTGCTGCTGCGGCGGCCGCCTGGTACTGACGCGCCTGCTCCTCCCTGGCCAGCTGCTCGCGCATTTGCTCCTCTTTGGCCAGCCGCTGCTTAAGCTGACGCTCCTGGCGACCACGTTCCGCCTGTGCCGCCTTTGCCTTTTGCAGCTCAACCAGCTCCAGTTCGCGCTGCTTAGCCGCCGCTATTGCTTGCTGCAATGTTGCCAGTTTGGCATCATCGGCGGCCTTTTGCTGACGCAATTGGTCTGCCACAGCGGCCGTGTTTGCGGGCATCGTCTTGGCTGGGCCAATGCCGAAACTCTGAGGGCCGACCTTTGCCCCGAAACCAGCGGTGCTCGGTGCAGCCAGCCCAAAACTGAAACCAGGCCTGCTCATCTGCGCTGGCTGTAACTGCAGCTGTGGTGGCTGCTGCAAAATCGGTTGCAGCGGTGGCGGCGGTGTTGTTGCCTTGTTCCTGGGCGAAATTGGCGCCGAGAGGAGCGGCACCTTGAACAGATTATCAATTTGTGCGATTGACTGCTGTGATGCTGTTGTTGCTATTAGCTTAGACCATTCTTTGTCCATTTTTGCACCGTTTATTGCTGCTTTATCATTGTCCGCCTCATCCTCCTCCGCCTCCAGTGCGCCGCCATTGTCCAACTGATCTCGGGCAGTCCAGGCGCTGCTCTTCAGATAGCCCTGCTCATTGAAGCTGTTGTGCGGCCGATGATTTAAGTACAGAGATTTCGGCGGCAGCGGTTCTCCGCAGATGCATTCGCCAACGCTCTGCTGACGCTTCGATTCCACCAGCTGAATGATATATATAGAAAGAGATAGATGAATTGAGCGAAAGAGATAGCATATACACATATATGCATTATAAATCTCTAAGATAGTGGCACTCACCTCGATCTGTCTGCGCAGCTTGTAATGCTCCGGCGAGTGGATGCGAGTGAGTTCGACACGATCCATTTGGTTGACATTGAGACCGCAGCAGCCGGCAAATTCGGCTGCCTCGGCGTCAGTGGGAAAGAGCAGCATTTGGCGTATATAGCTGACTGGCAGCGAGGAGAATTCATATTTGCGTGGCGCCCGATAGGCCTGGACGAGTCGATGCAGGGCGAGAATGCGCAGGCGCAGAAAGTATGTGATCAGGATGCAGGCACTCAAGTAGCTGGTCTCCGGTTCTCGCAGCAGCTGAAAGAAGCGTACAAAATTCGTATCGTGCAGTGCCAAATAGAATTGAATGGCACGTCGGATTTGCGGACAATTTTGCAGCTCGACCGGCAGCTGGCCAATGTCCCAGAGAAAGTTCGCATCCGCCAGATTGAGCAGCACAATATAGCCACGAAATTCGGCTTCGCGCGGACATTGGACGCCCTTAAGTCGCAGATCATGATACATGTACTTGAGCGTTTGCAAGCATTTCGTTAGATTCTCGGCATTGATTTTCGTATCGAAGACGCTGGGATCCTCGGCCACCAGGCGTGCCGCACAATGGATGTGAAAGCGTGCACACTGCTCCACCAGCTTGACGGCGCCCAGCGAGCACAGCTCCTGCTGTGTAATCTCCTTGCGTATGGATCGTGTGCGATCCCAAACAAAATGAAACCAATCGCCCAAATGCGTATCCTGTCGCTCACTGATATCCATTATCTCGTGCATTAGATAGCTCATGGTCATGTGCAGCGCCGGCTCGGCGCGCAGCTCGTGCGGCAGCGGCGTCTCCTGATCGGCGCTGCTACGCGAATATTGTTTAAGTGCCAGCTCGTGTGATATTAGCTCATCGGAGTTTGGCTGCAGCTCGTAGACGGCCACCTGGCGCTGAAATTCGCGGAGCACCCGCTCCTTTTCGGGACACATGTCCGGGCAGTGGCCCTGCAATCGACGCTGGGCATCCGTTGCCGATGTGCCGCGTCGCTGATTCAGGCGCATCAGTTTGTCGCGGGCATCGAGAATGCGATATTTCTCCTCGCTGGTGTGCGCCGGCTTGCGCATCACTGCCTCCAGTTCCTGTCTGGCTTGTTTGTGTTGAGCCGGCTCACGATGTCTTTCCCTTTCCCGTTCTCTTTCTCGTTCCCTTTCTCCTGCCTTTTCCCGCTCTCCATTGCCGAGTGACGTTGCTGCACTAGCTCTGCTGACTGCTGATTTTGTTGCGTTGCCGATGGCCTTGTTTCCGATTGGATATTCGTTGCGCCAGGCGCCGCTCAATGCACTAAGTTCGGCCTGCACATCGGGATCGACCCATTCCTCGGTCTTCTGTGCCGGCGAACTCTCCATTTCCGCATAGCACATTTCGAATTTATGCCCGTTGTAGATGCTGCCCTCGCGCAGCGCCACTTCTGCCTCCGATTCGCTTGCATAGCTAACCGTGCAAGTCATGCGGCGCGGACGAAGCACAAAATTCACCAAAGTGCCAAAGCGACCAAAATGCGATCGCGCCACAAACTTGTCAAGAAACAGTTCGGGTATATTTGTGCATCTACAAAACGACGAACGACAAACGAGAATTTATATGCATCCTCCACATCTATAAGTTGAGTACTTACAGCAATGTCTTGTAGTTGTAAGCACCCTTCGAGTGAGTCTCCGCCATGCCACAATTATTATTGTGACCAGTGTATTACTTACTATTGAACCGTTCCAACTACCCCACAGAGTGTTTGTAGCTACGTGTGTGAGTGGGTTGCACGTGGTACTGTGCTTATTTTAATTTACTTGTTGTCCAAGGAATTCATTGTTTTAAACATAAATTAATAATATTCCGTGATCGCCCTTTCCGTTTATAGGTGTCGATTGCCGATCAACCGGCTTTTGCACTATATTTTCTATAAATTAGTCGAGCAACATCTGTTGATATATCGATAGCCAATGTGAAAACTGCCTGAAAAATTTCAAGCTTCAATTTTCAATTTCTCTGCAGCACTTGAAATATTGAAAATTATACGTTTCTTAAGTACTCAAGATATACAAATATATTGATCTTAATAAATGTTCGTTATTTGGAATCTTATCGGCTTTGGCCACACTCGATATTTGCCAATGGTATAAATCGGATAATATAAATTCTGTTCGATAACGCGCGTGTTTTCGATATGACCCACCCTAAGACTGATTCCTTGTTTGATTTGAACGTAAAGCGTTAGTTGATTAAGAAATTGAATAAATTAATAGATAGAATAGTGGATTTCCCGAAAAGCATAAGTTTTAAATGGGTGCTATTTGCACAAATAAATGTTGTCTTTCTTATACAGACAATGCTTATTGCTCGTCTTTGCGTTTTATATAAATACATTAATTTATATAGCCCTGAAAAATTATTAATAAAACAATAATTAATATTATAAAGAAAACAATGTTTACAACATATATTCAATTAGTAGGTTAAAATTAGGCATCTATTTTGTGTAAGACACAGAGCATGAAGCCCTTAATATGTGTGCAATTTGAACAACGCCAAATGAGTATATCGAAAGTGTTCATTCAATTAAATTAGTAATGTTAAGATGTTTCATGCAAACTATCGATGTTTAAAAATATCGCTTTACAATTTCCGATAAGTCGAGCAAATTATAAATCGTTGTTCGCAGTCATCGCTAGTTGTTGTTGGCATTTAACGCGGAGACAGCGTTCGCAACGCAGCGTTATGTTCAACGCCAATAAATCTGTTTTTTTTTTCGTTTTTTTTTTTGTTTTTGAAATAACACGTTAAGACCTACTAAATGAGAATTGTGTAGAATCGTGAACGAATCAATTGCAAATGCATATATAGCCAACTGTAGGTGCAAGCAAAACAAAAGATAAAGATAAAGAATTGAAAGCAAAGCGACGCTAACTTACAAAAGCGAAGATAACCACGAAACGACATTGCGACGAAGAATGATCGAACGGAATAAGTGTGCCACCACCAGTTGATAAAATAAAAAAGAGGCAATTTAACTCTTAAATAAAATCCAAAAGCGGCTAAAAACGCGAATTAAGCGAACAATTTTCTTTATTTTTTTTTCGTAGTGGAAACAAATAACTGCAATTGCCGTTGCAGTTTTTGGGGTGCAGCTTGTGTTGTGTGTTATTGTTGTTGTCTAACGTGTTTTTTTTTTGCGTTTCCGATGATCTTGGCCTGTTGTGTGTGTTGCGTGTGTTGTTGTAACTTGTTTTTCGTATGACGACTGCGCGTGTGATTCATACAACAACAGTTACAAAGCAAATGCAGTGAAATATGGTAAATAAACAAAACAGCGAACAAAAGCAACGCGAATAGCAACTAATAAAGGGGTAGAGCGAGACCGAAGTTCGAGTGACGAGCGGCTTCTGCATTGAGAGCGCGATAAAAGACGATAACAAAATATAACTATAAAAAAAGCGGTTTTTTTTTATACATATATACTTTTATTTTCATCGTGTGTGTACAGCTGCTGTCAAGTGCGCAGCCGCAGCGGTCGTCCTTTAAGCGTGTGTACTGTGTGCCATCTCGCTCACACCAATGCTGCACGGCCAGCTAAATGAATAGCAACGCACGCACACATAGAAACACTCACTCACACACACACACACACACACACATAGAAACACTAACACACACGCACACACAGGAATGCAGCTGCAGAGGAGCAGATGAATAGAGAAGATGATGCCAAAGCCAAATGCAACAGCAACAGCAGCAGCAGCAGCAGCAACAACAACTGAAAAGCATAAAATGTATCCACATTAACAACAATAACAGTACATATGCCTCCCTCTCAAGTGTATCGTTATTAATACAAATAACGAATATAATTAAGAAAAGTTATCAAAAGTGTGTTATCATCGTGTTAAACTATGAAGGTTACCGTTTGTTTCGGCGATCTTCGCATTTTGGTGCCCTGCGGCCCTGGTGAGCTTCTCGTACGGGATTTGATCAGCGAGGCGACGCGTCGCTACAAAAAGGCAGCCGGCAAGGTGAGTAACTAAACCCGGTACCCCGTACCCCCCTCCTCACTCCGTTCGAACACCCCTCTACAACTATGTATTTTCATCCCCTTGTTGATCGGGCAGCGGAAATGCTACACTTGAGCGTCAGTTGTTTATAATTACAAAACAAAAACCCAAAAAGAAGCCAAAGAGAATAGGTGTACTTGTGTGTGTTTGTCTCTCTTTGTGTGTGAGTGTGTGTGTGTGTGTGTGATGTAATTATTATCGCCCTGGAAAAGATGATTTTAGACCAGATCGGAATGTGTATGCGGCTAGGTAAAATATTTGAATAATGATAAGCGGCGTTCCAATAATAAAAAAAAACTACGCTCCTAAAAAAGGCAGGCTAGCAGATGAATTCAAATACAAACATGATGGAAAAGATATATAGTCCAAGGGTTCGAGTCGCACATCTTATACTCTTTTTGGGACTGCTGTGAGCCAAGGTTGTGAGCTGTGAGCAAAACAACGAAACGCTTGAGATCGCTTATAACTTGAACTTGAACTTAGGTTGGAAAATTTGGCTCATCCGATTATTTTGATCATTTCAAACTAAACTCTTAAAATGTTTGCGAAGAAAAACGAATGATTCAGTTTTTTTTTGTTTATTCGATTTTATATAGACAACAGTTTTTGTTTACTGTTTACGAGTAGGAATTGGAACCAGTGACAAATTTGATATATTTTTATACATTTTCTACTGTTTGCTTATATCCTGTTATAAATACATATAATAATATGATACAATCAATACACAATGTGCTAGTAAGAAACCATTTTAGTAAGCAATTTCGAGAAGCCAATGTAAGGGTATAAGAAAAAAGATACAAATGTATGTAAATGCTAAAGAAATGATAACAACAACACACAAAATCAAAAAGACGAACTAAGACACACAGAATACAAATAAAAAATGCAACAACAACAACGAGAAGTAAATAAATACCTTTAAGACCTAACCTAAAGACGACGGGGGAGGAGGAGGAGAAAAGGCAGTGCCTCGCATTTTGAACTCATTTGAACCCGATCCCGAGAAGAGAGCAGCTCATAATTTCTCAACTTCTCATGGGCAACAAGCGGAGGGCCCAAGCTGCTCCCTTCTGGCATAGAGACGCGACAGGTACGCTGTAATGCCTTAGAAGGAGAACAAGACAAATGGTATGGTTGGTGTAGGTCTCTTCTGATTCCGGGCGTCACCCAGACACTTCCAGCGCCTTGTAATTAATCAAAAAGAACAAAAAAATAAATAAATAAGAAAACTCGAATATCGGACTTAGCCCTAAAATGAAATATGCCACCAAGGGAAAAATCAAATAATTTCAATATGTTAATTAAGTTCATCATTATAATGATGATGGTGGCTTTAAAGCTGATTAAGTCATTATAATGATTTGGGTTTTTTATTATTATTTTTTTATTTTCGTATTTCCGGTTGAGAAATTGTTTAGATTTTGGCTGCATATCTGAGTGCAACGTGAGAATCTGACAGATAACTTGCCGCACTCTCAATTGTTTGTCAGTGGCTGTGGCAGAAACTGTGTCAGCTGCAAATTCTGCGAAGCTCTAAAAAATGGATAACGCTTTCCATTTCGCGATCAGGTGAATGTGTACATCTAAATATATAAATCTGGTTGTATGTGTGTGTGTGAGACAGACCGAGATTTAGACCCAGACCCAGACCCACAACTCGACCCAGACCCAACTGCTATACATATATCTATCTATCTATCTATCGCTCCACAGCTCCACGGTGAACTTGCTAATTATGCAATTTAATGCTCCAACGGCACACAAATTGCAACATAAGCAAAAAACATGAAAGAAAGAATGGCTGTCTTAGTCACACGGAAGATTACATACCCTTGCACACCGAAGTCCACTTGCTCTCATCTAACCTTGCATTATAAATCAAATCTGTCGATCCGAACTAAATGATATATAGTAAATTGCACAAACAAACGTATCCAGCTGTATCAACTGGTCTCCGTAAGTGCGTTGCACACTTTGCAACAAATCAATAATACCGCGCGCTAGAGTATACAAAGCAGTAACAAAAAACTCTGGCTCTGATTTCAAATTCTCGCACATGGTCCGATGATAGCCGTAAGCAACAGTTTCTCTCTCTCCCCTTGCTTGCCATCAACGGATTCGCTTTCGCAGCTACTATTTGATTTATTTTGTTGTTTAAAATCCCACTTGGTAGACGTTTGTCTCACTCTCTAAATGTGCAACTGATCCAACTACATACATATATATATACAGTTACATACATAAATATATATATATATATAGTAACTGCAATTGTGCTGGAATTGCACTGAAATGTGGTATGTGGTTGCGCATGCAACGCGTTAGTATTACAAAACTAAAGGATTTTTTTTTTAAAGACAAGAAAATAAAATGCTGTGTGATTCCTTTATAGAAATATTCCTCGTTTACTTTAAGCGGAAACATAAACAAATTCTGTCCTGTTCTTAAAGATTTGAAACGTGTTTGAGAATAGAGAAAAGTCTGTTCAACACTGCCCAGGACTTCATTGTTTATGGATCAGTCTTGTAAGGACACATTTGTTTTCATAGATAACACTTTGCAGAAATAATTGAAATATCGAAAATCAAGAAAAGCAAATCAGAAAAAAATTGCTCACTGAAATACTTACATTTGTTCAGATGATATTATATTAATACATCACATCGTAAAAAATTTAGCACTAATAAAATTGCTGCATTTTTCTGGCTGTAGAAAAGGGCTTATCAATAGATAAAAGTTAAAATTTATTGAATATATATAAAATTTAATTGTGATTGAGATTGTGATTCTAATTTTTCTGTGTCGAAATGAACTTTAAAATTGTCCGTATGCTAATTCTTAAAGCTAACTCGCAACTTATATAAGGAATTGCAATAATTGTTGAATCAATTTGCCTCTGTTAGGATTGTATCTGTGTGTTCTGTGGGCGTTTTTATCGCCTTATCGCCAATGCTCAAAGGGGCAATTGGGCTGCTTTTCAACTGGTAACTGGGCGTGCTATTTTTTTTTTTTTTTTTCGAGTCATGAGCTTTGTTTGTTTTAATTTTATTTTCGGTACAAAGCGTGAACAGAGAAGCATCTGGGTAATGGCAGCGGCAGCAAAGAAAAAAAGATTCATTGAGCACTCAGTTCTCGTTGTTGTTGTTGTTGTTGTTGTTGTGAATTCTTTTGCGAAAAACCTGTTTTGCGCAATTTGTAAATAATTTCGTCATGACAAACGAAGACAGCAGAAGGAGAGAAATATTCAATGGAGCTGTTGCTGAATACTGGCGCAAAAATATTTTTGGCAGTTGAATATTCAAAAAATGCGAGCATTTTAAGTGCACCCTAATTGGGCCCCGCAATCCATAATTCGCTTGAAAGCTCATCTGTTCAGAATATATTCTAAAAATAAATTCATGTTTATATCGAATTATAATGAATGATAACAAATAAGAGACTCGTTCGTTGGAACAAGCCTGCCCTAAGCCATATACTTTTATTCTATTATATATATTTATATGTATATATTTATCTGTCATTAACATCATATTTGTAAATGTGTCAAGGAATTTCAATAGGCGAGGTGTCACTCAAGTATTTTCATAAGGAGATCAGGTTGGGTTTTACGGGGCTTACACGCGTTGCAAGGTGTAGACGCAGTTTTGTTGATAATTGGCTGATATTGGTTGGCCATCGGCTTCTATAAAGATAAACAATTTCAAGTACATAACCGGAAATCCAAACAGGTTTTTGCGCTCAGCAGCAGTTACAGCCGCAGCCGCCGCAGCAGCGGTAGTCAGCAGTCAGCAGTCAGCAGTTTCCCCTTTGCCACCCGATCTCTAGGCCCTCATCGCAGCTAGCAAAGCCGTAGTGCAAGCCAAGCCAAAGCATTGTACAAAAAACCAACACATTTTTATAATTATAGCACAAGTGTTAGTATAATTCTAGTCCACCTAACTAGCCAAATCATAAACTGATTTAACTTTCATTCAAGGTTTCATTCAACCTAAACATTTAATGGCGCTTCTTCCACAATTTCCTAGTTAAACGAATGTTCTTAGTATAAATGTGCGAAACCCTTTTCCTCAAATCGCTTCAAGGCTTTTCTTGTTGTTAACCTCAAAATTCCGTAGCGTTTGCCTTAGAATGCAAGCCAATTATAGCTATGGGTCTAATACCATAATGGAACGTCCCCCTGCCCCCAAAACCTCCCCCCGTATCTCGGTGCAATGCAACAGAATGAGAACGCCAGAAATATATATATATGAATACGTTAGAACGTTGCAATCAATCGAAATGCGTGACTATATAACACTCTGGACTATAGAAAATTTAATGTTTAATTTGCACATATCATTATAATATAGCAAGAACAATCAATCTGTCCATAAAATAATTATAATATTCGAATTGCCATTTTTAACACTAATCAGATCTTAAGATTTTTAAAGAATACGCCATATGTATATGTATTTAATGTGCCTCTTATTATAACTTCATTAATAACTTCATTTAAAGGAAAACAAAATATTAAATATTTAAAAGCATAATCATTGCTCAGTAAAATATTTGACGACATGCAAATTTCACGAATAGATAGACTTCAAATGATGGAAATGAATTTTCTAACTCAGGTGGCATGCGAGCTGATTATACCCTACCCTACGATTGTTTCTAGGGTATAAAAATCAATTGCGTTTTAATTTTCGCGCCCACCTTGACAGAATAGTCAGCCGGCTAGTGAGCTTGGGTAGTTGGTACACCTCACGAGGGTTGGCTGCGTTTTGTTGTGTTGCCATGACAACAGCCACAACATATGGCATATACATCGAGTATATATACATATATATATATATATATATATATATCTGACATGCATAGAGTTGCGACTGCGTCATTACACATTAAGGGGCGTCGAATACAGCCAATACAATTGTCGTGTAATATCTACCTAGATACTCATACTTATACTCATACTCATACCCGTATTCGTATTCGTATTTGCATTCGTATTCGTATTCTTATTCATATCTACAAATACATGTACAATATAATGATTGCATTGTTGTGTCCCAGCTTGTGGGCTGCCTTGCCTTGCCTTGCTTTGCCTTGGTTTGGTTTGAAGCTTGGCTTGATTCACGCGCTTGACCAAATTAGGCGCGAAATTCAATTGAATTATTGTCTCAGTCTCCATTCTCCAGTCTTAACTCTCCAGTCATTGTCCGAGTCTGAGTCTCAGCATAAACTTAGCTGTTATTTTTCGGGTGCTTTGTAATTGAAAATAATTTCCAACATCAATTTGCACGCCCACAGCGCACGTCATCACAATTTCTATTTGTATCCAATCGCGACGCCTACAATCGAAAAATCGACTGTTTTCTACTGCAATGCATTCGTCATGCACATAAATCGAGTCTTAACTATTGATTATTTCCAAAGACTTGTATAAACACTTGTTCAGAAGTAATTGATATTGATTGATTGTACATAAACAAACTTTGTTGAAATTAAGCTGTAAATAATACTTAAGATCACATTCTCAAAAGAATAACACACACTCATTTAGACATATTTGGAAATGGTATATATATATTTATTATTCAATGGAAACCACGCTATTTATATATATTTATATATATATATATATATATTTTCATTTATTTTATTAATATCTATTCAACTTAGTTTACTAATCAAATATTTATATTTTATGAGCCGTGACTTTCAACCTCAATCAAATCATTTGTTGTCTGCCCTCACAATTTTGTCACGCAATTTGTAAAGCATTGGTGGAAACATTTTGAAACCCTTTTATAAGTATAATTATATACTTATACAGACCAGATCTTCCTTATAAAACTCGGCAAAGATCCTATTGAAAATGGTATTCTTTTCATTTCATTCAGATGTAATTGGAAGACAATTGGAATTGGTTGTATATTTGAACCGTTGTTTGGCAAACATAGATGTCTGTTTTTAGACATTTTTGATACTTGTTTTCAAGTTACTAATCGAGCCGATTGTTATTTGGCACAAGCTGTCTATGGCAAAATATGTATGCTACTCAATTGCAGTGCCCAAGTAGGGTATGCTACAATGCTGAAATTACTCGCCGCCTATTTCCATTATATGCAGTATATATATATATATATATATATATATACATAGTGCTATTGCTAACTGCATTTGGCTTTGGGTAGCTGATTGTGGGTATCTGGGTATCGTATTTGCCTGCTGCTTGCCACACGACTGCACGATGCCTCGTTGTACATTTTATGTGGTTGCTACACCCGCCGCTGGGGGAGAGTCAAATGGATTCCTTGGCTAGATCTATTGGTCTCTGGTCGCTGGTGTCTGGTCTCCAGACTTCGGTCTTCGGTCTCTGGACTCTGTGGCCTTTGGTATCTTCTACAATTACAATACGTTTATTGCTGCACTAATTGAGTATCTATTTTGGTCACGCACGTGTGTCCCTTGCCTACCTTCTGACTTTATTTTCGTTTCGTTTCATTTTGTTTTGTTTGGGTATGTTTGTTGTACCCTGTATTCAAGAAATGTTGACTAATCGTTGGAGTTTAACTATTTAAGTCCGTAAAGTATATATATTATATGTATGTGCTCACATCAATTAATTTCTAGAGTATTCTTTTTCACTTCAGAATGCATTTCAGAATGAATTTTATGTGTGCATAAGAGTTTTAGAAATGTGGGTTTTTCAACATTAAATACAGGGTATCTGCCAGTCAATCGTCAAGCCAGCAGGGCGATCAATCTTTGTTTGTTATGCGTTGCCACAATGAGACTGCAGCATTGTGTGTGTGTGCGTCGTGTGTGTTTTTGGTACAGGATTCGAATTTGGTTTCGGAGTCGACATCGACATCGACATCGAGTGCCTGACACATTAATTAAACGAACTTCCTGCCCGGCAACTGAAACGTGGCATAGAACTGCACCCATTGTTGCCCTTTGCGTGCCAGGCGCCGTTACAGTTCTTCTTCTTCTTTTGCTGCTACCGATTCATTGTTGTTGCTTTTGTTGCATGCAGTGCAGCTCAAATAACCACGGCAGCGACAACGACAACGACAACAACAATAACAATAACTGCAACAATGCGTTCCCCTGGCAATATATCATTAAAATATAACAAATAAAATTTGTGTATTTTTTCTTCTCTCTTTTCGTTTTTTTTTTATTTTTTTTTTATATAATTTTTACATGAGAAGCGCAACGGTAACGCTACGCACCACACACAGTTCATCCCCACACACACATCGCCATCAAGCATTGGTGGCACCTTGAGCCTCAAATGCTGACGCACCCATTGTAATAACAATACCAATAACAATAGCAGCAACAATAACTGCAACAATATGTATTATCATCATTCTAATTAATTTGTACACTTTGCTCGCTGTGGGTCGGTCTCCATTTAAGTCAATTGAGTTGTGTGTGGTTGGATTTTACCTTTGCACCGAGTTCAAGGTGAATATATATACATATATATGTATAATATATATGTATATTTGTAAAGTAACTCTATTCCCCCCAATTTCGTTGTCTCCTCAACCTCCTTTCCATTGTTCTGCTCTTTGCTCTTCTTCTTTTGGCTATGCCACGCATCGTTGGTTTGACCTTAAGACGGGCGCTTCCAGAGCGTTGCCGGTGACATGCTCCATTGATGGGCATTGGGTCAAGTGCAAAATTAAGTGAAAATCAATCATATATATATATATATATATATATATATATATATATGTATATAACAGTTGCTTAACAATTCGATACCCTTTCATAGCTTACAGGTTATAATTAAGCTAGCATATCTGCACCTACTCGTAATTTATTTTGAAGAGATTTTAAGCTATAAACTAAAAGTCAAACGAATGACATTTGATGAGCGTAAGCGGATTACAACTTAAAGACACTAAGACTCGAAGCATTGTCATTTTTCATATTCCATAATAAGTTAAATTGCATTAATTTTCAATTTATGTTTGCTATGAAAGCTGTTCGAGATGGCTTAGAAATTGAACGACTGCTTTGACTGTCCGTCATAATAATTGTACAGCCAAATATCATCATGAAGTTATTCCATGTGAGGATCTTCTCTTTATTCTCGACCCCTTCCACAGTTGAAGTAGAATATCATAGAATTATCTTCAGAATTTAAATTTAGCCAACATTTTATAGAGTTTACTCAAATAAATATATATTTTTTTCGGATTACGAACTGCCACAAGATAAATTCTTATCCCCAATTTGATAAGGACCAGCCTTGACTCATATACCCAAAGTGATGATAAGATTTGGTTAATTTCACCACTAACTACTACGTACTATTCTAGATTTTCAACAATTGGAAAACATTTCTAACATTTCTGACTCTCAGCTCATGTCTTATCAGCTATTCGCAGATAGTGATTATCGGTCACTTAGAGCATGATAAATATTATGTATTGGATTGAAGTGGGTAAATAATCTGATGAGCAGATTTGTATGATATCAAAATTGAGTTTACGCTTTCGTCGAATTTGATTTGACTGAATGAGCCAAGTTAACATATCTGGCCGCAACAGCCACTGTAGTTGTTGCACCTTGCTGTCCGGCCATATAATTATTTGCATTTCAGAAATTGTCGTTACAATATTTTGTTGTTTCTTTTCATTTCATTTGTTTCTTCACATTTTTTTTTCTTTTTGCATTTTATTTTATTATTACTTTTTTGTTTTGCTTTTATCGCTGAAACGTGCGCGACGTTGCGACTGAATTGTTGCAGCTTCAATATACTGAATATTTTGCAACTGAGGTTTTGAGTTTCATTAGCAATTTTGTTACTTTTGCTGCTGCTGCCGTTGCTGTTGCTGCTGTACCGTTGTTGCGCTGCAATGCAAAAAATTGTGGAATGCATTCGCATTTGGCAGTGCGCTTGTGGCAATGTATGCAATAGTTTTCGCTTGTGGTGCTACCGATGCGGACGGAAACTCGTCGCCGTCACTGATCCAAGCGAACAATCACAATAACAACAACAACAACAACAGTTCATTTTGTTTATGACGTTGACTTTGTTGTTGTTGGTTGAGTTGAGTTGACAGTATGTTGACCCAGCCGAACCTTCTACACATGCACATAGGCACATTTCAATTGGAGTATCGTCATATCTGGCATATGCGATCGGGCGGTGCGACTGTAAAGCGTGCACTACCCTCACAAAGTAGGTAGTCCAAGTACCACACTCATAGCGTGCCAATTTCGCGCTTACTCATTCAGCCGGTGCTCAGTCACAACAACAAGAACAACAACAACGTCAACCACACTGAACAAGTCTTTGTCCGAAACGTGTACGTGTCAGAACCGAAGCGTACCGAACAGAACAGAACAGATCCAAAAAAAACCAACTAGTACAGGTAGAAACCACAGAGATGCACGCCCACTGCACTGGTCACTGAAATGATAACCGGGACGGGTGGGGGGGTGGGGAGGTCTAGGGAAGAATTTTGTAGGTGGTGACCCAATCGAACCGAACAACCAAGCGTAACTAAATACAGTCTCTACAAATATGTGCGTATGTCCACCGTCCTCTCAATGGAATGGAACGGCCATCTTAGGCACGCCAAAGATTACATACCCTTGTAGACCGGAGTCGAATTATACTGTAAATTAAAAAAAAAACACACCGATAACATAAATTAGTCCAATATTGTTAGTATTTTTTTTTCCAACTGTTAATACCATAAGCACACGCATAACTGGTGAAATTAGTTGGGATAAAGTAATTCAAAAATAATTGTTCATACAATAATTCATCTATCGTCCAATTTTTCCTATGCGTAGCTCTCATGACATAGTATGATATAGTAGTAGACAGACGGACTTTTATTGACCGACGAAGAATGCGTCTTTTTCAATGCGTTACAAATTTTACGAAAAAAGTGTATACAAAGAAGAAATACTAATAATTCAAGACAGATTCTGAAATAAAAGCAATAAAGAATGAATAAGTGCACTGCTGTCGGAAATGCACAAGACTGTAAAACAACAGTTAGTCATAATGTAAAAAAAAAAAAATACTCTTAATCGATGTTCAATTGTTGCAGGTAGCACATATAAGAAAATAATAAATCAATTAAATTTTCCATTTTCCAAAAAAATTAATAAGACTTCCGGAAATTATGAAAATTAAAGAAGCCAGTTAAAATGAAAAAGATTTCAGATTATTGTGTAATCGTCTGTTTAATTTTAATGACTGCACCCATAAAGTCTGTGAATAAGGGTTGTGAACAACAAACCATCTAACATTAATATTATGAGTTTCAGTTCTCACAAACGCCATACCGGAAATGCTCAAAGTGTAAGTGTGGTAAATAAAAAATGGGTTTGAAACGTGTGGTTTTGCTTAACGCGGCGACTCTCTATGCATAAGGTATACCATTTCTAGTAAGTGACTCATAATCAAAAGATGTAATCCAAAAGAGATCAAACAATGTGTTTGCAATGCTCGCAAGCATTCCGGAAATGCTCGAAACTTGAAATGAAGAGCTATATTTTCAAACAAAGTTCAAAGCCTCGAAACGATTATATAACGCACTGTTTATTGTGGGTAAATATTATTTATCTACATTATTTTGTCACACAGCATCCAGAATTTGTGACAGCATTGAATATCATACACATACACACACACATAGAGCCAGACAGAGACACAAGAGAATAAGCAATTTTTGTTGTTGTATATGTACGAGATCGTACGAGAATTTATCCAGGTGTTTCCTCTAAAAGCGTTAAAAGTTTAATGCATGAATCATTCGCTGAAGTCAACCAACAACACTGCAGCCCATGTAGTTGGAGTGGGAGTGAAAACAAAAAAGTAGAGAGAGAGAGAGAGAGAGAGATATGGAGACAAAGCCAGAGAGAGAGAGAGAGAGCGAGCGAAGTTTAGCGAGAGAGCAAGCGCGGCATTCGTCAGTGTTGCCAAACGACTCCGTTGCAAAGAATGCTGAAGGCCACAAAAGGTCGTAAAATGTTCGGATTTGTGTTTTTTTTCCTTTTTTTTTTTTTCTTTTTTTATGCCAACGGCGGCTTTGACTTTGACGTCGATTTCGACTTCGACTTTAGCATCGTCTTACATTAATTTTTAATTTCGTTTATTTTTATTTTTTTTGTTGCTTTTCTTAAGTTTTCGGTTAATACTTTTGTTGGAAGTCGGCATAATAAATTTGTCACGAAATTTGTTTTTTGGGGCATTTGCGTTTCTGCAAATTATATAAATACGCTTCATACATATTTTTTAATTTCCTGTCTGTTTTTAATGGATTTGTCTCATAAAAGATTTATATTTAGCATTTAGTTGTAATGTTGAATACAGTTTTTTTTTTGAATTTCAAATAATTAAAGATATTTTTTTTCAAATATTTTTCAATCCCTTTCAAAAGCGCACTTTTATTTATAATTTAATTTCATTTAATTTGTCTACGAGATTTGCAGGGTATAATGAGTATAATAAATAATTTCCTAAAGTTTATTATTATTTTGTCGTCTCTGCTTTGAACTTTTTGCGTAGGCGCTGCACGTGTGCAAAGCGAACAGCAGTGGAACGAACAACAACAACAACAAAAACAGAAACAAAAACAACGACGACGACGACGACGACACCCCCAACTGGGCTCGAGGGCACGCCCATGCCAAAGCCATGGGTAATTGCGCATATGCTAGCTAAATATCAGATTGCTGTTGCTGTTGTTATTCTTGTGCACGCTTAATTAATTAAATAATACATGCATAAATAAATAATTGAGATTCTCTCTCTTGCTGGCTTGTTGGCCTGCGCAGAACAAAAGACTTAAGCGACAAACTTGACGCAGCGACTCAACCCTGCTAAACAAAAAACAAAAACAAAAACAAAGCAGAAAACAGAAAACAGAAAAAAGAGCAACTATCACGCCACAAATTACATACCCTAGCGCTGCGCAGTCCATTTGCTAATAACTAAATTTTGCTATTATATATATGACCAAGTCGTTCGATGCTGATGACATACAACCGATAATAAACAATCCGTTCGATTTTCGCTTATATACAAAGTGTGATAGCCACTGCAAGGGTGTAAACACGCTCGCACAACTGTCGGGCGGGGCGTGGCCGCCGTTGCCGGCTGCTACGTTCCAGTTGAGTACCGCTGAACCTTTGCTATGAAACCACACCGACACTCACACAGACACACCTGCCGAGTAACGACACCCACATAAGCGACGCCTTTGGGTCTTAGCCTTGAAAAAAGCAATAACTGAATCAAAAACCGCTACAGCAACAAAAAATACTATTTAGCGCTTGCCTCGCAAGCTGTTGCCTTGTGTAAATTTATTTGACATGCAAATAATTGCATAAATGTGGTTCACTACGGTATCGCATGGCTTCGAAATAATTTACAACTGAACAATAATTACATTTGTGGCGTTTGTCAACTCGTATATTCAAGTCCTGTAAGACATATATTGCTGGCTACAAAGGGATGAGTGAGTTTTTCGTTTTGTGTGGCTTATAAACCGGTATCTGCTTCGAATATATGTACCAAGGTTTTGTTTTATAATTCTTAAGCCCAATGGGCTCGCATTCCCTTCACATTTAATTGAAAATTGTCTGCTACAATTGACCAACTTAATATCGTATGTATTGGCTGGATCTCGGCTTCAGATGCTTGTTATTTAATATACCACATTGTATCATAGATTCGTGATTTGTTGTTGACCAAGTCTTGGGCAACCTTTTTAACGGTCAACACTAGACGCTTTCATTTAATAATAGATTTTCAAGGCATTTGACAATAAACCGAAAAACTGTATGGGAATTAAGTGGCTCGTAGCCCCAGTGAACTCGCTTTTAATTTCACTTCCATTAAAAAGACTTAAAATTACATACATATATCATAAATAAAAGTTAAATTAATTGCTCATATAGAAATTGCTTGTAAGCAAGCTTTTTTCCGCTAGCAAACACACACACACACACACACTCGTACACACACAGATAAAATGAAAAAGTTATCATTATTGTTGCTGTATTTTGTTTTTGGGGCTGTTGCGCATGCCTAAAGCACAATTCATGTTGTTTTGCATACCCGGTAAACATTCTACATTTTTCAAAATTAAATGGGTTAATAGTGTAAAGTTGTGTACATATCGCATATAGTTCTCCCGATTTCCTTATATCGATTAAAATCGATTACCGATGACAATAAATGTGACAATTTCAATTGGCATTATGCTGAACAACTGTTAAAATTTTGGTTGTGGTTGCCTGTACTGTATACACGCACACACACACGCACACACCTATATGCATGCTTACATACGATACGATATAGGGTGTTTCTTAGTCGAGCTTTCGACTAGAGCACTATTTTTTATTTTAATATATCTTTTCATTTTTTTCGGCTGTGTTTTGTGCTTGTGTTTATTGTTGTTTATGCTTTATGCTCTTCTGCCACAGACGAGCTATGTGAACTTTTAGAGCAGAGCTGCCCTGGTTCAGGGTTGCGTCATTTAAGTTCAAGAATTGCGAGCTATAAACAAAATCTTAATAATAGAGGAAACTCACATTTCTAAACATAGCATAGAGCATCCTTAGAACACGCTTTTTGAATAATAATAAAAATGATTCGATTTGAGAAAGCTTTTTATGAACAATGATTTTGTCAGTTTGGTTTTGGGGTTTAATGGAAATCTTGATTACAATGCCGAACCTTTGGCAGTTCTAGGAATTTCTTTTGAATCTATTGTTGTTGTGGCATTCCGCTGAAGTTCCTCTGGCTGACAATTGTGTCACACCCCTCTCTTTCTCTTTCACTCTATCTATCTGCATCTCTCTCTCTCTCTGTCTGTCTGTCTGTCTCTCTGTCAGATATTGACGTTTTCAATTTGTGGTTGAGCCGCTTGTTTTTATTTGGGCTGCGCAGTCGCAACGCTCATAAACTAGCGTTTTTATGATCGGGCCTGCTGTTTGGCTGTATGTCCCCTATCCCTGGTTTTGTTCCTGGCCTGTCCTACCTCTAATTTATTTTTAATGAACTGTCGTCCGTCATTCAGGGGCTCTTTTATGTTTCGGGTTCTTAGAAAGAGCGCAAAAGGTTTCATCTCTGCTCTCGCTCTCTCTCTCTCTCTCTGTAAAAAAAATGATCAATGATTGACATTACATTCTCGTAATCGTATTCGTATTCGAATTCGTATTCGTATTTGTCTTCGTATATGTTTGCACTCGCACTCCCGTGCGATGCTTCCCCTCCCCGCGAACCTTTCCATTCTCTTTCATCTTGAACGTTGGCGTTTCACTTGTTTTGGGAGCGGGGGAGATTTGATTGTTCTGTAAAAAGCTATTGAAATTTAAGTGGCAGTTGCCATCCTTTGTTATGGATTGTGAAAGGTTTGTGCTGTTTTAAGGCTAGGGCGAGGCATTTAGCATTTAACGCTTTCTACTGTACAGTGAATACTCAGCTCAGTGGTCAGCTTCAAATATGATGTTGAAAACATAATTGTGGCTAAAATAAAGAATTGATATTATCATTAGATATATATATATATATATATCAATCTAGCTTCAGTTTCTGAAACTAACTCAGCTGAAGTTGGCGAAATTTGTTAGATTTGCTATTGAACTGATTTCAGGTTATATTGGTATAATCAAGTTATGGTTATGTGTACACTAAATAAAGTAAAATAAAATAAAAATCTATAAATATACCAGCTTATTGACGCATAATCCTCAAGGGAGATGGCTTGTTACCAACTTGTCAATAAACAGAAATGATTGCAGTTGCTCATGTGGAATGCACACTGTATGCTATATTCAATTACAGGTATTTTTTCGCTTTTACTCTGCCGTTCTGAACATTTGTCATGTGGTTATATATCATTTACTCATCATCTTACTGTTTGTTTTGTCCGTTCTTAAGGCATTTTCTTTTGACGCTGCTGCTTCTCCCCAACTCTTTCTCCTTCAATATGAACAATAAATTATATTGTTTTGGCGTTCTCCAACCCCAACCACAACCCGAGACCCTCCCCCCACTCCCAACCAATTTATACAAAACAACAAATGGGTATTCACTTTGTTCTGGCTTTGGTCCGGCTGCGTCTGGTTTGGCGAATCTGAATCCGAAACCGATTTCGAATGCGGTTGCCACCAGCATTTAATACCTCTACCTTTTTATAACACCACACGTATACCCACATACATACATATGTATGCACATTTAATGATAATGATAATGATAATGATGATATTAATAATAATCACGATAATCATTTTCTCCTGAATGTTTTATTTTTTATTTTTGTTGGTTTTTGTTTGATTTGTTTATTGAGGTATTCATTTCATAAACGCATGAAACAAATTTCGTGCGATGAAGATGTGAGTAAAGCATTTGCTAGTGTAGTTTGCTGATTGATTGATTGATTGATTGCTTGGCTGGTGGATTGATTGATTGATGGACTAACTGACCGGCCGTCTGTCTGTCTGTCTTTCTGTCTGATGCTGTGTGTATAACTGTAGCTGGTTCGCCTTGAAAACGCAACTCGTTTCCGTCGTTTCCATCGCTGTCGTCTCCGTCACCTGTTGCCATCACTTTCACTCTTCGAACCCGCTCTTTGCATAACTCCCCTGGGTGCTCAGCTTTTGCAACTTGAACTTTGTCTGACCCGCTGGCGCCGCTAAGCGACGACGTTGCGGAAACTCATTCAGATGCCACCGACAACAGTCACAATTCAAATGAAACAAAAAACAACAGCAACAAAAAAAAAAAAATAAAATAAAAATTAAACTCGATTGCGCAATATCCGATTGGTTGTTGTCGTTGTTGTATTAGATAGTTGCTGTTACTGTTGTTGTTTTTGTTGTCGTTGTTGATGTTGTTGTTGTTGTTGTTGGCGCCAAGTTGGCAAAGCCTCTTAACAATTTGTGGCACCTGCTTAGTTGCTTTTCTTTTTTGTCTGTAGGTCAGCAGCACACCAGAAACACCACAAAAAAAAAAACAAAAAAAAAAACAGCAACAGCAAACAGGATGACTTGTCGGACTTACTTCCCCAAATATTCTACGGATTGTCTGTCTATTTTTTATCCCCTTGTACGGCGTATTATAATGTTGTCGTTAAGTTTGACGAAGACTAGATAGGCTAGACTCGTTGAGTCGATAATAGCCATGTCCGTCTGTCTACCTATCTGTGTATGTCTTTATCACTATATCAATGCCAAACTTACCCAATATGCTTGTTATTGTGCTTTTCACATTTCACATTCTTGTATAAAAAACTTATTTGCTTAACCCGCTTTCTTAATCTTAACATTTGTGCTAAAACTATCAATATCGGCCTACTGTATAATATAGCTTTCATTGGAGCAATCGGTCGGTTATTTTCTATTTATAATGATATTTAGTTTTACAATTGTAAGTAATCTTTGGCTTGCCCAAGATAGTTTGTTTTTTTTATTATTATTTTTTCTATGCCCGCTGAGTCATAGGTTGCAACATTGCAAGCGAACTTACAACAGCACTGAAAGAAAACCGAACTCTATGCTGACTTTTGATAATTTTTGTTGTTTGTTTTAAAGTTGATGTATTTTATGCCTATTGTCATTTCAAAGTGATTATTAACTAAATGCAACTGCACAAATCTCTGGCCATTAACTAAGGAACAAAAGGCTCAAATTGCTTTGGACTGGATATTAATTATTAATAGTCCATAAGTACAATCTATAACATATGTTAAGAGTATATGCATATATGATTAATAATATGTGCCTTCAAAACTTGATATGCAGTTCCTTTTCACGTAAAGATTACTTTGATATGCAGTCTGTCATTTTATGGTATTTCAAGTGAAATTTGCACAGATAGATTTTCAAGAAAAGTCCGAATAGCAATTGGTGTTTTTAGTCGATTAGTTAGCTCCATGCCTGTTGCTGATGTTGCTGCTGTTTTTGTTATTGTTGTTGCTGTTGGCCACGTCTCATTTCACTCGACGCTGTTGAGTGCCTTGTTTGGCTTCCTTCTGGCTGCCGCCTGCCTGCCTGCCTGCTGCACGCCTAAGTGGATTTGTTGTCGCTGCGTGCGTTCGCCTTCCATGCGCTTTATTAGCCACCGTGCACCAGTTGGCGGCGTCTCTTGGCGTGTTTCACATTACATTTTCATGGCAAGCCAACAAACGGGCAGACACACAGACAGACAGATAGTCAGACAGACAGATAGACAGATAGATAGACACAGTAAGACGGACAGACTACGAAATTGTTTTCTAATGTCAAAGACACGATCAATTACAAGAGCTTTAGTCTCGACTCGGCTCGTGACGTTATCGTTGGCCGGAGGAAGGGGTGAGTGGCAATTGGAGTATTTGTTGGGGGTGGGGCTATTGACTTAGGTATTGGAGCCTTTAGGTAGGAGAGAGCCTAGCCCCCGAAATGAGTCGTCGCATTTGATTTGACAGGCTGTGCAGCAGACGTGATTAGCATTGATATCGGATTGGGTATACATATAAATCAATGGCATTTCCATTGTATATTCGTATATGCACAATATCGAATTGTGCTCGGAATAATGAGCAATGTGAACCCTTAAACCAACCACAGCATTGCAATTGCTATCCATATTATCCGTATTAGATTTTCTGATGTTTGGCTTATGCAGTAGATGATTATTGTTGTAAGTAACTTATGCGAAGCCATTTATTTTTGTCTATTTTTCGTATGAATAAATAAATAATTGAATTGCTTTCCGGCTTTCACATATTTTTCGACTTAAATATTTAATCAATGCCCACAGATGGAGACAACAAGTGTGTTCCTATGCTCATTAATTATCCGATTATTAACTATAATGTGAAATAATATTGTAAATGTATTTATTTTAAGATGGAAGATACATTTTTTTTTCGATAACCAGATTAAAACAATTGATATTTGATCCCAATCTTCTTTACTTTTCATTTTTCTCATTGCCGATTGTTTTGTGCAGTGCACAATAATACTTCATTGCTTATAGATAGGTGCATAGAACCTATCTACCTACCCCAATAGACATCTATTATCGCATTTTTGGTATTATTGATTAAACACACACACATTTCTCAGACTCATTTTTGTTCTATTTTTCTCTCTCTCATTGCAGGTAAGCACAACCAACAACTTTATTTGTATTTGCCGCCTGATAAGCGCAGTGAAGTGGAAAACCGAAAATTGGGAATTGGGAATTGGAAATTGGAAATTAGAAATCGGTGTCTGTCAGGACTGATAAGAGCCAAACTGTATTGGTAATAAATAATGCGTCGTCCGTCGATGACCCAATTGAATATGTTCTTCGTATTCGTTTGCTCAATTTGACAAACGAAACGCAGCCACAAAATTGACACATGCCGCAGATGCCACAGATGCCGCAAATGCAGTGAGTCGTGAATTGAAATGAATCGAGGTGCTGCCTGCTTGCCACAAAATGCTGTCAATCTGGTTGCCAATCGGGTTAGTGGCACCTATTGACTTTGAACTTTTATTATTATTAGTTATATTTTGCTGCGTAAGCGTGCTAAATTGTGACATCACATTGCAGATATAATAGATATATAGATATATACATATTTTCGGATGTCATTAGCACATTTATTAATACATTAAGATTGTTGGCGAATCATGATAAATCATTTATTGATGACCGCACGAAAGAAATACTGAACTAGTTGACAAACTCAACATATTATTTGCATTTCGATTAGTTGACTTGGTTGACCACCATCCACAGTTGACCCTTTTTTCCACACAAGCATTGACTGAGTTGACCATCAAAATTGACTTGTTTATCGAAACTAGTTTAAATCATATTTAGTCCCACTGTAAGCTGCCTTGTCATGCGCACAAATAAAAGTTGCAACTTAAAAGCTCCTTAGCAAATCACCTTCAATTAATACCTACTTGGTATTGGTGCCATTACGTCTATGGTTTTGGGGTTTGTTTTCCAGCTAAGTATCTATCTTATCGCTGTCAGCAATAGCTGAAAACGTAGTCTTCAAAATATGGGTAAATGGAAACAACTAAATACCAACAATATATTATATTCGGCAACAATAACCACATTTATTGGCTTATCTTTGATGACTTTAAAGCTTTTGAAAGCAGTCGACAATGATGTGCTTTTAGTCAAGACAAACACCACGAGTAGTTAACAAATACCGCCGAGCGGTCATAGATGGCGCCACTCGATGGTGTAAACTTCCGCAAATCGTATTGTTTATTTAATTACGTGCTTTATTTACGTTTTGTTACAACGTGTAGTATATCCAGAGATGATAATTAAATAAAAGATTAAGTTTAATCTTTATCATCGCTTAGAAGTTAGAATTAAAAACGTTTCACTTAATGAGAGATTACTGTAGATAGATAAAGGTATACATATAAATATTTTTTTCATGCAAATCTATAGATAATATCTACTGATTATCGGACAATTAAATTGCGTTCTATGCTACTCGTAGCTAGTCGAGAACATTATCTATTCGATAGCACACTAATATCGATTTGATTATAATGAAATTTGAATGTTGAATATTGGAAAAGCCAAATGCACAATTGCTGTTCCACTTGTTATTCATTTAATCTGTGCACGCTTCCAAGTGCCCCTCGATTGTTCAGTGGTTTTCACAGTATTCACACGCCAACCGATGCCGCAATGGGAGCAAATCAGCATTCATTCATTCATCATTCAACATTCACACGCACATTTAATTTTTTTTTTTTTTTTTTGATGCAGGGATTGCTGAGAAGCAGTCGTGTGTGTGGCGACATCTAGCGTCACGAGCATACAACTCTCAAGAGAGCGAGAGACTTGCGCTCAACGGTAACTTATGCTTGCAACATTTTTTTTGTTTTATTTTTTGCAACCTTGCTGCGATGACCTTGAGACCGGATGTCAAAGCGCAGTGAAGCAAAGCGACTCTTTGAAGTGCTGTTGCATTGACAACCTGTCTTCTTGCTCTTTTTCTCTCTCTCTCTCTCTCTTTCTCTCTCTGTGCGTGTGTAAAGCTCGAAAAAAGAATAATAAAAAGAAACACATAAAAAAGCCACATAGAACTTGGCGGAATGAGGATCGCAGAGGAACTCATCCAAATGTACTGTACATTTTAAAATAGCACTTACATTCATTATCATTTAAAAATAAAATGATCATATTCCATTATTGCCAAATTATTATTAATACCCACAAACTAATCATAATGTTGTTTATTATTTAATACTTCAAAGCAATTAGTTGTTAAAATAGGTCACAAAAGCACAGTTCTGTTCATGATACGCCTCCATATTGCAACTACGTGATACGTATACGTATTACGTATACGTTTTTGCTACCCATCAAGTTCTACGAGGGGGTGGGGAGAGTGACAGCGGCTGCGAACAATGCAAAAGTTAAAAAACGTACTCAAGTCAAAGCAAAAAGCATCGACAAAAATTAGGTGAAATGGTGAATGAACTTGCCCGCCTTTTGTTTTAGTTTAGGCCAACATAGAAACACACGCGCACACACACACATACATACACAAGCGCATACATCTATAGTGTTAGACGCTCCAAGCTACAAGCTACAAGCCGCCCAAATGGACCAGTCAAACCGCTTGGACAGCGTGCAAACACGCGACTGCAAAACGAGACCAGCTCTGAAAAGTACGTGAAGCAGTAAACACTAAAAATGTGTAAGGAAATATACAAGAAATCAGCTGAGCGCGCGAAAGATAGAGAGAGAAAGGGAGAGTAATAGAGAAAGAGAGCTTTAGCGAAGTTCTGTGTAAAAATATCGAACAAGCATTTGTCATTTACATTTTAAAGCTCTGATTGAGCAGCTGTTGCTCTCCCATTCTCCCGTTTTGCCGTTCTTGCTTGCTCTCTTTGCTTGCTGGCTGGCTCATTAGTTGCGTGTGTGTTTCGCTTGTGCTTTGGGTGGGTGGTGGTGAAACGGCGCCATGTATTGCTGTCTTACTTTGCCGTTTGGCGGTGACACACAGCTTTATTTATTTTGGCTTTTCTCTATTTTCGAACGGAAGTCTTTGTCTGTCTGCCACTAATGAGACGTCTATCGAATTAACGGTTTTCAGCGCCCAAAGCTTTGACAACACCAGTTGAAAACAAATACATGCATAAATAACTGATTATATAGATACATACATGCATACACACACACACGCACGCACATACGGATGTAGTAGATCAGTTGCTACAGTTTGCGAGCCACTGTGCTTGGGTCGGCAAATTGTAAGCTAATTGAATTTGTTATAAATTAAATGTTTCTATAAAAGGGAATTGAATCGGATTTTAATATTTTTTTGTGTTCAAATAAAACCTCAAATCACAAATGATTTTAATTGCACTTTGGGTTACTAACTTTCAATAAACACACACACATTTATATATATATACTAATATGTATATGTGTATACATATACACATTGATTTTAATAATATGTTATTAATATGCTCACTTCGATTTACTTCCTGTTTTATTTCTGATTATTTTGCACACACACACCGACAGCAAAATTTAATGATTACAATAATAAATTGAATATATGCATGTTTGCAAGTGCATACATGCATATATACATACATAAATACATACATACTCATATCTGAATAAATTTTAAGTTGGTTTTGCGTTTTGGTTTTCTCTCATTAATTATGCCAACGATGCGGAGGCTTTTCATTCGTAAAGGAAGCTTTCCAGTTCGTTTAATTTCATTACGTTTACAGGCTAGAATTAATTTGATAACCAACAGCAACAGCAACAGCAACAATAACAAGATTTTTGCAGCCGAAGGCCAATTCATTTTTATGTTTGCTGGCCTGCCCCAAAAGGGGATGTGGAAAAGGAAATGATTGCCATCGTTTTGCCAAGTTCTTGCCAATTATGCAATATCATCCCCCCAACCAGTCCCCTTCTTCCTTGAGCGCCCTCGGCAATTGTCTATTTTATGTATATATTTACATATATTTGTCTCTCTCTCTCTCTCTCTCTCTATCTCAGTGGAGTTCCTACCTGTCGTCATCCTGTGGTTGGCCGCCTGCAGATTTGCATTCTTCTTCATTAGCCAAGCTTTGTTGTTCCCTTTTTTGACTTGTAATGAAATGTGAGTCCATTGACTTTCTTACTGAATATGTTGTTATAAAATGTTGTAGCTAGAAAATAAAGCAGTACACTAGAAAGAGTATTAAAAAAACGAGTAACCACGCAAAAAATAGTTGAAATTTTGGTTGGCATTTCAACAAGCTGTGTGAAAATGTGATTAACTGTTTTGTGTATATATTTGTGTATATTATTTGTTAAGAGCATCAACAGGTTGACTGGTTTAAGCTGCGCTGATTTTGCTTGCAGCTCTGTTGTTGTTTCTTGTTTGCGTTTTTTTTTTTTTTGCGTGCCTATTTACGTTCCGCTTGACAAACTGGCAACTGGCAAACTGGCAAACAGGCAGACTGGCTAACTGCTCACCCTATGGTCTGGTGTGGCATGGCATGGCCAAGAGGCGCATTCAGTAATTTTTTTTTGTGCTGGTCATTCCATTCATTGTTCTCCCCGGGTTCTTTGGTCACCTTCACGTTTGAGAGCCACTGGCCGACATGCACGTATGCATGGCATGCAAAGTTTGACGGCAACTGATGCCTGCTTGCAATTGTGTTTTGTTTGTTTGTTGCTGCTCGCTCTAACGTCAAAGCATATTCACAGTTCAGTTCGCTCTCAATCACGCTCTCTCTCTCTCTCTTTTTCTCTCTCTCTCTCTCTCTCTCTGGCGCTGTTCACCTGTCGCGCTGCATGATCGCCGCCACATCGGCGTCGCAACGATTTGGCTTTGGTGTGTGCGAGTCGACTTCAGTTTTAAAACGAAACGCGAGCGCAGCGCACTTCGCTCATTGCTTGGCTCGCTTACTCGTTGCGTCGCTCGTCGTCGTTGGTTCGTAGTTCGCATCTACGACTCTTGTTGGTGTTGTTGTTGTTGCGTTTTTTGCGCTTGTTACGCAGTTATTTTTTGTTTATTTAGTTTTTAGCTGTTGTCATTTATTTAACACAACAAGTGCGCGTAATTGTTGTTGTTTTTGGTTTTTGTCATCGCTTTTTTACTGTTTTTTTTTTTGTTGTACTGTTGTTAACAAGTGTTTGCCAAGGCAATTTTTGTGAGTGTACGAATGGATGTACTACGAATCAATTTAAATTGTAGCTTAAAACAATACTTAAAGTGAACTTGTTTTTTATCTAAATTTGAGGCGTGTGTTATCTGTACACATATGAGTGCCTATATAGTCATATATAAATTACGTATTAATGCAGATAGCAAACATTCTTGGAAAATGATGTATAATTTACATACGATTCCCGCATGCAAGAGGCGAATGTGAGAATAGATTCTTATTATTCGGCTTCTGCTTCTGCTTCCTCTGCTTAGCTGTGCTTAGCTTCCCATGACGCCAATTTCCAGTGCAGCAGGAAATGTCGCTAGTGTGAGCGAGTGAGAAAGAGTGAGAGAGAGAGAGAGAGGGAGAGAGGGCTACACTGCGGAGGCGGTCGGCTTAACGAAAGGAAGAATTTCAAGTGCTGTGCGTCTGTCTTTCTTTCTGTCTTTCCCAGACATTATCATCATCATTATATTTTCTCATTCTTCGTTTCTTTTGCTCACATTTCGATGGCTTCTTTTTGTTGTGTGTCTACCTAAATAGGAGTAACAATTCCAGAGGATCTTTTGTTTGTTTTTCTTTTCCTTTTCTCTCTCCAGGAATACATACACACACACACACACACACACACACACACACACACACACACATAAAGTCATTGGTTTTTCAATTAAACGCGACAGCAAATAAATCTATTTGGGTCTCGGATTAGGCAGCTGGGCAGGCAGCAGCAGCAGCAGCAGCCTTGAGACTGAGACCAACTTTCACTTGCGAGGAATGCAACAAACTATAAACACCATGCAACATGTAACCAACAAATAACAACTTACAACTAACTACATCAGCAGTTGCCTGTTCCACCTGCACAGTTCTTGTTCTGTGTTCTGTGTTCTCTGGCCTTGAAAACTTGTTAACTCGTTCTGACTGAACTGACCCAGTGTGCAACTTTTCCACATGCCAAACACACAAATCATACATGTTAATCATACATATTAAATATATATATATATATATATATATATATCTTGTATATGAGAAATTCAATTGCTCGACTTGCAGAATTGCAAAGAAATATTTGGCTACTGTTTTTGTATATTCTTATTATTTATATACCGTCCAGATAGAGAGAGAGCGAGAGAGAGAAAGAGAGAGAGATAGGCTTTTGTTTTGGCTAGTTTCTATGTGACGCCAAGTTGTTTATTTTCGTCGGTTTTACTGTAGTCACTTTTACTAATCTAATCATTTTGAGTTGTGGGTCCTGCATTGATAAAATAACCAAATGCTGACTAAACACAAAAATGTACTTTTTTACTGATAAAATATTTGTATTTGGGTCTGGTTTTGGGTTTGCGTTTTGGGTTTGAGTTCTGGGGTTTAACCCAAATATTTGCAGGCTCAATGAAAGTGGAAAAAGATGTCAAGCTCTTAAGGTTTCAGAGAAAACTCGTAAATCATTACCCATAAATAAATCGTACAAAAGCACATGCGTATGAATCTCGGCAAGTCTTAGTATTTTGATTAATTATTATACATTCATGGTTCTTCAACTTGAAATTGTGTGTGAGTTGTACGAGCCTCAAACGAATTTTTTTTTTTTTTTGGTATATTACACAAGCTGTTCAATCATACTTTGAGTGTTTTCATATGAGTTTTCCTGATAAACTCACTGCCTAAATTCTTAATCTAATTTGTGTTCTGCAATGATCCAATTCTGCACGCGCGATCCAATTAGGTATATATATATATATATATATATATAAATGCTTGTTTCATTTTATTGATATCGATTTCTGGGCTTAAACCAAAATCAATATAAATCGATTTCTGTGTATAAGCAACAAAGAGTGTTTGTGTGCAGAGTATCTCATAGTCGGCCAGACTCGATTACTCGATTACGCTTAGTTGATTCTGTGTGTGATTTTGGCTATTGTTTCCACAGAATACGTATTACCGAAAAACCCTTAAGCCAAATTTTATCTCAGCTGCCTCAACTGGCAACTGGCAACAATTGGCAACGCAAATAAAACGTAACCAGTTAACAAAGCTCACGGCTCACGGCTCACGGCTTAAGGCTTACGGCTTACGGCTTACGTTTTTTGGCTAACAGCCCAGTTAGCGCACAGTGGACATTGGGCAAAGACAACAACAACAATGGGCAATATTAAAACAAACAGCCAAAACATAAACACCAATAAAACTGCCACATTAAATGCACAGTTAAATGCTGAAGCGGTCAACTCACGTCATCTTTTGCCTGACCCCTCCCCCACTTCCCCTTCTCAGCACGACGCTCCCACTCCCGTCCACATTCCCCCGCAAGCGCCACCCGCTCTGACTAGCTGTACTCCTCGTCTGTGTTGGCCTGTCGATAAACGCCGATAAAAAGGCTGCGGCAAAAGTGTCGCCAGCTCGCATTGAGCAGCAGTTCGAGAGGGAGAGAGAAAGAAAGAGAGAGAGAGAGAGAGAGAGAGAGAGAGAGAGATGGAAGGATGAGGTGTAATGAGAGGAGTGAAAGTGACAGTGAACTCGATTGACCCGTTGTGTTATCTTCCGTATACTCTGCACACCACAAACCCGCAAAGAGTTGCTTCGCTTCATTCTCAATCACATTTCATCATGCGTGAGAGAGAGAGGGATATAGATTGAGAGAGAGAGAGAGATAGAGCAAGCAAGCAAAATTGGAAATATGCACAATAAATTGATTAGATTGCCTGTAAGTGGTTTGCGGGTAGATTACATCTAGCGATTAAAGATTAAAGCTAAAGAGTATTTTATAAATGGAAATCAATGGCAATCAAAAGTTGATTATTACTTAATATCCAATCTGCATAAATACGTAATCAAAGATGGAAAAATTTTATTCAGTTTAAGCGATATTTTTATTCGCCAAAAGCTGAAAGCTTTGGTTGCTGTACATAAAAAAAAAACAGCAATTAAAATTAGAAATTTTTAGGTATTCTTAGCTCATGTAGAGGTTCCATTGGAAACTAGAAAAAAACATATAAGAGACCGATACCATCTTCTCCAACCCCATTGTTAACATATAAATGAATTCCTGACCATCATCAACAGTCGATCAAATCATTTCCGTTTCTTTTTCTGTATAAACAAGTCAATCTCAGAGATTATAAGAGACGAAGAGACGAATTTCACTTGATCGATAATTCTTTGCCTGTGTCGATACAAATCGATATACGATTACCATAACTACTGTTTCCTAGACATAGAACACTTTATTGATCTGTGAAGAGAGCAGCACAATAATCGAAGCGAGCACGAAAACGATTCGACTATTGACTAACCAAAAGTTCACTTGCCACTTCAGGGTATTTGATAGTCGTGCCTACCGCAAATAGCTCGCAATCAACTGACTGTTTCTCCATTTGACTGGCCCCAAAAGGGCGAAGGTACTTACTCTTTATTGTTGTTGTTGTTGTTGTCTTTTCACTTTCGTCTTGTAATTATAATTGGCCACCGTTTCTTAGCTGTTTTTCTTTTCTGTGCAATTAAGTAAAAGCCGTGCATTTAAATCAATTAAATGTGTGTTACTCAATCAGCAGCGCCGAGGTTCAATCAACTTTTAAGGGGGCTCCAAACACTCTCACACATGTGTGTGTGTGTGTGTGTAAATAGCTAACCGGTTCATAGTATGCACACATACTGTGTGTGTGTGTGTGTGTGTGTGTGTGTACCTACGTACCAACAACCAACTGCTGCTGCTGTCTATGTTACCTTTTTCCACATTCTCCCAAAAATAAAACGTTAAAGCGCTCCTTTTTTTGGCAATCCCAATTACGAGTAAACTTTTTAAGAGGCTTTTGTTGTTTTTCTCTTTTTTAAGTATATCATATATATGTATATACATATATATATTTATACATATGGTTTTTAAAGTATTTTTCTTTTGTTGTTGATCGTTGCTATTGCTGTAACTCTAAGTGCACCTTGTGGGACTTCACTTAAATGACGGCATGCCAAAGAAAGTTATTCATTGAGTTGTTGCTGTGTTTTCCATGCTCATTAATTGCATGTTCCCAAGTTACAACCACACTTAATGAAGTTGACGAAATGTTAAGAAATGTTTAGAAATCCCACACAAAACTTTACAGCTGTGCTTTATCAACTTAATCTGTGACAGGCAATTTGTTATGACAAACCAAAAACAAGCTAATAACAATCTGTATTTATGGGATAAACAATCCATCATCTAAGCCCATTCCGTTCATATATCATATATATAGCATACACATATATATCATATCTTTTTATGAGTATATTTATTTAATTAAAGTGTTCGATGGAGAAACTCTAAATACCAATAAATATCAGTTCTTTATGAAGAAGACACTTTAATGTAGGCAATCATTGTTGTTAGGGAAAAACCCGTAGAACTAAATACATTTTTCCTATCGAAAGCACTTACGATCTTTGGGCAATCTGGTTCCGTAAAGTTCTAGTGGGTAAAATAATCTGACCTAAGTGTAAATCAACCAATAAAAGAATGTTTTTAAATACAAGCCGAGCTGGTCTGGCTAGCTTTTTGAAAATGTGTAGAAAATCAATTCATAGCTATGACATTTGGAAAATATTTTCTCCAACGCGACGACTTCTTAAGCACAAAAGCACAAGCATTTTCTTCGGCAACTTAGAGAAAGCTATATTGAAACGTTTGTCTAACATTAAGTATCATCATTAATTTACTGGCATCTATCACTGCTGCCACAAACTAATGATTGTCTCCACACCGAACCAACCAAACGCCAGAAGAGAAGAGTGCTTGCAGCAAGCAGCAAGCAACAAGAAGCAAGAAGAGAAGCGAGCAGATATTGAGTGTGTAAACTTCATTGATCGATTTATGGAGTTTATGGTCTCGTTTGTTGTTGTTTTTTTGGTTTTTGTTTTTTGCGAAACTTGTTTAGTCATCATTTTCATGAACTGAGCAATAACAACTCCGTCTGGTTTTGGTTCCTCTTGGTGATTCGCCGCTGCCAAGTGTTTTACAAGTTCTTTGGATTAGTTTTGCGTGTGAACCATAAACATTATTTGCCCATATGCCACCGGTATCTAGGCACTCAGCCCGGTCTAACTGCTCAACCAAGTGGTGGCAAGCATTTCTACTACCTACTTGCTCCGCCACCGGCTGTTGTTGTACTCAGTCCGCACCATTGTCTACTTGCGAGTAGTCTGAAGGCACGGCACCTCGGCAAATTAAGTGCACTTTCATATGAAAGCAAACGGAAAAATCAGAGCAAAAGTTGATGAGCCGCTAAGTTAGTCTCCACGCGGCACTCTCTATGCTCTATGATCTCTCTATATCTACATATATATATGTATATATATATATATATGTAAGTACTTGTGCTGTGCTTATGGGAACCCATAGTCAGCCAAGCTTCCAACTTGAATTGCTGCCCTGTGATCGCAATTATAACTGCGCTTTCTTGTCCATCATTTGTTGCAATTGTTGTTGTCGTGTTCATACATATACACTCTATTGTTTGTGTCATTTGTTTTGTGGAATATCTTTTTGATAATGCCCCCCTCCCCCTCCACTGCTCTCCTTTCACACACATGTGGAGAAATGCTATTGCGAAATTAGCTGATGAGTGGCCGCTGACTAAGCTGTGAACCACTCTCCACCCACACCAACAATCAAAGCGCACCACGCAACCACTCGACTGATAATGCACACCCAGAAAGAATGCTCCAGTTAACAGTGCTCGACTGGCAGTTACCCAATATATACGACAATTGATAGAGGTTACCCACGGCGAACCAAGTTTACAGTTTGTGATGAGGCTTCTTCATCTTTATATAATAGTTGTATAAGTTTTTCGGATTCAATTGAAAATTTAAATTCAGCAAATGTGTTGAGTACAGGGTATTAATATCGTACGGAAGACAATGCCAAATTGCGATTATAACTTACATTGGCCACTAGAAAGCGTTGACATTAATCACCCAAAATGGGAAATTCACCTGGCATTGATTTTTTCCATTGTTCCGCGCCACGGGCCGATAAGCAATCGGCGTCAGTGATTAAAGGTAAATAAATAAATACGAGTTGCTTGCACTGCGTGCTGTGGTCATTACTATTCCTGTATATAGTAATACTAGGCCAACAAAAGTTGTCTCGCATTATTAGTCAGATCTATGTATCAGCTGATAACACAGCAAAAATAAAATAAAATAAAAAAAGCGAACACGATCTGAATTTGCTGCTAATTACCTGTGTACACACATTTATATCTCGTTAATCTTTAATCATACATATTATATATATATATGTATATAAATTTATATACGCAAATCATAAGATCTCGCAGAGAGCATTTGAATGGCGCATTGTGGCTCGGCGGGCCTAAAACAGTGGCTCCTTTCACCTGGCCTCTCATCCATGCGAGGGGTGCTCAAACTTTCCAATTTAAATGCTTAGATCGATTGTTTGTTGCTGCTTGGAAGCTACTCAGCTTAGCTTAATCAGCTGAGAACTGCTAATGAACAGATATGTACAGATGTACACACATGATATAAGCATTGCTTATCTAACTATTCCTCAGCTGCTGAGTCTTGAGTCTTGAAAGTGACTTTGAAAACTTCACTTAGTTGATTGGCTGCTGTATTTGTGTTTCTTTTCTTTTTACAAGTAGTAGCATGGTACTTTTTGGCACCCCCTTTGGACTTTATGAGTGCACCTCGTGCATTCACATTCTCATTCACATTCACAATCACACACCGCTTGAACACACTGCGCACATTCACACTGCTGGAAACATGCTCGTTGCATGCCTTTTGCTACACTTCATTATGTTTCTGAGTATGTTGTGTGTGTTAGTGTTAGTGAGTGTGTGTGAGTGTGTGTGAGTTAGTGTGAGTGTGAGTTAGTGTGTGTCTGTGTGTGTATTTTTCCGACACCCCCTTTTGCATAATGATATGTAATTTGGCCTTTCTTTTTATTTTTTTTTTTTGTTTACTTGCATATTTCTTGGCCGCCGTTGTTATTAATTTCTTTTTATATGCCACATGGCAGAGGGTATTTATTTAAGTTAAAGTTGAACACATTCTTGGAGACATCGGAGACATATCCGATTCCGTCTGTCTCTTTCTATGTGAGCAAGAGTCGCCAGGGTATTTCAGCTTTTCAATTCGTATTTCTTGTTAGATTTCAAACTATTTTTTTTCGTCCTGGTCTGATTGCAAATTATTATCGTAGACCACCAAAGGAACAGACGAGGCGAGTCGTCACACTCAGTCTTGAGGGTGTGGGTGTGGCATCTCTCTCTCTCTCTCTCTCTCTCTCTCTCTCTCTCTCTCGTCTCTCTCTGTATGTGTCTCTCTATCACAGACATGTTGCATGCATGCTGTGCTTAAACGTATTCCTTTTTTTTTGCTTCATCATCTTTTTCGATTTTCTCTCATAGCTCGCACAAAGTTTATATGGCATTTTATGCTAATTTATGTTGTGTTGGCCTCATATTTTTGCTGATTTTGCGCATGCATTTCTTAACTCATTGTCATAATTGTCAGCCCCCCACGTCATCTACACCTACACCTACCTATCTACCTACCTAAAGCCTACAAAGGTGGTTGGGGAGGGGAACTCTGAGTCTATTGTCGTTTGATTAAAATATACATAAATTCATGCGTTACATTTGCAGTGATTGTAGTTATTATTGTAATCATGTAGTTTCTATGCGCAACGCGTCTTGTTGGAATGACGAAGGATTTGTATACCCTGCATACATTGGGAATGTATAAATGGGGTAGTTTTGATCAGCATAAGAAACGGCTTTCATCGATATGTGTATCTTAGCTGGTACAGGGTGTCTGCTAGTCGGACATCAAGCATTACATATTTATTTTGAATGCATCAAACCATTTGCCTCTTTTTAATTAATATTTCAAATGTGTAGTGATGATGATTGTATAAGGATTGTCGACATCTAAAGAGCGCATCTATTCAAATATAAAGTGTATATTTGAATGAATGAGTGGATAACTTATTGAATACATAATGAATGACTATTCAAATGCGCCTTACATATTATATTACTTGTGTGTTCGACTAGGCTTCCCGGAGAAAAAGCAGAATCGTTAAGTATTTAGTCCTTTGAATTCAATGACAAACAACAATAACAACAACAAAAAAAAAAAACAAATAATTTGAGTGAATAACTCGAACTTGAACTTGAATTATGCCAGCGTGCATTTGAATAACAATTTTGTGAATGAGTTTCACGAATGAATGAATAATAATTACTTGCATTTGGTTGTTGTAACTCTTGCATAACTCTTATTTATCATCCGCTCATTTCTATATATATTTCTTGTAGCTTAGAATATATTTGTGAATATTGAATATATACGAACTTATGTCTATATATTAAAACCAGATTAAGTGTTGATAAAATTGCTATGTATTTTAGCAGCAAACATTTGTCGATGATTTTCATCAAGTTGAGCTATTTAACTTCGTATATATATATACATACATATATATTTCATTACCTGCTGTTTATAGGTCTAAAATGTGTCTAGTAGACAAATAAATAGCAAGCACTCAAATTCCCCCGTCTTCCCACACCACCCCACGCGTTTCACACCCTCGGAGACAGAAGCTGTGAGTTTTATGCCTGAGTGCGTTTACTCAGCTAGCCACCAAATGTGCGAGTTGTTGTTGTTGTTGTAGTTGTTGTTGTGCGTCAGTCAACGTTGCCTTCATTACAGCTACAGGTGTGCCTGAGCAACAAGTACATGCATGATCAATGTGAATTCGAGTCCGAATTCAGTTCAAGCTGTTGCTTTTGCCAGATGCAGCTCTCCAACGCCTCTCAGCTTTGTATCTATATATATATATATATACTCGTATATATATATATATAAATATGAATATATCTGTATATATGTTTAAGTGTACTTATTTCTTCGCATATTTAATTTAATGTAAACTTTGCACGAACTCAGACGACAAATGCATTCATAGAAAAGTCAGCAGCAGCAGTGCAAAAATGTGGGAAAGCCAGTCTGAAACCAAACAAGAATGCTCCAGTGGGGATGGTGGGGTGTGCTCGACTGCATAGCCTAGATAACTTTCATAATCAAGCATTTTTATTGTCATCGATCATTTTGTTGAATATTTCGTTGACTTTTATGCTAGATGACCCAACTAGATGATGTCATTGAATTCAATTGAAAGTTGTGCCAAATTATGCATGCGCAGGAAATGTTTTATTTTTTCTTGTACTCATGCCTACCTTTGTCGCATTTGCACTAAGAATATAGAAATGTCGTCATAATATATACTTTTGTATATGCTAATTGGCTATTGATTTGTAGATTTGAAATTTGAGTTCAACTTGAACTGTGTGTTTAGTCAACCAATTTTATAGTCTAACTATAGATCGCTGCTTATAGATTGTCTATCATTAAAGGTACATATATATAAAAAAAAAGCGCAAATCTTACAAATATGAAATTTCAGCTGGAAACTCTTGTTTCATTGTTTTTGCAGTGGAAATGGAAATGGAAATTCCTAAGTTAATTAGGCGCACAAGTTAGCTGATTTCTGTTTCTGTTTTTCAATTCGATGACTAAGAATTTGTGTATATGATAAAGTCGGACGGCTTCTGCATTGCAAAGAGCGATTGCATTGATAAGGCAACGTCTGTTGCCACACACTCGTCGTAGCCGATAAGACTAAAACGTTCACGTGCCCCAACCTTCAAGCAACGACAACGGCAACAGCACCAATAACAAATATTATGTTTTGACTACTAAATTATAATTCATATATATAATATATATATATATATATATATATATATATATATATATATATATATATATATATATATATATATATATATATATTTATTTATATATAATGTGATATTTAGAGTTTCGAAACGGTGCAATGTTCCTCAGCGACTTACGCGTCGAGCATTTGAAAAGCAAATGTAACCAAAAAAATGCAAAGAAAATGTGTGAAAATGTGAATTAACTATAATCAACGAACATTACTAACTAACAACAACAATAAATACAACAACAACAAAAAAGAAAAACAAAAACAAAAACAACTAAAAAACTGCACACAGTCGTGTGCTAAGCAAATACCAAAGAAATACGAGGAGGCGCCACCGACGAAGAGGAGGTGGAGGTGGAAGGAATGTTTGACGTGCCGCCCAAGTGTCCAGCGCTGGCTAACAAATTGAGCGGTCTATTTGGCTGGCGCCACACCTACAAAGTGGCCGCCAAGCATGAGGGCATACCACATGGCACCCTCCACAAATCCTACTCTCTGACGCTGCCCAAGCGACCCCCATCGCCGAGCTATGCTTGCGTGAAGGTAACTCTAACTCTCCCAACTCAACTCAATCTAAATTCAACTGAACTCTGTTATGGACATATCAAATGATATGTTGCGCCCACATATCGGACAACATATATATATAGACATACACACACACACAGACGCCCACATATATATATATATATGCGTATGGAAATGTTTATGATATACGACGATCCGCATTGTCAACGATCGCATCAATTCCATTGTCAAACAACCATTAAGAAACAATCAAATACGAAATAAATAAATAAACAAACAAATCTGCATCTGGGCAAATGTGTCAAAATTTAGTTTGCACAACCAAATCGATTGATCGATCTTTAAACGATTTGCATTGCTATTAAACAAAGTCAAATTCAATTAACGACATTTCTATATATATCGAATTTTATAGAGATACATTTATTCATTTATTATATTATATGTCTTGAACAATTTGTAACGGTTCGAACTTTCAAAATGTTGCAAACATCTGTCAACATTTGATGTAACTAAGAATGCTTAATGAATGCGAAGTGTTTGGCAACTTTTTGAGACTGATGGAGATTTCGCAGACTGCTCTTCCAATCAGCAAAGGTTCTTCTTCGCTCTCACTCTCATTGACATCGATAGAATGCAATGCTGACCAGGCTCTTTGACCCATTGAACCAAGAACAACAACAACAACAACAGCAACGGCAACGGCAACGTTTGTCTATTCTCTTTTTAATTTATTTTATGCTGCAAGGTGGCAATAATAATAAAAAAAAATAATAATAACTAAGCGAAAATTGAAAAATAACCTTCCCAAATTGTTGCGCCAAGTTGACGTTCCAATTCTCCAGTTCAGGGAGCGAAGCGCACGCTCCGCTGATTCCATGACTGGTTTCATGGCATGATGCAACTAACTGTTGTTGTTGGCGGCCAGTTTTCGGCATTTGGCATTTGTGTTTGTATTTGGAATTCAATGGAATGCCAAGCAACAACGCCAACTTGATTCGTTTGCCTTTTTTTTATATTCGTTTTGTTTTGTTTTGTTTTATTTTGTTTTGGACAGGCTGATGGTCGGTCGTCGTCTTTGCACCGGCGCTTAGTCATAGTCTCTAAATGGCTATCAACCCATAGATCTTATAGACAGAGTGGCATACCACCTGAGCTGAGCTGCGCAAATGACTCAAAACCAAAAGCAAATGCAAAAGCAAAACAAAAAAAAAGCACATGGCCAATTGGGCAATTGTCTCTGACCCTCTCCTCCTCCATCCCGGAAGCGCAACATGCCAGCTGCATTCTCCCAGGCTGTGTTGTTACCTTAAAAAAGAAAAACTTCCGCAACATATATACATATATATATATATATATATATATATATATATATACATATGTACAAAACAGAAACTCTGCAGACTTTGACTTTGTTTGTAGTGGGTAGAAAAGGTGTGCAAGTCGATTGACAGATGCCCTTTTCTTCGAGAATACATTATCAAATTCAGTTCCAGAAGTTATAATAGAAATTGTTGATGTATGTTCATATCACACAGCTGTTGTGTGTGTGTACAAAAAGCTCTCCATTGCAATGGAAAGCTCTTTTTATGTACATGTGAAAGCTGCAGCAAAAGCTTGCCGTTTGTGTTGGTATCATGTTGATCAAAGGACACACATATCGAGGATGTGTTCTCGACTGAAGCACACTTATTTATTTCAATTCGATTTTTCCCAGTTTAATGTAATTTTTATTTGAAATGTGGATGTGGTTTTTCCAGTCATAATGGAATTAATCAAGAAATTGAATTCATTGTTTGCTTGCAGGAAGCGGATTCGTGGGTGGCAGTTCACCATCTGCAGACACAGTCGGGCATATTGGATCCAGATGATTGTGTGCGCGATGTGGCCGATGATCGCGAACAGATACTGGCCCACTTTGAGGACTCGGGACCTGATCCGGGCGTGCCGCAGGGCGGCGGCGATGGCGCCTCAGGCAGCTCATCGGTGGGCACCGGCTCGCCGGACATCTTTCGTGATCCCACAAATACAGAGGCGCCCACGCGTGATCTTTCCACGCCGCATATCGAGGTGACCAGCACAACGTCCGGCCCAATGGCCGGCCTGGGCGTGGGGCTAATGGTGCGACGCAGCAGTGATCCCAATCTGCTTGCCTCCCTCAAGTCGGAGGGCGGCAACAAACGGTGGTCGGCGGCGGCGCCGCATTATGCCGGCGGCGATTCACCGGAACGCCTACTGCTGGACAAGGCTGGCGGTCAGTTGTCGCCCCAATGGGAGGAGGACGATGACACTGCAGTACATCTGAAGGAGCAGCTGCAGCAACAGCAACAACAGCAACAGCAGCAGCAGCAGCAGCAACAACAACAACACCCACAACATGCAACAACAGCGACGGGCGGTCATCAGCCATTTGCCCGCTCCGGTCGGCTATCGATGCAGTTCCTGGGCGATGGCAACGGCTACAAGTGGATCGAAGCGGCCGAGAAGCTGCAGCATCAGCAACACCAGCAGGCGATGCCCACATCGCTGCCCAATAGCGCATATTCGAGCAAATCGCTGCCACGTGAAAGCAAACGCAAGGAGCCCCTGGGCCAGGCGTACGAGTCCATACGCGAGAAGGATGGCGAGATGCTGCTCATCATCAACGAGTATGGCAGTCCGCTGGGCCTAACTGCCATGCCGGACAAGGAGCATGGCGGCGGTCTGCTCGTCCAGCACGTGGAGCCCGGCAGTCGGGCCGAACGCGGCCGTTTGCGTCGCGAGGATCGCATCCTCGAGATCAATGGCCTCAAGCTGATCGGGCTCAGCGAGTCACAGGTGCAGGATCAGTTGCGACGCGCCCTCGAGTGCTCCGAGTTGAGGGTGCGCGTGCTGCGCGGCGATCAGCATCGTCGCTATCAGCAGCAGCAGCAGCGACGCGACTCCAAAGTGGCCGAAATGGTGGAAGTGGCAACCGTTTCGCCCACACGTAAACCGCATGCGGCGCCGGTGGGCACCTCGCTGCAGGTGGCCAATACACGCAAACTGGGCCGCAAGATCGAAATTCTGCTTAAGAAGGGGCCCAATGGGTTGGGCTTCTCGGTGACGACACGCGACAATCCGGCGGGCGGGCATTGTCCCATTTACATTAAGAACATATTGCCGCGCGGTGCCGCCATTGAAGATGGACGCCTGAAGCCCGGCGATCGTCTGCTCGAGGTCGATGGCACGCCGATGACCGGCAAGACCCAAACTGATGTGGTCGCCATATTGCGTGGCATGCCAGCCGGCGCCACAGTCCGCATTGTCGTTTCCCGGCAACAGGAGCTGGCCGAGATGCCCGTTGGCGGTGTAAGTGTGAATTATTTATTTGTTTTGTACGCTAAATATTATTACAAGATTGAAACGATTGCAGCCGCCGTCATCCGATCCACTGGAGGAGGTGGCACCTGTCGTTGCGGCTTCAGTTAACCTCCCGATTCCAGTGCAAAAGTCGAGCAGCGCCCGCTCGCTCTTCCAGCAACAGCAGATGCAGCAGCAGGCTCACCTCAATGAATCTCAGCATTTTATTGATGCGGGCAGCGAGTCAGCGGCTTCCAATGTAAGTGTATAAAAATGATGCGGAGTACAACTGTTTTTTAATCCCTAACGTAATCCAACGGCATATTGCATCCACAGGATAGCCTGCCGCCAAGCAGCAGCAGCAGCAGCTGGCATTCGCGAGAGGAGCTAACCTTGCACATACCCGTCCACGATACTGAGAAGGCCGGCCTGGGTGTCAGTGTGAAGGGCAAGACGTGCTCCAATCTAAACGCGTCGACGGCCAGCGCCAGCAGCGCCATGAAACACGACGGTGATCTGGGCATATTTGTGAAGAATGTCATCCATGGTGGCGCCGCATCGCGCGACGGTCGCCTCCGCATGAACGATCAACTGTTGAGCGTCAATGGGGTCTCGTTGCGTGGCCAGAATAACGCCGAGGCCATGGAGACGCTGCGTCGCGCCATGGTCAACAATCCCGGCAAACATCCGGGCACCATTACACTGCTAGTCGGACGCAAGATCCTACGGTCGGCCAGCTCCAATGATATACTGGAGCATAGCCATTGCCATATCAATAGCAATAGCAATAGCAATAGCAATAGCAACAGTAGCAGCAGCGGTAATATTAACATTAACAGCAACAGCTGCAGCAGCAACAACAACAACAGCAGCTCCAATGCCAGCGACAATTCTGGCGCCACAGTTATTTATTTGAGCCCGGAGAAGCGAGAACCGCGTGCCAATGGCAATGGACCAGGCAGCGCCAGCAGCGATATGAATAGGTAAGTGAAGAAATTTATGGATTCGGTGTTGAATTGACAATGGGTGCTGAATGGCAGCTGAGAGATCGAAGTATAGCTAATCGTGTATATGTTATATAATACTTTGTGTACAGTCAATTGATCTAAGCCGAACTCGCACTCGCACTCGAACTCGAACTCGAATCAAATTCGAATTGAGAATTTGTTGGCAAGTGGTTTGGTGGGTATGTCTGCAAATAGTATGTGGAGGTTTGATTCGAGGATTTTCTTACACAAGTCGTTTTGAATGGGGTTCTTAAAGTGGCCAATTTGTTGACCTAAATAATCGAGTTCGAAATAGAATCGCAGCTTGCGCTTAATCTCAGCTTAACTCATTTCCAACCATTCACAGATGGAGCAATCCCGTTTTGGATCGTCTAACCGGTGGCATTTGCTCCACAAACTCAACGCAGCCAGCACAGCAGCAACAGCAGCAGCAGCAGCAGCAACAGCAACAGCAGCAACAACAGCAGCAACAATCGCAGTCACAGTCACAATCACAGCAGCGTCGTTTGCCACCACCGCCGCTGGGTGGTGGCCAAAATGGGGCGTTGCGCAACGAGAGCTACTACATGGCCACCAATGATAACTGGTCGCCGGCGCCGTTGCAATTGCTCAATGGCCATGGCAACACGGCGCTGCTCATCGAGGACGATGCGGAGCCCATGTCACCGTGAGTCTTCATTGATTAATCACTGATGATGGAGCTGAAAAAGCTCCCAAATTAAATGCTTGATTCAGTTAAACTTATTGGGGTCCTTCTCTGTTGTTATCATCCTTTTTTGCAGGACGCTGCCGGTGCGCGCACACGATGCCCAGCACTGCAACACGAGCAGCGCGAACACATCGCTGACGAGCGCCGCCGGCATGGGGCAGAGCGGAGTGGGTGGCACTGGAACAACGGGCGCCGGTGTGGCCAATTTCGATGCCACATACTCGTCCCAGCTGAGCCTGGAGACGAACAATTCGGGCGTGGAGCATTTCTCGCGAGATGCGCTCGGTCGGCGCAGCATCTCGGAGAAGCATCACGCGGCGCTGGATGCCCGCGAGACGGGCACCTATCAGCGCAACAAGAAGCTGCGCGAGGAGCGCGAACGCGAACGCCGCATTCAGCTAACCAAATCGGCCGTCTATGGCGGCTCCATCGAATCGCTGACGGCCCGCATTGCCAGCGCCAATGCCCAAATGGCGGCAGCAGCAGCGGCAGCAGGCTACAAGCACGCCAAGACCAGTTCGCATATCGAACAGCGTGCGCAGCAGCAGCAGCTGCTGCTGGCCGCCGAGGCGGAGGCGCGCGATCAGCTGGGCGATTTGGGACCGTCGCTGGGCTTGAAGAAGTCCTCGTCGCTGGAGTCGCTGCAAACGATGGTCCAGGAGCTGCAAATGTCCGATGAGCCGCGCGGCCATCAAGCGTTGCGTGCACCACGCGGACGTGGACGCGAGGATAGCCTGCGTGCTGCCGTCGTCAGCGAGCCGGATGCCAACAGTGAGTAAAAAAGCGCTTGACTTGACCTAAGTTAACTGAAAGCCACATTTTTTTTTTAGAGCCGCGCAAGACCTGGCTGCTGGAGGAGGGTGATCACGAGGGCGGCTTCGCCTCGCAGCGCAATGGACCCTTCCAGAGCTCCCTGAACGATGGCAAACATGGCAGCAAGTCGCGCGCCAAGAAGCCGAGCATATTGCGCGGCATTGGACACATGTTTCGCTTTGGCAAGAATCGCAAGGATGGCGTTGTGCCCGTTGATGGCTATGCCGCATCCTCGATTGTGTCATCAACGCCAGCAAACTCATCGCAGCAGCAATCGCAGCAAGTGCAACAGCAGCAGCAGCAGCAACAACAGCAAATTCCAGCCGCTGCACTGGCAGCATTGGAACGGAACGGCAAACCGCCAGCGTATCAGCCACCGCCGCCGCTACCAGCGCCAAATTCAGCTGGTGGTGGTGGTGCGCCAGGCAGTTCATCATCAACAGCTGGCAGTGGCGGTGGTGGAGTCGGAGGCGGTGGCGGTGGCGGTGGCAGTACAGTTAATGGTGGCATACATCAGAATGATATATTCAATCATCGCTATCAGCATTATGCCAACTATGAAGATCTGTATCAGCATCAGATTAGGTGAGAGGCTGTGCCTGGTGACATTGATGCCTGCATTGCTCATTGTTTGTTATCCATCTTGTCCATTAATTGTAATTAATATATATTTAAGTGCAGGTGCTGGTTAACATGCGTATAGATTATATAATACTTCTCAATGGGTTTTCTCTGTTCATCCAAGCAATTATATAATTCATTTCCTCCAAATTCCTTCTTTCTTTGCCTCTGAAGGTAGAATAAACCAGTATTGGTTTATATCTAGTTTGTTTAGGATTCCCAAATGACTGAGCGAAAAATGTTATTCTAGAAGATCAGTTTTGTCATCAAATTCTCGAAGCCATTTTAATATTTATTATTTTTTTTTTAGTAAGTCAGTAATATAATTTACGTATTTCGCTATTTATTGCTGATTTTGTTCGCACACCAAATGACATAAAATAGATTTTAATGTGCGTAAGACAAGCCATATTAAGAACGCATTTATCAAGTTAGGCCAATATAGTTTTGAAGTTAAGCCAGTTTCAGTATAGTTTTGCACAGCAGCTGAGTCATTTAGACCGAAATTGGTCGTCAGTAGGCGCATCAACTTGAATAGATATATTTTTGTGGCTATTACTGTTTTGTATGTGTACTCTGTTTCATGTCTCTATCTCTCTCTCCCTCTCTCTGTCTGTCTCTCTCTCTCTCTCTCTCTCTCTCTCACACACACTTTCTTTGTCTAATTTGTGTTTCTTTCACTCACTTGTTCATACACTACTCACACAACAACAACAACAACAACACTGCGACAACAACAACAACAACATCAACAAACAACAAAATCACATATCATGCCTCATATCCTAACAACAGCGACGGCGTTGAAGAGACGCTCTCCGAGTCGACGCTCGAATGCATGCGACAGCAGGTGATCAGGCAGCGCATCAAGGTCGAGGCCGAAAGGTAACACACACACACACACACACACACGCACGCACGCACACCCAAACTAACACACACAGCTTTGGTTTTTCAGTAGAGTATATGCCGCACACACACACACACCCTTGCAACCCCCACACCACCACACCCCCACAGACCTCACATTCATTTGTATAATATTCGAAATGTGCTTCTTGGCTTCCGTTTTGCAGTCGCCGCCATCAGCATTACCATTCGCAGCGCAGCGCTCGCTCGCAGGATATCAGTATGCATTCCTCCTCACACAGCAGTCCACAGCAGCCGCCACTGCCACTGGCCCCCGCCGCAGCAGCTGTGCACCAGCAGTCATGCAATGGCATGCGACCCATGAGCAGCTACTATGAGTACGATACGGTACCGCAGCAGCAGCAGCAGCAGCAACAGCAGCAGCAGCAGCAGCGCGTTGGCAGCATCAAGCACAGCCATAGTCATGGACATGGGCATGGACTGGGCCATCACAATGGCAACTCGTCGTCGCCGATTAGCGTGAATGTGGCACAGCCGCACTGGAAGGCAGCGGCGCTCAACGGTTACTCGCCGGCATCGTTGAACAGCAGTGCACGGAGCCGCGGACCGTTTGTTACACAGGTGACCATACGCGAGCAGACCGGTATGCCGCAGCTGCAATCGCAGACACAGCAGCCCACATATCAGACGGTGCAGAAGATGTCGACAGCAGCGCAGCCGCAATCGCAATATGGCAGCGCCGCCGGCGCACAGCCGCATGCATCCAAGGTGTGACTATAGGTGCTGGCGCGTGCGCGCGCCACACGCGACGTCCTCGTGGATAGCCAGCACAGTCGCCACACAGAGCTGAGCGAGGTGGAGGTCTTCTACTATGCCACCGAGTGCTGAGCTTGGGGACGGATCGCATTTGTGAGACGCAAGCGGCCGGCAAAGCAATCAATCAACTGGCAACCAGTTTGTTTATTCTTTTCTTTATTTTTCTTGCTAAGAAACTAAAATAAAATTGAATAATTGTTTATCATTTGACAAGGGCAACTGTGCCCACACACACACACACACACACAACACACACACGCATATGCTTATAGTTAAGTCCATTAAATAAAATACATAAAACAATGAAAGTATTCCATGGAAAGCGCATATTGAAGAGCAGAACAACAAAAATGCTGCTCTCAATTCAAATATAAAATGTTCAATTGAATAGCGAAAGCGAAAACGAAAGCGAAAAAAACCAATGCACTGCGCTTAAATTAAGTTACACTTATTGTATTAATCGCTAAGTCTAAGTCAAAGACCATGTAAATAACAATTACATTTAGTGTTTAGGCAAACGATATGAAGCGCAGAGGCGTAGAAAGGCAAAAGAGAAACGAAATATTATTTTATACAAAAGATACTTACTTTACTTAAATATGGGCTGCATTCAAGTCTCAAACAAAGCAATACATATAACGAGATATTTGTGAAAATGTTATTTAACCTAAATCCAAAATAAATCGATTTATTTTGTATAAAAGCAAATCACTTCAAATTGTATTAGGCGCTTCAACCAAGCCAAAATCATGTTGTAAATATATAGCAGACATATACATATAGACATAATACATATATTTACCTATATATTATTTATATAAAAAAACTATTCTTTTTTTTTTTTTGTTTGTTTGTTTAGCTTTAAAGCAGGCGCCATTTTGTATGCAAAAATAAAAGTTGAAAAGTAAAACTTGAGAGTCCCAATAAATTTTTTTTTGAAAATAATACACGAAACATGTAATCTTTCTGTAAGCTTAACTTATATTTAAACAATAATTATTATGTATTAGCATATTAAGTGAACAGTGTGTAGCTAAAACTGAACGTTTATCAAGACAACTTCAAATTAGATCGTACATAAATACATAATCCATACACATACGCTACATATTGTAAATTTTGTGTATTTTGTATATTGCAAAATTCTGTTGCGAAATAAATATTTTAAGTTTCTATATATCAAAATAACAATTGTGTTTCTCATTTTCTATGATTAACTGATCCCATCGATCGTTACAACTTCTTAGATTGAGTATTTCTTGGCGCAAACCAGTCCACAAAAGTTTATATAGCTTAACGACTTAACTTACTTTTCAACTATGCCACTAAATTTGTGTTATTTGAATAGCTTTTGAACGAGTTATCGGATTTCAGTGATAGAATGATAACAATCGACGCGTTTTTGAGACAATTCAATCTGCACTTCAATATTTGAATATTTTTTTTGGACCACTCACTTATACCTTTCAGCATTCACAATATCTTTTACAATTCTAATTTAGACAGATATATGACATAGTATATCTACCGATATAAGCCGATTTATTTCCACACGTCTTTGGACTACGCATCGCCCTTGCTTTTTGATAAGTTTTTCAACATTGTTGTTGGCTCTCCGGGGTTTTTGATATGAGAGATTTTCTCCTGCGCTGCTGCTGGCTTCGATAGAGTTGGTGTCCGAGGCATCAGCGTAAGTTTGGACAGACCTTTGGACGCCGTGACAGTGTTAGCGCCACCCACTAAACGTTTCGCATAATTCTTGCTTTTCCTCTTAGCTAATTTTCTTGGTTGCCGTGGTGCCGCGGTCTCTGCTAGCGCTGATGGTGCCACTGTTGTCGTGTGCAGTTTCTGGGGCTTTGGTAGCACGATCGGCGTTAGCAGAGTAAAGTTCTTCAGCGATTCCAGGCTGGGCGTTTTGGGCCAGCGTTCACTATAGTTGTGAATTTGAGAGAACAATGTGTTTTAGCGCCTTGAAATTAAATCAATAAATGATAGAGAAAACACTTTTAACAATTTTCTAAATAATGAAATTGTAATATTGTGGTGCTCTTTCGACTCATTTCTAGCTTTCAAGCTAAAGAGATTAACTTACTCGGGCATTCCGCTGGGTGGTATGACCACGTCCAGAACATTATCAATCAGACGGGTCTTCAGTGTGCAATCATTTTTGGTGGTCGAGTGAATCGATGGCGATGTATTGATCTCGATGAGCCATGGCTTTAGATTGTTATCAATAATGATATCATAGCCGTAGACCTCAAAGCAATGCCGATCGTTGGCCATCACCGGCGCCACAGCGTCCAGTGAGTGGCGTATCGTCTCCGAAATGCGACGTGAGAGCTCTTTGGAAACGCCCTCGCCTCGTATGCTATCCAAATAGAGACATAGATTCTGCATGGACCACTTGCCACCATGTATGGTATTGTACTCTTTCTACAATGCCACAGAATCAATCGATAATACACTGTATACTGGATAATTGTGTATCGAAATAATTGAGCTTACATTATTCTTTTGTATGCTAACATTTGTTAGATGCATAAAGACATTATCGATCTCGGCTTGATCGTATCTCTGTGTGCAAAACCGGCAAAATCCCTCATTATACAGATAGGCCTTGATCGGACTGAATGTGGTGACCAGCACGTACAGACGCAGATCGAACTTCTTGCCGCCAATCAGTAGGGGATTATCAATATATTTGGAGATGATGCAGGTGTCGCGATGGAAGTGTGGATACAACTTGCGTGCCTCATACGCGTATCTTTTTAGCTTGGATAGTTTGTTGATCAAATAGATGCCAACACCTTGCGATTTATGCGATGGCTTAACGATCCAAGTGCTGGCCGGATTCTTGTGAAATTCCTGCACAAACAGATTGTAATCGGAGGGCAGTACAAATGTGATGGGTATTATGTCCAGGTGCATGTATCGTGTGCCACCGTTGCCCAGTTTCGTTTGCATCGGATGTTGATCGGCCAGTGCGTCACCCTTGCGCTCCAGGTCCTTGCGGTAGCGCTTTATATTCTTCACAAGCAGATCCTTGCGCGACAGCTCTATCGAGTTGGGAAAGTGATTGATCATTCTGCAATACATTTCAATTATATTTGTGAATTGATCTTCATACAGAAAACAGAAGATTGTAGTAAGTAAGACGATGTGTACACAATCACACAAAATTATTAACTTTTTGAATTGAAAAACTTTGGAAAATTGAGATGCACAGTCGGAAAGTAGGCAGAAATTCACTGTAGCATCAAATTCTTTCATTCAATCATTCACTCATTAAGGCAGTTCGCGTTTTACTGATTATAGAAATGTACTCACTGATCGGATCGCATGCGATAGGGATGATCGACCCCAAAAATGTAGCGACAATTCTGGGAGTAGGCCCAGTACAGATTCCATTCGCCATCAAAGGCGGGCACTCTCTGCCAGCCTCGTTTCTGAAAATTATTGATCAGCGCCGTCTTATCACAATCGGTGCTATAATATACACATTGCTGAGCCTTGCGGGACCAGGGCTTCTCCCTGGCTACCAGTCCAAAGATCGGCAGTGGCGGTGGCAGCATCGGCATCGCCCAGTTGCAACTGCTGTTCGACTCCATATTTTTGTCATTTTTTTTCGTCTCTTTGAATCGGTTATTCATTTCTGCAATTTGGAATTTTGTGTTAATCGAATTGGTCCAAAACTGTTCAACGTTGTTCAAAAAAATTGAGAATTTTTAAATTGATTTATAGAGCGAGTGCTCTATGTTAGTAAGTACAGTCAATACTCAATACAATAATTCCCTTTCAGAAAATTGTAAGCCTGCTGCCTCAATAAAAACAATAAACAATTAACCGATTAAAAAGACAAATGGGATAATAATGCAAATCTGTAAACTAATGCTATTGTACAAAAATGTTGTGTTTCAAATGCAAAACTCGTATATTGGCTATGTAAATTCAAAATCGTTATAAGTCGAGAAAAAATAAAGCAACAGCTTCAAAATGTTGTCAAAAAATTCGAGCTACAGCTGGAGCTGGAATAGATAAGATGGCAAGGTAAAAATTTCGATATTAGACGAAAAGTGAGTTGACTTATTTTAGGGAAGTGCAGCCAAAATTTGCTTTAAACCAATTGGCCAGTTACGTACTAAAATAGATAGAGAGCAGAGAGTGAGAGAGAAAAAGAGAGAGAGAGAGAGTGGGAGAAACAGAGTAACATGGAGATAGAATTGGGAATTGGGAAGAAAATATTAAAATAAGTGGAATGTTGATTGAGCCGGTTGATTGCTTAAGCTTTTTGGTGATCAGCAGTGGCGATATATTCTAACGATCAATGCCCCATCTGTTTTGTGGTATAACAAAGAACTACTTCATATTGACATAGATATTGTGCAGCATTGCATACAGCATATAGAAATTGAGCAGTTGTGCAAACAATTGCGAATTGTGTGTTGAGTGTTAAGCTGATCAAGTATTTGCATGATCGGTGATCATTAGATCCCATTATGTACATATACATATATCGACATAGTATGTACATCGTCAATGAAAAACGAAAGTGTTAATTCCATTTAACACCCATTAACAATTACAATGAACGCATTCTCTATGGGTTTTTGTGCCAAAGATGAGCACATCTGCGATTTGACTTTTTACTTTTTACTTTTATATTTGTTTTATGGGTTTGGGTTCCGGCTTTGAACATGATTAGGGGTTCTAAGGGTAAGCACCGCGTGGCAACTAACCACAACTGAGCAAATTGACTTTGACATATTTTAAGCATTTCGTACTGAGGTTTAGTTGGTTAGTTGGTTGCTCATTAAACAATTCACACCAATTGACCAATGCCCGCCAAAAGGGCACAAGAACAATAGCCAGGCATTGTGCGTGCCCCTGGAGCTGTTGCCTATAAATGCTCGTCGGCGGTCAACAAAGTTCAACAGTCAGTCAGCAGTCAGTGTCCACTCAAGTGCAGAGGTCCAACAATCGCAACAGCAACAGCAACAGCAACGTCATCTGTGGATAGATTTAGCTTGGAGAAACAACATGAAGATCTCTGCCATTACATTGCCCGTACTCCTGATAGCCGCTCTGGTGGCGCCCAATGAGGCCACCTTTGGCAAGCTGGGACTGGTGATTGGTGGCGCTGGTGGTGGCGGCTATGGTGCTGCCTATCCCTATGCCGCTTCCGGTGTCGGCTACGGCGGTGGCTATGGCGGCGGCTACGGTGGCGGCTACGGTGGCGGCTATAACTATGGCGGCGATAATGTCGTTAAGGTCATCAAGGTATCGGTGCTGCCAGGTGGTGGCTATGGGGGCGGCTATGGAGGCGGCTATGGAGGTGGCATTGGAGGTGGCTATGGAGGCGGCTATGGAGGCGGCTATGGCAGTGGTGGCTTTGTTGGCGCCGTGCCAGCCATTTCCACATCGGCTGTGGTCACACCCGTTGTCACATCTGTGGCCTCAACGCCAGTCATTGCCGGCGGTGCTGGCTATTTGGGCGGCATTGGTGGTGGCATTGGAGGTGGTTACGGTGGCTTTGGTGGCTACGCTGGCGGTGCTCCATTACCTGTATCGTATGGCTTTGGCTCCGGCTATGGTGCCGGCGGTGGCTTCGGACTTGGTTTTGGTGCGCCAGCCGCCTTGGGCGGCGGCGGTTGGTGCTAGGCAGCGATGACTGTGACGGATGAAAGCGATTGGTTTCAATTTTCGTAACATAAATTTTTTTTTGTAACTATAAATATACGAAATTAAATGAAATGAGAAAAAACCTGTAAAGTATTTATTAAATCTTTACAAACCTTTTAAAACACTTACGAAATAAAAATAAAATTAATCATTAAAATGGAAACTATAGTTATATATATTGAAGAGGGATGTACATTTCTTATTCTTAGTAGTCTCCCTTAAAAAGAAAAAAAACCATCGAAACTAGTTAACAGACTAGCATGATAATTATAATAATACATAATTGCATTCCAAGTCGAGTATGCCAGTATTGTTGGATAGGTAGATCTGTAGATATTTATTTTGGGAACTCGCACAATTGAATTTCATTATGCGACGATTACCAAATCTCTTAGCCAAACAACGAGCACAGGCCAAAGATGTGCCACAATGCGTTGACCTTCAATTTAAAACGGAGCGAGAAATGAAATTGAGAGTAGACCGTGTTGTAGTCCGTGCTGGAGAGCAGCATAGAGGTTGACAGCATCACGCACTCTGTGGACACATTCACTTAGCTCACAATGTTCAAATGGTAATGAAGTGCCAAACAGGCATAACCAATACTCCTCCCCCCCAAAACCGAATAGTTGCCCAAGAATATTGTACGCCAACTGCCTACAAATTGTCTCAAGTCGAAAGGTGCAAAACTTGAAATCTTGCAATATGGAAATTAACTATGATTTCATATTTGCCAAGTTCGGCAAATGGAAGAGCTAAAATCCCCAAGAGAAGCAATAATTGAACACTTTGAAATTGCTAAGAGGCTTAAAGCAACGCAAACATTTTTCGAAAGCAACGCAATTCTTTTTAGGAGCTACTTTTAAAATAATTCAAACTATAAAATTGAACAGGCTCTGTTATCCTTTAACTGCTAAGGAAGAAGTGAGATGGAAATATTGATAAAGTGAAAGAAAATAGATATTTATGAGCATGTATTAATATTATAGCACTAAATTCTCAAGCAGTCATTTGCTTAGCTGACTTTTCTTCTTTCTACTTTTTGCAGCTAGAAATTTGATGTAGGAAATTAGCTACAAATAAAATCTGTTGATAATGAAAATGTTGCACACGTTGTCAAAGACTCATTGGGATCTGTTGTGAATTTGCATACACGTTTTGGCCAAGACGAGCAGCAGTAATCTACAACATAACAAATGGGCGAAGGGCCCATACCTGTCACCTGTGTGAATAACTGTGCCCCGAAATGGAGCCAAACGCGCCCTTTGAGAGGCGGACGTGTTACACGTTTTAGTTTTGGCTTAGCTTTGAGCTGAGTTGAGTTGAGTTGAGTTGAGTTGACTTGGGATCTGTTTGCACAGCATTTTGCTCGCTCGGTTAGCACATCCAATAGCCAAAGCCATTCCCAAAGGTAAGAGCAGTAGCTACGTGTAGCCATGCACAAGATCTCGAGTGAATGAATGACAATACGAGTATGTATTGTATGTTCCTCTATACATACTATATACATATATGTACATATATACAATGAGCACATAACAACACTGATATGTAAAAGTGTATATAATGTGTATGTCTGTAAATAAATATATATATATACGCATTTATGAAACTATGTGCACTGCGCAAAACTGTACACACATATTTATATTGGAAGCAATCCAATCAAGTGCGAAATTTTAGTGTAATTTTTACTGCTTTTATATGACAATGAGTTGTATAATGTATTGCAAAAATAAAAAATATACCTGCAAGAACCGCTATCTTACCCACATCGAAGATCGCATACACTTGCAGACCTTGCTTGAAATTTCATTATCGATTTAAAAGACCAACCGATTGTTCCTATGGAATAAGCTGAAATGGTTCAAAATTGGATCACAATTTAGAGAGAGATTGCACACTGGACGACAAAAGTGTAATGCTTTCTGTTAGGGTATAAATAGGTTGCAGAAAAAGTTGAATTTTATTTAGTTTTTGTGGAGAAATATGGACATGACACCTAAAAGTTTGAAGCATTTATTTAAGAGCTTGACAGCATACATATCTGGCATTAATTAAAAATTATCAATGTTCACTGCTAATCAAGCGCAATACACTGAAATCGAATATATTCTGAATGCTCATAATTATCAATTGCATTTAGTATTCCGATTCTGACGCTATATCTTTCCGTATAGTTATAGTTTTGTCAGATCTCTTAATTTACTAGAGTATCTGAGTCTTCGGGTAATTCAGTAATTAAAGTTAAAAATAAATAAATATGAGTTTAGAGTAGTTAAGTTAAATATATAGATGCATACTTAATTTATATTATAGAAATCTATTCAGATTCCGGTGCCCCCCATTTCTCTTTGTGTAACAGCATTTTGGGAATTACCTGCGCTTCTTGCGAATCGCTTTGACGGTTGACGGTTGACGGCAAACCAAACTTATTTGCTTAGAGAGGTGAGAAAATACTTCAGTTTATGGTTAAGTAGTTGAGTTGAGTTGACAGACAGACAGACAGACAGACAGGCAGGCTGAGAGACAGATAGCTGGATAGATGGATAGCTAGCTAAATACACATACATATCGATATGTAGATAGCAGGTGGGTTACTTCGATGGGTAGCCAGTTACCTGTGGACGCGCCTTAGTTTTTGGCATTTTGGTGTGGCCCGTAAGTAACTATTTATGAATTAAGCAAACACCTTGATGAGCTCCAAAGTGTCGCTGCTGTTGCTGCTGCTTTGGCAGCTATGGCTGCTGTTGCTGCCGACGCTTTCGTCGATCGGGTCCAGTGTGAAATATAAGATTTGTATTATTAGAACTACACACACAGACACACACACACACACACACACACACACACAGAGAGACACGCACACGCGCACTTGGGAGCGAGGTAAGGGACTGCGACATAGTCGGTTGGCGGTTGGCCTATAAATTTGTGCGTATCGCCATCTGTGGACATCAGTTGAGTTGTGTCCAGACCAAGCAGCAGACGCATTCATCCCCTCCAGCACAGCTACACGCATTTTCCAGTGAGATGAAGCTATTCGTTTGCATTGTTGTTGCGCTATTGGCGCTCGGTGCACCCGCCCAGGCCTTCCTGGGCGCCAAGCTGGCTCTACTCAAAGCTATTACCGGCGGTGGTGGTGGTGGCGGCAGCTATGGCGGTGGTTATAATGGTGGTGGCTATGGCGGCGGCTACGGCAGCGGCGGTTACTCGGGTGGATACAACCAGGGCTACTACACGCAGTCCAGCCGACCAGTGTACAACAACTACGGAGGCGGCAGCTATGGCGGCGGTTATAATGGTGGTGGATATGGCGGTGGCTATGGCGGCGGTTATGGCGGTGGTTATGGCGGTGGTTATGGCGGCGGCAGTGAAGCCGTAATCAAGGTCATCAAAGTGGTGGAGCAGCCTCAAAGCTATGCGCGGTCCAGTGGTGGTTATGGCGGCGGCTATGGCGGTGGTTATGGCGGTGGTTATGGTGGCGGCTATAGCAGCAGCTATGCCAACTCCGGCAGCTACTCTAGCGGCGTTTCTGCACCCGTCCAGGCAGCGCCAGCTGTGAGCTACTCTGCCCCAGCACCAGCACCTATTACATACTCGGCACCAGCACCAGCACCCATTACATACTCGGCACCAGCGCCAGTTACTTATTCGGTGCCTGCACCACAGCCCGTACCGGTAACATACTCAGTGCCCGCGCCACAGCCGGTGGTGCGCGTGCAACCAGCGCCAATTACGTACTCAGTGCCCGCGCCACAGCCGGTGGTGCGTGTGCAGCCAGCGCCCATTCCCGTTTCATACTCGGTGCCAGCACCACAACCGGTGCGGCCTGTACAGCAGTATGTGAAGACCATCAAGGTCATCGTTGATGCGGACAACAGCGGTGTGAACCATGTGCCCAGTCCCGTTTATGGCCCACCCAGCTGGAGCAACGGTGGTGGCAGCTACAGCAACGCTGGCTGGAACAATGCTGGCGGCAGCAGCTACAGCAACAACGGTGGCGGCTGGAAGAGTGGTGGCATCTGGGAGAAACTGGCCGCTGGCTGCTAAGCCAGTCCAAGCCAGTCCTTCAACCCCCTTGTGACCCCAGGCAACTCCAACTGTTTATATAATTATTATTACTATTACTTTTTTTTTGTATAGTTCTAAACACATCATCGAATACTTTTCGCGCTAATTGATATTTTTTCCCTGTATTCGCACCTATGATCTAAAATCTATTGCTGTGTATATACCCTGTTACCGAAAATAAAATGTCATCTTATTGTGTAATATTCCCAAACAGGCGTAAATTATATTGACCTTAAATGGTTATGAGTATCATCAAAACTTTGTATCGTTCCCGTTGTCTCCCAAAATTTGCTGTTTTTGTTTTTGTTTTTTTCGTACCTTGTTTATTTTTTTGGTTAGGTTTTTCTTATTTTCAGTCTTTGGGCTATTGACTCGGTTCGTTGTGTTCTACACTGTAGACGAGTATATGCAAAAGTCGACAAGCATTTGAGAAAAGTTATCACCTAACTGCTAACTGTGGTCAAGCGCAAATGCTAACGAATCCATGCCAACGATGGATGGACGATGGATGACGTGGATCTGGATAAGACAATTGCGTGCTGTGCCTGATGCCACTCAAACATAAATCATGGGAAACTTTTTGATTTCTCTTAATACAATATCAAAAGTTGTACTTGGAATGACTTACTGCATAGGATTGCACCCTGATAGCATATAGCTCCAATAGTTCTTCTGTTCAAGTAACATTCATTTAATCTGTGACAGCATGCAAGATCTGGGTTTTAGCAATGCTTTGATTATCCGTCAGTCACTCTTGATCACTCAAATTTGTCTACAGGTCATCATTTAGTCGTATACGCTTCCCCAACTGCAACCCGAATCCCCAATTACAGCACGCTTAAAGCGCAGCCAGTTGTAAGTTTATCTTATCTAGAATTCTCAAGCTAGCTAGCTACGTAGTCAGTGAAGTGTTACGGGTTCTATTGGTGGTGGCAAGTGCAGACATCAGATGTCAACAGAAAGCCCCAATGGGCGTTCAGCCAAGACGTGAGACATCCGCTGAGCCAACATATAAATAACATTTGAGTGCCTTCCGCTGCCAGTTTCCACTTTGTCTATTGTCAATGGATGCACAATGCACATATGTGACGGCTACTTGATGCACATGCTTTTACTGCTTGTGTTGGTGGCTGGTGAGGCTTTGCCACCCCAGAAGTCGCAGCAGCAACCACAGCAACGGAATAGAGACGATGCCAAACGCGTCGGCAACGGTGCGTATGCGTCAACAGCAAACAGGAATCCTAATTGATGTTTCGTATTATACATGCCCACAGATTACGGTCCGGTGATATACATCAGCTCTGCCGTGCTGCAGCTGGCACCCGATGACAAAACACAATTGCTGCTGTTGCCGTTAGCCGAGAGCAGTAGCACCAGTAGCAGCTCATACCACCCAATCCTCCCGCACATCTATGCACCAGATGGTCTGTTGCCAGTGCCTGCTGCACATCAGCCGCGGTTGACGATCAGCGATAATCTGGACTTCCAGGAACGCAGCACAAACAATGTAAAGTCCCATGGCCACTAGAAGGCACTACTCACAGCAACAGACTTGGACGCATGTGGGGAGTTTTCAGAATAAGCTTCGGAGCATTTAAGTCAAAAATATATAAAAAAAATTTAGTTGTTTACCATCTGTTTCTTTGCTTCCGTTATATCCTTCAAGAACTTTATTAAATTTCAGATCGAATTTATTGTTGGAGTGCACAAAACACTGTCATTTGAAGAGATTAAGTTAATAAATTTATTGCAGAAAAAAAAATATATATGTATATACTTGGGTATAAAAAAAAATTTTGCTAGTATTAACGGCGATCACAGTCTTAATGAAAATCCAGCTGGTGCTCGAGGACATTATGCTGATGCTCCAGCTCCAGCTGATGCGAGATGTGCTCCTCCTGCTGCTGATGCTCCAGTTGGTGCTGCTCGTGCTCTTCTCTGTCTTTGAACTCGTAGAGCGTGCTGTAGCTGAAGGCACCCTTGCCATGGTCAATGCCTGGCACAGGCTGCTCACCATGGTGCTCCTCCAGATCTAGCTCCAGTTTCGGCTCCGACTCGTAGTGCTCATGATGTTCACTGGCCTCGGCATACTCCACGCCCGCATCGCTGCTGCCATAGTCTGACGGAAAACTGTGCTCACTAAGATGGTCACCGAGTGTTCCAGTGTGCTCACTAATGTGGTCATTCAGTGCGCCTAGCTCCTCATGATCCACATGCTCATCCGCATACGCATCGCTGCCACCCAGATCCAGTTTGGCAAGTGCCTGGCCGCCGCTTAGAGCGCCCGCATAGCTGCCCAGCAGGCCAGGTGAGTGGATGCCAGCTGCTAGCTCACCACCACCAATGTAGCCCGCATTGATGCTCAACGTCTGGGCCAGCAACAGGATCAGTTTGAAACGCCAGTTGAACATTTTGACTGCGGATTTGTGGACTGTATGTGGTTAGCTACCGATGCGTAGAAATGGTGCAAGTCGACTATTTTCTTTTCGGCAAGAGTGCTGGCATTTATACGCTGGCTTTTGGCACACATTTTCCTGCATTTTCCAGTCGCAACAACAACAAAAACAAAATTTAGCAGCGCTTTTGTTTAGCTTGGCTGGGCCATCCATGTTGCAATGGACATCTGCCGACAACGACGACGACGACCACGACGACGAGGCGGTCGCTTTGCTGCAGCTGATAATTTGGTGCACTTATTGTGTATATTACGTATACGCGAGCGCGGCTAGCTTGGCCAGCACACCCAGACGGCCAGCGATTGAGCCGAACCGAATTGAACCAAGCTAGTCGGCAGACCATTGAATAGCCGCAATTATGAGAGGCGCCGACACCATCGTCAACGCCACCGCAGCAGCAGCAGCAGTAGCAGCAACAGCAGCAGCTGTTGTTGCAACGTGCGTATACGTAATATTTGCGACTGGCCCCAGTTCTATGCAGGCGAAAAAGGTTGCATAATCGAATTCCGTATATTATTAGCTCTTGGCTATGCTGATTTTGTCAAGACGATATCGATACGGAAGCAGCAACAACCACAGGCACCATCTCGCACCACCTCGCAGCCATACGCCAAGTGGCTGTTAATTGCGTGGATCAACAAAACGGAAACGGATGGCTAAGAGCGTGGAAACGCAAGGCAGCCAAGGCCACCCAGAGACGAGGGTTGCTTGACTTATGCTCTTGTTGTTGTTGCCCCCCACCAGAAACTACAGTACATCCAGGCACATGAAGAAAGTAAGGGTATATTTTTTTTTTGGTATTTACTCGATTGTGCAAGTAGCGCATACGAAACGCATTCGAGTAGCGGCAACAACTGGCTGTAGCCAGACAATTAAAAGCGTTAGCAGAGCGACCAAAATGCATAGCCATAGACAGATAGACACATTTATGTTTGCAGCACATCCAATTTAACTTCGTAGCAATGCCAACAATGCGCGCATGCATGTATCTCACAGATTGCAGAAGCCACAATAACACAAATGGTAAATACATACATATTTACGTGCATATGGCATACAAACTGATACATATCTCTATAGACAATATTTAGTGTGACTGCCAAACAGTTTGCAATTGCGCTGAAAATGACTCCAAATTTGAGTGCACTGAGAGATTCATAAATTCAGTTAATAATATTATGTTTTTTGGTTTGTATCGCAGGTATTTTTAATCCCATTTGAAATAGATTTGGTTCTATTTTTGAAGGAGTTGATAAAATATTTGAATTGAATATTGAAGCAAGCCTATTCAAAAAGAATGCCTCTTACTGCATTTTGAAATAAAGATTTTTAATTATCAGCTTTGATGCATATAAATGTTGTTTGATTACAAACATTATTTATTGAAGTTATATTAATAAAATCTCTAAACACTTTCATCAATAAATGCTTAAAAATTACATGAGTTAAAAGTGAATAAATAATATATTAAATAGTCTCTGCATTTATTTCTGAAATAGATTTGGTTCTATGTTCGAAGGAGTTGCTAAAATATTTGAATTGAATATTAAAGAAAGCCTATTCAAAAAGAAATAAAGATTTTTTATTATTAGCTTTAATGCATATAAATGTTGTTTGATTACAAACATTATTTATTAAAGTTATATTAATATAAAATCTCTAAACACTTTCATCAATAAATGCTTAAAAATTACATGAGTTAAAAGTGAATAAATAACCAAATACCAAATCCATATGAATTATGGATATCTTTAATATTATTAAATAGACTCTGCATTTATTTCTGAAATAGATTTGTTTTTATTTTCGAAGGAGTTACTAAAATATTTGAATTGGATATTGAAGCAAGCCTATTCAAAAAGAATGCCCCTTACTGCATTTTGAAATAAAGATTTTTAATTATCAGCTTTGATGCATATAAATGTTGTTTGATTACAAACATTATTTATTAAAGTTATATTAATAAAATCTCTAATCACTTTCATCAATAAATGCTTAAAAATTACATGAGTTAAAAGTGAATAAATAACCAAATACCAAATCCATATGAATTATGGATATCTTTAATATTATTAAATAGACTCTGCATTTATTTCTGAAATAGATTTGTTTTTATTTTCGAAGGAGTTACTAAAATATTTGAATTGGATATTGAAGCAAGCCTATTCAAAAAGAATGCCCCTTTACTGCATTTTGAAATAAAGATTTTTAATTATCAGCTTTGATGCATATAAATGTTGTTTGATTACAAACATTATTTATTAAAGTTATATTAATAAAATCTCTAATCACTTTCATCAATAAATGCTTAAAAATTACATGAGTTAAAAGTGAATAAATAACCAAATACCAAATCCATATGTATTATGAATATCTTTAATATTATTAAATAGTCTCTGCATTTATTTCTGAATATATCAATATCAGTCAAATTATGTCAGAGCAATGGCAATTAACTATAATTGAATATTATAAGAAATACACGATACATTTCAAATTGTGTAAATGAAGGAATAAGAGATTGCAATTGCGAATACAAGTAATTGCAGTGTAAGTGTAATATGTAATTAGCTTGCACTTTTATTCGTCAAATCTTTTGACACGTTGCCTGTTACAAGTTTTCGGCTCTTTGGCTACAAGCAAGCACTTACCACTGTTAGCGCTCTGCCGGTGGCTGTTGCTTGTAGCGTGCCAACGGTAGCAACGGCAACAAATAGTCGCCACAACAACAATAACAACAACATCGATAATAGCAGCAGCAGCAGCAGCAGCAACAACAACAACAGTAATATCAGTTAGTCAAGCGGGGCAGTCGGGGCGGCCTACAAAACTTTTGCGCACACAAATTACCAATGTAATAAGTTGTTGTGGTTGTTGTTGTTTTTGGTGATTGCTGTGCGCACACCCACAAGCACAGCAACAGCAACAGCAACATCAACAGCAACCACAGCAACAAGCTACTTTGTTATTAATTCGCATTTTGTTGGCAGCATTTCCTAACGCAAATACTTAACTTTTCTGTTGCCTGTTTATTTTTTGTTGTTGTACTTTTAACAAGTCGGGAGTACCTACAGACATCGAGTTGCAACAATGGTGCACTGGCTGAGCAGGGAATGAACTGGTGGCTGAGTGTTGGGCAAGCGGACAGGCAATTCATATTACCTGGGTGTGTTTTTTTTTAGATAGGTATGCTGCAGAAAATAGCAATAAATGGCCCGATTGTCTACAGTCATTAAGGTTGGCCTTCAGAAAACAAATTGGTTAATTACCTAAGCGGATGGCCGTCTGACCGTCATAAAACCTTTACTGGTTATAACCTTTGCTTACTTAGAATTATGTTAAGAATACATATGGTCTCCTGTATAAGCTGGTAAATGTAATGGAATGGTTGAAAAATGTATGTTTGATATATGGATGTATGTTTGTATAATGCGCACATGTACACAAGTATAATTATTCAAATAATACAACAACTGAGTTTTGTCATTCTCTCGATCCATTGAATTTCCACTCAACGTTTAGAGAAATTAGTAGATCGTTTCCAGGCACAAAAACAAACAGAATCTATTTAAGATACAGGTAACAGATCAGATACAATCTGCCAAGTCATTTCATAAATTATATATACATTTTCCGATTTGGTTTAGTTAATGATGGGAGTTTCCATAGTATTCAACTGTTTAATGTGTTAATCTAAAACTGAAATGAAAGAATGAATACCCTTTGATTCGAAATAAAGCTTAATTACAAGATGAACTCATTTTATTTTCTTCACTTAATGTCTGTCAGAATAATGAAATATGTAGAACTCGATCTATTGCATGTTATCTCTGTTCAAATTCTGAATAAACAATAGGTCGTGATCTGCTTGATGATTTTGTGCGATCGCTGATGTCAACTTGTATATAGTTCTTTGTGACGTGTGTGTTCGGGCCACTCCAAGTGAGGCGGATATTGTACGTCTGCAGCATAATAATAACAGATGCGAAATACCCCTATTAATATGAAACTGTCGTAGTCATCAAACATTTCATATGTCCGCATCGATTATTAAAGCGTATACACTGAGAAATGTGTCGTGAGCTGGATATTTCCAGGAATGAGTTCTAATTCGTAATCAGTGCATTATTATACATAAAGATTTTCACTTGACCAGTATGGCAAATTTAGTGTAGCTTAATTTATAAAACAATAATATAATAACAAAGTGAGAATAGAGTGAGGTAGTCCAATCTAATTTATAGTGTAGTACGAACAATTCGTTAAGTTTCGTTTCGTTTATATTGTTTTTGTTTTTGTTTTTGTTTCGGTTTTTATTTTCTTTACCCGGTTCGATTTGATTCGATTCCGATTCCGATTCCGATTTGAATTCAGATTTAATTTGTTTTGTATACAAATAAGGTGCAGATCACACGAGGAGAACATTCGCACAAGTTGAGATTAGGAAACGCCGCTGGAACTAATAATAAACGAAGGCGAAGTGAGTGTGTGTTTGGATGATATCGTAGAATCTAATTAAGAAACAAGCGCACTTTATCTGATTGTTGTGTTGTGCATCAAATATTCTTACAGCTGCGGTCAAAATAATATAATAGCTGCCTTACAAAATGCACAATCTGAATGCATTTGCATAACGCTCATTAAAAAACATCAATCGGATGCAACATTCTATTTTGTTAAACAACACATATTGTGGTTTTCACAAAAAAAAAAATAAATAAATAAATAAAATAAAAAATAATTTTTTATTTAAAAATCAAAAAACAATCGACGAATCCAAATTTGTTTTACATAGTGGCCAATTATCCAAACTGAACACATTAACAAATTCTAAATACGGCGAATTCTCTCTGATAAAATGGGCAAGATTCTCGCAGTATTAATATTATTTTTACCGCATCTGTATATGGTAACAGTTTTAATTGTCGATATTGTCGTAGTGTTGATTAATCGTACGGCATTATTTGCACTCACTTCCTCCGTGTAGTAAGTGCTTATAAGGTGCTGACGGGTCTTCTACTATAAATACATTTCTAAATCATTTTCGGCATTCACTGCGTTCGCGACTGTCGTCCAGAATGGGAAGCCGTTGCCAAACTCATCCGTTCAATCCCAGGAATTGTTGCCTGTTTTACCTGTTGCTGCTTGCAACCGCGACCCACGGCATTGAATTTACGGTGCCCGATGTGTTTGGTTCTATTACGAATGTGGGTTCCAGCATTATCAGTCCAATGCGATTGCCAACGCCGCAGGGCCTGCTCGAGGGAAGCAAGAATCTTATAGCCGGCTATCCCCTTGAGTATGTCTCTAGCTCCATCAACTATCTGTGTGAGTATCTAAAAGCAAATGTGAAAGTAAGTCTATGACAATCTACTTCCTTATATCGCTTGCACGTTTATCTCCAGGCTCGCAGGCGCTAAGTTCAAACAAGATCAGGTCAAAATTCACACCGGACATTAAAGAGATGAACTTTCAGTTGCGTACCCATTGCGGCAAAACTGATTTTCCACTGCTTCAAGCCGAAACTATGTGGCACAGTCCCCAATTTGATAAAAATAAAAATGTTGTCATACTTGCTACCGGCTGGACGACGACCATCAATGATACGGATACTATTGAGGAATTTGCCAAGGCCTACAATTGTCGCGGAGATGTTAATTTTGTGGTGAGTTTATCCAAATAAGTAATTATTTGAATGTGAAAAGTTCGTGACTGCCTCATACTCTGTACACACAAATACAGTTTCGGGTACAGGGACATATGATCTATTTAAGTTTGGTATACACAATTGTATATTTAGTAAGACACTTGAGAACGCTTAAAGCGACTTTGCTGATGATGCTGATCACTGATATATACGCTCTATTCATATTCAATAACAGGCAAACAGAGTAAACATAAAACCAGTATACTCTTATTTTTCTTTGTGGGACGTCGAGTATTTAAAAGAGGCGTGATCTTACATAACATTAATGAATCACACAATTCTTAACATGCTTCGAACAGAATGAAACACAAGACACGGAAATATGGGCATAATAATCTTGGCATATTCTGTACTGAATCCGATGTTCTTTCTGTATTCTGTATTCACGCAGTTCACGTAGTTTGTGGATTGTTTTTACGTCACCGAAATTCTCTGTTTATTCCAAGTGAATGCTCATATTCACATTTACATTCACATTTAAATCACGCGCCCGACTGACTTGCAACTCAATTTTGGATATGATTTCATCAGACTATCGTGTGAAGTGAAAAATTACTTTCTGAATTCTATAAGAAGAAAGTAAATTCATAAACCATCAAAGTTTTCTACAATAGTTTCAATTTTCAAAGTTTCCCAATACTTTCAGATGCTTATAAGCTTAATGCTGCCACTGTGCATCTAATGGCTTTTAATTGATGCATTAGAGTTAAGCGCTTACATTCTTATCAGTTACTTATCAGGGGCCTGCCATTATAAAAATAAATCAATATCAATGAGTGCTTTTGACTTTTGCACTTATATTTTATTTAAAACAACTGAGCAAGTTTCAGTCAGGCCTAACCGACTGCAAAATACTCTTATGCAAGTGCAATACCAACTGAAAGCTTCCAAAGGTTCGACATTTGGAAAAGGTTGCCAGCAATTGTAAATTTTGCCAACAGGGACCAGAATTAATGAAAGGCCCGAGATACCATAAACATGTTATGACTGCAGCTTCTGCTGTCGTGGCACCTCAATCTTAACACTTTTTGTGACGCAAACATATAAGAGTATATATTCCAAGTTTGATTCCAAGTCTCTAGCTTCAAGGGCACCGTTGATAGTTGCGCTCATATAAACATACTGATAGGCAGCTGGACGGGTATTGTAAGAATCCAAATACATAAAAATCGTATTATAGTTATTTTCCACCTGTCAGGTATAAATAATAAAATTTTGAATTTGGTTGCAGGCTGTGGATGCTGCCAAATACGTGGATACCCTGTACACGTGGTCAGCTTTCAACACGGATGACCTTGGCGAGAGCATTGCACGGGGGCTGGTAAAGTTGTTGGATGTGGTCAGTGTTGAGAAAATACATTTAATCGGCCATAGTCTTGGAGCGCATATTGTGGGCGCGGCTGGTCGCTATCTGCAGATGTATAGCGGGAAAACAGTACCACGCATCACCGGGCTTGATCCAGCCAAGCCGTGCTTCAACGAGGGCGAAGTTCTGTCGGGCTTGCAACGCGGAGATGCACTCTTCGTTGATGTGATACACAGCAATCCGGGCGTGCTTGGAAAACGAGATCCTATGGGCGATGTGGACTTTTATCCGGGCGGTACTGATCCCTTGAAGCCTGGCTGCCTGACGGTGCCGTGTGCACACTCTCGCGCCTGGGAATACTTCGCGGAGACAATATATCCAGGCAACGAGCGCAACTTTATGGCCACACGTTGCGGTTCGCTGACGAAGCTGCGCGATGGCCTCTGTCCTGGCCAGCAATTTCCCATGGGCTGGGCCGTGCCGCACACCCTTAAGGGCAGCTACTTCCTCGAAGTCAATGCCAACAAGCCCTATGGCAAGCAGTCATCTGGAGTACGTGAACCACGGCTCGCTAAGTGCGGACTCTGCTAAAGGAAATAGAGGCATCATTTTATTTATTTTATTTTTTTTGTCTAATGCGCTTCAAATTGGAGTTGGATTGTAATATCAAATTTACATTACTTAGAAACTAATGTATGCTTTAGATGATATAATATATGGCGATGGAAGTTTCGAAACCCAATAGCAATCCGATTATCCGATTGGATCGACATGCTTAATCCACATATAAATTCAAATACATACGTACATTTATATTAAATTAGTAAACACTCATTTTACCACTGCATTATTCATGCATTTTTTGTCCAATGTGTCCAATACCTTAAAGTATATATATATTCTTGATCAGTATCTTACATAGGTCTACAATCGGTCGAAAGTTGAGTTCTTGCATGTTCTTACCAATATACATATAAGGATATCAATATCAATAAGTTTGCATGTTATTATACTCATAACTTTGGATAGAAAATCGTCAATCAACATCGGACTTGTATATCATATTTGCCTTTATAGCAATTTATATTTAAATATAGACGTCCGGTCTGTAAAAGTATGTATTTTGTCTTCAGAGTGTCTAAGATAGCCGTACTGTCTTGTCTTTTGCTGTTACTCGGTTGTTTGCATGACCTGTTCTCGGTCCATAAGTCTTAAATAAAATTTGCATGTTAAGCTTTGACAATTCAATTAATTTTGGTTTATTATACTTATGCAACAATTATTAAAAAATAAACCGCATGAGTAGAAAAATAATTTAGTGACAACTGTGGCAACCACATAGATTTCAATAAGCATCTAGGCAGCAGACCACAGTGAAGCCCCTCAGTTGTGATCTGCTACGAATAATTGTTTATTGAATGGGCAAGGCCAACAACAATGAGCTGAGAGAATGTTGGAATACCTTGTGCGCCACACAAGACATATCCTGTTCAAAAATATTTCCTCAACAACGAGTTATTTACACTTGAAATGCCCCTTTTTATTATCAAATGAATCAATTATTATTACTATTATTTACATTCCCTTTCGATGAATTCGGTGAGGCGTGTCATACTACAAATCAAAGTTCTTATTTAATACTCCAGAGTTAGCAAACTTAATTTTTTATACATCGATTTGATGATGAAACAACAGTTTCTTAATGTGTTGTGTTAATTGAAATATAGCTAAGTATTTGTAAAAGTTCTGGTTATTTTTAGTTGAACAAATTGTATGCAATATATCGATATCGATATAGATAGATACATAGAAGAACTTTAAACGTTTTTTGAAAATTACAGCTTCCTTAGAATCGATAATCTGAGTTCGAAGATACGCACAGCATTAAAAAGAAGCACGTTAACCGTCCAGTAACCAGGTGAACAGTAATCTTAGCCAGCAGAGTGCTTTAGATCAAGTATGAAATGTTTCATTCCATCCGGAATTGGAATCGAGCAAAAGCAAATATTTTTCGTGCCAACTTAAGAAACAATTGCTGAAAGGTTGGCATTATTGATCTTAGTTTCTTAACAAAGACCAACTATTTTTATATGTATTATTTTTCATTAGCGTTTAATTAAGTACACTAACAATAATAAACAATAACAAGGCTGATATATAAAAAGTTAAGTTTTTATATGCTTACCAGCGGCTGAGAGGTGAATTTGAAACGCGATCGCGTCGACTTGGTGGTTACTGTGCAGTAGCTGTTTGGCTGCAGTTGACGGCCCTCTCACCTGGCCAAGCTGTCAGCTTGACAAATGAGTCACCCGTTGCAGGCTTCTGTCGGCCTATTGGGGATTAAGCTTTATCGGCCAAATGTGTTCGTGGTTCGTGGTTTCCGCCATCCATTAAAATGAACAGCAGTCTGCAGCGAGGCGAGGAAATGATCCATCAACTATGTGAGTTAAATGCAATTTGGCAACATAAACTGGCCCCATGGGGCACGAGGCTTGCGATGATCTGTTGCTGCTGGCACTTTTGCCAATGACGCGGTCGGTCGTAAAGTGTTGTAAAGTAGTTGACCCTGGTCAAGAATCGGACGCTCAAAGTGGTTTAACAAACTGTAATTACCTCGTTCCTCTTTCAGTATGTGCGCAGCTGGTTTGTTTATCAGCTGACCAAGACCAGGCCAGGGCAACCCCCACTTGCTGAGAGTGCGATTTATTTATCGGGTTCTTGGCTTGATGAGCCACTTGGCCTCTCCCTAGGTATTCAAATTGAGATAAATAGCGAATGCTGCGTACGATTTCAGATCATTCAGTTGCCGTTCTTCAAAACGCACAGCAATAACACAACAGCCAGGACCTAAACAACCTCCACAGCCAACAAGTTTAGCAGGATGAAACTGTTTATAATACTCAGCGCTTTGATTGCATGCGGCTCGGCGGGACTCATACGCAGCAGCGGTTGGAGCGGCGGCAATGGTTGGAGCTCGAATCCTTGGGGCAGCAGCGGCGGCGGAGGCTGGAACAGTGGCTGGTCCTCCCAGCCCAAGATTATTAAGGTTATCAAAATTGGTGGTGGCGGGGGCGGCTGGAACAACGGCGGAAGCAGCGGCTGGAACAATGGCGGTTGGAGCAATGGGGGCGGTGGCTGGAGCAATGGCGGTGGCTGGAGCGATGGCGGCAGCGGCTGGAGTAACGGCGGCAGCGGCTGGAGTAACGGCGGCGGCTGGTCTGGCCAGAGCCTCGGCAGCAGCGGCTGGTCTGGTGGCAACAATGGCTGGGGCAGCAGCGCCTGGTAATAAGGATCTAAATGGAACTCCACGTTTTAAACACATTATTCACAATTGATTATTGATCTTTGAGTTTATATTACATATGTATATAAGAGCGTTTTTTTTTTCTTGTAATCTTTTTAAACAAATATAAATTGCAAATCGTAACTTAAGCAACGAATCGCACGACTTCTGTTTGAATGCATCGCCGAATTGTTGCCAGATGATTGACGAGCATTTTTTAGCCACGATCAGTTTGCCATTTTTCATTTCATAGTCGAGTGCAATTAAAAACAACTGAGTGCAACTATAAACATAGACGAAACATCTGGAATTTGTACCCCTTCCAGCGACGTCTCTATCTTCATATGCATTTCTAGCGGCAGCATTGAGTGCATCTTTGTCTAACCTGGGAACTAAAACCAGATCGACACACAGAACAAATATAGGGGAAGAGAATGACGGGGGCAGCACTTGGCCGAACTTGACGCTGCTTTGTATTCTCGTTGATCTCGAAATTCACATTAATGCATATTTGAGTTATGGCCCATAACAATTAAAATGCTAAATTAACGATGTAATTATTGCTATTACTTTGTACATTCACAAAGCTCGTGAAGTATTCGTTGCTCATCATCTCAAACTGCTTTGGAGTGGCACAGTGGCACCAGATGCGCCAACCACTTGAACAATTTAAATGCCAAATTAGATGTCTTTCATTAAAAAAATCAAATTCAATCAGCTTTTTAAAATCTTGCGTAATGTGTTTTCAAGTCTAAATTGCCAGAGCAGAGCAATTGCAAAAAGATCTTCAGAAATCCGCGACAATTTCTTAATTCACTTTATTACAAATGCTGAATACAGGAGTTGCTGCTGTAGTTGCCTTACTTAAAAAGCAGGTTTAGGTCGGGATGTAGTTTTATAATTTGGTATAAGACGAAAGATTTGCGCCCAGTGTGCAGCATAGTTCTTGCTTGTTCGGTTGAGGTCGTCTTGTGGACTTGGCTGTGGGGTTATTTGTTGATTTTGGGGGCTGCCACGCTGCAGCGATTCAGCAATGCAGCACGCATTCAATGCAACCACACTGACAGCGACACCAGCAATTGGACACGTTGAGGCAATATATGGTAAGTAATTCACTTCAGCACACAACTCATTTGTTTGGTTTTGAGTTTTTTGCGTTTGGTTTTTGCGCCATTGCGTTTTTATTTTTATTTTTGTTTTTGTTTGTGTTTGTGTGTTTGGGCTTGCACAACAATTGACATTGAACTAGCGTGTTTGAGTCGTGAACCACACACATTTAACTGGCATTAGCATTGCATGCAAATACCGAAAAAAACAAAAACGAATCAAATTAATTATGCAAAAGGGGGAAAAAATATATATATGAAAAATTACAGAAATTAAATTGTAAACAGTCAGACAAATTGTGAGGCGCTTGAAAAAAAGTGTTGCTGCAAAATACTTGTAATTAATGACATCGCTATGGCTCAGCAGTTTACAAGTTTACAAGTGCTTAGAGCTTTGTTGGCGGATTCGATGGCGTATGCGCGATATTCCCAGCATAAACGTTGCGTATGCTCCGCGCGTGTGCCGCACACCTCTGCCAATTCAGCCAATTCTCGCTGCCTTCCACGTAGACTTTTGGGGGAGCGCTACTGGGAACGGCGTTGCCCCCGCTCAGAATGCACATTGCTTTTAGTTGCTTCAGTTTAATGCCTAATCGATTTGGTGTTTGGGAGCACCATGACTCAGCTGGAGTGTGTCTGTGCCGACTGTTAGGCAACCGCTATAAAAGCGCAACGCTGCGCCTGGTAATGGCATCAGTGGAGCTAAGGTTTTAACTGCGTCAACAATTAAACCTCAACAGTCAACAGTTTATCAGGAGTTCATTGAGTAATCAAAGGAATCTACAGTTCAACATGCGCTACGCTTTCCTCGTTGCCTTCCTGTGCGTTTTCATGTTCGCCATTGCCTCGGCTGGATTGCTAGGCGGTGGTAGTGGCGGCGGATATGGCGGCGGCGGCGGCGGCGGTGGTGGATATGGTGGTGGTGGTGGACATGGCGGCGGTGCTGGAGGCGGTAAGGGAGGCGGCCATGGAGGCTGGCAGAAGGGCGGCGGCGGCGGCGGCGGAGGTGGTGGCGGAGGCGGCTGGCAAAAGGGTGGCGGCGGCGGCGGTGGATATGGTGGTGGTGGCGGCAGATCCTTGGCCGGTAATCGCGGCAGCTCGGCTTCCTGGCAAGGCAGCAACGGTGGCGGTGGCAAGCATGGCGGCGGAGGCGGAGGCTATGGTGGTGGCGGCGGTGGCGGTGGCAAGCACGGCGGTGGCAAACACGGTGGAGGTGGCTGGTAAACCTCCCATCTAAGCCACACACAACGTATACTGCAAGACGATGCGAAACATAAATACTCCGGCTGCTCCTCCGGTTGAAATGTATTCAACGGCATAAAAATAGAACTAGAGGCATCTCCCACAAGTGTTGCACCATTTTTTTTTTTTACTACCTTCTCTCAAAGTTTCTCAAGTCTTTTCTTTTACTCTACTGTATAATTTTACTAATAAAAATACGTTTATTTTGCTAAATATGATCATGTGTTGTCTATACTTTTTATAACTCTTCGTTAGATATTCGTCAGCACTAGTGCTTCTCCATTAAAAATAGATTTTTATGAATTCAACTGCAGAACGAGGTACTTAAGAATAATTTATTTGCAGTCTTAAATACAGCAGCTTCTTAAAGACAAATCACTCGATTCTATATTGCATTGAAATATGTCTTAAGATATGAATTGAAACAACCAAAGCCTCAAAACATGTTCTCTAATAATTTTATCGCAAATGCCTAACTATAAGTTAGCCTGGAGACGATGAAAAATTTAAGCTTTCGAATAACTCAATATAACTCAAGCTACGTTCTCATAGACAAGCTAAATTTGCTTACATTCTGTGTAGAGAGTTAAATTTGCAAATTAAAATACTGTGTTCTCACATAAGTAAAAGCATAATAAGATATTGTGATCACACTGATAAGCGAAAGTTATTTCTAGCCATAATTGTGCCACAACTAGCATTTCTATATTTTGATAAACTGAATACATTGAAAATGGGTAAAAATGGTATAATGGTTTTGTGCAAATTTTTGTAACAGGCAGAAGGAAGTAAATATATTCTTTATATTCTATATATTCTATATATTCTATATATTCCCACAAGTAAATATATTCTTGATCAGGATCAACAGACGAGTGGATATAGCTAGGTCTGTCTGTCCGTTCGTCCCTCTATCCGTCCTATGATTTCAGTTCGGGTTTGCGAATAAATTTATGCGCTTAGTTTTTTCTCTTTATCGCCTGCGGCTACCATTACAAATAAAAGCAATAAAAAACTTTTACAGGGTATACAGAACTCGTACTTGTATTCTCTGTACGGTTTTTATGTACCGTAAAGCCTTAATATAATAGACATACATCGTACCAAATTAAAATTAGAGTAAACACATATAAATTTACTGCACCCGCTGTAAATATTAACTTGACTTCGCAAACGCAGACACTCGATAAATTTGGTGTATAAATTATTTGGCACTCACACTCGTGGTGAGCGAATAAGCCAAAATATTAGGACTGGGAATGCAGCTTTGCCCATATTAACTTGATTTGGTTGGGAAGTTGGCAGCTATGACATTGTGGTTCAAGGTTTACGATTGCCCAAGTTTGAACAATTCAGCTGTAGTAGTTTTCTTTGAGATTTCTAAGACCACTCCTAGGATTGCTGATCCCCACAAATATACACTGTTTTATTTACATTTTCGTAAATGTTTATTAGCAAATTAAAAAAAAAAAAACAAAAAAAATGTATTTTTAAAGCATTAAAGATAGTTATTTTTTGTTGTTATGTACAGGTGCAGATCCTTTTAAATGTCGCCTCATTGGTCCGTTTTCAACAGGGTTTTACCAGCTCCAGGCGCTACTCGACCCGCCGGAAGACCAACCGCCGCCGCCTCCACCGCTCTTCCATCCACCTCCACCACCGCCGCTCTTCCAGCCACCTCCACCGCCGCCACTCTTCCATCCACCTCCACCTCCTCCTCCTGACTTCCAGCCACCTCCACCACCGCCTGACCTCCAGCCGCTGCTCAGACCCGACAATGCTTGAGATTTCCAACTGGAGAGGCCAGACAATGCGCTAGACCAACCACCGCCGCCGCCGCCGCCGGAGCTCAATTTCCAGCCGCCACCGCCGCCACCGCCGCTGGGCCAACCACCACCGCCGCCGCCTGAAGACCAACCACCGCCGCCGCTAGAAGGCCAAGAACTGATGCTTATCTTGCTGGGCCAAGCAGAGGAACTGCCACCCGATGACCAGCCGCCACCACCACCGCTTTTCCAGCCGCCACCGCCACCACCTGACCAACTGGAGGAGCCACCACCACCGCCACCACTCCATCCATGCGGCTTGGCAAAGGCGCATACGCTCAGTGCCGCCAGAAGGCCAAACAGAACCAGGCGACGGATCGATTGCATCTTTGTCTTGCTATTGTTGCTGTTGCTGCTGTTGCTGCTGTTGCTGTTGCTGCTGTTGCTGTTGCTGCTGCTATGCACTAACTAATTTTGAACTGGGTGCACTCTCAGGTATTTATACAGGCAGCGTGTGCTGCGCATCTAAGATTCTAGCCGTTGTCGCACCGGTCGTCGCTGCAGATGCCGTTGCCATTGTCGACGTTGACGTCAACGCCGTTGCTGCTGTCGGCGTCGCTGTCGTATAATCAGTTGTAATTGCCAAATCTGCTTAGAGGCAGTCCGACTCGTTGCGATCTCGGCTCAGTTGGTTTGGCCCTCATTATGCCAACTTTCAATTTCGTACGCTTTGTGGCCGTCCATTGTTGGTAACGCCTCCTACCAGCCCCTCCCGACCCACTTCCAACAGACTGCTAAGTTCCAGGCGCCTGCACACCTGACGCAGCCGTCTCAACGGCCCAGACTTGAGATTCTTTTGGCATTCGGCTGATTCTGACACAATCCAACAGTTTCAGGCCCAGCCACAGCCACAGCCACAGCCGCTGTCGCTGTCGCACCACATCGTGAGCATCGATTTATTGGCTCGCCATTTTTATGTAACAACTTTTTGGGGGCAAAGCAATTGACTAGCGGCGCATACTTTATGGCAACCATTACCCTACTCAGTTAACTCTTGGGCCCATAACCAATTAGGTTTGGCGTCTACGCGGCTGCACACGTGTCGCCGGCTACCGTGAAAAAGCCCAAGCCCAACTGCAGTTGTCCAACCGTTCGTGTTGGGCACTTTTCGCCAATCGGGTCAGCACCCAATCGGTACGTCTGTCAAAAAATCAATGCACTTTAATATTGGTTATGCAAGCCAACGACACGGTTTTCAAACAATGCTTAAAGCTTGGATTGATCTGTACTACAGAAACGCTTACCCATATACATATATATACTAGAACGAGTGTGCTCTAGTAACAAATACCATGCAGTTCATCAAGTTTTTAGTGTGAACTTCTTGAAGACTCAAGTGCTGCTTAGTGTTATAAAATTATGTTTATAACATTAGCTTCGCATGTTTTTTTTTTCTCGCAATTTGTTTAGGGTATGCGATAGCTGAGATATACATAGCTTAAGAAGCAGTTATGAAAACTGGTAGCAAAGATCGTTGATTGGTGTCCCCTCCCCCACTTGATCCGGCCACAAACGCTGTGCAAACGCCAAACAAATAGACAACAGAAATTCATGCATTTGAACCTGTTGACTTTTAGCTGGTATGCTTTTGTTGGAAACTTGCCAATTTTCATGGGCGGCATTAAATCAAAATACGGTCTTTGTGCCATCGATTCGTTCGGCAACTCTGAATGGTCGGTGATCAATCAATTGGCACAAAAAGTGACTCGCTGCAAATTCCGTAATAGAGCTGCAACTGTTGGGCGGCTCTATTGCAGCAATATGGCTCAGACACCACGCCGAGTGTAAAATGTAAGCCATGCCAAATTGATTTATCTCTGTTAGCCAATTTCGGCGGGCGATCTTCGCTGCGTTCTATAAGTGATGCATTAGAGCCAAATTGCAGTCCAAACCAATTAAGTGGAACCAATGCAAAGTCGCTGTATTTAGTGTCTATGAGCTCATCACGACGGATAGCAGGAAACACATTATTAACTGGTTTTTAGCTGGCGATGCTTCATTTAAGAGTAGGGTGTTAAACCAGAATCAGAATCGGAATTGAAACCGCATGTCTACCGGTTTTAATTCAGAATCGGAATCGGATTCAGAACCTAAATTCAAAATTTGATTAAAGGCCAAATACCGGAACCGATATTATTTGTCCCGAAAATACCGCCTCGGAGCCCCAAACATTTTAGCGTGTCTGTGCTTACCCTTGAAGACCTCAACATGTTAATTTCATTAAACATTTAAAGAAATTACTCGAGCTATAGATATATTGCTTCGATGCTGATAATTTTATTATTTGCCACCTGAAACCAGCTGGTATTATACTGATATTTGAGAGTTACGTCCAACAGAACTCAATACCAATGCCGTTAAGAAGAGGTTGCAAAAATATTGGAATCTTTACCGGAATTTATATAATTTAAGGACCAGAATCAGAATCGAAAATTCGTATCGGTTTTAAATTCATCAATTTCAATTGGAATTTTCTGTTTATATTTTGCATTTATTTGCAGCTTAAAACTAACCAAAAAAATTATTAAAAATAAATGAAAAACATTCAGTTAAAAAAAAAACTTAAATGTAATTGAACAACATTTAAATTGCTAGCTTTTTGGCTCCCTGTTTGAACTTGGCTTGAAGGCTTTTACTGGATAGCGGTCATTTATTTACCAGCCCTGGTTCCAGCCGCCGGAAGAGTAACCACCTTGGGAACCACCATAGCCGCCAGAGGAGTAACCGCCGCCATAATTACCACCATAGCCGCCCGAACCTCCCTGGTTGACGACTTTGACAATGATAACCTTAGAGGGGCCGCCGGAGTAGCCACCAGAATGGCCTCCTGAGTAGCCGCCCGAATATCCGCCAGAATGGCCGCCCGAGTAACCTCCGGAGTAGCCACCAGATTGTCCACCAGAGTAGCCACCGCCGCCATATCCGCCGCCACCACCGCCTCCCAGCTTGCCACCGAGTCCACCGCCAAGTCCTCCAAGTCCGCCACCGCCAAGTCCTCCACCGCCGCCGAGTCCACCCAATTTGCTTTGCAGCAGCTGAATAATGCCGCCGGCACCACCGCCACCACCGCCGCCACCACCGCCGCCGCCGCCAAGAAGACTTTCAAAAGATGCCTGACTGCCGGCCAGCAGCGCAACGAGGATAACAAAAATGCAGGTAAATGGTTTCATCTTTCAATATATTTGGATCTCGATCACGGTTTTGATGTCGATGATGCCCAAGACAAGCGGAAGTGTTGACTAATTCTACAGCAGTGAATTCAACGCTCATTTATACCAAAAAAGTGGTCGAAACCAATACTCGAATTTACGAATATCGAATAGCGTAAATAACACAAAAGCATCAATGGCAGCATCAGCATAGACATTAGCCTGACTTTTGAATTGAAGATAAAGCACGTGCTCTTAGTAGAGATGGTGTTTTTTCGACAACAAATTGGCCGAGTTAACACAATGTGCACCACATGAATGGAAACCAAAAATTTTATTTTTTTTTTGTAATGCTCGTATTGTAGATTAAAACATAAGGGTATGCAATTGATGTGTATTTAGTCATGAACGAAATGAGTATTTTTACTCTAAATAATATACAATTAATTGAATCAATGTTTTTTTTTTTTTTTGTTTTTTTTTAATTTAATGTTATTGTAGTGTTTTCCTCGTGAGCACGCTTATGCCAGGCCAGAAAACACGAAAAGTCTTCACCTCTGGCCCAATGCTTTGACAATTTGTTGCTTTTGATCGTTTAAGCAATTAAAACTATTAAAAATACACATTTTCATATTTGCATGTGCTACGATGTTGAAGATTTGTATTTGCTTGAGCCGAGTTGGCCGACGGGCCTTTTGTTTGCTGATTGTCGCCGATAACTAAGTATGCAAATCTTTACGCATGCGCGACTTAGTCTTGGGTATTGTTAATGCCCTGTAAACTGAAATGTGTGAAATAAGAGTATACTAAATTATATTCACTCATTATCAAGTCTGGTATGCGATTGTATACAAATAAGTGTTCATTTAATTTCCATGCTCTCGTATATGAACATTTAACAACGATTTTTTGCACTACAAATTACATTATTATATTCAACTATTTTATAACTATCAAAATATTTCATAACTATCGAATAGGAAACACACGAGTTCAAAGTTTGTAAATACCCAAGTAACTTTTGTCAAAAGCGGAGAGCCAACAGAAGAGTTTTCATTGATAAGGCAGGGTATCGACTAGTTGAGCATAATCGTCTTGCTCGTTGTGGTCAAGCCTTCGTTGACAACGCTGCTCGTCGATTCATTTGCCAACAAGTCAAACAAATTAACGGCGTTTGATCACATAAAAAGATAGACAACAAAAAAAACACCATCCACAATGGATCAACAGTTTGTCAAACAGTCGACCACATCGCGAGTTTGCCCAACTGGTAAATGATATTTTGACAGATAGTCTTCAAGTAGCTGCTCAGGTGTTCTGCTCATTTGGAGTTCAAGGCGTCCCACGATAAGCGTGTTAAGTGGCCGGCACAGTTGGCAAAGAGGTAAACTGTAACGCGGAATCGGTCAATCAGGAAGCTAGTTTCCAAGTCGCTTCAATTGGCAACATAAGGCTTAGCCTAGTATCTAAACGTTCCCATCAACATCATCGCCTATAAATAGTGGCTGTCTGGAACCGGTTCTTCGCCATGGCCCATGTTTTGGCACATATTTGAATAGGCAATAGACTGGGCTGTAGGCTATACAAACATATATTGGAACATACTAGGCATATTCTATATACATGTGAACACACCCATACATTTATGTGTGTATGTTTGTTGTTATTGGTACTAAGAAAATACAAATAATACTTTGGTTAGAACTAGCAAACTTCCAAAGTTCAATGCACTATAGCCGAATCAAAATTTATGCTAAGCTCGAATCCTCGAATCGAAATTATTCGATGGCATTTTTCATTAGCACACTCCGAGTTTCGTTAACTAAAGCATACATATTCTTTAGCAATAAATTCATTATCTATATAGCAAAAATAATGTTCTGATTTGAATAATTATTCAATTTAGACTTTTATAAGGTCAGCCATGTTTGAATATTTCATAATTGTTCCTTTATATTAAAATTATAAAACACTTTAACATTTATTAATCGAACATTATTTTTTTGTCTTTATTTAAGTTATTTTAGCAAATTGGAATCGACAAAATTAAAAACGCATAAATAAGTGCATTTTGTGGTATAAAATATGATTAAAACTTCTGAAAAAAACTGCTATAACCATTATAGCAGTTATACGACAAGTAAATGAGTGGAAACCAATCTTGCCATCCTGAGAAGTTTCGTATAATTACTAAATATTCGAAGATGATATCTATGCTTATTTGATTGAAATTATGCATAAAATATTACTCATATATTAAGAGGTACAACAATTTGAAACTGCTGAAATTCTTGCAACCCGTGTTTAACGATCTACTTATGCGGTCACCATTGTATATTTTTACTTTTATTTGCAAATCTTTTGATTTGAATTGTGGAAGCGTGCAGCACTATTCTTAACCAGTTTTGGGGACTCACGCGCCCGCCGCACCAACATGAAAAGATAGAATAAAAAAAACGTCATGTGCCTTTGTTTTTCAGTATGTTGATTAGATCGAGATACAAATGTTTTAGATACATTCTTTGGGTTAGCAGGTAACACGTTCTGCTACAATAGAAGAATATTCATTACTGCTACGACAGATGTAATAAAAGATTTTTCCCATCGCATTGCCATGAAATTAAAATATTTAATTATTTACCAACGCTCATGAAATTACAAGTGTAGTGGAAGAAGTGAATGTAAAGTTGCTCATTATTTTTGTTGTTTTTTTTTTTTTTGCTTTTTTGTGGTGTCATCTTTATAACCATAAATATGCGAGTGCGGCTTATGGTTTCTAAAATGTATATAGTACTATTTCTAAACACCATATTCTATAAAGTTCCTTATTTCTTGTTCATGAAAATATCAGGTCCGAATTTTCAGTTTGACTGTCGTATTTTTTAAGGTCAAACTGATTTGCTTTTAGGAAATATCTTTCCATTATAATAAACTCTTATTTTGAGATTAATGTCTTCAACATATTGAGCGAACCTCGTATGTACTGAGCATTGTCATTGTAGGATTGCAGTATTCTTGACGCTCATAAACTATAGCTGGCATAAAGTTATAATTATACTTAATGCAGCCTTGCTTAATGTGGCATGGGAACAGAGAGCATACGTATATGCATAAATAAGTTGGTGTGTTTGAATGTACGTACACATATGTATATAAATGGAATTGATTTGCATAAGCGGCTGCAGTTGCTGACTTTCCAAAACAATTAGCAGTACACATAAATAATCATCTATATATGTAAATATATACCGATACATGCCTATATATGCATGTATATCTTTGCCTTTTTGTTAGTCGTTAGAGATGTCTTATACATTTTTGCAAACTGAGCTCAGCAGTTAATTAATGAGACTGCAGCACGTATAAATTGAAATAGATAAAGGTAGCCGGTGCAAACATAAAAATGGATATTTAATGCGAGATTAATTCACCACATTAATCCCCCTCAAAGACAATTACAGAAACATCTTGTATATTCACATTCAATTATTATACCATTGCCGTGTGATGTAATGTATAAAATAGTTATATATATATAACATAAATATATAATATATATTTAAGGGCCCAATTACAGATCTTGAGACACTAAATTGAAATATGGACAGACATATCAACATATAACATTATTTTCCAAATATTTATAATTTATCTTTAATTGTTCATTCTAACTTTGAGAAAACTGGAAATAATTTACTAAAAGAATTTTTCTTTAATTTTCACATATTTCCCGTGACAAAACTTTGCTAAGAAATTTAAATTAGAACATTTTTGTTTATGGCATGTGTTCTTGATTGTAGATTGAAGATTGGACTTAGATGTGACAACATACTTATATATAATCGCAATCTCTCAAGCTCTGTTCGTATCAGGCGTGAATTAGTTGGTTGCTTCATAGAGTTACGAAATAATTGGTCTTCACTCAATGCCACAATGTAAAGTTTACTCTATGCTTAACGCAGACATGCAATACGGTAAATATTTACTAGATGGTAATCCAGTTGGACACATCCAAACATACAAAATGCAAATACACCAAAAACATTCAAAGTCGTTAACAATTTTGATTTGTTTGTGTAATTGAATTGATCTCGGGCACAAAATGTAAAAACTACACAACTGCTAACGGCTTGGCCAAGGTTCTGAGCACGTTTCATGCAAGACACATCGACGCCAAAGCAGACGAGCCACAAAACGAAATCCACAAACCAAAATCCACACATACGCACACAACCGATTTCAATAGCAAGCAAATACAAAAAATAAATCAGACAAAAGCAAACGGCGGAAGCTAAAAATCAAAGCGCAAAGATAAATTAGCGCACACGTGGAGTGAGGGGGGCAATAAATTAACAGCACGAGAAATATCGAAAAAGACTACCCACAACAACAAAAGCAGTTAAAAATTGCGAATTGCATTTAATTGTGGTTAAATTTTGGAAGCAAATAGCTTCGGTACCTGATGTGCAGTTAATCAGCCTTATCCTTTATGACCCATTGTCTTGTGTCACTGAGCTGTCCAACCGGTCAGCCAGCTTCTCTCATCTGACTGTGCATACCGTTGGGCAGCCAAGAGTAATCACTCAACTTTCGCTATTCACAGCCAAAACAGTGCTCTGACATTGAACTTCATTAACCCTTGCCTGAATGCAATACAAATCTCACGAGAGATGGTTAAGCAAACAGGTTTTACCTTGAGCGAAAGACTTCATTTCAGCAACGAACTTGCCAGCACTCGCACTACCGCCCTCTATAGCTCAAGTCAGTGAAGACCAGCAAGCTGCAACATGGGCGCCATCTGTGGTCAGTAATTTTCATAAAGAAGCGAATAGTGAATGACTTCGGTAACGAATTTCTATCGGAAGGTGATTCTAATCAAAAAGGACACCTGTAAACAGTTCAATGTTCTAATCAACTGTTTATTCATGTAATAGCATGTCGACGCGCTTAGCTAGGGTGCTAGAGATGCCAAACTTGTTGCACACTGGCGCGCTCTAGCGTTCAAGCCTGACAAAGAAATAGCTTCATAAGCTTTTCTTAACTAAGCTTTACTACAATCGAATATCAACTATGTGGCAACACTATAAGAACATAAATGCATTTTCCGTTTGATTTAGTTACTTATTTATTCAGTTATTTGTATTCAATTTCTTGCGAACAAAACAATTTTAATCGTTCAACCAACCAGCACCACCATGTGAGCCGCCGCCAACAGATGAGCCGGATCCATGTTTCACAGAATAATCGAATGCGGCCGGATTGCCCCAGGCGTTGCCACCGCCGCCTCCAGCGCCATAGCCGCCAGAACCACCACCAGCACTAGCTCCTTGCCAGCCACCAGCACCGCTTCCACCAGCTCCTGCTCCTTGCCAGCCGCCACCACCGTTCGCTCCGCCACCATAGCCTCCAGCACTACCACCAGCTCCTGCTCCTTGCCAGCCGGCACCACCGCTCGCTCCGCCACCATAGCCTCCAGTGCTACCACCAGCTCCTGCTCCTTGCCAGCCGCCAGCACCACCTCCACCACCATAGCCTCCAGCTCCACCACCACCGCCTGCTCCCTTCCAGCCTCCAGCACCACCTCCTCCACCGCCATAGCCGCCGCGTGCACCACCTCCGCCAGTACTACCAATGTGCACCTTTGTGTTACCGTGAGCCTGTGACACATGCGAGGTGAGACCAGCGCCATTTCTGAAACCACCGCCGCCGCCACCATGGCCGCCACCATAGCCACCACCGCCGCCGCCACCATGGCCGCCACCATAGCCGCCACCGCCGCCGCCATGTCCTCCTCCTGGCAGATAGCCACCACCACCGCCGCCACGCTGTCCAGCGTTAGCCAGCGCCAAGGTGGCCAGCAAGCAGACAAAGACCTGAAAATGTCAAAGTTAGTTGGCACAATAGAATATCTTTTTCTATATCCTTTTACCTTCATGTTGAGAATGGGATTAGTTTGTTTGAACTAGTTTTAGTAGTTGTTGTTATCGTAGCTCTCAGGTTGCTGCTCCAAAAGCTTGTGATACTTCTAGCCTGCCACGCAGCACAATTTATAGCTGAAAACTCTGTTCGATTTGGCTAATGATCAAACATCATAAAAGAAGAAACGAAAATCAAAAGGGAAAAAAAGTAAACTTGAAACATAAGTTTTATTGTTGTAGTGTCGAAGATTGAATAGCATTGCAGACATGCATAATATTCTAAGTTCATCCAAACGACGTCACAAATCTGTTTTTAAATTTTGAAAGTTTTTTTGTGAAATTTGGACAACAAGTTTGCAGGTCTGTGTGTAATCATTGGCGTGCCCAAGATACTCAATATTTCTTATTATACTCGGATGGTAGAAGAGTATATGGGTTTTGTGCAATGTCCGTCAACTTTTTTCGATGCCCTTGAAGCGAGCGACTTTAAACTTAAAATATATATTCGTCTATGCCCGGGTCACATAAAGCGCTAAAACTTGATTCTACGGCTGGAAAACCGACAAGATCGATTATCGCAAATTAATAAAAGTAAAAAGCTCCCACAATTTTAAATTTCGACTCACCAGATGTTGACCGCTGGTAACCTTATTCAAAGAGCGTCATATGTATTTCCGGTAAAAATAAAAGGTAGACTACCAGGACAATCATCTGAAGAAGATATTTCAGGACGCGCCCACTTTCGACTCCTATAAGTTGCTGAAAACGTTGTCGCACACAGTTTTAGAGATAGAGTCATTAGATCTAAAACTTAGGTGGGATGGCAGTGGGTGGCCGTGCCACGACCATAATGTACCTTAATGACAGCCATTCTTATCACACATGTTGTCAGTTGCAATAAAGCAATATAATAAAGTAGCCAAATCTTTATAATATTTGCATAGCGGAGCCTTTTATTAGCTGGTTTGGTCAAGATATCCTTTCTTACAAAAATTCTCTTCTTCCAGCAAGTAAATTTTCAATCGCTATGCTATCAATTTGTATAATTTCAGGTGCATAACATATTTATTGGATTGGTTGGGTTATCATGAAAAACAAACAATTCAATTAATATTAAGTCTAATCATTCGACAGACTTTAAGTATGCCATCATCATCGCTAACGGTTTGGAGATAAATATCGATTCTATACTCATGTGGTCGTGGATGTGTCCAGCTTTGTCCAGACATTAGTGCTATCTGGCACTATTAATCTGGTATCCATAAAGCACTTCCATCGTCAAGCGATTGCACTGAATTTTCGGATCACGTCCACTCCCTCTTCAAAACCGGTAAAATCCTATATCTCCAGTAATTTAAGAGCTTATGTAATCAGACTTGGAAGGTAGATTAATAGGAACCTTATTCAAATATCAGTATTTCTTGGCTACACCCACCCTGTGGCACCTGTTATCAGACGTCCGACTGCAACGTTCACACTTGTTTTTGTTTCCTTTTTGTCTTAAAGCCATGCAGCAATTGAATATGAAATATGTGTCATAAATGCCCTTTCAGTGTCCAACATAAATGCACTTTCAGTTTGATTTAAACAATCATTTATTCGTTTATTTGCATTCAATTTCAGTTAAACAACATATTTTTAATCGTTCCACCAACCAGCACCACCGCCAGAACCGCCGCCAGCAGATGAACCAGAACCGGCGCCATGATTCACTGAATATTCGAATGCGGCCGGGTTACCCCAGGCATTGCCACCACCACCACCAGCTCCGCCACCATAGCCTCCAGCTCCTGCTCCTTGCCAGCCGCCTCCACCGCCGCGTCCACCACCAGCTCCTGCTCCTTGCCAGCCGCCACCACCGCCGCGTCCACCACCAGCTCCTGCTCCTTGCCAGCCGCCAGCACCACCTCCACCACCATAGCCTCCAGCGCTACCACCAGCTCCTGCTCCTTGCCAGCCGCCAGCACCACCTCCACCACCATAGCCTCTAGCACCACCACCGCCGCCTGCTCCCTTCCAGCCGCCAGCACCACCTCCTCCACCGCCATAGCCGCCACGTCCACCACCTCCACTGGCACCACCAATGTGCACCTTTGTGTTACCGTAAGCCTGTGATACATGCGAGGTGAGACCAGCGCCATTTCTGAAACCACCGCCGCCGCCACCATGACCGCCACCATAGCCGCCACCGCCGCCGCCACCATGGCCGCCACCGCCGCCATGTCCTCCTCCTGGCAGATAGCCACCACCACCGCCGCCACGCTGTCCAGCGTTAGCCAGCGCCAAGGTGGCCAGCAAGCAGACAAATACCTGAAAATGTCAAAGTTAGTTGGCACAACAGAATATCTTTTTCTATATCCTTTTACCTTCATGTTGAGAATGGGATTAGTTGGTTGAACTAGTTTTAGTAGTTGTTGTTATCGTAGCTCTCAGGTTGCTGTTCCAAAAGCTTGTGATGCTTATTGCTTGCCACGCAGCACAATTTATAGCTGAAAATTCCCTTCGATTTTGTTAATTATCTTCAACTTCTGTGGCAAACATCACAAAACAAAAGCAAACAAAAACAATACACATAATTAAAAAATAAAACTAATTTTAGAACTTTTAACTAAAAACTGAAACGAAAAGTAAGTTTTATTGTTGTAGTGTCGAAGATTTAAAAGCATTACAGACATGTATAATGTTCTAGGTTCATCCAAACGATGTCACAACAACTTTGCAGAAGGTATTATAATTTTGTTGTGAATTTTGTAATGTGTTAATGGAGAAGACTCCGACCCTTGAAGTAAGTATATATTCTTGATATTGCATTAATGAAAGAGTCGCATAACCATATTCTGTTGGTCTGAACTAATAACAAATATATATATTGCTGCATTGGATCGAATCGAAGAGATGTCGAAAGATACATTTTTGCTTACTAACAATAACAAAAACCAATCTTATTCAATTGTTGCTAGCGATGTTGAGGATTATAATTAGCGGATGGGGATTACAATTTGGTCAAGATATGTTATATTTGGAACACTTCAAGATCATAACATATATAATAAGCGACTTCTAAACATTGGTGTTATGGATCTGGAAATAAACCTACTATATCTATGTGGTCGCAGATGTCTTCGTCGATGGGACAAGTTGAACGACGAATTTAAAATACTCCCCAAAAGGGCATTAATATTCTTTGGCTTTGCTTTGTGCTGTTGCTCATCGTTCAATTCTAGAATAGCGCCTGCCATTTCCGAGTTGCTTCGCTCCGTGGGTTGCCTTTAATTAAAAATTTGAAGTCAATTTTAATGAAGAAAAAAAACAAAACTAATTGATTACTGGTTAGAAGACGGTAATTATACGGCAATTTGCCTGCGGCACACTTTGCGTAATGTGGCGCTCTGCTTAGCTTAAAAGCGACACTGAGTGGACGCACTGCGTCCAGTTGATGTGCTGACAGCGTGCCCAAAGTTCCGGCTTCAGATATGCGCATTGCGCAAATGCCGCGTGGGTCGAAGGCAAATAACAGCTGCAAAAAGTGCAGTTTTTACCGTTTTCATTGTTTTTGTTTTTTATTTTTTTTTATTTGTTTTGTTGTTGCTGTTTTTTTGAAAGTGAGCTCATCGCAAAAGCGCCAAAAGCTTTAATTATGCAATGAAATTGCATAATGGTTTGCTAAACTCTCTGAAAGTTATAGAAAGGAAACGACAACAACTGCAACTGCAGTTAATGTTGCAGCTAAGTTCCACAAATCTCTACCCTGGGAATCCAACACCAACCATGATCATAGTCCTAACATATAAGTGCCTGCATAATTATCTTGATCTGGTCCCTATCTGGAGAATGTCATGGGCTGAGAACCTATTCGTAGCGTTCTTCTGGACATGTCGACATCGTACTAATGAAAAAAAAAACTTTTGTTTATCATATGCTGCCGTTTCCGTTCTGAATAGTATTTACCAGTTTTTGTTCCATATCTTTAAATTAGGATATCAGCTTATTGGGTCAAGGACTCTCGTTACCATTCGTAGGTGAATCAACTACTTCCAATGCTCTTTTCTCTCAGGATTAATTTACAATTACAAATTGGCAAAAGACATTCTACTTATTGCTTTACTCGTTCATGTCTACATAGGGCCAAGTATTTATGATTTCAGGTCACGCCCACTTTAGAGATATCTAAAAGTCAATAGCTTCTAAAAAATTGCAAGGAAGTTTATTAGTGGACGGCAAAATGTTGTCGGCCCCAAAAAGGGCGGAAAACCTTGTTCGCTGTCTGAACTATGCCCTAAACTACTATTACTAGCTGGTATTAGCTGCTATCAAAGAGCCATTTAGATGCTCTGGTCTGCTCATAAAAAAAAGTAAAGATAGGAGCTCCTAACAACTAATTAGCAGTATTACTTAATGGCTGCACCAGACACATTTGTTGAGCCTAATCCAAATATATTTCTGAGCAATCGAAATGCAAGCGCTTGGCGCTTGAGCATAGCAAAATGCTTGTAGCTCGTAGTTAAAGGTTGAATTGGGTGCTCGCATACCAATCGTCACTTTCTTCAGCTCTCAAATGTGAGAGAAAGAGTCTTACACACACTCTCTCTCTCTCTGTTACACTCTCTTTCTCTGGCACAGACAAACGCTGTTGACTGCAGCTATCAGGTAATTGTCTACTGCTGGTAGGCATATGGATAGCCGGCTTTGTGCGCTCTTTCTCTTTCTCATTATCTTTCTCTCTGTGAGTGCGCTCTCTCTTGCCGGTGCCAGCGACAGATTTAACTGTCTGCCTAGCCGGGCTTCATTGGTGCTGCAGCAGATTTGGCCAAATCATTCCGTTGGGAAGTTGTAACTGGGAAACGTGTTCAACGGATTCAACACGCAGCTCCATCGTCGCGTCTTCATCGTCGTCGTTGTCGCGCCACGAGCTGCTGCAAGCGCGCGCATTTCGTGTTCGTTAGTTGTCCATTTGACTTATTGCCTTTGCGTTTGTGCAATTAATACAAAAAATTATAAAAAAGATACACACGAGGAGTCCTTGACCCTAAGACGTTGCAAGCGGCCGTATTATTTGCTCGTGCGTGTCATATTTCGTATTGTGTATTTGTTTTGTTTTGATTTTTTTTCTATTTATGCAACATTATTTAACAAATATTTGCAAATGCAGCTGAAAAATGTTTTGTGTGATCTGAAGCCGTCAAGTATTCAAAATAGTTGCCTGCTTGTGCTTTCCAATTAATCACAGCAACAAACAAAAGAAATAGCAACAAATAAGTGCAGCAATCGGTTTCTTTTATTTACAAACAATTGACGCAGCTCAATTTTAATTATAAGGTTAGTCCCAAATATATATACACGTCTATCGATGTGTTACGAGTTGAATGTACTGCAAATAAAAAAAAATTTTAAAAAACAATACAGCAACAAATATTTTAATAATAATCTGTTATTTAATGAAAAAATCAAATATTTAAATATAAATTGAATTTGTATATATACACAAATAATCCAAAGTAAAATAAACTAATTTAAATTTACGTTTAGTCGTACAAAATTAGAAGTGTAAAAAAATAAGAATAAAATGTTATATTATCATTATTCCATTGTTGATATTATGAAAGTATTCGTTACAAACAACTACTTATAAACGGTATAAACTATAATCTTGAATATAAATATTTGTTCACACCAACAAGTTTTTAATTTGTAAATTTTGTCACATTCCGTTTTATTGGATGTATGTACGAGTATGTACATCATAAACATGAGAAATGCTTAAGCCAGTCTTGCACCTAATGCTTTGCTGATAATAGTGGTTGAATATCAACATGATTGCTGTGCAATTTTTTATGAAAGTCCAAACAACGAAATCGTCTAGCTACTGTTCATGGTCTATTAATTGTCGGCCAGCTGATTTTCTTTTTAATATAAATTTTATTTGGCGTTGGGGGTATTATTTTTTATGTGCATTTAATGCTATAATACGAGTCAAAGATAAATACTGGTATGCGCATAGTGAGAGAGTGAAGTAAGCAAAGCGCAACAGGCAATGCCCCACAGCACCTGACCAAAGACTGGACATCCAGCTAGCTTCCTGTCGCCTCCAATTGAAATCGAAATTTAAACGAAAACAATTCGCGTGGCTTTTAATGCGATTTGTTTCACATATTTGGACCCAATGCATGTGGTGCAGTTTTGCCAAGTTTACCACAGTGGCATTGTGAAATTGTTGTGTCTGCTTTTATTTTTTTAATTTCTATTTTTTACTGCATACAGAACAAAAGACTTAGGCAGCGAACTTGAAGTAGTGTGCAGCTAAACGTGAGTTGGAGCAATGCGCTTACGGTTTTGTTTTTGGCAAACACATTGCGTGGCTTTCTCTACTCTTGACAAGCCCCATGCCGATTCTAAGTGCCATTGCTAATAAGCCAACAGTCTCAGCATCACCAACAACAACAACAACAACAACAACGATGTGTTGTGGCAGGGCTAGTGTGTGGCTTTTTTCTTTTTTGTGTGTTGGGAGCTGGAGACGAAATCGCATGCTTGCTCACTTGGAAAACAGCAGCTGTTGCTGGCTCCGAAAACTAACTGAAATGGTATTAATTGCCACTCGCTCACACACGCACTGGCATACACACACACGCACACACACACACACAAGTGCAACTAGTTGACTTTCATTGTCTTTGGCATTTGCGGTTTGCCGTTTGTTTAGCTAGTTGGCTTATTATGCCGTATGCTTTATGTCTAATGCTTGGATGCCTTTGTCTTTGACTGTGACTTCGACTCGAGGTTTACATACGCGTCAAGTTAATCACACTTTTAACTCCATTTCACATAATACTAATTTCATAATTTGAACCGCCACACCAACCAACGCATTGCCAATGGTGCCCCCAGAGACAGGCACATTGAGTTGTCATTTGCTGCTTGCCGCTCGCATTTTCACTTTTTCCACGACGACACTGATTACAATAAATCTCCTTTGCGTCAAGTTTACATTTAATTTAGCATAAGTGGAACTACATATATATATATATATAAATTTGTATTTTTTATGTATTATATGCTGCATGACCATTTCTCAGTCAAGAAGAGCAGCAAGCTATAAGGCTGCTGGGAAACGTTTCAAGTGGGTGGCTGCTACTAGAATTCTGCAAACTTCGTGCCCCTTCCTGGGTGTTCATATGCCTATAAGCACAGTCAAGATAGCGGATCATAATTGCAGAGAATTGCATGAAACCGTCGACATAACCATTCTAGACGTAGCTCAGTTCCGATTGTTTATGTGGTTACTCATTCCATGAACCTACTTCAGTTACTTGGGTGCATTCCGTGAGTCTCTTATCATGTTCGTAGTTTATATTTTATGTAATCAGCAAGTAATTCAGCTGACCCAATGCTTCGTTAGCAATTCCATTTGTCGATCCGAGGTTGACAACTTCCTTAAATGGCTTATCTCTACAAATAGATTCAAAATCGCGTCACTTAACATAGTCTACATGTCGGGGAACTATCTCATCTGTACGTTCTTTCGACTGTGAGCCGAGTAGAAATATGTCAAATATGTGTATTCAGTCAACTCGTTGAACTATATTGTAATCATTATATATCAGTAAATAATTTAATAAATAATATTAGGGAATCTTATTGCAAACTGCTTCGACTTTTTCACATAACCCTAGCTGCAAGGCAAGGTATGAAATATTCGGCACTACCCTTTGGGTTTTATTATATTGTGTGGCACCTGGGGTAAAGGTGTCTGTTGTGGTTGAGTTTGTTAGTTTGGTTGCCTTCGTTGTACGTGCACATCTGTCGGCAAATGAAATAGTACGTACCATATAATCAGAGCGCTGTGGCAGCCAAAAAGCCAGTCACAAATGACAAGCAACAGCAACAAAAGCATCTGGAAAATAACAGTTGAAACAGCACTAAAAAGTGTATCTTTATCAGGTGGGCAAAGAATGAAAGTCAGTTGATGTTGTCATTGTTGCTGTTTTTGTTGTCAGTACCGACAACATACAAAGCAGCTACAAAATATTTGTCTTGTTTAATGTCGCATACTTTCATCCATGCTGCTGATGAACACGGGTCGGATTTGATGGTACATTGATGGAGCGGTGCAAATTTATTTATTGCTGCACATTTGTTCACTGCGATGGGCTGTCGGTTCCGTGGACTCGTCGCTTTTCATAGTTTTCAAAAATTCGGCCTGGCAATTAACATAATTATTAATGCTCGACTGCATTTCCCACTCTTTTCGTCGCCGCATTTGTCACACGAATTATGCATTAAATAATTCATCGTCTCTGGTATTGGTGTTGGTCTTGGTCTCTGCTTTCTGCTCGCTTTCGATTCGAAATTGGAATCGGAGTCGTTTAGATAAAACGCCCATCTCAATTGTGTCTTTCTTTTTGTTCCCCCTCCAAGTTTATTTTATTTTTTTTTTTGTGATTTGTTACATTTCAACATCTTCACAGCAATTCTGAACCATTGTTCAATGTGGTCCGTGGTGTCTATGAACCCTTCACCTTCGGCCCGGCCATAAAGCTCAGTCCAAAATATTTTGAGCAGAAGAATAGAGCTGTCTTCTGAGCCTCATCATCATTTTGGGCATATGCCGAAAATACAATGACAAATCGATGGCGAGCAACAAATAAATATTGTGCCACATTTATACACAAATTCGTGGTATTTGTGGTTATTTTGTTCGGGGATCGAAAGTGAAATTTGTAGCTGAGGCATTTCATATTGTTTGCGATAGCAAAAATATTATACTAATAATAATCATAATAATAAATAAATAAGCTGCGGCCCAATAAGTCACAACAATGAGCTCAGACGGCGAGTCATGTGTTAAACTCGCTTATTATAAAGTGGTATTAACTTTCCAACGATAAAAATCAAGCGCAAATCAGGGCCAGCGATGCGCTCAGGCTTACGGGGGATTTGTTGGCAAGCAAAGCCTTTCGATTTTCTTACACAAACTCTTTACTAGCTAATAAACTAAACAAAATTTAAGCTGCAACGAAACATCTCAAATAGTACAGAGGATTAAAGCAGTTCTCAGAGTGTAAAACAAATTATCTGGATAAATAAATAAATAAATGATGTAGCTGATTTCTATTTGACTTTGCAAGTGGCTTATATAATGGCAGACAGAAAGACAAGCGAAATGTTTTCAAAATAGATATATATATACATAGATATAATCTTATCCAATTGATAAGCTTTTCTGTTGTTTAACAGCACAATCAATATAGATAATAGATTTTCTATATCTTGGCTTCATGTCAAGTGTTCTTTTTTTATACTCTGATATAGTTTGAGTCCCCAAAAAACATATTTAAATTTTAAAAAGAGATCATAACAAAAAACAACTTCAGTAAACATTATTAGCGATATCCCTAAATACATACAGACAAACAGAATATATGTATATTTACTTAATAGTGTTGAGGATTTTTCCTTCTGCCCTACATACATCTGACATACATTTGCACAAGTTCATAATACCGCTCTTACCCATTTTTAATGGTGACAGGGAATTATAATTAACAAGTAGATAGAAATTCTCTAAAAATAAAAATCTCCTGCCCAGCTGGCTTATAAAATGCCCATAAAAAAGTAGTTATCCAAATCGGCTCAGCAACCTGTATTCTTAATTGCTGATGCATTCATCACCTCTCACAATTTCCCGTGAAGTGATCTGTCACTCTTAAGCTACATACACACACATACATGTAAGTGTGCGTGTTCGTAGGTATGCAAATAAACTTTATGATACATGACCCGAAAGGCATCGGACATGCCTAACCATTGTGGCATGGCACGCATGCAGTTGCCACTCAACTGAACCGGACAACCTGCCACACTAAAACCAGAAACGAGATGTGTCAGGCACTTTGACATTAGCGGAAGGAGGATGTTATGATTGGCACGCCCCACAGTTTGTTGGTCTTTTTGCATTGTTTCGTTATTCGTTTTACATAATTACGTATTGATTTGTTTACGATTCCCGAATGCCAAACTCATGAAATAAAAAACAAAGCAAAAAAATGTTATAAAAAAATCGACAATTTACAGTTTGTCTTTTGGCATTTAAATGACCATTCGACTTTGCGGCTCAATATACAAAACAAATTTCGCTGAAGCGAACTAAGCAACTGGCAAGACAACACTGGCAACTAGGGGATGTGCAAGGGAGGTGTATAAAGTCAAATGAAGAAAACAAAAACTCTAAAAATCTAATGCCGATGGCAAATGGCAAACTCAAGCCCTATTCCAACGTATTATAAAACAACAGCTTCTGATGTATTCAGTAGATTATTAATTCTTACTGTATTAATTGCCAGTCTGCCTTCCACAGTGATGACATACCCAATAATGTTGCAAGCCATTAGCGAACGTCGATCGTTTTATATATATGTTATGCATAGTTAATTTTCTTATTGATTGATCGTTATGCGCCATCTTCAACACTTCCGCACAGCTGCGACGTCGACACCAACGCCAGTTTCAACGGTGACGTTTTGGACCAGAGTCTTCAGCGGATCTTTCGCAAGCCTTGTCTTGCCTTGCCTTGCTCTGGCAATTTCCGGCTGCTGCTGCTGCTGCTGCTGCTGCTGCGGCTGCTGCTGCTGCTGCTGTCTCTGACCGATTACAGACCAAATATAGTCGACTGACTGCTGGTTGCCACTTTCGGGCGTCACGATTTGTTGTTTGTTTGGCTTTTACTTTCGTCCACATACGCGTATTTGGCCAATACTCGTTGTACGTAAGTGGCAAGTTAGTAAGTCGCACAATGCGATTCACTTTTACTGTTGCGCCTTTCAAAGGTTTTCGTCATGGCCCAACGTAAGCAAATTGCGCATAATTTAAGCCGCTCCCAATAATATTTAAAAGCCGAATTAAATATATATACTGTCGAGATGCAAGACCATTTAAATTGGATCTTTTTCAAAAATTTGATGAACTCGCTATAATGAACAAAAACAGCCGAACTACTTCTGAGGAGAACCACTTCTTGCATAATGCCCGAACTTGTATTCAACAAAAATGTACAGGACTTTTTAACAACGTACTCCTAGCTGGAGGAGTCGCCTAAGGATCTTCAATATTACAGAAAGATGAGATATGAAATCTCATGGATAACATTTGAATACTGAGCACAGATAACTTTGGAGTCATTAAACAAATTGGCATTCGAACCAAAACAATTTAAAACTTAAGACTATTTCAGTAAAGTTACTTTAAATGGAAATATTCTAATGCTGATTGATGAGGCGAACAAATTCCGAGCCACAAATTGAATATGGCTAATTTGACACTAAAGTGTCGTTAATTTGTTTAATTCATCGACAATCTTACTTGCTTACTTAGTTAGAAGCAAATTATCTGATTCATTCGCATAAGGTTTCCGTGTTTTGAGTTCTGTTGGGTTTTAAAGAGGCAAACTGGTGCACTAAGTTTGGCGGTTAGACTAAGAAGAACTTTTATTCAATGTATACTTAAATTGGGGTGTCGAGCGCAGTATCCAGGGATATCGATACTGCGCTCGACACCCCAATTATTGACATTAGTAATCGGAATGTTGTATTGATCTTTTACATATTTTCAACAAGTTCAACAATCGCAAAGCCATACGTACTTATCGATATTCTTAATTATATTCACTCAATGCTAAACATCATTTTGGCAATTGAAAATATGTGTTTTGAAAACGTTTAATTCACAAATCAGTTGCCACAGCTTGTGAGTGTGGCTCATTCCGGTTTGATCCGTATCATAGTCAGAGGCATGCTGCAAAGCCTCTGTGGCAAACACACACACACACACACACACACACACACACACACTGGCGCAGAAGTTTCAACAATCTTGCGCAGCTCCGTGGAACGCATAATCGTTGAAAACGCTTTTAATGACATAATTAGGCGTTGTTTTGTGAAGTCGCAGTCGAGAAGCTAAGACGCTTGGAAAGGTGTTATGGCAGCGGAGGAGGGAACCAGCAAATGAAATACCTAAAACTAAATGAAAAATAAAAAATTAATTAGTTTGCCAGCTTGCCAGTCAAAGCAAGCAAAGCGCCGACAAGAAATCGCCGAGGTGGTGGGGAATCAACAGGCAGTAGACAGTAGGCATTAGGGGAGAAAAACGAAAAGAAACACCAAACATTTGGCATTTTGGCCAGGTAGCCGCCCAGGCTGATTGATTTGACCCGGCTACACTTTCACCGTCGCTCAGTTTTGGTACGGTGTGCTCCTAATGCAACCGCAGCCAGTGCCGCACTCAAGTTTGCTGGCGTGACAGGTTAACCCTCAGCCTCCCCAGCCATTGTCTGTCTGCAGCAGATGCACATCCATGCCCCGAGTAAGAGTAAGAGTATAAGTATCTATTATGATTATTCCCAGTTTGGAATTACCAATAAGGCATTTCGTGATGCGACAACATCGGCAACATGTCGTGCCCGCTGCTCTCGCTGTTTCTGCTGCTTCTGCTGCTGCTGCGGCTGCTCCGGCTTATGTTGCTCTGCCTGATGTCATCATTCGCATTGGCATTTGGGAGCAGGTGAGCACCGCAGGCCTGTGAAATCAATTTGTGTAATTATGTAACTGTACCTGCAGCTCCAATCTTCACAGGTACACGGCTATCAATCAGCTTTTTCGTCAGTCTTGTCGCTGTTCATCATCGTCAGTTGCTTCATTAACACACACACGCGAACACACATGCACACACACACACACACAGAGCAGCAGCAGAAGGCACAGACATTTCTCAACCCACTGAAAGCTAGAGAATAAAATAATTTGTTAGGTCACGGACCGTAAATAATGTCTATTCTCAGTTTGTTAATCAAAAACAAAATCATCCGATTCGAATAGCCGTAAGTCAAGTCAAGTAAAAATCAAATGAAATAAATAGTCATCAAATTATAATACAACTTTAGCTCTATGGAATAAAACATCAGCAATATTTACAAGACGGCTCTTAGATGCTGTCGCCGAGAGTGCTCAATTACAAGATACAAGATACCCAGTATTGTGTTCACTCCAACCAGTAAGAATCGACTGTATTTGTTAAATGAAAATTCTTGAATTGAGCTGTACATTTGTCGCCTGAAACAGCCTGAAAGATTGCAAATATTCGATTTCATGGCCAGCAAGCTGCGATTGAACATCGATCGTGTCCGCCAATCACGAACATATGCGAATACAGTTAGCCGGCCTATGCATCAGTTGGGCACATCTACGAGTAACGGCCTAGTGGATAACCACAAAGCCACAAGACCCAATAAGCAATGAGCTATTGGGATAATGCAAACAACGAATTGCTAGCTAGCTCGGCCCGGAGGCTGACCTGCAAATCTGGAGGCTGAACATCAATTGGCTCCGATGAGTGGCCCATTATGAATTGCAAGCAGTTGAACCGCCGCGAGAGTTCAAAATCAAAGCCAATTGGTAATCGCACAAGTGCACTCACTCATTCACATTCAAACACTCGAATCAAGTGCAACAGCAGTTAATGCAGTCGTGCGCTAATAGCTGCACAATAAACCTGGCTAACAAGTAGAAGTGGCAAACGGCAGTCGTTGACAACAGGTTGAATGCACTTCAGTCCAGGCTACCATGCACCGGTTCGGCGGGTGGCTGGATAGCTGGCTGGCTTCATGCTAAACAGTTCAGGCCACTTACCACGTGCCACTTGCAGTTGTGGGTCAGCAACGGTTCCTGCCACGATGACAGAGACAGTTCCAGCGTACCTTTGACAGATTCAGTTCTCCTTCGATCCATAAATACGCACACTCGAGTCATATTCATCTGACTTAATGATGATTCAAATGCCACACAGATATTTAGCTCATCTGAAAATATCTAAATATGGTGATGACTTGTTTTTCTGTCCATATATAAGCATAATTTTTTAATTTGGTTGTTGTTCATGCTCCAACCAATGCTCGAAACTATATGATATGGTTATCCGATCCGGCCAAGCTTTCGTCATTTATTCCACTGCGTACTGTACGGTATAGTCCAATTCTATATCTATCATATGTATATATGTATATGACCCAAATATGGTTCCTTGCAGCCCACCTCAAAAGTGATGCCGAGCAGCCTACAGATGATGAAGCAACTGACGAATAATGGCCATAGCTCATATCATATGTAGAGCAATACTTGTGGAAACTTGTCTGCTACTTGCTTGTAATTGAAAGGTGGCTCCAAATACAACAATAACAATTACAATAACAAGAAAAAAAGAAATACAGACTGCTGAGACAAACAACAAATTAATTTCACTTTCTTTGATGCATTTGTTGTTTGCTGCAAATTGGATGTCTTGCCAATGCATAAGATAGAGCGAGAGCGAGACACAAAGAGCGAGAGAGAGTGATAGCGGGAAAGAGAGAGAGAGAGAGAGAGCCACAACTACAGCTCAGGTTTATTGACTGTGCCCATGCGGCAACAATGTCTGCAACAAGTTTGCCTATGCAATTACGAACTATTGTTGTTGTTGTTGTTATCTTTTGCGCCTCAATGGTCTACACTTGGCTTTGGGGGGCGGGGCCCCAAGTCGATGCGAATGAACAACAGCAACTGTAACTGCAACGCAGCAGGTAAATTGCCACAATGCCAGGTGAAGCTGCATGCCTCGCTGCGCCGCGGGGTGACACTGACACCGACACCAACAGCGACAGCGACAGCGACACTGCCACTGACACTGTAAAGGTACCAGCAACAGCATTCCACTTGTGGCACACATATTTTTACCCAGCCATTAAAGCGCTGCAAAGACCCAGGCAAAGACCCAGTAGCAGTAAGAAAAAAAACGCAAGAAAAAAAACGAGAAAATGTTGCTCTTTAAGCAATAGACAGCCAACATTTATTAAATATAATTTGATACCATGCAATAATTGCTATTTGTCGCCTCTTTTTGGTCACTGTACATCATAGCCTATGTGGTTTTCAATAAAAAATTTTTAGATTTGAGTTTTACAGTTACAATTACATTTACTTCTTAATTCTACGAGCTCAACTTGTACGCATGCAGCTAACTGCACAAAGGCAATGACAACAACATTTACACTCACCGGATGCATCCCATAGTTTGAAATATTGGTTTGCATTTTCTGTTAATACTGATGCTTAGATCCAGTCAAAACTCGACTTACTGGCTGATATCTGATTCTTAAATATTAGTCAAAACTTGTTGACTTGCTGTTATCCGATTCTCTAATATTAGTCAAGATGCGCCTTGTTCGGATTTCGCGAATAAAATACTTAGTTCTGAAACACAAAAGTTGATTATGATTTACGTGTTTTGTGTTTTTTATACCCTTTCAAAGTGTATTTTAATTTTTTTCTTCGTACAATGATGGACTCCATCCAGAATGTGCTCTCTAAATTCGTTACACACATCGTAAAAACGATTTTTTTTTTAATGGAGCATTACTTTTAATAATTATCTTTTTAATGCATTGCTGGAATCAGCATCATTATGCAAATACTTAATAATTCCATTCCCTCATTTCACAATTGTCAGCTAAGGAAAAATTCTTATGTGATTATCTTCTAAAACACATGTTGTCTTTGCAAGTCTTAGGCTACCAAGGTCCGTATCGGAGTTGTATACCAATTTCACATATACAATGAACGATTTTCGTATAAATAGTGTATATAGTTAAAAAAAATAAATAAAATAATAATTTAATAAAAAAAATCAGGATTAGAACTAGGGTGCTAAAAATAATTTCAGTTTTAATTGTTTTCAGACTTACGAGGACTCCATACGAAGTAGTTACATATCCCATATGCATGCAAATTTCGCACACATTATTCAAATAGGTATAATGTAAAAGAAAAGCATATAACCAAATATATATATTCACTAGCACACCCAGTAACCAGTATTAACCTATGCCAAGTACGCACTATACATATATATATATATATATATATATATATATATATATAATGTGTATGTTTGTGTGTGAGTGTGTGTGTTGTGTAAAGTTGAAATGTATTTCGCATGCCTCATTCTTATCTTCAGGCTGTTGTATATGTTAAGATCAGTGTAAATGCACAGAGCATATGTAAATAATAAATAATAAATAATATTGATGAGTTCATGCGACACTGATTAAAATTCCAGATCCTTGTCCGTTAGGCCAGAGTATTCATAATCGAGTTTCAATAGCTGTTTCACATAGCTAACCGATGGACACCAAGCTGTGTCCACAATGCGGCTGCCAACCAACTTGGCGAACTCCCTGTCAATGTTGCTGCGTAGCTGAAGCAATTTTTTTCCCGATTCGGTGTCCAGTTGGATGCGCAACTTGGAGTCGAGTATGAGATGCGACTGCTCGACATAGTCGCCGTCAATATCTTCGAGAAATGTGGTCTCGATGCTCTCCAATTTGATAACCTTGCCGCACTGCAGAGCAACCATAAGTGTGCTCACCAGGGTCGCGTGCTCAATGTTTGATGAGAGGCCGGCCGTGCCCGACTTCTCCACGTAGATGATCCAATCGCTCAGGATACTCTTATTATTCTTGGAGAAGCAGGTGCTCAGACAGGAGTTCCTAGACAACTGAACGCGTGGATCGCCCTCTTCGATGAGTCGCGTTGTTTTGGACTTATCGAGATAGACCAATTTCGGATAAAGACCAGCGGCAAGGGCCAGGCGAATCATATTCAAATTCTTATTGAATTTATTGGCTGCCTTCAAATCCCTGATCTGAAAGATGCGCTTCACGGTTGCACGAAGCGTGTGCACCGCGGAATCAAACAAATCCATCGATTTGCCGCATAGGCAGTTCCTCTCGCAGAACTTGTTGGCTTCGCTGACGCCCTTCTTCAAGGCGTCTTTGTATTGGTGATACAGCTTCAATATGCCAATGGAGTCACTATAGCCATCAATGCTGAAAAAGTCGCGCGGTTTACGCTGCTGATTGCGCGTTGATCGATCGGTGGACAACGTGAATGGATTGCGCACCGAATAATAGGCAGTTATGATTATCAAACTGCCGGTGCATTGATAATAGATACCGTAGACAAGACACTTGCCCAGCTGCACATCCAGAGGCAATTCGGATATGATGTAACCTAGCTCGGTGACACTCTCATCCGAGTCGAGCAGCACGTTCAGCAACTTTAGCTTGGCACACGACTGAGCAACGGACAGCGACTGCGGTGGATCCAGTGCCTGTGCCAGAAACTGTTGGATGTCCTGCGTGGGCATCGCAATTTTTGCCAGCAGGCAGACCTCGTCAAGCGTTTGCCGCATAATTTCCGGAATGGGGAAGCGACGGAATGATTCATACGTATTATTGCTGTACAGCCGATAGCAGATGCCATCACAACGGCGGCCGGCACGTCCCATGCGCTGTTGTGCATCCGCCTTGGATATCCAGACACAGGCCAGTTGCGAGGCGCCCGTTGACGGATCGTATGTCTTCATTTTGACCCGTCCAGTATCGATAACATAGAGCAGATCGGGAATGGTTATCGAAGTTTGGCCAATGTTCGTGCTCAGCACAATCTTGAGCTGCACATTCGAATACTCAGTGAAGACATTCTTCTGGCTACGGCTATCGACTTGGCTGTGCATCAGCAGAATTTTGATCATGTTGCTGGGCAGAGACTCGGACATTATGTCCATTAGCTTGGTCATGTCCTGATAGCCAGGTAGATAGATAATCACAGCACCCTTCGATCCCCTCATCAGCAGCATCTGCACCAGCGATACGACCAGGGCGTTATCAATCGTATCCCTGCTCATGTCTTGCGATCTTTCATAAGCATTTAATATATCTTTTGTCGTTGCATTATCCGCATTGTCCGCATTGGAACCCAGGTAGCAGAGCATCTCTAGCGTCATGTAACCGGATATTTTCAGTACATCTTCCAGGGCGAAGGTGCGCACATTGAAGCTGCGTCCCTCCACATCAATAATGGGCGCATTGCCAAAGTATTGGGAGAGCGCCTCCAGATCCATGGTAGCCGACATTAGTATCAATTTGAGCGACTTGTTGCGCTGTAGCTCCAGCTTGCTGGCCAGCAATAGAAAATCCGTATCCAGGTCGCGATCGTGCACCTCATCGATGACCAGATGGGTGGTGCTGGCAAAAAACTCCGGCCCATTCATGGCCAGTGTACGCAGCAGGCAGCCACTGGTGGCAAATGACAGCACCGTGTTATCGCTGCATTTGCCTGTGATGAGGTTGAGTTGGGCGAGATAAGTGATTGCAATTGCGATTGTGAGGAATCAATACTCACTCTCCATGCGTATGATGTAGCCGACGGTGTCGCCGAGGCTCTCATTGCGCTCCTCGGCAATGCGCCCGGACACACTGATTGCTGCAATGCGACGTGGCTGGCTAACCACAATGCGGATCGGCTGATTCGTAGCGGTGGCATTCTCCAGCAAATATTGCGGCAATTGGGTGGATTTACCCGAGCCCGTCGCCCCATTCACGATGAGCACCTGCATGGCGAGAAGAACAAGTGTTAGCTTGAAAAATCATCATTGGGCATCATTTTCAGCGGTCTGCATTTACCTGCGATATTTCGAGTAGCTGGAAGATTTTGTCACGCTTCATGAAAATGGGCAAATCGCGTCGCTCGGCGTCCAGGCGGGCATTTGTATCGCGTGGGCGAGGCGGTATACGGGGCATTCCCAGCAGCCCGCCACTTTGGAGCACCCGGCCATAACGCCGCTGGCGCCGCTGCATCGCCAGCGGGTGGCTTTGCAGCTCCAGATTTTTGGCAGCGCAGTCTAGGATCGAGTTGGACTCGATGGAGAAGAGGAGACTGATTTGCTGGCGACGAAACATGCTCGATGCGTTCTTGCCGCGACTGAGAGTTAAGATTCTACCTTCGGCACTGCTTCGACTGCGCGTCCTCAAACCGTGATGGCGGGCTAACAGATGAACCTCCTTGCGCTGCGAATCGCTCAAGCCGCTGAGTTCCCTTGTCTCCTCGTCACTCTTTAGAAAATCAAACACAATTTGCTGTAGCAGATTCAGCTCTTCAACGGAAATTTTTTTCGGCTCGGACTTGTTGGATTTTTTCATTGATTCAGACTTGGATGATTTGGGCTTCTGTGTCGCATTTGTCACTTCGACAGCAACACTTTTATTGCTCTTGTTCTTGCGACGATTTTTGACAGACTTTAATTTGCTGTTTGTCATCGTAATGTTACACTGTTCAGTACTTTGAAATATCACTTAATTTCGAATTTTATCGAAACTCGAAACAAATTGCTTTTACCCACTGACACCTGGGTCAACTGAATACTACAGCAGTCAGTTTGTGAATGACTGCACACGATTAATTCATATCGATTATTGGTCTCATTGCCTTCAAATATCGCAGACACAGCTGCTAGCGGACAGCTTTCTGAAAGCTTAACATCAAATTGTGTAATTAATAATTTGAGGTAACGATTAATGATAGCGCCATGAGCATTGAGTTAGTCAGTTTATGTAGGATTAAAAAACACTTTGAATAATATTGAGGTAGACAAAAAAAACTGCACTTATTTCTCTTAGTAAGCCGCTTTCCATCTTACCAATTTAAATTAAATAGCCATTGACCTTGCAAATTTTCATATATTTAAAAAAAAATTTATTTTACTCTAGTTTGTACAATTTTCTGAATTTGCTATTTCTGATTAATTTCATCTTTTGTCTTAACATTTTTTTGCTGTTCATCGCTGTTTTCCTCATCGTAATCAGCCTCTGAATAATCGCCATCTTCATCGTCGTCGTCATCGTCATCGTCATCGTCCGTCCTCATAATCATCGTCCTCTTCGGCGAGATTCAGCTGCTTGATCTTCTCCAGCAGCTGTTCCCGCGTGTGTCTGACACGCGTCGCCTTCTCCCGCGCCTTCCGTTCCTCCTCCTCCTCCTCCTCCCGCAGCTCGTGAGGATCTTCCGTCTCCTGTTTACGCCCCTTGGCCATGAATCTGAGGAAAGCGCGTCGTTTGCGCTCCGAGAAGGATTTGATCAGACGATCCATTTCGACCTGCAGTTTTTGCTCCTCCTGCGGCGTTGGTTCTGCTGCCTCAATGTCCACCTGGTCTGCGCTCCGCAGGCACTTGGCGCACACGTGATCCTTGAGAGCGCAGTCGCGACAGATGACATGGTAGGCCTTGCGCACAGTGCGCTGCTGGCAGCGTGCGCACGTCTTGGCTTGTGTGAGGGGCTTGTATTTCTTGTACTTGATCTTCCACTCGATGACCTCCTTGCACCGCTGGCACACAGTCGACACGTGCATCTTATTGAGCCGCATCTGTTGAGGCGTCTTGTCGTGCAAATCATTCTTGAACACATGGCGATTTTTGTGCTTTTGGGCTCGGGTGCGAGTCGCGTTCCCCCGCTGTGAACTCATCTTTCTGTTTGTGATCAAGATGAATGGGGAAACATCTTACAAAATAAAAAAATCTCATTTCTTACCCAAATTGTATTTCTTATAAACAATTATGAACAATGTTTATTGCTGCTGCGTAGAGTTATCGATAATATTAAAGATGAAAGATGCGCTGTTCTTCGTTTAGGCTGCCTGCTATGAGAGCACGGTAGAGACTGTCATCTATAAAGAATGTTCTGATTTGCTTTCAGAACAGCTGCTCTGACTGCCAAATTGAATTTGACGCTTTTTGTATTTATTGAATTTATTGCGATTTTCCTGGAAATTGCAGCAATAAAACATTTCGTGAATTCGATGAATTGCGACTGTCTGGTCACACTGATTGCTGATTGCCACAATATGCATGACAAAAAGCTGCCTGGCATCAGCTTTTGTTGACTAGCGGTTAGTGCCATGCGCGATTTAAATTTTAAATGTAAACTTTGTATATCATTTTTGATTCACCTACTATTATTAATTTTTTATTGTTTTTTATTATTGCAGACGTTTGGCAGCTGGGTAACACGCTCATGCAGTCGCAATGCGCGACCTCAAGCAGCGCCTCTTTGATCTTTTGCGCTCTGGCGGTATATCCGTAGGCGACAACAACAACAACAGTAACAATAATAATAATAACAATGGTGTGCCACAATCGCAAACGCTGCAACAGCAGCAGCAGCCGCATCAGCTGATGTACTCACCTCTTCATCCCAAGCCAAAACCGAAGAAACTCCACGAATATACTGCAGCCGATTGTAATGCGGCATTTTTGCGTAAATACCACGATCTGAGCATTGGCCGGGAGCTGGAGCGGGAACGCGATAGAGATAGAGAAAGGGATGGGGACAGGGATGGACTTGGGCTTGGGCTTGGGGAACACGAGCTGGAGCTGGAGCCGAATGGCGCCGCGAGTGTGATTTATTTCAATGAGAATCTATCGATGACCAGCAAGTACAATGTGCGCCAAGTGCCCCTCGGACTCAGCCGCTATTCATCCTGTCCGCTGAGCGGATTCGGCATGGCGCCGCAGCGGGCAGCAGATGGGAGCGCAGGCAGTAGCCTCGCCGAAGATACAGAGAGTGATCCGTATAATTTTGGTTCGGATGAGGATCGGAGTAGCAATGCGCATACGCTCAAGTTGCGCTGCCACCAGCTGCACATGGAGACCGATGCGGAAGTGGACTTGGATGCGGATGTTGATGTGGAAGCGGATGTTGATATGGAAGCTGAACTGGATGATGATGAACTGGATGATGATGACGATGATCAGGCCGAATCGCAGCTGGACTCATTCTGCACTCTGTGCACGTCGACATTTAGCTACAACAAATGTTGCCGCTTCTGCGACAACTCAATGTGCGGCTCCAAGTGCAACTCGGAGCGCGGCTCGCATGCGAGTCGCCTCAGTTGCAACAATCGCACCCTCGATGCCGAGTTCGACTTTGACGCCCAGCTGCTGCACCAGCTGCCCCACAACCACCACCATCATCAGCAGCAGCGTTTTGGGGGCAACATGAAACTCATTGCGCAGTCTTCGCCACAGCAGCCAGTTGCTGCAACAGCAGCTGCCATCAGGTATGTATAAATAAATATGAAATATTGACGATTTAATTATTATATATACGATGACCTCCCTTTCAGGATCAGCCAACTAATTTATGTATATATAAAGTTTACAGCTAACTGAACTAAATTAAAACTTTTACACTCACCAGGTAGATTGTGGTCCAAGTTGGAAGGTGCTTGTTTTTATGATCGAATGCGAAACTTTTTCGCATCTTCAAATTTGTTGTTTTAATCGAGTGAACTTTCTAGGGTATTCGACTAAATTCGCTAATTGTTGTTGACTCAAACGATCACTTTTGGCCAATAACACAGTAAAATTATCGGTTGCTGATGAAGTTTTTTTTTTTAATCCTTGGCCCTGTAGTGATTTCATTGAATATTATTTGATAGCTAGTTAAGACATAATTATAATAAATATATTAAAATTCTACCTTATGCAAAAAATTCCAGTTTTCTTAATTTTATGCAACTCATACATATTAAGAAACAATGTCGCCATACTTACCAATTAATATATTGTATTTGGGACATGATATTAAAATTTTATTTATTTATTTTTATTTTTTTAATTTACAAGGGATTGTCCTCACACCAATTCTATTGTTGCTAAACTAAGGAAAGCTTTCTACAATCAAAATCAGAATGTTTCTATCCGTTGTACAGGAATTATTAATTCAACTTCAGAATATTATTAAATTTACTTCAATTCTTTTTATAATAATCATCATCGTTATTGCTATTATCGGTAATGTGGCCGTTAATGAAGTGTTTTCAAATTTCGAATCAATTCATATTCAAATGAAAACAAACTCAATTTTATGCTTCACAAACTGAACTGATTTATATCCATCATACATTTATTTCGCCTGCACTTACAGTCTATGCTGGACTTACATTCTTACGTAGTAGTGGGAACATATATTTAAACGTTTGTATAGAGATATGTGTGTATGCCAGTCTTATACATATCTACTGATGTGCACACATGTAAATACCCGTTTGTGGAAGTGTGTGTGTGTATCCATGTGTAGTCGAAGAAACGTAAATACCGTTAGGCAGAGAGCTTAACAAAAGCAGCTAGCTAGAAGCCCATGACGCGCTAGCGGTCATAAAAAGCATTAAAAAACATAAACTCGATTGAATAAAATTAAGTTAACAAGTAAAAGTGCTGGAGTCGAGAGGGTTAACTAGCACATACCCTGCAATCCCTCATATATACATATTTGCTCTAGTCTAGTTTGTATATTATAGAATTAGCCAAAAGGAAATGCTTTCTAACCCAAAAGAATCGGATTTAATCAATCTAATTTAGGAATTTTAGCAGAGATCATCAGTTGAATACCTACCAATCGTATATGTTTTCTTGAAATACGCGCACAATTAAATAGACTACACGGTGTATCAAGTCAAGATAAGAAACCGAAAATTAAAAAAATAAAAATAAAAAACCAGAGCAAGCGAGTGCAAGCGGGCAAGAAAGAGCCCCACCTCCAGCAGTGTGCAAAAATCGAGTAAGCGCCTCTCTCTCACACACACACACACACACACACACACAACCACAAAATAACCATAACAAATAACTCCGAAGTAAACAAACAAGCAAAAGCTTTTGAGCTTTCTCGCTTGCCGCTTCTGCGTATGCGTTTCAAGCGCTTTTCAGCGCAGTCAGCGATAACTGCGACTCCGGCTGCGACGGCGACGGCGACAGCGGCTCTTACATTTCTTTGGCGACCGGTGGCCAAAGTCGGAGTTGGAGACTCGCAGACCGCAGACTGAAAGAGCCGCGAATCAAACAAGCGTCGACCATTGTTCGCATAGCACGTGCCGCGCTCTCCTCTTTTATCTGCGCCATTCTCGCCAGAAGCAGCAAAAGCAGCAGCAACAGCAACAACAACAACAACAACAATAACTAACGCGAATTAACCGTTGCTTCAAAATGTTGCATCAATTGTTGTGTTAGACGTGCATACATACATATATCTCCTCGTACAATTGATATTGTTATTATTTATTATTTATTTATTTATTTTTTTTTATTGCGAAACTTGCGGATCACCGTCACCATCGATATCGATTCGATATACATACATACATATGTATGTATATGTGTTGTAACCATACATACATAATGTACATCCAAACATATACATAAGTGCGTGTGCATGTTCGTGTTCCGTGTGCGTGAGCGTGAGTGTGAGTGTGTGTGTGTGTGTGTTGCCAATGTGCGTCTGCATGGATAAAAAGATGAAATATTGAATAAGCTTTAACTTAATAATACAAATTCACAAGTGAGTATTTCATATTATATAAATGAAAGTGAAATAAAACTAAAATTATTACACATTAATGTGTGCTACACACGATCTATTGGCCGATCATCTCGCATGTTTAGCTGTTGATTTGATCCAATGTTATGTTGTGCTCCGAATTCTTTTTCTCTTTTCATTTTGCACTTCTTTGGGAAGGCAGCGATTTCTAAACATAATTAGACCATATGTAAGCCATATCAAGTTATACAACTCTTCACAGATGTTGATTGGGCCACTGACTGCGATAATTGCACTCACTGTACACGAGAGATGCGGCTTATAATAAGCAATTTACATTTATTAGCCATAATAAAGGATTTCATTGCACTGAAGAAGCTCAATTAACTCTCGTTTCTGCAATATTCTATATACTATATACTAAGCTGTATTCTGTTTTACTATACAACATATAACATACTATATTTAACTCGACAATTTAGTGCTTTAGGCACATCTTGTACTCATATTCTGATAAATAGCTACAAAAATGCTATAGAAGATCGTAGTACTACACACCTGAGCAATACAACAAATATGAACGCTTTTTTTCTATAGCTCAAACTTTTCATATACTTTTCTCCTTTTAACGTAAACATATCAAATCATCAAAACAGAAAATGTTTCAACAAAACACTTAAAAATAAGAAAATTCATAAAAATGTCAAGTTTTGGGTGGTCAGCCTTATTAGACGATATCAGTTCGCCGCGCCTTCTCGCTCTAATGGGACTCAAATCTGGAGAGTGACTTGGCCAACATTATTGTCTTGAAACCATTCCCTCGTTGTCATGTTGAAATTTCCATATAAGTCGATCAATCTACTTCCATATCTATATCTATATCTATATCTATATCTATATCTATATCTATATCTATATCTATATCTATATCTATATCTATATCTATATCTATATCTATATCTATATCTATATCTATATCTATATATCTATATCGATATCCATGCCCCGAGAAGCGCATTAAATTGTATTTTGTTTCGGTGTTGCTCACGCTTGTTGCCCCACACCACATGCCAGCAGTGTACAGCTCCGCACACCACTTTCCACGCAGCACCATCCACTATCTGCGAGCTGCCACCTGCCACCTGCCACCTGCCACAAGCCACAAGCCACTTGCCACGCTGTCTAATCTTAAGAGTGGGCTGGCGATTATTGCCTTAGACTCAGACGTTACTTTAATTATTTTTCTTTGCATTTCTGTTTCATTGTCTTGTTTGCTGGTTTTGTTTTTCTTTTTGTTTATGTTGCAGCTATTGCCACATTTTAAGTTGCCCACAATTCGTTTGGTGTTGTTGCTGTTGCTCCACAAACAAACAAGTTAAGGAAACGGCAAAGAAGCAAACAGCAAACATCAAGCATTGAGAATTAGTTTTATGTTTTATTTTGGCCATTTGAAGAATATTTTCAGTTAGCATTGAATAGCGGTTTCAAATAAAGTTTCTCTTATGAATTGTATGGCAAACTTTCAAACACAATTTAAAGATAAAACGGTAACACAACTCATAGATATGGGGGAAAAGTGTTTTCAACCAATTTAAGCAAGTCGTTTGAATTAATTAAGATACTTTGAAGTGTAGCTGGAGAATCCATTTCATGGATGTGGCACATTGAGACTGATGATTATATTTTAATTGTAATAAATTTCCTACCCAAATACTTGGGAATAGCGGAAATATAAACATATTCAACTGGCCATTAGGATAAATCTATTTTTATACAAAGCTAAAATCTTGACTAGAATATGAATGAAAAATTATTTGAATATTATTCTTTTTAGTGGTTTAAGATAACTTGAAATAAGAACTTGACAACTGGCAGAGTTTGAAAGCATATCCATCAAAGAGATCAATCAGATAACTACTGTGATATATATACAGAAAAAATAGATAATTCTTGTGATTAACAGTTAAAAATGACTTGAAGCGTATCCAAAATATCCAAAAGTTGAGTGTGTGAGAGCGAGAGAGAAGAATCTCAATTATATATATACATATATGTATATATATAATTTGATAGAGATGAAGAGTTGTAAGTTGCCGGAGTAGTAAAGATGGGGGGAGATAAGTGCAATGCTAATCCGCATGAGCATAGCCTAATCTTCGGCACTCAATCGCCCTTTCACATTCCTCACATGCTGAGCCCAAAAAATTGCGACGCATCGAAAGTCAAAATTCAAAATGTTGCAGCCTCGCGTTGCACATGCACTGCAGTCCATTCAACTCGCGTGTGTGGCGGATTAAAAAGCGAATATGAAAAATCAAATAACACAACAAATAAATATGTGAGTGAGGTGTGAGTGAGGTGTTTGTGGCGGATTAGGCAAGTCCAACGAAATACAAACAACAACTAAATGGCCAACTGGCCAAATGGCTAACTGGTCAAATGGGAATGCCGGCCAATACTCGAACGTATTTAGCCATTGTTATTGCTATTGTTATTGCGACTCGCGTTGCGTTAATTGGCGACGCTTTCTGCTTGAAAACTGAAATCTGCAATGCATTTTAGAAATGGATGTATCTAAAGTGGTTCACATATATATATATATATATATATATATATATAAATATATATATATATAAAGAAAATACGAAAACCTGCGTAAGCAGCAAAAGAAAAAGTGAAATTTTTGGCCAGCTTTAGCTTGCAGCTGCAACTCGTTTTGGCCCGATCCGAATCGAATCAGAGTCGAATCGCATAGCATTTAAGCAAACTGAGTCGAATCATGCCACAGACTGTCCCCACTCTACCACCCTCCACACCCTGCATACTGGACCGCCCCCTCCCCTTATACCAGTTCGCCTTTGCCGGCATCCTTTTGCTTTCGTTCGGAGCGTCCCAGACGCAGTGGCGCGGGCGAATTGGCAATGGCCATTTACGTTAATCGTGGTTAGCAAATCTCTCGGTCAACAACCGGCTCAGGTTTTGTGGCTGGTGGCTGCTGTTGCAGTTGTTGCCACGGCAACTTTCCACCAATGTCAATTAAGTATTAAGGCAAAGCGTTTACTTACGACATGTTTAACCTGGCACCTGACTAGAAATCGCCACCGATGTCGATGGCAACGTCTTGCATTTTCATTTTCCATATTAAAATGAAACGTTTTCCAATGTTTTTGTTGCAGTTGCAGTTGCTGTTGCTGTTGCTGTCATAATTGGACATTTGTTCACCAGCTCTTGCTAATCCAATCCCACCATCCACTATCCCATGCACTAAACTTACCAACCTCAAGTCAAATGGTCTGTTTAGAGTCTTTATCAAACTATTTTGTTGGGAATTAAAAAATAAGTTTCAGGATTTGATAAAAAAATAAGGGACTAGATAATAGATAACAAATTTGAGATGACCAAACTCAAGCTTTGTCTAATCTAATCTTGAGGTCTGAGAAGATTCAGCTTTGATAACTTGACGGGGCCTTTTTTTATTCGTCTCCAGGTCTGATCTATCTGATCCACTCTTATCTGATATGTTATGTGGTTTGTGGGTTTGCAAATGCTGCTGCAGATCAGGCAGGGATGTGGCACCTGTCACATACATGGGTTGCGCGTCTTCAGTGTTCTCTTATCTGTGTGCACTTCTGCATGAGAGACCAACGGCGGCAATGTGTTTCCCTTGTTGCCACTTTGTTTTGCCCATTTGTTTTTGTCTTGTTGTTGTTATTGTTGTCGTTGCTGTTAGGCAAATACTTTGTTTGGTTTGGACTTTCACGGCATTCGCTTGGGGCCGCAGTTGTTGAGTTGATTGAATAAATGAATGAATGATTGACTGAATGAATGCCTCTAATGCATGTGCATATGAATGATCTTTAGTGGCTCACTATTTGCCAAGCGATGTCACTGGCTGACTAGCTAACTAGCCGGAGCTTTTGCAGAGCTTTCATTGGAACGGAAGCATCCGAAGATCTAACGATTTGCCATCTAACTGGAATTTTGGTGGGAACAACTCTATTCATATTAGGCGGAAGCTTTTTGACCGTTGAACTTCCTCTCAGTGGGGGTTATCTTGAACGGTTCGGTTGGTGGTTTAGTTCAAAGTTTAAAAGCTCGCACAATTTCTTTCACTTTTGCTTTCTTTTATTTTCTTTTCTTCTGTTTTCGTGCGCGGAAAGTGAAAATGTTCAGCCCAAAAATAAAGCGTTGATCGATTCTAAAAGCTCATTTGAATTCGAATGAATGAGTGGCGACTGTCGGACGACGCCGCCGCGATCAAAGACGAAGACGTCGACGAAGCAAACGATGTTAACTATTGCTGGTGATACCGTTATGCAGCGCTCAATGCTAGCGGTGTTCTGCTTTTGATAACAAAGCCCAAAAGTAAAAGTGTCGAGGCCCCAGCAACTTGACAAACTTTGGCTCCATTGGCAAGAGGAAGTATGAAAACTTCACATTTTATTTGTATGGCATATGGATATATGCATATTGATATATGTATCTAATCTTATGTATCTATATAATACAAAATTCGATTTTCTCATTTTTGATTAAGTACATGTATATATTCATATATATATGTATATATTTATTTATATGTATGCTGAAATTGGATAAGATACTCGATCTCCCTTCAATTTTCTATCGCTTTATCTCTGACGACTTTATCAAGTTCAGGGCGCAGCTTTAACGATCATTTTTGGCCGTTGGCAGTTGTATTAAAAAAGAAATTGTATACATATTTGATTGCTTGAGTGAACGATACACCCAAAGTCATTAAAATATTTCTTGTTTATCTCAAAAAGCGCTAGCTGCAATTTATCAAATCTACCATTAGCCCATCAAATTAAATCTACATTAAATTTTACAGTGTCTACTAATGCATTTATATCATACACAAATGGTGTGTTTATTAACTTATTATGTGATCCCTTCTGAAGATTTTGTGGACGGTTGGCTTGCACATCTCTCAGGCAAATACACGTGAGATTTCACAGATTTTATTATTGATTAGATTATTATAGATTTTACATAGCTTAGTCAGTAGGTCATTAATGATAATTGCTTTTATTATTAACAAATTTGCTTAAATGGTATTTATACAAGTTAAAATTAAAATCAATCCGATGAGATTATGATATTGAAATTGGTTGCTTAGGAGTCGTTCCTCTGCCTAATTCGTTTTCCTATATATACATTCATGTATATCAAGATCATTCGAATCGTATAAATGTAGTTACATAGTCGCCGAATCAATTACATCAATTAAGACTAAGATCTACACACATATGAGGAAACATTATATTATATATATTCTTGACCAGTCTGTTAAATCTTGGTCTTTTATTTGCTTTAAGCATTAAGCATGTAAATAGATAGTGCGCATCTTTGTATCTACAACATCAAATGGTTGCGGCTACTCATGAATTATTCATATAATTGCATAATATATACTCGTACACACATATTTTTATTCATATACATGCACATATGCTTTATTTATTATATATATATCGATTCTTATTTATAATTGCTGTTTGAGTGAATTCCTTTATGAATTCGATTAACCATTGCAGCCGGCAGATGGCGCTGCAATGGGAACTCAACGGATGCTTTCGTTTTTGTAACCGAAACGATTGCAAACGGTAGATGGCGGTGCAATCGTACTTAAAGATAGTTTCAGTATTTGTAAACTAAAAAGATATTCGAAAATCCCCTTGTAACAGCAAAGCCAACGTTCGGGCTGAACAACATATGTGTGTGTGTGTGTGTGTGTGTGTGTATATTGTGCATATATTTTATGGGCAGTGATCAACAAGCGGCAAAACTTGCAGAACTTTTGCATGTGGCTCAACTCAGGCATGACGCTGATTCTTAAACAGTCTCTGGGCCGAGATGGTCAGTCAGTTAGTTAGTAAGTTAGTTAGTCAATTCAATGAGCACAGGGTGTGCTCAAGTGGGCAACTGCGTTGCTTCAGAGTTTGGAGCCGCTGCTATCGCTTAGTCTTGAGCCAAAGTCGAGCCATGGGCCCATAGGATGCGCCCACCATCCCAAAACCACCCCCTTCCCGTCCGGAAGCAGGGCGTGAGTCATGCTCAAGCAGCGTAAAGAATTTTCATGATTTCTGGTTCAATGGCTCCCCACAACTCCACACAGCTCCACAGTTGCGGAGCCCAACACGTCGCTTGGTGAATGTCACCGATGAAACAAGCGCTTTGTATCTGTGAATGTATCTGTATCTGTAAATGTAAATGTATATGTATCTGTATCTGTATCTGGGTCTGTGTCTCTGTCGCTTGCGTTTATTTTTGTGTATTTGACAGTCCTCGACCTTCGTTGAATGAAAACCATTTCATTTTCGTCGTTTGCGTTTTAAGTGGTTTTAATTGCATAATCGTTTGCTCATCTTGGGCTGCTTTGTAAGGGCGACCCTGCAAAATTCAAATTGAGATGAAAATGAAATTGAAAATGAAAATGTCAAAGATGACGTTCATTAGTCAGTTGGCCCGACTTTGGGGCAATGTGTTGACATTTTTGGCCTACTATTAAGGCCTCTCCAATGATGATTGGCTGGCCAAAAAAAACAGGTTTCAGTTAACAAACAGCAGCAACGGCAACAGTAACAACTGAAATGCGACTTAGAAAGGCGGCCACACCATAAATATAATCATCTGCCGCATGCATTTATAATGCAAATATCTATAACAAAATCTATTGTAGTAAATCTGTTTTGGCAGCGTCTCTACCGCATTTCATGTATTTCCATTATCTATATTTAAATTGCCACCAATCGAAGGTTGTTGCTCGGCGCAACCAGTCACAACAACCACAAACAGTCTTGTGACATACGACACACAATAGGTATTAAGATAGATTTATAAATCTAATATGAATCAATGTCATCTCAGTTCATTCTCTGTACACATTTATTTGTGTACATAGCAAAAGCAAAAACTATTTTGATTTTAAATTCAAGCCTTTCGCAATAACTCTGTTGAATTGCCTTATCCAAATATTTTGATGTATGAAAAGTGTTACTGAAATCTGATTTCTATGAATAAAGTTAAACTCTACTTGTGTAAAAATGAGATTTTAGATGATAGACTGACATATCGAATGGATTTTTTTATTATTCTTTTAATCCAGTTTTATTGCCGTTACTTAATTGGACATCAAGACAAGAGAACGATCGTCAAACCCCTACTTGGTCTCTGACTGATGTACTTATTGGAGATCCACTACAAAGAAAGTTTCTTCAATATGTATAACTATTTTTACCCATTGCTAGTACCATTAAACCTTTGTACAAAATGACGCATTGAAGTAACTCCTCGATGCATTTCCCATGAAACTTATGAAACATTGTTCTTAACTTAATTGTTTAACCCAATTTTGATTTGTATAATATTGCAAATTGTTCATAAAAAGCGAATAATCATCGAATGTTTTGCATTGAGTTTTCTCTATAATAATTTATTATTGGATGATGAACATTTTTCTATGTTCGCTCGATGTCAATTAGCTGAGAATAGAATTGTGAACTCGCAATTTTGAATGGGGCATGCAACAACAATGTTAATCGGCCCCGGCGGCGTCCCCCAATGCTGAACTATTGCTACTGCTGCTACTGCTGCTACTGCTGCTGCTGTTGTTGTTATTATTGTTTCTGTTATTGTTGCTGCTGCTGTTGCTGCTGCTGCTGCTGCTGTTGCTGTTGGTGTTGTTATTGTTGACGCGTGCGCAGCGAAGTGAAACATTTGAAATGAGCGCCGCGAGGGCTGCGCAGTCAGTTGGCAGCTGTGTAGTCGGCAGCGCAGTTGCGTCGATCTGGTGACAGGGCAGCATGGCGTGAAAAATAAATACATATCTATGTACATATGTAAATAACAATAAAAGCGCACAAAATGCGCTGTCGCTGTCGCTGTCTCTCAATGTTGAGCAAACATCAAAATCAACAAAAATATAGCAACAACAACAGCAGCGCAGCAACAACAATAAAATGTTGTATTAGCTTAAAATACGCTTACATACACTTAATCATAGCAAAAGCGTCAACGGTGACAGCGACGGCAGCAGAGACGCAGTTTTGCATAGGGCGCGCACAGAAAATCGCCTTCAACCCCGTTAACAGCATTTTGCCAGCTTTGACTTTGGCTTTGGGAGTCGCAGTCGCAGTGGCAGTGGCAGTCGCAGTCGCAGCTCGGAGTCGCAGCTAGTTTTGAATTTTGACCAGCAGCATTTGCGACGACGACGTCACGGCGCACAGACGTCGGACGGGCAAAAACGGAAACTGAATAGCGACGGTGACGGCGACGGCGACGTCGACAGCGACGGCAGCGATTATTAAAAAGTAATCAGGAAATTGCGACAACGACAAGCACAAGAACAAAACGAATGTGAGAGCCCAAAAACACGCGAACAGGAACGAGAACGAGAACGAGAACGGGAACGGGAACGGGAACATTAAACATTAAACAGAAAGAGACAGAGAACTCGAACGCGAAGCGAACTCCAAATCCAATTCCAATTCCAATTTGAATTTGAATTTCCAGCCAATCGAGTTGAGCTCGAGCTGGAATATGCCCAGCGTCGGGGCACTGTCCACGGGTCTGTCGGCGCGACCGGTCATCGTGTGGAACGGCGCACAGTATACGGCAAGCAGCAGGGAATTGGAATTGGAGCTGCTGCGACGCGATTACGGGCTGGATGAGCGTATGCTGGAGGCGACGCTAGTGCCGCGCTACAAACGCCACAGGCCGCAGGCCAGCGCCAAAAACGCCCACGTTCGTCGCTCACCAACTGTCACATCCGCATCTGCATCCGCGTCCGCATCCTCTGATTGGATATTGCGGCAGGGCAACAGCAGCGTTGCCCAAATCAACTTTCATCCCTGGACGGAGCTGGGTGAGCGCAAATTCTCGCACTTCGATCTGGTACCCTGGCGGCGCACGCGCAGCGCATTGGATCTTAGCTGTGCGGCAGATTATAGTGGACGCAGCTGCAGCAACAACGAGACGACGACAACGACACAAAGTGCACAGAAGTCACTGCGTGGACTCGAGAAGCTCGAGTTGCGCCACAATCGGCGGCGCCTGCAACGCGCCCGTTCCTCGCAACAGGGTCTGCGTCGACTGGTGCGCGTCCGGCTAATCTTCTCGATTGAGCTGCGGCACAAGCGCATGGAGCTGCTGCGCCAGAGTGCGCTGCCCATGCGTGTTTTCGAGCAGCGCTTTGCGCTCACCGAGAACGAGAGCGCCGCCTACGAGCGCATCCTGCTGGACGCCAACGCTGGCGTTGAGCAGCACGTTGGCTACTTTAGTAGGCGGCAGACCGAGCAGCAGGCGGCAGACGACAAGCAGCTGGTTGTGGATTTTGCCAGCGAATCGGAAGTCGAAGCCGAGGAAGTCGACGAGGGTGAGGCGCAATACGCAACGATAGCAGCGGCGCCACAAGCGACTCCATCTGCGGCAGCAACTCAAAGGCGAAAAGAAGAAGAGGAAGTGACTGTTGCTGCTGCTGCTGGGAAGGGTGAAGTGCCATGTGTCAAGTGTCGCGATATTGCCATCAAGCTGAGGTAAACGTCAAGTGAATACCCAAAAAGTGGACAAAACCTTTTCGGTTTTTTTTTTATTTTTATTTTTTTATTGTGTGTGCAGTGATGAACTAAAAACCGATTTAAAAGACGAAAGCTATACTGAAGTTTAGTTAAACTTCTGCGTATACCCTGTTAAAGTGTTAAGACAAAATGAAAGCGACAGCACCAAACCCAAAAGTCACATTCTGATTGGCTTCGGATCAACGGCCGAGTCAGGCCAATTAGTAACTTCTCATATCTCAGCATGATGAAATTAAATTTGCTGATATACACATATGTGTAGTATATAGCTATATAAATGCTGAATATACCCAATTTGGTCCATGGGTATCTGTTTTCTCCACACTCTTCTCTCCTCCTACTTGATTTGGATATCTCCTTCTGATCCTATTATAAATAAATATTCCTTAAAATCCAATTGACATGTTTGAGTACAATTCACATTTGACATATTTTCTGAATATTTATATTCATTTATCACGAATATAAATAAAATATGGTTACAGGGTATCGCCTTTGTCGAGCACTCTTCACTGCCACTTAAAACAAAAAATTGTGTTTTGCACAAAACTTTTCATAGTCATTTGGGTTTTTGTGCATTTTTCACATTTTCCACATTTTCGTACATTTGACTGACCAAGTGGCCCGCATACCGCGTGGCCAAATTTCATTCTCAACTAGCTTTGTGTGTGTGTGTATATGTGTGTGTGTGTGTGTGTGTGTGTGTGTGTGTGTGTGTGTACCTGTCCGCCCTCGTTTGTCACCTGCTATGAGCACCTCGTGTAGACAAACTAACTCAAGATTGTTGACGCAATAAATTTAAAGAAAGTGGCTGGTGGCATTAGTTCAGTTTTCTTTCTTCGTTTAACTGAGGCACAGATAGACAGACAGACAAACAGACAGACAGACAACGACAACGACAACGACAACAAACAGGTGAACAGACCACTTATTCGTCTCTGCGACCCCGTCAAACACTCCAGCAGTCAATTAATTTGTAAAGAGTCAAGTTTACGACTCTTGCTCGAGTTTTGTTGCCCTCTGTGCGAAGCGGCGCCCAATTCCGCTTGGGTTTGCCCTGGGGCAGGTGCTGTTGAAATGAGTCAGCATTTGGACGTCGCTTTAGTTGTGACCCCGTTAGTTCGTTAATTCACAAAAGGCGAAAATTTGCTTAGCCAAATTCAATGTTTTCACAACTTGAAAGCATCGGTTGCTGTTTGTTTACTGCGCTTAGCGGGCTTTGTGAACAAGCCGACAAGCCGACAAGCCGACAAGGTGCTGCTGTAACAAGCTTACAAGTTTGTGCCTTGAGTCTTTTGTTCGCAGCTGCAAAGGCTGCTTCATAATTTTCATCTGTTCATAACGTTCACTACCCGTTTCGAAAGTATGCTACAGTTTTTCTCTCGCTGTATGTATATATCAAGTATGACTCGATATATATATATATATATATTTGTAATATATACATTGCTTATTGATTACTGGCGACTTGCAATCAGCGTGATTTCGGAAAACTCGATCTTTTAACATGAAAAATGTGAAAAATGTGTTTATTACTTATTTTTCCATTCGATTTGTTCAAACGCATCGTTGAAGATCTTTTTGAAAATTCAACTACAGCTGCTTACCAATTTTTATTTTACCAATTTTTAATTTTGCATTGCATAAATTTATAAGTTAATTCATTTCATCTATGCAGTGTATCATAAAGCTATAGGAACAATTGGTCAAAAGATGAGTGCTTGTATGAAGAGAAAAAATACAAGTTTTATAATGTGTCCAACACATCGAAGAAAACATTATAATCAGCTTACTACTATATCATATAGCAATACAATCCAAAAGTGAGCAAGGGTGTGTAATAGCGGTTCTTTCTAGCTATATGCCTGATCCCTACTGATCCAGAGCTAGGCTCATCTGCATTAATTTAGCCTACTGTTGTTGATAATTGTTTATTTTTAGTGGCTTACAAAATGGTTCAAGGAGGTGGAGGATATCCTTCTGAAAGTAGTTGTTGTTAAAATTGTTGTTATCCGTATAGTAAGAAGGTCAATTGATGATCATGCTCACATAAGTTTGGCTGGTTTTTCAGTGACTGTTATTTGGCATTATGAAACACATTTGTGGTGTGCGAAGCTTAAGCATTAACTTTGGCAAAACTGCTAGTTTAACTATTAACTAAACGAATAGAAGACAAATAAAAGCTTAACTCCATTTAATTTGCACTCTCTTGCAGAACCATCAATGACTATGCGCTCAACTCGAATGTAAACTTAAAGCACAATAACAAAAACAACAACAACAGCAACAGCAACAGCAACAACAGTCACATCAATATCATCAACTATAACAACAATAAACTGAACAAACTGCACAGCATCAACGTTAGTCAGAACAACAACAATAAGCACAACAAGCGAAACCAGAGCAACCACAATCTGAATAGAATGCATGCCCATCAGCTGGACTCGTATCTGGCTGGGATGCCCATCGGTATGAGCATGTCGGGCCCAATGCATCCGGGGAACATTTCTGGCAACGAAAGACCCAATGGAGGCGCATTGGCATTACATTATGCAGCGGCCAGGGGCTGCCTGGACTGTGTCCAGTTGCTGGTTGCCGCATCTGTAGATATTTGGTAAGTATCTGAATCTGAATCTAAATCTGCATCTGCTGTTAACTGGGCCGATGACTTAAAAGCAAAAGTCGCACAGCTCTCGATTTGAGTCGAAGTGGGGTGAAAGCAACATCATCATTGGGGTGAACGGGTTGTGTTAGCGAAGGATGGGGAGGATTTGCAAGTGGATGGGGGAGGGGTGTTTGGTAATTTAAAATGTCGGCCATGCGGTGGAACGGTGCTTATTTAAATGATTGCGACAAGTAGTGGCGACTCCAAAACGGAATCGGATCACATTGGCGACTTCTCTCCACTTAACTGGCTGCTGTCGACTTTTGCCGTAATTTGCGGCCTGCTAATGCAATTTTATGGCATTCACTTGCCCCATTTGATTAGCGTATTGCCAACTGTTGACATTTCTCTGTTTGCCGTTACATGCATGCATTTTGCCACTTTGTTCGCACCAGAAGCTTTCCAAACTGAATTGGTTAAATAATAAAATTAGTCTGCAAATCGACCAATTGCCAGGTCACGAAGTCAAAAGAAGGCAACAAATCAAAGCCAATGAGCCAACTTTAAATACAAATTAAGTTATTGATATTAGTATTTTGTGTATTATTGAGATGCTTCAAACAGTCAGTGATTATTCTCTATGGAACATCGTGCAGTGTGTAACAACAACAACAACAACAACAACGACTATAAAACCAATCATTCGTAAACTATTGTTTACGCTTATGATTCGCTGTGGATTTGGTCGTTAATCGTAGAAGCTGTTTGCTGTTTGCGACGACCATTAGAGTTATCCGTGCATTGATCGCTTGACTTATTAAATTTGTGACAGCCAGCCACATTTCTCCGATTCGTGGGCTGGGTCTAATCATGCACATCTGAAGCGAGATCAGCACCTCAAACCAATGTGTTCATTTGTGCATTAACAAGTCGTCGAAGGCGTTTAATGAGCCCCGTCGTCTTGGCAGACAATCAAAGCATTAAATGCGGTAATTAAGACTGATGAGTTCTCAATTTGAGTCGCAAGCGATGGGAGGACGAGACGCCATCGGACGCAAGTGGAAGTGGAACACATGGACCCATTGCGGTGCTGGCTGCATGAACACCGATCAAGATCGCTTTCCAGCTGCCCACTTGCTGTTCAACTTTGGTCAGTGCTCACCTAAATACCGCAGAGGAGCACGCGATATAAACGTTGATTCATTAAACTCCAGCCATTTCAGTCTTCATGGTGTCCAAGGCGACCCGGCCAGCTAGTAGCTGGCTGGTTAACCAGATTGCATATTTTGCCATCGAACTAGATGCCAGGAAGAGTTTGGCGCTAAGAGAGGGAGAGAAAGAGCCAGAAAGAGAGAGAGAGGGAGAGAGAGAGAGATTGAGAGAGTGTAAGAGACAAAATAAGAAAACGAGAGAGAGAGAGAGAGAGAGAGAGTGAGAGAGGGGGGAGCGGTGCAAAGCACCGTTGCAACTAGTTGGCAATTGTAAGTGGAGCAGCAACTGCACAAGGAATCCAACAGCTTGGCTTCATCTCTGGTCTGGTCGGGTCTGGTCTGGTCTGGTCTGGTCTGGCTTGGCCTGATCTTCTAGGCTCAGCTGCGCTCGGGTCAGCTCTGGTCGTCTGACTAACAGCCGGCAACTGTTTGGATTCTCTACTTAAAAGCATACATATTTTTATAAAGAACACCAGTTTAATTGGCATGACAACTGACACAGCGGCACACATGCTATGTGCCTGCCAACAACAACAACAACAACAATAACAACAATAATAACAAGAACCATCACATCGATTGCGAAAGCTGGTGCATGAGTTACCGATCAAGAACCAAGTATCTTTTTTTTTTTAATTAATAATAATATATGGAAAGGAAGAAACATATGTGCAATTTAGATAATATTCGGTTATTTTGTTTGGTCTCTGACAACGAACAAATGAATCCTTAAATGTATCTCTTCACGAGATTATTTAGGTCCTTAACATTATTAAAGTATCCTTTTTAATATTATTCGCAACTCTTTCACCCATTTAAAGTGTATAATCATTTGAAATATCGTATTATTAATACTTGTGGTACAATCGATCACATTTGTGACTTATTTAGAATATACTCGGAATACTATCAAGAGTTGATATTTGTCACTATTTGTGACCAAAACACCCACTAAAAATGCAGATTTTTCTCAAATAACCCACGCTGAGAGCAATCGCATAAGAAACCATTGGATAATAATCGTATACAAAACATTTGTTCATCGCTTTTGACTATGGCTATGGTTATGACTCTGGCCAAGAAAACGCTTGTGGCAGAGCTGGTTTCAAAGCTTCTTGGGGCACCGTTTGCCGTTTTTCGTTGCTGCTGCTCTTGCTGCTCTGGCTGCTCTTGCTACCTCGTAGCAAGTATTGGCGCTGCTGCTGCTGCTGATGTTGCTGCTTGCTGCTGCTGCTGCTGCTGCTGTCATTTCTGGTTGTTGTTTTGCTGGCCGCTGGCCGCGATGTCTTCTATTCGCGTTTGGTTACTCGAAGCGAACGGTGCTTTCGTCTGGCATCAGCTGCCGTGTCGTCCGTCGCCGTCTGCGTTTTCCATTGGCATCGCTGTTACCGTTTGCCCAAGCGCTGACCGATCGTATAACCGTTACCAGCAGCAACAACACCAACCAACAACCAGAGATGCGGCCATAGACGAATTTAAATTTGTTTGTTGTTGTTTAGTGGCTTGAGTAAAGTTAATTTACAGCTTATGCTCAATGCAGCGATTGCCGTGGACGTAGCGCTGCCGTGCGGCCACGCCTTTCGTGCCACCCGCCCACTCGATGCCGTTGAAAGTTTGCGCCGCGCCGCGTTGGTCCACAAACAACAACAACAACCACAACCACAACAACAACAAGAACAACAACGACAGCAACAAAAAACAAAATTTCGCGCTTCAAAGTGTTTCGACTGCAGTTAACGAATCGGAACGCGAATTAATTAACAGTTTCAGTGTACCAAAGAACTGCAAGCCACAACTACAGCAACTACAGCAACCATATCAACAACAACAACCACAACAACAACGTTCAACAAACAGTAGCAACAAGCTGTGCGCTCATAAGCCGCAACCATGAAAAGGTAGCCCCAGCGTCAGTTTCAATAATCAATTGGCCAAGCGATGAGCATCTGCCCCCCAAAAAGACGAAGAGCCAAAGACTTACTTGGATCCACACAGCAATTGTTGCATTGTTTTCCCTTTATATTCATTTGAACTTTTTTTTATGGTGATCTCAACAACAAGTGTGTGCGGGTGTGTGTGTGTGTGCTGTGTGTCGAAAATTATGGGTAGCTTCTACACACAAACACAGAAAAAATAAAATTAAAAAAAAAAAACAATCAACATGAAAATGTGAAAAATCGCTGTCTGGTGGCAAATTTGGCGGCGTGTTTTTTTTAGCATGGAATCAAACTAAAAACAAAACGCGCACGAGACGTCGAAAAAAAAACCGAAAAAGAAACTTTGAATAAGAAAAATCAGTTAGTTTACTAGTCCCTAAATGAATAACCGTAAAATCGAGCAAATAACAAAAAAAATAAATAAAATAATACTAATCGAAGATCCATTTATAGCATGGTGATACTCCCTTACTTAACTGGCTAATGGGAATCAATCAATCAGAACCTGGAATCACTCTAAAATAGTTGATATTCATATCTTTTCGAATCGTCAGAAGCGAACAATAGGCAGAGATCCAAGCGTATATGGGATACATATTATATGGTTAGCAAAAATGTGTATTAACCCTTTGATGAGAGTCGCATTTTCAAAGAGCTCTTCGTTAACAGAAATGCATTAATAACAAGGTGGCTGGCTAAATAAGTTAATAGAGTATAAATAACACAGATGGGTAAACACATTGTTAGCTCAAAGTTTAGGCAAATTTGTTATGTATTTCTTAGACAAAGAAAGTTAGTCAAATTGAAGCATTTGCTGACTTCAAAAGCAGTCTCGTTTAGGCGACTAATCGGTATTTGAAATGCGTCTTTCGACGACGTCAATATATGTATATGTTCTGTTCACATTGGCATTGTTGTTTGCTGGCGTATTTGTGTCGAGCATCACTTTCATTCTGCCTACTGCTGCGCCGACTTTGACAGAGGCACGCAAATGCTCAATTAAAAGCGCCTAAGACCTCCACAGATCCGATCCGTGGCATTCTCGGATTGCCGTCTGTCAAGCATGTTTGTTTCTTTGCAACACGGCAGCTCTCGACAATTATCGCTCTTTCTAGACTTGTGTTGAAATTTATTGCCGTTTGTGCTTTGTACGAACTGCGATTAAAAAATATTAAAGAAAAAAAGAAAAAATAGGAAAAATTAAATAAATACAAATGAAAGAAAAATATAATTATTTAATTGCAACTGCAAAACGAGCACAACAAAATTGGGATTACTTGAGTTGTACTCGTTATTTACTGTATTTTCACCTACATTACCAAAGCAGAAGAGGCAGCAGCAGCAGCAGCAGCAGCAGCCACAGTAGCTGGGGGAGCTGCTGAGGCGCATTAATAAACACGCGATTGGCAATCGGACAGCAGAGCAGACGCGGGGTAGGCGGGCGAGTGGAGAGAGGTGTGAAAACTGTCGGGTGTGCTAAAAACATTATATACATATACGATATCGCCAAGAAATAAGAGAAAAATAACGTGTTACCAATTCGAACGTAACCGACTGCGTAATACTCTGATATCTGATATCAGTGCAATAACCTCTGACAAAACCTTTTGGGGTTGGGTTGGTAAATAGGGGTTGGCAGCAATCTGCTTTTCAAATTAGATGATTCCAGATAAAAAAAATATGATTACCTGAGAGTCTGTCAGCCAATTTTCGACGATTATCGATTTCGATAGATTATCGATTTCCCACTTATCGCGGAATATCGATCTAAACATTTTGTTTCACGCAGACAAGTTGGAAGTCAGACAGACAAACATTGCACAAAACCAATATACTCGTCCACCTTTAAAATATCAGGGAATAAAAATCAACTTTAATTGGCTTACAATTCATTGCTGTAGCGAAAAGCTGGAAAATGTAACAAGTCGCCAAGTCGCTAGCGAAGAAAGCAACTGAAGCGCCTGCTCCAATCTTGAGAGTCGCACATGGACTCGAAACTTCAGTTTAAGCTGAAGCTGTGGCTGAAGCTGTGGCTGAAGCTGAGGCTGAGGCTGGAGTCGAGCGTCTGGTGTGCAATATCCGTGAAGTGGTCCGCTGTTGAGCAGATCAGTCGGTTGCCTACGCTAGCGTCGGCAACATGAATTAGGGAAAGCACAGTGGGGCCAAATTGCAGCTAAATTACTTGCCAAATTAATTTGCACAGTTGTAGCTATTTCATGTATGTATCATACGAGATTTACTAGAACTTTGGGCCTTCCTTAAATAGTTTCCAATCATTTATTTTTGCTAACTATTTTTAGCAATAGACCTTTTGTAAAATTTGTTGCTTAGCTCTCGTCCCACTGTGCCTTAACTAAAAACATGGCCAAATGGTAACAAATGCGCATCATAGCCAGCGACTGCTTATTGCAGAGCTGAGACGAGGCCTCTGCTCCGTCCGGGCGTAACATGCAGAGAAACGTCTCTGTCTGCGTTTTTGACGTGTGATCTGGTCTGCATTGCAGTTGTTATTTGATTTTTTTCTTATGTTTTTCTGCTTGTACGTTTTCTGTTTTTCTGTTTTTCTGTTTTTTTTTTTCTGTCTCTGTATTTTGCGCATTTTAACGCTAATTTCACCCCGAAAACAAAAAACTGGTGTAAGAAGCAGGGGAAGATGCGAAACAATAGAAAACAAAATGCGCTAGAAGTTTGCTGGGGCAAGCAGGCGATGGCTCAATCGCAAGGCAGCCACATTAAGAGTCAGTTGCAGCTGCTGTGGCTCGGCTCAAAGTGCAACCGAATTTTGTCAACTCTTTCAATTTTCGATTCTCCGGCGCGTTGACTCTCAGTCACTCAGTTAATCAGTCTCTCAGTTAGGGTGGCTGACGGCGGGTGACACAACTAACTGAAAAGACTTTGGCTTAGCCAGTGCTCAAGCTCGATATGCAGATTAACGGAAGCGAGAACGGAGAACAGTAACAAGTCCAAAATTTGAAGATGCAACGAAAAACAATGAATACATTCGCCTCGATATGAATATGCAAGTGATTTGTCTTTTAACCGTTATAATACATATATGTTTGTTTATTGTGTGTGTGTCTCTCTCTCTCTCTCTCTCTCTGTCTGTGTGTGTTTGTGTAACGGTATTGGGGAAAACTCAAAACAACAGCGATACGAAAACCAGTTGATTCTACTGTATTATCACATACGCCACGAGAAATCGAAAGTCCAATACTACTACTACTACTACTACTACTACTACTACTACTACTATTCCATACATAGGTGGTGAATACATGTGTATACTTGAACTGAAATGAACTGCGCGTAGGTAAGCAAAAGGCATCTAAAAGAGTATTTCCAATAGCACAACAACAACAACAACAGCAACAACTGCACAACAACTACCGCCCGCTATCGTAGTACATATCAATTGCCCATTGCTACTCCCCCATTTTGTCTACTCGTGCAACGTCTCGTAGCGCAACGTCTATTCCATGCACTAAACACGCCGCACTCAAGCCACTTGGCCACCCTATACACACACACACCCATACCCGAAAAAAAATATTTAAAAAACACTGGCACACTTTCTGCTGCAATCCCCGCAAAAACAAATCACGAAATCCAACTCTGTAGCTATTTTTCAACTATCAACGTTAAGAAGGGCCTGCTGGGCCGCATGACCACAAGTCTGACCTCGTACCGTCGCAGCAAGCAGAAGAGCAAATCCAACAATGACATACACACCATCATCTCAACGGAGGTGAACTGCGTAACTACTGCCATACTCAGCAGCAGCAGCAGCACGCAACAATACAAATACCAATAAAAAAAGGAGCGATAGCAGCAGCAGCGGCAGCAGCAGCCATAGCAACGGCCCCGATCCGGATACGGAGCACGTGGCAGACACAGCAGCTGCACTCACTCCAAATCACAACCAAAATCATCAGCACAACAATAGTAGCAATCAGGAGGATATCAATCCCAGCGAACATCTAAGCGATCTCTCTATCGAACGTATGATGGAGGCGCATCAGAGAAAAGTATCCAGTGCTATGGGCGCCAACAGTGACTCGAATGGGGATGAGAGTGCGCCCATGTTGGCCACTGGGGCTGGTCAGGGTCGCAAGGAGCAAAACAATCGACGCAGCGTCGTGAGGTGAGACAGCAGCAATGCTGGCAGCCCAACAAAAATACGACTGTTTTCTTCCTCTTCTTCTTCACCGGATAAGATGTGAACATATTCTAAAATATACAATTATCTATCATAAATTTAACAATTCGGGAATTTCATTGGCAATTTGATATAAATCAGGGCTTATTAAAATTTAGGCTTCTTAAAACTTGAAGAGAAAGTCTAAAAATAAATATTTCTTTCCGATTGTCATTAATAACCATAAACTCAAATTCTTTTAGCATAAAGATATAAATGTCGCAAAAGGATATTCGTCAAAAATAGTTGACATTTACCTTATTCCAAAAACTTTAAAGTTGTTTAAATTTCTTTTGGAAAAAATGAATGGCTGTCCGAAAGATCATTCTGGTTTCAACAGAAAAAAAAATACTTTTTGAGATAAAATCTGCTTATTTTCCACAAAATAGGATTCCGAAAATTCTTTTGCCTTTGAGTACTGTAATTGTAATTGATCTCTGAAAGCGGTTACCAAAATTAGTGATTCAGTGCAAAAGCTGTAGAAGCAGAAGACTTGCAGTCTCTCTTGGGGATGTTAGCTAGAATCTACTTACCAAATAGGATGGTACTTTGAGAAATATATGGATTATATCGACACGTTACCGATTTTCCAGTTCAGTAACAATTTGCCTGACGCCGCTACAAACGGAGATACAATCAAAGCTTCAAAGACGGGCATTGCGCAAAATCAATACACTCTGTTTACTTCGGTATCAGTGTATATAAATAAAATACAAAACTTAGCTGACAACCATTGAAAGTTGGCAGCCTAACGCAATCTGTCAACATGTGTGGCTCAGTTTTGCGTTTTCTTTTCTTGTTGGCATTGATGATACTTTAATTTGGTATCCATCTCTATGTACATCTATCTATATATTTATATGGCGATCATTAGTAGCTATTTGTTTTGTTTTGTTTTGTTTTGTTTTTTTTTTTTTACGTGCACCAGCAACTTGGGAAATGGCAAAGAGGCAAGGGGTACGGGGCCGGCTGTGTTGACTTTTTGCTCATTAGTGACTTGCAAGCGATTTGGTTAGCCTTGTGGCACACACAAAACCTTAAGTTGCAACCGAATGTTACTAATAAAATCGGCTCCTTACATACATGCTTTATATGTGTGTACTTTTATATATATATATATATGTATAATTATATTTATATATTCTTGCAGCGCCAATACGCAAATGGACAATGATGTCACGCCCGTTTATCTGGCCGCCCAGGAGGGGCATTTGGAGGTGCTCAAGTTTCTGGTGCTTGAAGCCGGCGGTTCTCTCTATGTGCGCGCACGCGACGGCATGGCACCGATCCATGCCGCTTCACAAATGGGCTGCTTGGATTGCCTCAAATGGATGGTGAGTACACTCATAGTCATACCCACACACTCACACACACACACACACACACACCGCACTCGTTGACGCTTGTCAAACTGCAGTAAACATTTGCAATTGCCAAATACCAAAATCCAAACCAAAATTTTCAAAAAATTAGGTCGCCAACAACAGCAACACTGAACTCGTTTCAACAGCAAGAAGATTAGGAGTCTTCTGATCGCTGTTCGCTGTTCGCTGTTCTTGTCCTGATTTCATCGGGTATCTAACAGTTGCAGCTCTTTGCGACTGCGAGTTTGTCGCATGTCCAATTCAATTTATCAAGCGATTCAGCACTTGCCACAAGTCCAGAGTCAAGTCCAATGTTCTCTTTCTATTTATATATCCACTGGCATTCAATACTCGCAATGATGCTGTGCTCCTCGGGCGTTGTCTGTCTCTTTCTGTCTCTTTAGCGATCTCGCGTGAGCAGCACAGCAAAGCTAGTCGTCTTGGCAGGCCGACTTTGGGTGCCTGTTATAAATCACCTTTCTAAAGTGAACTAAATAGTTATGCATTGCCAGTGCAGCACACACACACACACACACACACATATATATATATATATATATATATATATATGTGGAAAGTGGTTTGCTTGGTGACTTTGCCTGGGAAGTGTTGACATTCAGCTAGCCATGCAACCAAGCTAGTGACTAGTCACAATCCTAACAGATCCCAATAGATCCTCGTAGATCTTTCATTTTAGTTTATTTAACATTTATCTATTGCACACATTGAGCTTAACCTATAGCGTAGCTATAACTTACAGCTTGTAATGCATGTCATCGCTGACAGGGTGATAAACTCTCAGTGAATAAAGCTATTGCTTGGAAAGAAAGCGATTTCATAACAGGTTTATCAATGTTTTAATTAATGTGCTTGGATTCAAATCGTAGATCAAAGATTCACATTCATTGTCATGATCATTATATAATTGTCCATGTAATAATCGATCCTGTTTGTATTGTGCTTACAGGTGCAGGATCAGGGCGTTGATCCCAATTTACGCGATGGCGATGGTGCCACGCCACTGCATTTTGCCGCCTCTCGCGGCCATCTGTCTGTGGTGCGCTGGCTGCTCAACCATGGTGCTAAATTGTCTCTGGACAAATATGGCAAATCGCCAATTAACGATGCGGCCGAAAATCAACAGGTGGAGGTGAGTAGCCGACCAAGTTGCCAAATGGCCAATTTGATTGTGTTGTTGTCTGACCGTTGAAAACTCTACCATTGCGCCTTATTTGTCAACAGTGTCTCAATGTATTGGTGCAGCACGGCACCACCGTGGATTACAACAATAAGAACAATTCACAGCGCCACAAGTCGCAGCACCAACATCAGCAGCAGCAGCATCAGCAGCATCAGCAGCAGCAGCAGCAGCATCAACATCAAACGCAACAACAGCAGCAGCAACAACAGCAACATTTGAGCAGCAGCTGCAACTCGAATACGAATTCCAGCAAGCAGACGAGCCGCAGCAACACCATCAAATCGAAATCCTCATCCACGCTCAGCTCCGATGTGGAGCCATTTTATTTGCATCCGCCCGCTGTGACCGCAGCCGCTGCTGCTGCCGGCGTTGGCATTGGCGGCATTGGCGTTGGCATCACGCGCAAAAACAGCGACGCTTTGTACTCGCAGCAGTCGCGCAGCTCATCGGAGAAGCTTTATGGGTGCAACGGGGCATCGGGCGGCAGCGTGGTGGGCGGCACAAGCACGGGCGGCGGCGCACTGCTGCCAAACGACGGGCTGTATGTGAACCCAATGCGAAATGGTGGAATGTATGCGACACCGTCGCCGAATGGCAGCATATCGGGCGAGTCGTTCTTTCTACACGATCCGCAGGAGATCATCTATAATCGGGTGCGCGATTTGTTCGTCGACTCGGACTGCAGCAGCGTGAAGCAGCACCAGATGCCGCACCCATTGCACTCGATGCAGTCAAAGGTTAACAGCAATGCGATTATGACCATTCAGGCCGATGTCCATTCCAGTTCCAGTGGCGCCGGCAGCGGATCCGATGAGTCCGTCTCCATCGCGTCCAGCTTCAACTCGCCAAAGAGCAGCAGTCATCACCACAGCAACAGTCACAGTCACAAACATCATCAGCATTCGCATTCGCATCGAGATGCGCAGTCAGAGCTTCAATCGGCATGGCAGCAGCAGCAACATAAGCAGCGGCAGCATTGCCAAAAACAATGCGAACAACAACAGCAACGGCAACAACAATAACAATAACAACAACAACAACAACAATAACAATAACAGCAGCAGCAGCAGCAGCAGCAGCAACAACAATAATAACAATATCAGCTATAAGCAACAACAACAACAAAAGAGCATCAGCAGCAACATAAGCAACAGCAATGCCAATCAGAATGGCGATCATGACTACGAGGATATTTATTTGGTGCGCGAAGAGTCCCGCAAGCAAAATCAGCAACATCATCAACAGCAGCAGCATCATCAGCTGCAGCAACAGCAACAAATGCAGCAGCAGCAACAAATGCAGCAACAGCAACAAATGCAGCAACAGCAACAAATGCAGCAGCAGCAGCAGCAACAGCAACAGCAACAGCAACAGTTGCAACACAAATACAATGTGGGCAGATCGAGGTCTCGCGACAGTGGCTCCCACTCACGCTCCGCCAGCGCCAGCTCCACGCGCAGCACAGATGTGGTCTTGCAGTACAGCAATCATGTAAGTAGCAGCCAATCAATGGATATCCTCAATAAGTACAACAAAAGCACAATTATTATTTGAAATGTATTCAGCAATATTTTTGAAATGTAGCAGTTTCTATGGTTTTCGGGTACCGAAAATGGACGAGGAAACGGCACAATGTCAGTCTTGCTATTCGTCCGTCGGTTCGTCTGTATTTTCAAGTTAGAGTCACCAAATTTCATAGAATTTAAAATAAATTTCCTGGCCCGCCCCCACACCCCAGCTCAATATATTGAATATGTAGATTTATTTTTGTGGGTTGCAGTTCTAATTTTGAAACGTGTAATCTTCTCTCTTTACTGCTGTCCCAGCATTTGAACAACAAGCGCAATAACTACAACAACAGCAGCGGCAGCAATGGCAATGGCAGCAACAGCAACAACAACAACAACAACAGCAACAGCAACAACAACAACATGAGTATGCTGAATCGCAACAAATCGCATTCGATGATTGGTCTACACAGCAGCAAGTACGATTCAAGCACAAAGGACAACTATAGCGGCAAGAATGTGAATCTTAACCAGAATCTGAAGAATCAGCTGCTCAATGGTGGCATCAAAAGCGATACATACGAGAGCGTCTGCCCGCCCGAGGATGTTGCTGAACGCACCAAGCAGACTCACAAGAACTCCATGATACGCAACAATTTGGCGGATGCGAGCATGCTTAGCAGTAGCCCTAACATATCCATGCACAATAACAATAACAACAACAACAACAACAACAGCAACAACAGCAGCAACAACAATAGCAACAACAGCAACATTAGCATCGGCATTGGCACCAGCAGCAATAGCAACAGCACAAGCAACATTAATCAAATCAACAATAACACCAACACCAGCAACAACATGAGCAATAGAAATCTGAAGCGTGTCTCATCGGCGCCACCGATGCAAAATTTATCCGTGGGTAAGTTCTACCGAAATAATCAATCAATCTATATACATTGTTTTCTATATTAAGTCAAACATCTGCCGTATATTTTTGCAAGACTACTTCATTTATCGGCATTACAAAATTGTTGGTTCGTTCTGTCTCTTGTAGTTAATGGGCCTCCGCCGCCGCCTTTGCCACCGCCGTTGCGTGCTGCGGTGCAACGCAACAACTTAAATCCCGAACACTCCAGTAACAACGGCAATAACATATACATGAAGAATCACTTTGGTGCGACACCAGCAACACCAGCGACAGCAACAACTGTTGGCTCAGCTGGCGGACACGAGACGGTGGACTCGGATTCGGGCCTGGAGGTGGTCGAGGAGCCTAGCTTGCGACCTTCGGAACTGGTACGGGGCAATCACAATCGCACCATGTCCACTATATCAGGTATGTGGCACAACTGAAGCTTCGAATATTCTGACCTTGTAAAATATGATGATATTATTACAATCTTAAACAACTTAATATAACATCATTAAAAATTTCCAATGGAATGGGTTGAATCGTTAACATAAAGAGAAAAGTTACAAACGAACCTAAATCGTATGGGCGTAAATTATCATTGAAATTAAATTCATATCTCTCAACTGGCTAAGTTGGCTCTGTCCAATCTAATTTAGTACAGGTCTCGGTCACACAACATTTTGGTTTAAGATTTGCCTGCTATGAGTGATAATAGTTTCTGCCAACGCTGGGCAGACCTCATGCTCTGCACCGATTCAGATGATTATATGGAAGTTCAGATGGAGCCAATTTCGACAGAAGCATGGACGCAGACAACAATTTAGATGGTTCGATAGAAGATCAGATGTCGCCCGAGGTGGATAAACTATCCAACACGATGCCAGAAAATCTTAGCGCAGGCAATTCGATGACCACTGAAAATTTCAATCAGCATTGTGCAGAAGTTCACATTAGTAAAAGCATTGGCAATTCAATGGTAACTCAACGTTTGAGACAACGGTTGACAGACATGTTACTGTGCCGTGGTTTAGACGATTCGGGGACAGTTCACATCGGTAACATCATTGAGAATCTGCGCGAAGCAATGCCAGAGAATAAGTCTGGCAATTCAATGATCACTAAACAATCCAGTCAGCCCTTTGATGACGATTCGATAAAAGTTAAGATATCGCCAGTGTTGGCTAAGGCGAATACGCTGGAAATTTCTAACGTAGAGAATCGGTCGGACATGCTGCCAGAGAACTTTAACGGGAAAAATAAATATATCATCTACAGCGCTGGTAATTCGTCAGTTTATATTTCGTCAGATCAGTAAAACAGAACGTTGCCCTAACGCACGCCATCTTATTCAACTCCTGAACTCTTGTGTGACTGAAAGCTGACGGGGCTTTGACTCTTTCCAGAGTTGGGAGGGAGGGGTTGACAGAGATGGCTGGGGTGATCAAGTTGCCGGCCACATCGAATGATCAGTTAACGGCACAAAACAACTGGAATTGCCCAATAACCAGACGCTGGCTAAGCTGGCTAAGCGCCAACCAACTTCGCAACTTTGGTCAACATTTTGTTTCCCATTTGGCAAAATTGGCAGTAACAAAGGTGCTTCAATAACAACAACTTAAAATGAACGAGACAGCAATCTTCTGATTCAAAAGTGGCTTAAGCGGAAACAGCCTGAGCACTCGGAATTGATAGATTATACACAAGCATCAACAAAACTGAGTATATAATCCAAAATACTATAATTACGAAATGATCTAAATTAGCGCCTAAGCGAATACTCCAGTTGTTGTAGAATTTGTTGCACCATCGATTAGAAGTGACTTAGATGAGGCTAGCTTTGTGTGAATTGGATGTATTTATGTCCATTGGTATTTTAATGCGCCTTCCTAAAAAGTGTTTAGGGTGTACCGAGTGTATTAACCTGGCGAATACAATGAATGCCAGGTATTTGACTTGCATTTCCTAACAATATTCATTTGTGAATGGTATATGCACTCGCTTGAGGTCTGTCAGATAACTGGTTATACAAATTATTCAAATAGACATCCAAACAAAACTCAACAAACGTTCACACGTAGCCAACCAGCAAAAGCTTGAGGAGCAAAAACGGAAAAATAATGTTGCACAACAAAGAAGTGGAAGTTGTGTTGCAGCAATAAGCATTTGGCAAAAAAAAAAAGAGCCAACATCGGGAAAATAAACCAAGGGACAAAATTCATTGTCATTGAATGCTTTTGTAAATGCATTGAAGCGACCAGCTCTAATGGGCAGGAAATTGTGTGAAACCCAATATGGTAGCCACTCCATTTCACATGCTACATGCCCCATGCCACTTATCGGCTTCTGCATACCAAGCTAGACAGGTTGTGGATCAGAAGAGCTCGATCCCGAGCAGGAAGTGCATACGCTAAGCAGTTGTGCAAAGCGCCTCTGTCTACATTTAAGGTGCAACTTTTGCTCCCCTGCGTCTGCTTAAGGTGCACCACAATGCTGCCAATTATGGCCTTGGATCATGTGGCATGTGGCATGTGGCAGCCAATCCACCCGCGCGAAACTTTTTCCCCATTGAAAGTGAACGTGTTTTCGCACTGGCATTGACAACACTTCACGATTCCACAGCCCGGAGACTCCACAACTCAAAGACTCGTTGTTGTAGCTGTATTTGTTGTTGTTGTTGTGGTTGTGGTTGTGGTTGTGGCTATGGTTGCTCTTGTGGTGACTGTTGGCGTTTTGGGTGAATAACTTTGGCAATCGCTTGAACTCGCATCAGGCTACCAGCGACGCTCGCCCAGTCAACATCGTCATCGTCCACAAACGCTCCGCGTTCACAAGATTTTAATTTTTTCGATTTTAAATTTGTTTATATTATTTTTTTTGTGTTGTTCAATGAAGGCACTTTGCAGACATTGAGCATGTGATTTATATTTGAACTTGTGCCTTGTGTCAATCGCTTATATAGAATGAACATGCCGGGCTCGGTGAAGATCCATAAGAATTCGCGTCGGAATTACTTTACGCTAAGCTTTCACCGATTCGATATATTTCGGTGTAAGTGCGATCGATACTAAAAAAAAGCCTGTGTACAAATTACTGTAATTGAATCAAAACATTGTATATATGTGACAAACACATAAATATAGTATTTGATAGCGGATCATATTATAACTGTTTGACAATCAGCAAATTAGATATATTTTATTGATTTGTGCTGATCTGATGATTTTGTAACTATAAGAAAATGTTGTAAATATTATCTTGAAGTCCCCTCTCGTCAAGGCAGACAGTATTTTTCACTTTCCACTTCCCCTTGACATAACAAAAGCTCGATTACAATTCAATTTACATTCGCAATTTCACCATAAACAGCGAACCTGTTCACAGGCCACAAACCAGATCCAAAGTCAAACCAAAACCAGAGAAATGCCAAAATCCAGAGCAAGTCAGACTACTCTACAAATTGATAAAGTGCAAAAGAAAAAAAGTTAAATGGTTGGCAATCGCAAATATCGTTGGTCAATTAACGTTAGTTTTTTTATTCGACGGCTCAAACTGGCCAGACCCGATACCATTCATTTCGACTGCTCTGACCATATACAATGCCATCGAAAATTGACAAGACGACCTGCGAAATGGAAGCCACATTCAAGCAGCAGCTTTCCAGTTCTGCCGCCCAGTCGGTGAAACGAGTTCCAAGTCGCGTTCACAAAGCCGTGAAAGTTGCATTGCCGAGGATCCATAACATCATGATGGATGAGGAGCTGGAGGAGCTTGAGGAGGTGGAGGAGCAGCGTCGCATGGGGCTTTAGAGCGGTGGCTAATTAAATGGGAACTGGGAACATGTGTACCACTTGGCTTAGATGGTAGATGTCCACTAAAAATGTGAGCTGTCGTTTTTGTTGTGTATCATGTTTCAGTTGTTCAGTTGAAGCCTTCAGTCAAATTATATAGTTGATACCGCTAAATTGAGCTCTCTTGTTTCTATTGCTGATTACCCAGCAAAACGGGTATATTTGAGAGTCCCCGTAAATTTGATTATTGAAAAACTAAGTTTTTGTTCAAGAATAACTTTTTATTATTGCTGAATTTATCGAGCATTATTTACCAAATTATCACGTTAGTTCTAGCAACCTCTCCAACAGCTTTCCTTAAATCGATCAATTTTGACACCTAACCAAAGTTTGACAATATTCTTAATCTTTTAATGAATCTTTTACCTATAACTGTTGTGGACCGAATCGCTTCGAGGTTCGGGTTCAGTGGCTGCAATTGCATTTATGGCTGCATTTTGGGCCACTTCATTTGATTAAGACGTAGTCGAAATCCATTAGCCATTCAGCTGTTTGGTGAAAGGCGTCGCACGCTGTATACGCAATGAGTTTTGAGTGTTGTTTTTGTTACTGTTGCGGCTCAAGTTGGCGTGACCAAAGAGCTGGGATAACTGCTAACCCACAATAAGTAGTTAACGCAGACAAGACTTAAATTTTATAAATAAATTTGTTCAATTTCAGCGAACAAGAAAGCCAAGCTTCTCAATGGCAATGGCAGCGCCAGCGCCAGCGGCAACGGCAACAGCAACGGTAATGGAAGCGCGTCAGCCGACGCAGCAGCAGCAGTAGCAGCAGCAGTTGGCTCCGCTGACAATGGGGAGGGGCACTATCATCAGCAGCAGTCGGCGGGCAGCATCTATGGCTATGCGGAGGGACCGGGTGGCAAGCAGCGCAACAACAGCATCAGTAACAGCAACAGCAACAGCAATAACAACTGTCAGCTGCCCTTGCACTATCAACAGCCACAGCAGCAGCAGCAATCGTTGTACGCACCGAGCATCTATGGAGTGGGTTCCTCCGCCGAAGATCACTATGAGCTGCAGCAGTCGCAGTATGGCGGAATTTATGCCAGCGAGGGTGCAGCTAGCATCGCTGGCGTTCGGTCTGGGGGCCCCAATTTGGTCAACAAACAGCTGGTGTTGCCGTTTGTGCCGCCCAGTTTTCCCAACAAATCACAAGACGGCGTCACGCATCTCATCAAGCCGTCGGAGTATTTGAAGAGCATTAGCGATAAGCGTTCGTGTCCATCCTCGGCCCGGTAAGTTAAGAAAGCCACGCTAGCTTCGCACCCAACTTCGACGTCGACTCAAACTGCATTTGTTGTAGTTGTAGTTGTTATTGTTATTGTTATTGTTATTGTTTTTGTTTTAATTTAGCTGCACATCTCGTGCGGCGGCAACATAAGTAATTACCACCAAAAGTGGCAGAAGTACAGTTGCCTTAATTAAGCAGCAGACAATGCAGCGCATACTCGCTGGCTCGCTGCCTCGGTGGGGCAATTAACAGAGCACCACTTGCCAGCCAGCCACTTCCTCAGCGGCTCAAGAGTGCATGAAATTTTATGCGTGCTGCATGCCAGCCCCATTTTTTCGCCAACCAATTCGCCTGGCTCCGTTCAGTTGCAATCCAAAGATGATACTGCGCACACGACACGCCTGGCGCAGGTCCGGCACACCACACCACAAAAAAATCACAGCACACACAAAAAATACACACACTATGCACCAAGCACCCACCCACTGAGATGTGTATTCATCAATTAAGTATTGTCCCCTTACAGCTCCACAGACACGGAGGATTACATGCAGATACAGATTGCTCAACAACAGCATCAGCATCAGCATCATCATCACCAGCATCCTCATCAGCATCCGCATCATTCGCATGCGCTTGGCATGGGTGAGCAGCCGCCGTTGCCACCGCCTCCGCCACCATTGCCGCACCACATGATGCCGCCGCCAATGCCAATGTTACTGCCTGCAATGGCCGGCGATGCCACCAGCAAGTCCCAGAAGCCCAAGAAGCCCCATGGCTCAGCAGCGCCCAACAGCCAGGATACGGCCACACGCAAACAACATCAGCCACTGTCCGCAATATCTATACAGGATTTGAACAGCGTACAGGTTCGTTTAGTGATTGAAATGAAAGTTAAAGGCATTAGATGCTTAAGGTGTTTCATTTTGTATTTGTATAATTGACACATCACTGCAATATCGGATTGTGTATATAGATACATTTATAATGTTTAATGTTTGTCGGATAGTTTTAGTTCCTTTCAAGTTGAGACTTTAGTTACGTAGTTATATAGAATTGAACTATTATGGACTGCAAGACTGATCGCTTAAATGATTTCTGATCGCTTTGCGTTACAGTTGCGTCGCACCGACACACAGAAGGTGCCAAAGCCGTACCAGATGCCGGCGCGCAGTCTGAGCATGCAGTGCTTGACAACCAGCACGGATACTTATCTGAAAACCGACCTGATAGCCGAGCTGAAGATATCAAAAGACATACCCGGTATCAAGAAGATGAAGGTGGAGCAGCAGATGGCCAATCGCATGGACTCGGAGCACTATATGGAGATAACGAAACAGTTCACGGCCAACAACTATGTGGATCAGGTGAGTCACGATGCCGATGCGCTTTTAACTGTGTATCTGGCGAGGGGGGATGGGAAAGAGAAGTAGATTGTCATGCGTGTCAAAGATCTACTTACAGATACCAGAAAAGGATCAGGCCGGCAATGCCATACCCGACTGGAAGCGTCAGATGATGGCTAAGAAGGCGGCTGAGCGTGCCAAAAAGGACTTTGAGGATCGTATGGCCCTCGAGGCGGAATCACGTCGTCTCTCCCAAATTCCGCAATGGAAACGCGATCTTTTGGCGCGTCGCGAAGAAACTGAAAACAAACTGAAGTAAGTGTTGGGTGGGTTGGGTGATTGGGGTCTGTGGGGGTCTACAGTGGGCTGAATGAGTGATTGAGTGGCCCAGCTAGACAGTTGTCGGCCTCCTCTCTCTGACCTGTGCTCGCTGTCTGTGCCATTTTGCAGAGCGGCCATCTACACGCCCAAAGTGGAGGAGAACAACCGTGTTGCAGACACCTGGCGCCTCAAGAACCGCGCCATGTCCATCGACAACATTAATCTGGCCACCTGTGGCGGCGGCCTCAACGTCGAGCAGCATTATCAGCAGCTGCAGCTACTCCAACAGCAGGTGCAACTGGCTAATCCGCAGGGTAACAACAAGGAAAATTACAGCGATGTCTCCTCAGCATCCAAGCCCGGCGATAGTGAGCCACCGCTGTCGCCACCGCCACCACCACCCCAGCAGCCGGATGCACAAGACAATGGCGAGGAGAAGCAGAATGACAATGACAACATCATTCCTTGGCGCGCCCAGCTGCGCAAGACCAACAGTCGCCTGAGCTTGATCTGAAATCGGCATATTTGCGTTTAAGTCTGCATTTTTTGCATTTTTTTTTTTTTTTGTCCATTCCCCTCAATGCGAAAATATTAAACTTAACGAGCGTGCAATTTATAAAAATATACATTTCAATATGCGAGTGAAATACATTTAAATATATGCGTGTCTATAGACTTAAGTATATTTTAATTTTGATTTGTTGCTCTGGAGGAGAAACAAGCGTCTCTTCAACCAGCTCAAAATCCAAGGCAAGCTTTAGACCCAAAAACAAAAAATAAATAAATAAAATAAATAAAAGAAAAGAAAGATATTATGAATGTACTATATAGAAATCTTAATATTGTTAATCAATAACAAACAATCGATTTGCATTGATATTCGTAATAATTCGAGCTTTTGCTATGAATTCCATTTTGGTGTTATTCGAGTATCGATTATCGGTTATTATTATGAACTAACGATTTTATTTAACTATCAGATTGAATTTAAAACATCGATTGATAATTATTAATAATTTAAGATTATATATTTTTTTTTTTTTTGCATTGTTATTTGTTTTTATACTGGCTCAATAATATGACTAAAATATAACTATAAATATTAAGAACGAAGTAAAACATTTATTCAGCTGATTTTTTGTAAAGGATTCAGAATAAAGCATATATCAATAAAAAAAAATACAAGATTTCTTCTTTTTAAATTTGAAAGTCAAATATACAATTATCGTAAGAAAAATAATACTTTTGAAATTTGAAGCGGTATAATTGCTTAAGAGCGGGTTTCTCTTTACTTGCATGTTATTTCTATTATTGGTCGGCTATTTTGTCAAGCTGTTGTGGCATACTTTTTGGCTTCAACACATTAAGTGTCATTATCAATACATGAATTGATATTTCACAGATACTTAAGTGTTTAAAAATTGGTGTATTATGCTGACTTTTTATTTCATCATGTAAATTGTACATTTAAATTTCTTATTTTAATTATAAAGCATCTCATAGGTCATTTGTATTTCATGTTGTAAATCATAAGTGCATTCGAATTATAGATTTGACTTGCAGATATATATTCGATATCGTTAAGTACACGCGTACTTAGGCAAAAAGCATTTAAGCACATTAGTGTGTTGTCAGTTATTTGTTAGCCCACTTGTGGACCCTACTTTAATAACGATAAAGTCAAGTGTCAATCATTGATATTTTAAATCGGTTACAAATTCAATTTGTACCCAATGGAACTTTATTAATAGAGTACCTCTGATTAATTCGTCACGTCTTTTTAAATGTATATGTATGTGTGAATGTATGCATACAAGTTTGCTTTGAGAATAGGAGCAAACACTTGACGATTGGACACTTCTCATCGATAGGAAAATCGTTATAAAAATGGATAGTCGTTGGTGGATTCAATCATTCTGCAACCAAAGTTCTGATTGCTAAGCACTATGAAAACTGTAACAATCTGCCTATTGTTGATCGTGGGCGGCACCTGCCTCCTAAGCACGAATGTAAGTTATCAACTTGTGTTAAGAAACAAAAAACAACTACAAATAACGACATCTTGTCATCATTTAGGCCAACGCAACTGCTGGCGATTCAACTAACTTCGAGGACATCGATCTGGACACTTTGATTGCTGAGTTGGATGACGATTTTGTGGATGTCCAGGAGTATGGATTCATCAGATCGGTGCGCAAGGTGCTCAGGAAGGCGCTGAAATCACTCCGTGGCGTCAACTGCATCGTAAAGGAGGTAACTGAGATCCTGACCGCCGCCACCGACTACGTGGATGCTGTTGATGCTTGCGGCACAGCCGTGCCCAAGGATGTGGCTGCAATTGTCAAGTCATGCAAGGCCATCATAACCATCTGCAACAATATTATCCATTTGAACAGCCAGTTGTGTAACACCGATGACACCGATTCCAACCAAATGTCCACCAGGAAGTGCACTTATCAGCTGTTCAAGGCAACCATGAAACTCGCTAGAAAAATCAACACCACTCTTAAGCAGATCGCCAAATTGCCCTCCGATACGAGCACCTGCTTTGGAACTGCTACCAACCAGGTGAAGGAGTCCTTTAACAATTTCTTGCCCAATATCAACGCTTGCGTCGATGAAATGTGAATGTAATAAAAATAAATATTCAACTATTAATTGCATTAATCTGTTGACATCTAAATTTTAGTCAGGGGTTCTAAATAGTCCCGTTTCATCAAGATAGCTCTTAAACTGAGGAAGTCCCATTCATTTTGGGTGAGAAGGATGTAGTAAATTAGAAGGTAACAAAAGTCAATGTTGTAACTAGGTTTATCTCAGTAGTTGTTGTAATAGGAATGCATAACTTCACAATAATAATTCCTATGGTACTAATGCCTATATAATATCAAAAGCTTTGTTGTTTTTGTTTTGTATTTATAAGCAGGTGCATGAGCTCATAGAATTAATAACAACAATAAAAAATAGTTTAAGATACTAATGGAACTTTGTCAGCTGTGTACTTTATCTATAACTTAAGCCTAAAGTATGTGGAGAAACCCAGTTGATATTGTTTAAAACCTTTTTTTCTGATACTGGAAGCTAAAGCGAATATTAGATTTATAAATCGGTCGACATGTTGTTCGTCGTACAATTCTAAAAACTTCTTGTAAGTATGTATATCGATAAGAGTATATATCTCTCGCAATTTGAAAGCTGGAGTCACCAATCTTGTGAGGTGACACAATACAATCTAAATCTTATTGTGAATGATTCAACGCAATGCCAGAAACTAGAAATGCCATCTGGAATTTTAAAGAAGAACCAGAGACTATGAAGACTATTTAGCTCTTAAACGAATAAAATAACAACTCAATGAAATTAGGAATGACATCAGTAATTATTGGTATCCACTGCTGATTTGAATTTTAATAAATTAAAATGATTGAAAATAATGTATATTATAATTATGAAACATTATATCAAAGATCTGATGCTGCTGGAAGTTCCTAAGTCTGTTCTTAAATAATCCAATCTTTTAAATTGCAATCGCAAAATCCAAGAATATTTCTTAGACTGAAACTTGCGCTTCCATAAAATCCCAAGACCAGTTGATATTTAAAAAAATTTTGTATATGCTCATTTAATATGTATTGAAAAAAAGAAACAAAAATTAATTAAAAAGAATAGCAGTTAGTTGCTGGTAAGCTTAGAGCAAGTCTTTAGGTTGGCGGGGAACTGTGTGTAGTAGTTGGTGAGAGTCGTTGTGGCGTTGGTCACACAGGTGACAGCATTGGGACCAGTTTGTGGTATCTTCTTGGCCAGCGAGATGGCTTTCTTCACCTGTATATAGAGGCTGAAGACCTGGCTTAGTGTCTTGCCAGCGCAGCTGCTGCTGATGCTCGGGTTCGTGGAATCATCGGTGCTGGCGCAAATGTTGCTCTTGAGATTGATGATATTGTTGACGCTGTTAATGATTTTCACATTGGCATTGATCAAATTGGTCACATCCTGGGCAGCGGCAACGCCACAGCCGACGACATCGGCATTGTATTGCAGGGCACTAGCCTTGATGCCCTGAACCCATTTAATAATGCAGTTGAAGCCCTTCACGGTGCGCAGAGCACCCTTGATGACCCACCACGTGCTCGAAAATATGCTGAGCATTTCTGGTTCGATGATTTCACCATCGACATTAGCAAAGTCACTGGCCTCGTATACGAGGCCCGTCTCCGGGTCCATCAACGTCGGCTGCCAGATGGCGGCATTGGCCTATTTGGTGAAGACACACATTAATCCCCAGTCTCACTCATTATGTGAGCCAAATACTTACACCAAGCACGCAGACTGCTGCAAACAGGGCGAATAATGCGAACTTCATGTTGAGGTGTTCGAACGCTTTCTCTTTGGACAACACCGTTAATTGGGTCTTTTTATAGTGTTTGCCGTAGATACTGGTTAAAGGGTCATCGCTTATGCATATTCCGATAACGTCAAGAATTTACTTTTTTATCGAATTGTCTGCCTAATACCCCATACACGTTTCATTCTATATTATATAAATATATAGCAATAGCACCGGCTACTTCGCATATCAGTTAATGACTTGATAACAGTCCCATTAATCTTAGTTGGCCAAAAGCGGCGCAATTAATGTGCTTATCTATAAGCATTAGAAATACATATGTGAACATATTACACTCTGTAACATTGAAAGTCACGATGATTTATTTTAAATTTTACAATTCTGAAATGTATTGTTTACTTCTTGGGGCGCTGATATCCATATCGGATACAATATATTTACATAGATGTGACCGAAAAATAGGTTAAGAGTCATAAGCAGTCTAAATATGATATATTACATGGATCTAACAATAAGGCGAATCAGACAAAGCTGACAAGTTTAATTTGCAATTTGAGCAGATGATAGTGGTTTAGAGGATCCGCAGGAAAGCAGTAGCATTATTAGTCTAATTTATTTGCATAATGGCAAGGGCTGCAGAATATTGTGATCAACAGGAACAGTAGCGAACATGAGAGGACACAGACATAACTAAACAAGAAAGAATACTCCAGTAAAGAGAGCTCCAAGAACTCGAGACGATAAAGCCAGGTTTTTATCCGTAAATTAAGTCACACCTAAATGCTTATAAATGTATGCAAATATAAATGCAAGTGTGGGCATATCAAGTTATAATCGGTAATTATTTCGGGACCAATTTGACAACGGCATAGCTAATATATTTTTGCATTAAAATCTGTGCATTATGCCCACTGTTCGCCGATCGATCACAAGAGACTGACTGTGCTAGCAGAGACCCCAAGCAGGTAAACCTTACACATATATTCAAGTGTTTGGTTGAGGGGGTGTGCAAAGTATGGGGAATTTGCTGGAGCCGTTAAGTTGGCGTTGAAAAAATAAAATAGATCACAATTTTATTCCAACGATGTCCATGGCTTAAATGAATTAAAAAACAAAAAAGAAATAGAAGAATACGCTGGTCGAAATTTGTTATCCTCAGCCCAGCTGCCACATCAATTGAGTCGATGAAAACACAAGCCTGAATTGGTAAAACTGTGAAAGTTCTTATTGTATTAATTAATCTATAAACCCCAATGAAACGCATTTTATTTTGAGCTTGAAATACCAAAAAAATGTAGTTTATTTCTTTTATAATAGAGTATTCGAAAATGTATTGATTATATTTTCCTCAAATTTTGTGTATTAGATATTCATACATTATTTTTGAATAGGAGACGATAACATGTTATGTAGAGAATGTAGCTATCATCTGCGCAAAATAATGGAAATTTAATTACTTAAGCTGGTTAATTTTGAGTCTTTAGTTCGCGCTTGCTATTGTTGTTGTTGTTGTTGTTTTTGTTTTTGTTGTGGTTGCTGATAATATTTCAAGTTAGGGGCTTTAGAATTACAGCAGATAAGGTCGAGTGTGCCACAATTCATGTGTATGTGTGTGTGCATGTGTGTGTGTATGTGTTAGCTTGTTTATTTAAAGTAATTAGTTAGTTATTTCTTGATTTTGTTGTTGTTAATGTTCTTCATTCGATAAAGTGGTAAGTTGATAGTCAAGACTGCAGCAGATTTGGTCGGTTGTGCAACGTTGAGTGTGCCCGTGTGAGCGTGTATTTTAAGTTAAGGATAAACTGCTTAAGTCAAGCTCTTTTTAAGTTAACTACATCAATAAAGTTAAATATGTGTCTATTTGTGTGTATATGTGTGTGTGTGTGTCTGTGTGTGTCTGTGTGTGATTGTGAGTGGGTGTGGGTGTGGGTGTGCCAGTAACTTGCTATTTGGCCTTTTATCGTTGACCCGTTCTGCATATTCAATCCGTTCTATATATGATACATACATAAGAGGTATATATGTATGTATGTATGGTGACTCTTTAGCTTGCCAATTTCCATTTGTTGCTGTTATTGTAATAATTAGCTGTTGCTCGTTATCTTTTCGTAGCTGCGTTTTTCGTGTTTAGTTTCTCGAAATCGTTCCAAAAATTCAGTTTTATAATCTTTAATTGTAAAGGTATAATTTAAATTTGTAATGCTACTTCAATTTCTCTTTTCTTTTTTCTTAAGTAAAATTGAATCAAATTCCTCAGTGCTTGCAGTGCATATCGTACTTAGTTTTGTTTTGCTTTATGTCTGTTAATGTTGTACTTAGGGACTACCAAAAAATTTTAACCATTTATATTATGTATACAGCTATAAGTACAAGTATTATATTATATTATATTATTTATCTGTATATTATATTACAATGCGTAGAGCATGTACATTTCTAGCAAATAGCGCCAAGTTGAAGTATATCTTGATTTATTTACAATTTACAGTTAAGCAGTTTAGAACTCTTCGATAGAAATACTTTCAGACTTGCGTAGATTTTTTTTACTTTTGTAGCATATAGAGTATAATTTGCGAAAAAAAGAAGATTATTTTCTTTGGTTTCGTTGTATTCCAATGAAAAAGAACTTGCACAGCTGAAAATAAATAAAAATTCTGGGGGACAAGATGAAATTTGCTAATTTAAAAAGTAAATTAGTAAATCAAATTTAAAGCATGCATTTCTTTTGGAAATAAGATATATTTATTCTCTCAATGTATGGGAGTGTGTGTGTGTGTGTGTGTGTGTGTGTGTTCTTTAAGCATAAATAAATAAATAAAAATTAGTTTAAGGTATTCACTAGACGCATAATTTGGATGAATGTATATAAGTATGCACACAATTATAGTAGTGTATATATACATATACTATTTTCTTCCTCTTTACAATCCCATCAACTGGGTAGTTGTTGTTGGTTCCTCTCTTTCTAGTTCTTGTTCAGTTACTTCCTTTACAATTTTTGTTGCCTTAGTTACTAGGGTTTCATAAGACTTGCGTTTCATGTTGTTTTCCATTTTGTTCAACAATTCTCTTATATGCATAAAAAAAGTATATATATATAAATATATATGTATATATATATACATATACATATATACATATGTGTGTATTTATATATGCTATGTATTGATGTATTTAGCTTCTATATTGTTATATGTACATGTATATCATCGTGTTCAGCATGTACATACATATGTACACGCAAATAAAAATATACACACCCGTACATATATACTTATCTAGCTGTTGCTTCGCTTAAATGTAAAACATTCATCAGGTTGTATGCGTGTTGTGTATGTCTGTTATGTGTTTGTCTGTTATGTGTGTGTGTGTGTGTGTTTGTGTTTCTGTTGTCAAGGCATTGTATGTTGTCATAATAAGAATATGTTGCTTGCTTATATGGTGCTGAATTCTTTCGCTTTGTTTCGATTAGTAATTTATACAAAATGCACGAAAATATACTTGTATTCCTTAGTTTGGCTTGGACCCGGTTGTTCTCCGAACAGGTGAATATTTAACCCACTTACAAAGTGTCTGTCTGTGTACACATTTAGATAACGCTTGTCAGCACAGTTAGTTGTTAACTCTGCAGTCGCTCATCGCACTTGTTCATTTCAGTTTCAGTTAATCCTCAAACTACAATTTCAATATCTTCTGATCAGATTACTTAGGGATAGCAAAGCGGCAAGTACATTAATTACATTTCAATTATCAATTATATTTCAAACATTTTGGAAATTTAATTTTTTGTTATTTTTTTTCGAGTTATTTCTGTGTTCAATTTGCAAATGCATTGTGCTGTTCTCTAAATTCATTAGATTGCCGTTAAATGCTTGAGACAATCTCATTTGAACGATTTATGGCTAGCTTTGGGAACACATCTCCGGGGCATTTAGCTGGTTGCCCCCAAGGGCTGCCACATATCGTTTAATTGGGAAATCGCATTAGGCACACCACATATATTTTTGCATGAAATCCAAAACATACTACCCTCTCTCTGGCAAAAACTTGCGGTGCCCCCAGCCGCCAATAGGGATATGCTCGAGCCAAGAGCTCTGGTGGCCGGCGGCAGCGAAAGTTTTTGCAGCGATCCAAGACTTATTTCTATTTAAATTCCAATTCCAGAATTACTTGATGTAAATACAAATATAGTTTATAGTTGCAGTTAAAGTTCTGTTTGCTTAGGCGCTAAATATGCTAGCTAACTAGTTAATTACGTTGCCTTATGTTCAATAGTGAGATTTAATTTTGTTCATTGTTTTTTCTTTTCACAATATCTTTAACCAATTGTGTTGCAAATTTTGAAACGTAATTGACCTTATCGCATTGTACAACTGAACTTAGCACTAGTAAAAGATGATCTATTGGCAAAAAAAAAAACCAACAGCAAATCTACACATACATCTGACATAGAATTAGATTATACAATTGCAACTTAGATTAGATAAGGTTTGCTTACGGTTCTATAAGTTTAATCAGAATATTCATTATGTATATGTAGTTCACTTTTGATTTGATAAAATATAATTTGTATATATATATATATATATATATACATATATATAGGTATAATCCTATATATGTAAATCTGTTCATTGTTTTTGTTGCTGTTACTGTTTTTGTTGTTTTTGCTGTTGGGGTTGTTAGCTTTGTAATAAAGTCGCTTCGAGTTCCCAATAGTCTTCATATGTATTTGCTCAATTGAATGTATGTAAATAAATATACATACATATCTTTTATTGGTTATGTTTTTGTTGGTTACTTTGTTCGTAGGGTATTTGGGCTCTATAAAGCCTGAGGGTTGGGCGGGTGAGGACGGGCGCTCAAGTCTCTGTAAAGTCTTTGATTTAATTTGAAACACATCGAGAGATACAGATATACTTATATGAAGACAGACAGAGAGAGAGAGAGGGAGAAGGAGAGAGAGAGAGAAAGACTAATAGTGAGGAAGAATTGCTTTTTAGCCAGAGAACCAAAAGACTTGGAAACACGGAACATTTTCTGGGTTGTGCATTGCTTAAAAAGAGTGTGCGCATGGGACTCTATGTATGTATGTGTGTGTGTGTGTGTGTGCTTTTCGGTATGTGTTTAATATAGTCATATATTGGGTTACGATATTTACTGTATATATGTACACATATTGTATGCTTGTCTGTGAGCTAAAGCGTGTGTTGCTGCTGCTTCGCTGCTTTTGGCTTCATTTGCAATTTACAAGAGTTACGCATATGAATTAATTTTTTTCAAATTTCAACAATTTGATTGTTCTTTCTTCGGCACTTATTCGACTATATATTTAAATTTCCAAAGTATGCATTTTCTATTATGCTTATAGGTGTGTGCTACTAGTATATAATTTATTTTTGAATATCCGTGATTTGTATGCTGTTGTTGTTGTTGTTACTGTTTGTTTTTGTAGTTGATCTTGTGGCTGTTGCAGATTCTGTTGTTGCTTCTCATTATTATTATATCTTGTATAATATCAATACATCAATCATACGCTACAATGGCCCGTTTCGCTTTTGCAAGTCCAGTCCAGAATATTAATAAATTGTTAGTTGTGTATTTTTGTGTGCAAGTTTTAGTATAATTAAATTTAGATATCACAATATAATCATCTTTTAATTTTGTTCGTCAAATATTAAAAACAAATGTTTTGAAAACACGCCACAATCTAAGAGCAGGCTGTGTATGTGAATAGAGATGTGTTTGTGTGTGTGAGTGTTACTTCTAAGTTGCTTCTAAGTTTCGAATAAATAAATTGTCACTTAATTACTAAGACAACGCATAAGTGTGTTGAGAATTATTTCTTGCTTAATTTTACAACTAATTTTATACATTTAGCTTGAATTATTTTCAATTTATATTTCCAGAATGCAGTTATGCATTTTGCCATTAATTGCTGTAGACACAAAAAATATAATTATATATATTTATGCTAAAAATAAAGAAAAATTTAACAAAAAAAAAAAAAAAGAAGGCTTAAAATTAAAAATAATAATTTTGCGCGCCTTGATGCAGGCAACATTTTTGTTGTTTAAAACTAACTTCGCATTTTTTGCTGAGTTTTAATTTTAGTTTACAATTAAATTCTGGTTTGCAGTTGCGAATGCATAAAACGCTCTTGACCTTGGGTAAGCAGCGGATGTGTCAGTTGTCGCATTTGTAATTGAATTGGAATGTTGATATTCGCATTGAGTGTTTTTCAGTTTGAGTTTGTAAGTATTCCGTTAATCGGGAGTTTTTGATCAAGCAGGTGTTTTTCGTTTTTGTTTTTTCGTCAGTCAGGTAGTTTTGATCAATCAGTTTGCAATCAAGCAATCAAGCAGAGCACACAATTTCCAATGGTTGGCAGCAAGAGAGTAAGATTTTCCGCACATTAGAATGTTAACCATTGGGATTTAGATCTCGAGTTTCAGCTGGGGTTCAATGAATATGCACCCAGCTAGCGCTCTACGAATGATAATCTTTTCGTGCTTTACATGGAGGAGCCCGAAAGCGATATACAATTGGTTGTGGTGGTGATTGTGGTGTTTTTGATGGTGGCGATGGTGGTGGCTGTGGTAGGAGCGGTGGTGATGGTTGCGGTTGTAACGGTGGTGATGATCCTAACATTAGCGTCCCCACGCAGCTTACTTTCCAAATAGGTTGCTATCTCATTGGCATTCTTGTTGAATGCAACCATCATGGCCGTGTTGCCACCGGCGTCGCGTGCCTCCAAATTGGCGCCTGCAGCCACCAGCATTACGCATACGTCACGGCAATCTTGTTCCGCTGCAATATGCAAAGCCGTCTGACCGCTAGGAGAGGAATGCAAAGAGAAAGAGACAGTAAGAAAGAGTATACTTTAAAAGAAGTTTAGCAGACCTTAGAGTCAGAGCAGAAGTAGCTATGTGGATACGTACCTATCTAGTAGGCTAGGGTTCAATTTGAGTTTTTTATTTGATCATTAATTATATTGCTCAATCATATTATAGTTTATGTGCAACAAGTAAGAAATCTGTAGTCGAGGGAGCTTAACTATTAGATTCTATGTAACCAAATTACTTTTATTCAAAATTTCTACCAATTAAAGCTTCTGAGATCGGCGTGAGCCTAGAGAAAGTCAGACTTGCGGACAGACAGACAAACATGGCTAAATCGTCTCGGCTTTTAATGATGATCAAGAATATATTTACTTTTTGGGGTCGGTGACGATTGCTTCTACCCACTACAGTTAAGTACCCATTCGCGATTAAGTACCAAAAGTTCACATTATAAATGTTGATGTTCATGTTGGAGGTGCAAAGGCTGAGGATTTTCTTTTTGACTCACCGCTCCTTGTCCGCCATGTTGATAACGCGACGTGTGGTACATGAGATGATGTATTTGACAATGTCCTTATGGTTGTACTTGCAGGCAAAGTGCAGTGCAGTCTGCCCGTTCTTGTTGACTGATTGTAATGAATTACCCTGTTCATGTAAAGCACGGAACTGCAATAGAGAGACACATTAGATATTTTTAGAGATTGAGAGTGCAACATATCGCCAGGCAAGCAGACCACATAATAAAACAGCAACAGAGAGCTAGCACCATTTGTCAACAACTACGATGGACAACAACTATTTTATAAGGGTAACAGAAACGAATAATTAAAAGCTACCATATTTAAATCGCCGCCTTGGGCCGCTAGTAGTACGGCATCGGAAGTTTGCTCCAGTATAGGGCTATTATTTGTAGAAAGTTATTCACAAATGTGTGTGTGTGTGTGTGTGTGTGTGTGTGTGTGTGCGTGTGAATAGAATAGTAGAGAAAAATAAAAGAAAAAATTAAAGCATCAGATTTGGTTCGACAAGTTGCAAATGTCTTAAATATTTAGTATGAGAAGATCTCTAAATGCAGAGTGTATAAGCGATTGAAAGAGAGATAATAAAGATGGAATAGATATATAGATAGATAGATAGAAATTTAAAAATATTAGATATAGTTTAAAGACTATAATACAGAGTACCTGAATCCACAACCAAAAACATCTTCGTTAAAACTGAATAAACGATCTTTGTTGCTGCGTGCATTAAACAACATCGGAAAAATATGTTCAATATTAATTAACAGAAAATAAAGAATAGTAACGAAAAAAAAGATAGACTTAGTGAGTGAAAGAGTGAAATATTGGATATTTTCTGTGTGTGTGATAGAGAGAGAGAGAGAGCGTAGAGTGTTCAAGCAGATCATTGGCAGTTAAATGAGCTTTTTAAAAGCCACAGCAAGTGAAAGAGGGAATGGGCGAGGAGAGAGAAATCGAGAGAGGAGCCGAGAGCGAAAACAACGCTGCCAGATTGTTCACAAAACATATTTAGCGATATGGCAAACGGCTTTTGAGCTTTCTTTCTATCTTCGTCTCACTCAATTGGCTGGAATGAAGTCGGAGTTTTGCGATGCGAGGACGAAATGAGTGTGGTGATTGTTGAGGATAAAGCAATCGCTTGATTTTACCTCTTCCACTTCAACACTTTAATGGGCTTGGAGCCAATTTGCAAGTCCTCATCTTTGTATGAGATTCGTGTGCGAGTGTGTGCGTGTGTGTGTGTGTTGGTATATTGAATTTAAAGAAAGATTTACAAATTGTTAGTAGGCCATTGGCAAAAGTTCTTAGAATAACTGTGCATAACGCATAACGAACAATCGAACGAAAAGAAGCAAATATCAAACAATAAACGCTTTCAAGCCAATCTGTTAATCAGTTAAGCGGATTATCTACTGAGGCAAACCTACCCGTCGCTTGCACTTTAACAACTGTGTGGTTTGAAATTTGTGTGTTGTTTGGATTTGAATTTTGGTTGATTGGCTGACTGATTGTCTGATTGATTGGTTTCTTGTTTTTTTTTTTCATTTTTTTATTATTATTTTTTTTTTTTTTTGGTGGGGGGTTTTTGGACGAGAACGGAATACGGTTTAGTCCTTGTCGCTGTTACGCGTAACTGTTAACGTAAGCGTCGATTATATACCAAATATATAAAATACTCATATTTAATGCGTTACTTACATGTGGGCGTGGCAAGGACTAAGCTGTATTCGCTCCCATCACAACGTGAGCAATTAGGTATCTGTCTATGTGCGTGTGTGTCTGTGTGTGTGTGTCTGTGTGTGTGTGTGTGTGAATATGTGTATGTGTCAGTTAGTGCCTCTATGTATGCAAAAAAGATACACAGCAAAATGCCAATCGTGTAACGCAAGACGGAACACACAAACAACGTGGACAAACTTTGAGATTGGGCTGCTTAGTGAATAGTTTGGAAGTCTGAGGGTGGATTGGGATTGGCTGGCCGATGGGCCCAGCATGACTCAAAGCTCGAAACGCTTCTTGCGATAATGCAGGTGACAAAACATGCGCTTATCTAAGTACGGCTGCTGCTGAGCGACCTGCTGCTGGTAAAGCTGTAACCGCTGTTGCAGCGGCAGCTCTGTCGGCGTCGACATTGGTTGAGCCGAGCGTTGCCAACAGCTGGCTAACAGAAGCCTACCCGTGCTGCCGTTGCTGCGCCCCTGGGCCTGGTCCAGCTGCCTCCGCTCGGTCTGCGCCTGTCGCTGCGAGAACGCGGCAAACGAGCGCTCCTGATCTGGGGTCTGCGGCATGGTGGCTGCCTCATGGTCAAGTATGTATAGTTCATCGATGGCGATGTCGCAGATGTAATGCAAGTGCTCCTGGGCTCGATCGATCCGGAAATAGTGCTCAGCGGTGCATGCTGCAATTGAACGATGTCAACAAGTTAATTGGGGTTTTGTAAACTGGGCACATGCAACAGTCACAACTTACCATCGATGAAGCACCAGTCCTGAGATACTTTCGGATAGGTTATGGACTCCTCAAACTTGGCGTTCAGCATGTGGCGCACATGTTCCAGATCGCACTGAGACTCGATGTCAATCTGTCCCAGTCTGTTGGCCAGCCGGCGCAACATCTCCTTATCATAGTGATATTGTTCGTATTGCTGCATTGTTATTCTCATAATTTGCAGTTGCAGTTTCTCCAGTGGATTGATCCTATGCATAACAGATAAATATACAATATTAAAAATGGACTTTAACTGGAAGGTTAAGAAGCGAAAGCTGAGAGGGTCAAGAGAGCTTGACTCGGAAATAGGCTGTACCCAAGAAAATCACAAATTTTCAGTTGTACGGCTTTAGTTCGTGTGGGGTTCATTTGAAAAGTGTGTGGGAGGAAACTCACTGGACATCGCCGCGTCCGTGCTTGCGCTTGGACAACATAAGCGCCTGATTGAGCAGCTCGATCTCAATAATGGATGGTTTGACGCGACAGGCCTCTCCATCGACCTGCATCGGAATGGTACGATTGGTAATGATGCGTGCCTTGCGGCATTGGCAGATGCAGGTGCCGTGCATGCCTGCCTGCAGCATTGGCAACTGATAGGTTGTCATGCCAACCACTTCCATGAGGCCATCGTCGATAGTCGGCTTCGTCGGACCGTGCGAGTCGTTCCACGGATGTGTGCCGCCCCCATAGCTATAAGTGTATTTGGTCAGAACTAGTAAATATGAGTGGCTGGTTAACAGTGTTGGCTCACCTGGGTATGTTGAGAAAGAGGACGGCATGACAGCCGGCGTCGCGCAGCTTGCCAGTGAAGTCCTGGCCATCGCATTCGAGCGTCACCCACTGAGAGAGATTGCGATACTGGCGCAGGATGAGATCCTTGCCGCCCATCTGGCCGTAGTACATCTTGTTGCGCAGTCGCGAATTGAAGCGCTCCGGATGCGCTTCGCGCGCCTCATGAAATTCGAGCGCAATATGCGCATCTACGCCAAAGCTGAAGTAATTGTTAATCACATTCAACGGAACGTTCGGCTTGCTGCGATCTACGTGGTCGTCGGTCACGTCATCATTGGGCGTCACCCTTACACGCCAGCGGTCCATCAGAACGCACTGCGACATGCCAATCTCGCGCAACACCTTCCCAATGGGTTCATCGGTATAGCCCTGCGATATTAGAGTGAATCGCACATAAATTTGTTGTCTCACATCAAAATAGTTTTGTTGAGTTAATTCACTTACGCCACCCCAACCGAGCGATCGGGCGAGATCATTGCCGGTGCCCAGTGGCAACACGCCAACTGCTGGCGCCGGCTGCAATGGCGGATGAATCTGATCCAGGACGGATAGTACCCAACCAACCGTGCCATCACCGCCGCAGGCTAGCACCCGCAGATTTGGAGCCTTGCGGTACATTTCCAATCTGCACATCGAGTTAGAGGGAGATAGAGAGAGAGAGAGAGAGAGAGAGACAGAGAGAGAGAGGGAGGGAATAAGTTGATTAATAAGCTGGCAGGACTAGTCGACTTGCAGCGCATTATTAACTATTAAATACTTCGTTTTTGCTACTTATTTATTTATGTTTGTTTTGAATTATTATTAATATGCCCTAAAAATGTTGGGCATCAATCATCATTCTCTACGAAAAGTATTTTTTCTTGACTTTATTTCTATTTGAGTTTATTGGTTAGACTGTCAAACTGTGTTTTTGTTTCGTGGTCTGCTTATGAGCTGGAATTAATTAGGATAAAGTGATTTATGATATTGATTTTTAATTGTTTTCAAGTTTTTTTTTCAGCTAATGGGTTTGTTCTCTATGAATGGATAAATTTGTCTATAATGTCTATAATGCTCTAGCTTAATTGAATAACCTTCTTAGATTCTTAAATAAAAAATTACAAGCAAAGGAATTAAAAACGAATGTTTGTTATGTGATAACGATACTTACCCCATTTTGGGACCACCCTGCGTCAGATCAAATACCTGACGTGGATTAAGCAATTGCTGGAACTTGCCAAGGAGCTTGACGCCCTGATTGCCACCGGATTTGGGATTAATAAAGACAATGACCGGTATAACGTCCGGTGATGGAATGGGCTTCACAATGAAGCAGCGCGGCTCCTTTTTATCATCCTTGCCCTTGCGTTTCTGCGTCTGCTTCTTGCTCTTGCCGCCAGCGCCGCCACCAACACCACCGGCAGCACCACCCGCTGAGCTATTCTTGTTGCTCACACGAATTGAGGACTTGAAGTTGCCCTTATTCGGCAGCTTCACAATCCACGATGGCGGCACAATGATGGGCGCATAGTTGCCTGCAAGCACGTACATATATTAGATACAAAGACTGAATGCGAAGAAGGCAGACGACAATGGTTTGTGGTCGTTTGCATTAAGATGCGCGTCAAAATTGGCAGATGACCAACGTGTTCGTTTCGTGTGCGGCTAATTGAGAGCTGGGCGATGGCTGGACTAACCAGAAAATTCCATTTACCACCTTTAAGGCAGCCGACAAGAGGCAGCAGTGGGCGCAACAAAGACAAGTTAATAGCATAGAAAATATGCCAAAAGTCAGTCACGAGCCACTGGCAGACAAAAGAAATTTAGATGAAGCCACACAGTTGACATACCAAGGACCAAGTCAAGGCGCAATTATGAATACCACAACAGCAGCAAGCGGGACAGAGAGGCAGGTGGGACAGGATGGCAGAGTGGACAGGATGGTTGAAAGAAAAAAGTGGCATAGACGGACAGAGACAGAGAAAGACAGACACAGAGAGAGAGAGAGAGAGAGAGAGAGAGAGAGAGAAGGACAGCATTCAGTTGGAGCTGCAAAGCAGTGCGAAAACAATGGTTGAAGAATACAAGCAGATAAAGTAGGGCTACGCATTGCAATTGTCGGACAGCAGAGTGGGTGTAGACGAATTCCAGGGTGGGTCTTTGGAATGCTCTAGGCCTTACAGATGGCAGCCAGTAATTCTCAATTGCTCCTTATTTGGCTGTCTTGTGGTATCTTCATGGTGTCTCTGGCACACACAATGCGCGTGTAATGCGATGCTGGAGAGTGTGTTAACAAGACGCTCATTGAGACACATTTACAGCCAAGTCCATTCAGTCTAGCACGGAAAAACTATGCACACAGGCCACCCTTCCTTTCTTTGGGGTTTCAACACACTTTACAGAGTTGGCCATGGCCAATTGCTTTGCTTTTCGGCTCTCTACTTTTGTAGCAGACACAGCCACAGCTAGTAGTTAGAACCATTCACAGAAACCAGCAAAAGTAAGTACTTCTGGCACTTACAAAGTTTTGACATTTAAGTATTAACTGCTCGAGAGCACCTCTTAAAAGATAAGCACTAAGTGCAACCCGGCTGCAAGACTTTCAGCTAGTGCAACAATTGATTGTGTCAGTTGCACCAAACATTGCAGACATTGTAGTTGGGCTTAATGTTTAGGACTTTGCCGAAATTGTACGTCCATTGTGTCTCTGTACAAGTATTACACTAATTCTAATTTATAGCTATTACTTATCTCAAGTTAGAGTAATTAAGTGAGTAACTTTGAAATAGTTAAATTTTCTATGGTGATTCCAGTATTGCTGAAATTCAAGTTAGCATAAAACAAAACTTTGAATTGCCAATCGACAAATGCCCTTCGAGGCAATAAGAATGATTAAAGAAAAACTTTCAATGCAGCTGAAGGCTAATATTTGAACGCTGTTCTATGCTTGTTCTGCTTGTAGTTTGTACAGTTTACACTTATCAAATCTCAACTCCGAAAATGCTGATTTGGGAAATATGCTTTTGCCACTATTGCAATCAATTGAGGACTCTGCAGGCGATTTCCCGGCCCAATCAAACAGTGTTTATTTTGAGAATAGTTTTGTTAATGCGTGTGTTTTTGTAAGTTTGTAAGTGAATTCCATTTTATTTACATAAGCCGTTCCGCTCTGATGCCGCAAAGCAGCAAAAATGGAGAGAAAGAGAGAGAGAGAGAGTCAAAGGTTTTCCAAAGAATCATCTTATCGGCTCATCTGTTGACTTAGTACCGGAACCAAGACTTTGACAAATTGTCAATTCCGCGAAACAAATGCTAATGACCTAAAAACTTGACCCAAAAGCAAAGATAAACGAATCGAGTAGACAAGACAAAAGCAAAAACGGAAAGAATATTAACAATGCGGAAATAGTCATTGGGTTAACAAATTATCATGATATATTATTCCCTTTAAGAAACCTTTACAATATATGTAGAAGAAAAACCCCAAAACATTCAAACGCAAATTGTGTGTCGGCTCAAAACTGTGATGTTTAAAACGAGGCATATTTTTTCCCTCCGATTTTAGATTTCGATAAACATTAAATTATTGAATTTTTTCTCCTAAGTTTCAGAAATTAAACCTAATGATTTTTTATGCATATTCTTTTTAGCCGATCGTTTCACATTTGTTTGCCATATATAATTTAGAAGCTGCAAATGTTTGTCATTAATTTCTTAATTGTTGATTTTGTTTTAAGAAGATAGTGTAAATACTGTTTGGTTTCGGTGTGGCTGCAGAAATCGAGTGCCTGTAGCAAATTAAGACAATGAGACATTACGAGTGTGGCACAACGACAATGAGTTGAAAAGGACGAGAGGTGTGCCACTGGCAACGTTGTGGATAAATAGCGTTGGACCCGATAAGTTTGCAATGTGGCTGAAAGGGTTAACGGGGCTGAAGGGGTGGACGGCCGACTGAGGCGCTATTTTAATGCACAAATTTTAATTAAGTTAACGTTCCGCAATTTATTTCCATGCTCGTCACGTAATTAATCAAAGAGCACAATGGAGAGCGCAGAATGGAAAAGGTACAATGGACTGGCTGGCTGACTGGCTGGCCGGACGGCTTGGTGGCTGGAGCCCGTTCTGTACTCTGTTGTGCTGTTTGCGCATCGATAATGACAATGGCTGAAACTCACCCAGGCGGCATTCCTCACCAATCTTGGCTTGATTGAAGCACGACTCCTTGTTGTGATAAACCTCCTGGCACCAGGCACACGATAGAGCGACAATTTCCTTCGATCCAAAGAGCTTGCTCTGCACAGCCTTGTTGCACTGCTTGCACTTTCCCTTCTCCATCTTGCGGTGCACCCAATGGTGATGGGTGGTCGTCTGCTCCCGATACTGCCGGATCCCAACATCCCGATATGTTGGCTTACACACTAGTTGAGTCTTTTCATTCACAATTGGAATGCAATTCTGGTGTGCAATCAGCTGACATGCCGAGCACTTCATCCGCTGTCCGCTCTTCTACAAAAACAAAATTAAGCTTATTTACTTAAGAAACACATTAGCACTGTTTGTTCTTGCCGATCAACTAACTGGCTACTTGAACTGCTGGCAACCTGCCAACTGGGTGCCCATTGATTCATTGAGCACCTTTCTAGTTGCCTGTCCTTAAAATAAACTTTCGCAATTAATTGTATGTGTATCTAAAATTGCCCGCCAGTCAATCTGTCAATGTTAAGATAATAGTTAAAAGTGGCCACAGTTAAAGTCCAGATTAATTTTAGTTAAAAATATTGCCAGCTTTACTAACTGACTGAATTTTGCATACTGTTTTCATATTTCAATTTTATCAAATATGTAGCAACTTGTAGCTCAAAGATTTCACAATTGTAGCTTAGCTGTGACAACTGATTTATTAATAAAGCTCACTTAGTGCTGATGGCGAATATAAATTACTTAAATGTGACACTATTCTTATCTTGAAAGCTCAAATAACCAAGTGGAGTCAAAATGCTCCAGAGGCGTGACATTAAACTAGCCCGAGCCCAATATATAAAGGTAACACATGCTAATTTTGGACAGAACTACTGCAGAACATTTTCATTTATATTTTCTATGCAATATAATTTATCAAAACGATGTCGTGACATTTTTCCACACATGCAGATAATCAACATTTGTACTTTCATTAAATCACCCGCTGCTCCCTGAACAAAAACTTTACCTTTCTATCACCTAATGACAATCTACTTGTAACTTTCGACAGCAAACTTCTGAGTTTATTGCTGAAGCAATAATAAAAACGCAAACAAGTAACCGTTTACCAGTCCTGATGTATATGAAGTTCGTGCGTGCAAAAGCAACAATTTATATATGAAATTATACATATATATATATATATATATATAGCATATACTATATATATATATATACTTTTGCATGTTGGACAGGCACGCAATAAATAAATTACACGATTACATGAAGTTTCATTCTGTGTAGCTGTTTTTTTTTTTTTTTTTTTTTGCTTCATGTTCTTGACGCAGTAATTGAATTAGAAGTAAAACGCCAAAAACTCAGTCCAGTATTGCAATGTCAAGTCCCCAACTGAAAGTATGTGTGTGTGTGTGTGTGTGTAGAACTTACAATGCACTCCTCGTTGAGGCAGCAGAGATCGCCCGAGGCCGAGGTGGGCTTCCAGTAATGCTCACCCTGCACCGCATTTTCCGTCCAATCCGGGACAATGCGTATTGGTCTACGGGGATTGGTTGTCGATGCCGTGCGTCTATATATCATATGGAGAGAGCAAAAGAGGGAGGCGCTTATATGAGTTGAATTACTGAATAGGATTAATAAGCATATAAGCGAATTATTTTCATCGAAAAACTTGTGCGTAATTAATTAACACACAATCGTATTAGGTTAAGTGCTCTGTTGAATATAATCCCCATAAATGTTTTTCAAACTGGTTACATTTATTATTTATCATGTAAATCAATTGTTCTTATCATTGGATATTTGGAGTATGAAAGTGCCTCTTTGTAATGAGTAATATTAATTAATTAAAAGTGTAAAATAATTTACAGATTTATATACATATATATATTCAAACAACATAAGCCTAAAATCTTAATAAATTATTAAATTGTATAAATTATTCATTTTGAAAATCTGCTAACTAATAATGGCTGACAATTTGTAGTTAATATATTCTTGTCTGCATGTAAGTATGTATTTATGTATAAACTAGATAATTGCATTAATTTGCCACTTAATCGTATGGTTTTACTCAAATTTAGTGTACACTTCTGTTCCTGTACATTGTACCCAAGAGATAAAGTATACATTTAAGTTGTGCACGAGCAAATAAGTTTTAATGAGTTATTCTTATCCATTATTGCACTCGAGGAGCACACAAAACAATTTTGGCTGTAGCTAAATGCCAGCCAATTCTTCCAATGTTTCCTTGCAGCGCCTGAAGCAACAGTCGACTCACCTCTTTCGTCGCCATGCCCCCAACGAGTCGAGCTTCCTTTGGCGGAATGCGGATTTTCGTTGCATGCCAATCGACGAGCGTCGAAAGCGACGCACGGTACCCGTTCCCGTTCCCGTTCCCGTACCCGAACCCGAACCAGAACTCGAAACCGTTACCGCATTATAGGATGCGGGTGTTGCGGCAATAAGTTCGCCCTGCTGACTCAATGCTGACGTCTCGCTGCTGCCGCTGCTGCTGCTACTGCTGGTGGTGCTGCTACTGCTGGCGATGGCTTGCTCCTCCTCGTACTCATCGTCCGTTTGGAATTCCTCCCGCACCGCATGCAGTAAACGCTCCATGCTTAGCAGCGATGTCGACGCTGGCGTCGCCACGCAAGCAGAGCTTCTGCTGTCTCTGCTGTAGTTGTTTTTGTTGTTGTTGCTGCTGCTGCTGCTGCTGCAACTATTGCTGTTGTTGTTGTTGTTGTTGTTGTTATTGTCGCTGTCACAGTTCAAATAAGATATGAACATGGCCACGTCTAAGCGTAATTCAGCTGCTACGATTTCATTTCACTTCATTTCAGTTAACATCATTACACATTTTATTTTGTATTTGCTCTGCTCTGATTTTGATGGTGGCATTGCCTTAGTTTTTAGTTGAGAGCAGTTGGGTGTGTTGGCCCACATGGTCGCATACTTTTCGCTATCTGACCCGCTACAACAGCGACGGCGACTGAGATTCCAACCTGGCCTATGACTGTGACTCTGCCAATGACTGTGGCTCTGGCTATCATTATGGCGCCTAGAGATACAAATGTATAAACCCATGAGCACAACGCACAACTGCAGCATGCTATATACAAGCCCTGTGTGTGTGCACACACATGTGTGTCATGTGTATGTATCATAGGTGGGTGCCCATACAGGCAGGTATGAAATGCATATCAACTTTGGCTTGCAACTTGCAGATGAGCAGATGTGGAAGAATAACGAAATTTAATTGGTACCCGACATCAAATTAATTATTATTAGTTGTTAATTTATTTCAAAATCGGTTACAATCAGCAACCATTTGTTCTGGCAGACTGTTGCACGCACATACATAGATATCTGTACATTTACATTTATCTTTTGTTTTTGCAAATTAATACAGATTTGAAATTAAATTAAATGAACACACTGCGTATACGCATTTCAATTATTTAGTCGTATTTCCATAATTAGCTTGCAAGTGTATTTCAAATTCGTTTGGCTTCTGCTTGGCTTTCCTATCATCCATAACTATTCAGATTCAGAATGCTGGGGCGTGTCTGTGCGTGTTTTCCGTTCTGCGGTGTCTGTTAGGTGTGTGTGTGTGTGTGTGTGTGTGTGTATGTGCGTGTTTAATATCTCGTATACAGTTTGTACATTGTATGCATTGTAATTAAATTCTTATCAGTTTCAGATCAAAAACTGAATAAAAACAAGAAAGAATGCGCTATCGGAGTGAAATCGACTATTCGATACCCTGTACCCAAGTCTTTCTCTATATCTTCGATATCTAAATATTTATTTACGTATGCATGCAGGAAGTTATCGATAAAATTAAATAAGCTTTATCGTCGTATTTTACATGAGATTAACTTCAATGTTGTAGCTCTCGTAATCTCTGTATTCGGCATTTCATATATTATATATATATGCATATGTATATTATCCATATAAAATACCCATCCTTTTTTAATGGTTTTCCGGTATAAAACGTATAATACAAAACAAGTGAAATTGCAGTAGTCAAGAGAGCTCGACTACGATATACCCTGACCCCTGCTGATAAAATAAATATGAGAAATCTTATTCTCTGTTAATGAAATTTGTAGAGTTGAATAATGTGACTTTCTATCGATATTTGTGAAATACATTACAACAACTTACATTCCAAATTTGAATTCTCTAGCCTCTCTCTTATAGTCTCTGATATATATATACTTTATCGACTCGATGATGATTTTTTCTGACTGTTACATACTTTTGCACGAACCCATTATTGTCGGCTAACCATTTTTAATGGGTTCAGGGTATAAAAATAATATTAAAAAAAGGTATCTCTGCTGCAAGGCGACTAAGTTCCGCCCTTCACTATTTGTTGTTCTTACTTTTGCTTTAGTTACTGTTTATATTGGCCAGGCAAATTGCTAGTTGTTGCCTGGATTTGCATGTCAATTGTCAGCGTTTACGGTGCCAAAGCGCCTCTCGAGAACGTGCCGTGTCCATTCCATGTCTGCTGTGTGTGTGTGTGTGTGTGTGTGTGTGTGTGTGTGTGTGGAGTGTCCATTTTGTGTCGCCTTGTTGGGTGTGGAGTTTGTCGCCTGTGGCTGTTGAGTCTGCAATTTGAGTTACTGTTTTTGACTCACGCATAGTTTTTTGTTTTTTTTTTTGTTTTTGTACTTTTTCATTGAAAGGTGGAAGCCCTGTTTTGTTGAGCGCTTTATCGTTGCGTGCAGGCGACTCTCGTGGCTTGTGCATGAGTGAGGAAATGCTTCTGCAACTGACGTTGATTTTGCCAGTGACCTGCCCGCCCTGCACTGTCCATCTGCCGCATTATGCTTGACCAACCGTAGCGGCCTAGGTTTATATTGGCCAACGCATTTTGTTTAGAATTTCATATGTCGTTTTCGATGCAATTCGTTTGACGAATAAATATTTTTAGCACTAATGCGATACGTCAGTGTAGTTGTAGACTATCTCTATACGCCTGCTAAGCAGTCTGTTATGTATAACGTACTTTTATAAATTATACCAATAAGATGTATATATTGGTTAGACACAAATACAGAAAGAATATCACTTATTACTTTTAGCTATTACAATCAATAAAGTCTGAACTGAGAAAATTATGTAGACAGGTAGACTACGCTCTATATATATACTATATATATTCTTGATCTGCATAAAGAGCCAAGATGATCTAGCTAAGCCCGTAGGTCGGTCTGTCCGCCTGTTCTGTCAGCAATGAGCAAAATCACACACAAATAACGAATTATAGACAGCCATTGGCCCAAAATGGACAGGTCACAAAACTTCAAACGCAATTTCAATTCAAATGCGATTAAATTTGATTTTGATGCCCGCCTTTGAAGCTAGGCAGAACGGACAAAACCGAATGGAAATGGGGAATGAGTATCCGATTCTGAATGGCAATCGCCTATGTAAATGGGCAATGGACAACGGGCAATGGAAACGGACAATTGGCACTGGGAATGGGAATGGGAATGGTCAATAGTGGTGGGGATGAGTATTGGGATGGGTATCGTGCTGGGGACAGGTGATTAGGTGATTAGATGGTGAGCAGCGATGAGCCGCTAATGTTTAGCAGAGCGAATCGCTTTCAATGTCGCCATTCTGTCATTTTGGGCCGCTCAACCGAATGTGCCCATAGACAAAATCAATAAAAAAAAACCTTGAAAATATTTTCGTACGTTTCTCAATAATGACAGTTTTCTGTTCAGAATTTGCTTTCATATTTCACGGACCAAGATTTGCTCGGCGACATCATAAAAATTTTGCTAAGAATCATTTGCGCTGACCTCATTCAACAAATTAATAAAAACCTCAACTATTTGGATTTGAACTTTCTTGCACTTAATCAAATCAATTCAATGTATATAAAGCAGAAATTGCTTAATAACGTTCACATATTCAGAGCTAAGTACTCAAATTAAGCTAAAGCAATTGGATATTTTCATTAGATATTAGCTCTATATTTTCTCAGACATTTCAGTTACAAATTCCTTAAAGTTTATATATATCGAATAAGATATGGGGCTGAAATTTGTTCTCTGTGTAAGCGAAGTTTGCAAAGCATTAATGGCGCCGTCTCTGATCCCATAGAGCATATATATTTTTGATCAGCCGCGGCATGCCCGGCGGTTCATCCGTTAAAAATTGGTTGTAACTTAGCCCATGAAAAATACATTTGAGTTGCGCAAAATGAAAAATTATCAGAACGTCGCGTCGCCTCGTCTTTGATTGCGATTAATGGTGTCTCGGGATTCAATTGGTTGCCGCCTTTGGTTGAGTGAGAGGGTGGGAGAGGGGGACAACGGGACAACCTTTGGAAGCTGGTTACTGGCAACCAGCTATTTGAGCCCTCAGCTTTCGGGCAAAAAAAACCAAATGAATATTAACAATACTGACAAAAGGCGGGCGAATGAGAAAATTAGCTGGAGCTGAAGCTGAAGCTGGACAGATTCATTCGATGCATTTGCAATGCCAGTGAAATGGTTGATCAAAGAAGCAAACGAAGCGCAGACGACATCGATGCCTGCAGATGGCAGCTAGAAAGGGTTGGACGGGTGATTTGGGTTACAGATGGAGATGGAGCGACAATAAACGAGCGTCGCTGCCAATGACATTAATATTATTAATTGGCATTAAGTGTAGCAGCAGCCAGCAGGACGCACAGAAAACGCGTCCTCAGGATGAGCTCAAGGACTGGCAGTACACGTAAGACGTAAGATTGCTAAAATTTCAATAATAAATAGAAAAGAAAATTCGAGTTGATGAATAAGTTGGCAACTCTTCCGGAACACGGAATAAGACGTGGAATGATTGCGCAGATTTTATTCAAAGTTTGTAGACAGGAAAATATGAGGAACAGCTGCCGATGGGCAACAGGGTGGAAAACGGGGAAGGAATGGGGGAAATGATATCCAAAAAACCGGTGCTGAGACTGGGACAAGAACAAAGCTTTTGCAGCAGGCAACTTTCCGAATTTGCATTCCGATTTTGTTGTCGTTGTTGTTGTTGCTGTGGCCAAAAGTTTGCAGAGTTTTGTGGAAATTTGCAAAGGTACACAACTGACGTAAAACGCTTTTATAAAGAAAAAAAAAAAAAAAAAAAACCAGTTTGCAGCCAAGGCGAGATGAGAACTACTTTTGTCTGTGTGTAGACAGAAATCACTGATAGTCAAAACCGAATAACAAAATCAAGAAAATAACGCAGGCGACAAAGCAACAAAATACCTAAAAGACGAGAGAAAATCAGATTTCCAAATCGAGACAACAAATTTACGGCTGAAAGTAGCTGAAAATATTGGAGTGATTCGAGCTAATTGGGTGAAATCTGATTATATCTATATCTAGCCTATATCTATCTCCAAACATCAGTTTATCTGTGTGGCTTAGTATGCTTAGATTATATTAAAGGTTAACAAATTGCTAGTGGGAGGAACAAAAGTCAAAATTACACATTGCTGTATACTTTCTGATAACATTAGAAGCTCCGTTGTTACTTTTATTGTGTTTTCTCATTTCTTTGTTTTGTGTGCAAACTGAAAAGCCAACATTGAAACAGTTTTCTAATCTCTTGCACAATGAATGTTTATTACTGACTGGCACAATTTATGAATGAATTTGAAGCGGCAAGCAAACAAATCAAACAACAACAGCAGCAACAATAACAACAACAGCGAAAAGGAAGGCTAATAAATAAATTGACAAAGCGCAATTGTAGAACTCCCAATGAGCATAAGGATTAAAGCAGATCCCTTTTTTGCAATTTGCCATGGCAGCAGCAGTAAATTTTGTGCCCAATTTACACATACACAGCTACTATGAGTGTGTGTGTGTGTGTGTGTGTGTAAACATATTTTTTTGCGTGTTTTGCAAAACTGTTGGCGACGTTAAAATTTGTTTTGTTTTTGTGTGCTTTGCAGTATTTTAATTTACGTTTTTCGTATTTTAATTGAAATACTTTATTTGCCTTTTTTCGTGTTGTTGTTGTTGTTATTTGTTGTTTTGGTTGTTGTTTTTGTTGTTGGTGTGTTTTGTGCAGCCGTCTTCGCTTTCTTTGCTGTCGCTGCTGTTGTTGTTAATTTTTCTCGCTAAAAATACTCAAAAGTTAATTATAAGCAACATCGCCAGCAACAAGTCGAACATTTTAAATCTAAAACATGTGTGTGACTTGATATTTATTTTTAAAATCACTTTCAGTATTTTTTTATTTTGTCACTCTTTTCCTCATAATTTTTAATAATTTTGTATTTTTGATACCCTGTACCCATTGACAGCGAACGAACTGTGTACTATGCACATGTAGTATATATTCTTGATCATCATCAGCAGTCGTCGGATCACATATATAAGAGACTAGAGGCTTTCAACTTTGAATATTAGATGAAAATAAATAAACTTGATGGGTGAAATTGAATAAACTTGATTTAGTATTCATTGCTGAATATATATATAGATATATACTAATATATTTGTATATATATATATATATATACTGGTTAATATATATGTATACATATACATATAGATAGTTAATATCGATCAAGATCGATAGTGAGAATGAGAGCAGCATGATTTAGGTAATTTAAGGACCCTTAAGGAGACCTCTGGCAATAAAACTGAACAGAGTATTATCATTTTATTTAGCAGCTCTGTTTACATGGTATCTGCAAGGCAGACTGCAGAAATCGTTATTATTTTTGTTTAGTTTTTGTTTAGGGTTGTCGGCGCTATGAACTTCTTGTTGCTGGCAGGTGCATGTCGAGCCAAACACTTCGTGCTCTGTGCCTGGGCCAGCATCGAGCTCTCTTTTGATTAAAATGAAATGCAGTCATAAATTGCTACTGGATATTAGTTGGCCATAAATTGCACATTTATAATTTTTGGCTCATTGGGCGTATGCGCAATATGCCGGTTGGCTGCCCCTCCATTGCAGGGGGGGTCGTGATCGACTTGGCTGGCTGCCTTGTTGTGTTTTCTTGGCGCAGCTGCCATCAAACAAGAACAACACGAAATAGAAAATCTACAATAAATCAAACGAAATAGGAAAAACGCGAAGTTGTTGTAGCTTTTGTTGTTTTGTAATTGTTGTGGTTGTTGCTGCTGCTGTTGTTGTGGTTGTTGTTGTTGTTGTGGCTGCTGCCGCTGCTGCTGCGCTCATTTAAATGAGTTCGAAATTCTAGAAATGTCATGGCTGGCAGTTAGCCTTTCGGTTCACATGCCACCCACAGATCGCCCGAATTGCCCAACATCCACATCCCCAAAAACTTTTGCGATTCTGGCAACACTTCAGCGGCGTATACGATACTATAGTGTTGCACACCGACAACCCCAACAGTGGCAACATTTTAGTGGCGCACACCAGAGCGCAACTTCAACCAAGGTGAAATCTTCGCAATGTGGGCAAAACACATGGTGCTTCAGACGATTAGATATAGTTCTGTGGTATTGTTTGTTCAATTATTTACTCGGTAAATTGTTGATGTTTACTTTGTTGAGTCTGCTACGGAGAAATCAGATCCAAAATTGCTGTAACATAATATGTTATTTTCATGCTAACATGGGTAAAATAAAGCGAGTACATGTGAGATTTGAAAGTTGGCCAGTTATTTGAAATGAATACTTGCAAACTAATTTCAGCTGCAGCGTTTTGAACAATGTTGCCACATCGTCGAGCTGCATAAATGCATGCCTCATTCAACACACATTTAGTATGCATGCTTGCCTCTACGCGTGTTGTATGTTTCTAATTTCATGTTTTGCATTTCATTTTGAAGTACAGCGATCAATTAAACATTGGTTCAATTAATTGCCGCGTGTCGGCAACGCGTCAATTGAACAAATGTTCTGTGGTCTATAAATTGTTGAAAACATCAAATTATTCAACCCTCCAACCACCCGCACAACACACACGCGCCAGTTGCACCCAAATTGGGGTGGCAACTGTTGTTTTGATTTGACATTTTGGTATTACACTTTGTCAGATGCCATAAATTGCATGTTATTTGTTTTGTTCTTTTATATTTTCTTGTTTCTTTATTTGCTCTGCGCTTGCCTCACTGATTATCTGCTCGGCCACAGTCATGTCACACAAACAACAACAAAAACAAAAAACAAAAACGAAAATAAATAATAATAACTTAAATGATTTTTTCCACTCAAGCATTCACTTTTTGCTATTTGCCGCTATGAATTTTCCATAGTACAGAATTCAGCGGAATTGATGAGGCTTCTGTTTTATTTTGTTTTATCCGGTTACTCCGCCTATGCGAACTATTATAAAGGGGCTGACGAGACGGAGCCGGCGGGCCGGAAAACGGAGATTGTGCGTTCTTTTCGATTCGTTTCAATTGCTGCGGTTCATTTTCACGTTCACGTTCACGTTCTTTTCGCTGGCTGGCGGCGTCCAACCACACACGGCAACTGAGGCAGGGTTCAGCTACCGAGCGGCGTCAGCAGCCGGCAGCAGTCGCAGACGCCGACAGTTTGACGCTAACGTCGACGCCGGCAGATCGCCAAGTTGTGCGCTTTGTCACCTCTACTTTTTGGTGAGTTTTGTGCAACGATCTCGATGTGCTCTGTGTGTTCGTGTGTATATGTGTGTGTGCGTGTGTATATATATATATATATGTGTGTGTGTGTGTGTATCTATCTGTGTAGTGGAGCGTAAAGAGATCTTGTGCTCTCTCGCTTGTGCTTGCTTTCATATTTCCATGGTGACATTTTAGCTACACTGGCAGCGAGGCGGTTCGCTGCGCTGCTTTTATCTACAATACATGGTTTGATTGTTCTCTGCCATTTTTTGCTTTGTGCCTTCAATTTGCATTTAAATTTTTGCTGCCTTTGTCGTTGCTGTCGTTGTCTTTTTTACACCCCCGTTGACCGCCCCGCATAACCTGAGCGTAAACACACACGACTGACAAACCGACGATTGACGACTGCTGATGACGTAGTTGCTAGACACGTAAGTGTGTGTAAGAGATGGAGTGGGCTCGTCCACGAGATACCCTGTAGGTGCGCTTAAAGCGCTCTTGGCAATCAGCAATCAAAATTCGGTGAAGTGTGAAATGAAATATTTGACGCAACAAAGTATATTCGAACATACAAATATAATATAGGCATATTATATCTATTTATATACGTTTTAATTATAGTACCAAAGATTTGCCTAGATTTGCGCATTTCAATAGCTACTTTTAACAACATGAATGAATAAGGGGTATAGAAAAAATGGAAATCAGCTTATTGTTTTAGCTGCTTCTTGTTGCGCTGGCTGCGTACGGCGGGCGTCAGCAATCCGGAACTGGAACTCCTCCAGTAGCTGCCCCGGACAGAAATGACAACATCGAAAGCATTACGAAAGATATTTTTATGATCTAGCCGAAAATTGAGTGGCCATCAGCAGTCAATCCGAGTGCAGCTATTCGTATGAGAATTCTCCGACAATTCTTGACTCATCAGTTTCTTTTTGTAATGCAATTTAAAATAAAAAGAAAAAATAGCCAAATCAACTGATTTCGATCTAGAATTCTACCAGATACCAGCATGTAAACAATGAAACAAACAAAGTTGGGCCTAAATCAGTTCAAATTATATCTTTGGCATTCAAATTAATGGGCAGTAAAAATGTATGATTGATTTAACATATTGAAGCAATCTTAAAATATACTTATGGCAAATCGCAAATTAATGGGTTATATATGCCGATCGTAAATCAATTGAAACATTCCTATATTTAATTCAAATGCGAATATTATTCGAATATAATTTATATTGAATCACATGATTACGCACAGCTGATGCGAAACCATCAAAACATTTGCCGGCTCATTAAATATCTGATGCAAAATAGTTTCAAAATCGCTCAACTGAAATTTATAATACATGATTACAGAAAGTAATTAGCTACATATTTTGTATTTAATGTTTTTAATTACATATATATATATATATATATATATATATGAATATAGCAATATAATAACTATGAAGTGAAGCTAGAAAATGTTGGCGCGTGATATATAAAATAATATTTCGTATCCTCAACTATCGCTTCTCTCTAGTTTCATTTGCTGCATGCTGCACAGAAGTGAGACAGTGGCGTTCTAGTTTCACGCGTCGTATGATTAATGTGCCATCAACATTGTGGTGGGTTGTGGCAGGGCCTCAGCACTAAATGCCGTTGCTCCGTTATCAGTCGGGTCAGCGGTTTCAATCAGTTGCTCCCTTCCACAAAATATTGCCATTACGCCTTTGGCATTTATCGTAATTTAGATGCGTTCAATCTTGTGCCCCTCTGGGAATCCTTTTGATACCCTCAATGCATTAAAAATTTATGAAAAGGGTATAATGATTTTTGTGAAAAAGTATGTAACAGGCACACAAGCACGCATCTCCGACTCCATAAAGTCAATCTCAGTGACTATAAGAGATAGAGATTTCCAATTTGTATTATAAGTTCTCGTATACCTCGGGCAGATCCATTTGATTTAATTTAATTTTAACCATAACTTTCTTCGTTTTGTTTAGCAATAAAACTAAAATATGTTTGACAGCTGGATTCAGGGTATACTGAAGTCGAGCTCACTTGGCATTTCACTTGTTATAATATTATTTTCGCCATTGTAATAAAAAATTAAGTGTACTTTGTTTGTGTTTGCTGTTGTTGTTATTTCTATTATTGTTATTATTAATCTTAATATTATTATTATTATTGTTATTATCATTATTATTATTGCTGCTAGTGGCCAAAGGCAGCTAAGCACAGCTGAGCCGCAATAGTAGGCGTCGGAATCGCTGTGCCGCATGTTTCTCAAAAAAATGAAGACTGAATTAAGTTCATCGGCTCGTTTGGATAGCTGCCTGGAATGCCGGCACATGATTGAATGATTTTATAATTTTTGTTTGCCATTTTATCGGGCAAAAGGTCAAAAATTTAAGCACATCATGTGGCTTTAAATATCGTAGGCCACCCCACCTCGATACAAGAGCAGATAAAACCCGTAGCTGGCTAAGGGGGAAACACAATAACATGTCACGCTTGAGCATCGTAAATTAAAACAAAAAAAGCATTGCTGTCAGGCGTAGCCGACTCCGAAATACTCCGATACGAATAAGTAATACGATTTGATAACAGGTGCCACAGAATCTACCGTCCAAGTTTGGCTTTTAGATTGCGGTAGACAAATACTTTTGTGAATTTTGGTTTCAGCGATATCCTAGTTCTCCTAGTTTAACACTTTGTCTGATACTGCAACAGACAAGTATAGCATCCAAGTTTCAAGGATCCATACGGACAGACAGCATGACAGACATTGCAATGCAAAAACCAATATACTCTTGTACCTTTAGATGTCAGGGTATTAAAATCAGCTTTATGGCTGTTGGCCTTCGGATCGGGGCTCAAGCCGAATGTCAAGCAGGTTGTTAAAAGACCCAAAGGAAAAAAAGGAATCGCCATATCACACAATATGTCAATGTATGTACATATATAAAAATACACTCATAAATGAACATCCGCCCGGTTAGCACGTAGCCACACAAATCGGAAATTAAAACGGAAATCTCTTATGTGTAAATACAAATCAAAGTGTATTTTTTTTTTTTTTGTTTTTTAACAGCTCGATACTTATCTGTGCAAATGGAGAGTATTAATAAAGTCAACATATGTGTACGTACCTGTAATATAAGAAATATACATATAAAAGTATGAAAAATTTAGCAAACACTGTTTAAATACAAATATATATAAATGCAATGTAGACATTTTCTTGGATGTAGAACTATGCGAGTTATGATTTGGATTTCTTTAAATTATAATTTAAGTAATAAATTAAATTTAACAGCAAACAGTATGCAGTGAATCTTTATAGACATAGGTCACAAAGATTAAGCAGAAACATTCAGTTAATTGATATCCATAAAGTAAAGATATTTTCCCTTTTATGATATTTGTGATTAAAACTCAGATTTTTAATTTGAGCTTGGAAACCGGCAACAGTTTTATATAATTAATATATTTTAATGGTGAAAGTTATTTTTGCACACTTAATACAGTTGTGACTCGATATGACAAACAGTTTGATATCTTTCTGGAAAACTGAACAAAAACTATTTGATAGTCTTAACACGCTAAACGAAAAAAATAAGACCAACCCGCTTAACTTGGTTATCCATCAGGAAAGTTGCGTCTTTTTCAGGCTGATTAACTTGCATGCCTATCACAAAACTCATAATCATCAATCTATCTAAGCAAGTTTGCACAACGGCTTAACCATTTTCGGCAAACAGCGACATCCACAGCCCGTGCTCCGCGTCCGGCGCTTACAATTGGCCAAATTCAGGCGACACTCAAAGTGAAGCGGGTGCTGTCCGCCTGCTGTCCGACTGTCCGTCCGTCTGCTGTCCGCGTGTCGTTCAATCCGCTTGTCTGTGTGGCTGTCCGCTCATTCGGCCCGTTCACTTAGCTGTCATTTTGGGCAACAGGACACTTTGTTTGAATGTTATTTATGAGGTACTTTTGTTGTAATTCAAGGAAATCGCTTGGCTGAGCCACTTTTTCAACAACAGCCGCCATAATTTATGCATGCGCCACCCGAAACACCCTGTGTATAGTTGGAATTGGTTGGCAGTGGGAGTTGAATGCCTTTTTTCGACTGGATTCCGGGCCGGCTTTAGTCGAATCGATGACCGTGCGCAGCGTGTGAATTATGAAATACGGCTCAGACTTGCTGCTTGCTGCTTGCTGCCAAGAATTTCGACTTCTTTTCTAATTAGGCTTAAGCCGCGAGCCTTCTCCCTCTATTCGCTGGCATCATATGTCGCTCCACTTGACCAACACGTGCCGGGGCTGACAACTGCCATCTAACTCCTCCCACAGACAGACTGAATCCCATAATTGCCATTGTCATTCATCCGGGGTTGTTCAAATTGAATGGGTTCCAAGTTAGGGTCCTGGCCTTCAGCATGATTGAGCGAAAAACCCAAATCTGGTTTTTGGGTGCTTCAGTTAAGGTGCCAAGCTTAGACTTTTATGTAAGATCACTGGCAACATGCTGGATGAGGGACTGAGAGGAGAGTCCAGTTTAAACCAAGTTAGGTCAAAGACTTCAGTCGCTCTTGCTTACCAAGAAAGTTTCTGCGTGAATATTTTATAGTCGAAATAATCGAAAAAATAAGAAAAACCTACACAAAAGAAAAGGTTTTAAAATATCTACAGCCATACCAGGTGTTAAGAGCGATGGATATACAACTAATATATGATTGAATCCAGTTGAAAATAATTTATAAAAATAATTCATTGCTGTTAATCTTGTAATATAATGTTTAAAAGTTCATAATAAAAATGCTGTAAAGAAAACAACAATTTTCATAGTTTGCGATTCGCCAGAATCCACAAGCTTGAGGTAATCCTCGTGTTAAAAGAAACCAACATAAGGAACACAGGACAACAGACAAAACGAAAAGAAAAGAGCGAAAAACTAAAACAGAATTGTAGACAAAAAGATTGAGAAAGAGAGAGAGAAACATACCCATCCACATAGAGGCCAGCGGCAGCTCCGCCACCGCCGCTTCCAGTCATGGCAAGCGCCTTGTAGCGTGCCTGCTCATCGGTGGGCAGGACGATGTCAACGGAACGAGAGCGGGTCGCATTGTTGTTGGGCACGGTGAGAAAGCAGACATCGCCTGTGGGCTGCAATTCCTCCGTTTTGCCGCCGGATGAGAGCTTCGAGAAGCACGAGTCCACTGATGCGGCCCGATCACGCCTCAGGTCCGGCACCGTCAAATAAATATCCCGCACAACGAATGTAGAATGATGACTAGCGTTGGCAGCGGCAACGGCTGCGGCTGCGTTGGGTGCTGTTGGGGAACCGCAGGTGGCCATTATGGAGGCCTCTTCCAGTGAATCAGCAGTGTCCACCGATGACTTGGTGACAGTGCCCACCTCCTCGTGCGACACATTCTCCAGCGAATTGCCCGTCGGCTCCACAAAGATGGCCTCCTGTCGCGATATCGAACGACGCCTGCCACGACCCACCATTGGCAAGCCCATGGCAGCGGCCGCATCATCAGCATCTGCACTGGAGCAGCTAGCGGCGCAACTAGTACCACTGGAGGCGATGGCAGGCAGCGTCAGTGCTGCAGCTGCTGCGGCACCTGTAGCGCTTAGCTGCTGGCATCCGTTTGAAGTTGACGGCAGCTCCAGCACCGGACTGGTCTGCCGCACAAGCGTGGGCGTTGGTACTGGAGAGATGGGCGGCGAGCCAGGATCAATGGGGAACGCATAATCCGGAAATGGGGGACAGTCGCCATTGGTTGGCGACAGTGTGAAGGTGATGCCACATGGCGTTGTCGGTTGCGGAGGCAACAGGGTGTTACCAAAGTGCGGCGATCCATTTTCGGAGCCCTCCATGCCCTCATCCTCGGACGTGGTCACCGAACTTCCGATCGTGTGGCGGCGCATTTGACGGGGCAGGCGCGTCCGCGACTCCTCAATGCTGCTGAGCATACTGATGCCCATGCTTAGATTGGACATGCGTAGGTCCATCTCAATAGCGGCTTCGTCGTCCATCTCCAGGCCGCCACAGGCACCAGCCGCATCATCATCGTCCAGGGCATCTGTGCTGTCATCATCGTCGCTCGTATCGGAGCTGGTGTTGCTATAGCTGAGAGTGCTCAGCTCTCGGTGGTCAATAAAATAGCGCCGCTCGGCAGTCATCTCTTTTTCATATTGCTCCACAAAATGGCAATGGATGCACGGCGGCGGTGTCTTCGTCGAAGAGCTGCGCCGCACCTTCAGCCGCCGTGGCACCTCGAGAAAAGCACCAGAATCATCGCTGCCCACCGAGGCGGCTGCCGAGTCGAAACTGTGCGAGCGTTGGGCATGCGCTGCCTGCGGCACCTGCAGATAGCCACCCTCCGAGGATCGCTCGTCTGCCGACGAGGATGACTGCTGCTTCAGGAGATGCGCAGCGGAGCGCTGCGTCTCCAATTGCATCTCATCAAATGAGGCGGAGCGCACCTGATGATGAATAATGAAGCGCATAGAAAGAGAGAAAGCGGATAATGTAAGCTAGTCACTAGCACAGCGCTCGACTCCAGCACACAACGATAACAATCTTCAGTGAAACGAAAGAGGAGGATGGAGGGGGAAACGGGGAAGCGGGGTACGTGCATGTTGGACCAACACAAGGGCATCAAAACAAAATATACACACACAGACACAGAAACGATAAGTTATCGAACATGCAGCATTTTACTTGATTAGTATGCTGCCGGTTATCGATAAGTTTGTGACATATTTAAGAAAACAATTTGAAAATATACCAACTGCGCACGCCAACCGATAAGAGACTATCGATAAGCGATAATAGCAGCGCTATAAAAATTAATATAATAAAGCATTCACAAGTGAAACCAAAGTAAACAAAACAACAACACAATTAAGACACTGTTAAACTGGAACATGCACAACAAAATCGATTCGATTTCAGCTCGAATCGACACAATAAGGTCGATAACACAACAACAACAACATAGATTATCGATAACTCAAAGTGTACCTGCTTGGGAACCTCGAGACTATTCTGCATTTTCATTTCGGCGCCCGTCGGAGTGCGCGAACGCGTAAAAGTTGAACGTATACGATGCATTTTTCTTGATTGTTGCCTATCGGTTATCGGTTATCGATTGTTAGCTGTTGATTTAGGTGTCACTTTTGGTGATTGTTACTCGCTGGTTTATTTGTTGTCGTTGTTGAGTATGTTGCCACTACTATTGGTTGACAATGGTTTCTTGCTGATTTAGTTGTTGCCGTTGACAATTGCTGCTGTTGCTTCTGGTTGTTGCTTCTGATTGTTGGTTGTTAGTTACTGCTTACTGGTTGAGTTGTCGCTATTTGTTGTTCTTTGTTATTTGCTTTGCTGTTGTTGCCTCTTGCGTTGTTATTGTTGTTTGGTATTAATCGATTATTGACTGTCAGTAAATGGTTGGTCTGTCACTATTTTTGGTTCGTACACTGCTGGTTTAGTTGTTGTTTTTGCTGGTGATTTTGTTGTTGTTGTTGTTGCTTGTGTTATTGCCTGTGCCACTCATGAATGGACTGACAACTGCTTTGTGGACTATTGTTTCAGCGTTGCACGTTGTTACTGCTAATAGACCAGTCGTTGTTGTTGTTGCTGGTGCGGTTGCTGGTGCAGTTGTTGTTGCTGCTGCTGCTGCTGCTGCCGTTAGTATTTGTATATTATCTGTTGCTATTGTTGATTTGTCTAGGAGCTCGGATCTTACTGTTTCTGTTGCTGTAATCGTTTTGCTGCTGTGGTTTTTGGAATTTTTGTCACTTTCGACGGCCTGTTGGTGCTTGTTGTTGTTGTTGTTTTTGTTGTCGCTGTTGCTGCGGATTAATACCGTTTTAATCGAATTATCTGCTGATTTCTTGTAGCTGTTGTTGATGTTATTGTTAAAGCTTGCTAAATGCTTGACAATTGCGATGCTTAATTCCATTTCGATGATTTGCTTCAAATCTTTTGTTCAACTTGTTTTTGTTTTTGTTTTTTGTTTGTTTTGTTATTATTCGTGTGTTTTTTGTTTTTTTTTTGCTGACTTTGTCTTATTATTTGCTTTACTTGAAGAATGTTCTTGTACGTCTTTCTAAGCGATCTGGCCAACAAAGCAAATTAACAAAAAGTTCACAAAGTTCTGCGCTCGATTTTGTGCCTGTCGCGTTGCTGTTGAAGCTGATGTTATAAAAGACGACAGTTGTGCTTGTTGTTATTGTTGTTATTGTTGCTGTTGCTGCTGCTGCTGCTGCTGCTGCTGCTGCTGCTGCTGCTGTTGCTTTGCTTTTAATGTGGCTCAGAGCGCTGGCCGTGCGCCGCCAACGCTCGACAACCACTTACTCTTGGAGCGCAAGCTGCTTTTATTGTAGCTCTGATTGTTTTTGCCTTTACTTTCAATTAATCAGAGTTTTTGCTACACATTATAATTATCCAAAGTGCAGGTAGAGAAAGGGAGAGAGAAAGAGAGAAGCAAGAATTGATTACGTTAGTTTTTACACGATATAATTTATTTAATTGCTCACACCCCCAACCTGCAAATTAAATTCAAAACTTCCACAGCCAAAAGTAACTGCATAAATTCACAAATTTTACGATTAAAGCCATCGAAATGACAAAAACACACATCCACGGACAGATTTTTGCCACCTATTGCAGATCGTCCTTATAGAACAGAAATTAGCTGAAAATATATATATTATATGGATTGAATATAAATGAATGAATGCAGCTTACTAATTGGATCTATTTACCATCAGCTTACATACATATAAGCACATTCAAGAGAGCTTCCAATTATGCTATGCGCAATGCCCAACGTATTCGACATACCCTGCAAATTAGCACACAGATGCAAGCTAATTTTGGGCTGTATAACGTTCAGATCCACAATAATAAGATGGAGTGTTATAGATATAACATAGGAGTAGTTTTGGATAAAAGACAGGTAAAAAAAAACATTACATAAAAATGTAATCGATCATTACACATTTGGTCAAAAATGATATGATAACAACCTGAATAGTTCCTAGTTCGATCCTTTTCATTAATTGCAGAAACAAGGCATGCTCGATAAAATAAGAATAACAAACTGACTTTCGACACCATCTGATTTTATTGAAATAAAAAAAAAGGGGAAAATGCGAACTAGGGCAACGCAGAACCCGTTACGGTTTCATTTTACAGACAATAGGTGAAAAAAAACTATTATGGCATACCTTTGACATGTCCGCGAGGCACTGACGAGGTCAACGAGAAACACACACACACACACACAGACAAACACATACATATTCACACGTATACACACGTGTGTAGAGCACACACAAATGTCGAGGCGATAGGATTGCACTGTAGCAAATGGGGCGAGCAAATCAAAAGGGATACGGCGTCCTTACAATCCGCTCGAACCTACATCATGGTGTTAGTTTTAGTTGTGTGTGTGTGTGTGTGTGTGTGTGTGTATGTTTGTGTGTATGTTTATGATTGTGTGTGTGTGTGTGGGTGTGGGTGTGGGTGCTTCGGTTGGCAAATTGAAAGCGTGAAATTAAATGAAAATGATATAGCTTTGAAATTGAATTCCACAGAAATGCCGAAAGTTCACTCAGCGCACAGTGCTCCGTCGAAGGGCGTGTTCACAAAAGTGTAAGGCCTCAACACCAATCACTGCGGGGTTCCAAATAGAAGGGCTGAACTCGAGCATCTCGTAATTATCGCGTTCAACGGCTTATCAAGAACGGTAAGTTTCAGTTTCACCGGCTTTAACAAAAGTTGAACGATTTTCTTTTCTTTTTTTTTTGCAATGAAAATCCATTGTATATTTTTAGGCGGCAATCATTTTGTATGCATTGTGTTTAAAATCAATTTGAAAAGTTGCAGGTCAGCAATCCGAACTTTTATCGGCTTATAAAACAATTTAAAGACAACGTCGACGAGTCTTTGAGTTAGAAGCGATTTAAGCCCAACTTAAAACAAATTTACAAAACGCACCTTTGATGCATCTAATGATGATAATCAGTTTTAGCATATAATAAAATTGTTTAAGCGCAGAATTGTGAAAAATTTGTAGGAAAGCATCCTGCTTCTCTTTGAGTGTACATCTATTCAACTATAAACAGGTATAACATTTAATTTAATTAATTTACGGTAGTCGTGATTCGTGATTCACTTAACTCAACTTGCCCAGCAAACGGCCTCAAATCGATGCTGTTTTATAATTGTGTGAATGCTCTCATCTACAAATTGAGTTTTCAAAAAGTTATAGGATTAAGTGATTTATACATTAATTGAATCATTGGCAGCTTGGTGTGGACTTAATGCCTTGACCTGATTCGCTGTTCTTGTTACCCGTCTGCCCCCTGTCAGACTGCTTCTTAGCATCGTTTATAAGGCAAATCAGCCTACTCAGCGTTCAGAGCGCACGCTTATTACGAACACATTATTTATTTGCAGCCACCACGCCACGTTTGACCACCCATCCACCCATCCACCCACCCAACCGCCCAACCGTCCACATATTAAGCAGCAGTCGCAATGGGCACTGCTTGGCTGTTACCCACATTCCCAGCCACATCATATGCGGCGGTGACCTCGTAATTGTTCATCGCCGAGCGCACTAAGTAAGAAGTTTTGTATAATTTTTTCTTAAGGCCAGCAAAAGAAGCAACAGCAATGCAAACAATAACACAAACTAAATAGTAAATATAAAGGAGGCAACACAGCTCCGAGCACAACAACTGAAGCAACTGGGGAATCGAGCAATGTCCACATTATGAGAGACGAGACCTGAGACTCCACTGGGAGTGAGTACTGGGACCTCTCGCTTGCTCGCCACCTTCAGCGTCCATCACAAAGGAAGCCATCTGCTCGTGAGGATGACAAAAAAAACCACCTTTGTAATAGCAGGATGTATCGTATAAGTACTCAAGCGATTCAAGTCCCAATGACGCTAGTTAAATGTGCCAAGTTTCGAAACTTGAAGTCGGTGTGTCAATTTATGAGTGAAGAGTGCAAGATATTTTTAGTAATCTTGTTTGAGACGGTTGCAAAACACTGTAAGTACAAATGACCTGAACTGAATCTTTTTAAATGCTGTTAGCTCATTTAATAAGGTTGAGTTTCAAGGTTGAATGGCAAGTTTGAGAAGCACACGAAAACTTAAAGGGAGAAAGAAGCCATGAATAAAATGAAGATCTGCAAAATCATAAAGCTTCTTTGATTGAATATTCAATTCAATCTCGCTTATCTAAAATACATTTCAAATTTATATTTTATTGATTCATTTTTATATTTTCTCAATGAAAAAAAAAAAACTACTGCTTATCTAGGGTCACCAGAAACTAAGATTTGTCTCGCATTCTTAACCAAATTTGAATTGCATGCTCATCATGAACCAGTTCCGTTTAAAGTCAGCTTATGTCAGGCGAATAGGCGTAAATGTTGCCACGCCCATACAATCATAGCTTTGGGTAGCCCTATGCCCAGACCCCATCGCAGGGTTGGTTGCGGTAGTTGAGGGTTTGCTGGTTTGGCTTAAAAGTTGACGCCTGTGTAAGAAGAACTTGCACAGAACTTGGCCAAAAAATGAAAAGTTTGCGCTGCAGAGAAATTCAGGCATGAAACTCAACATGACTGCTGAAAAATTAGGGGAGTGGAACGAGGGGTTCAGAAATATTGGGGTTGGAATGGTTGAACAGTTGGGCGTCGCCTGATAACTTGCCTTAAATAAAAGAAAAATATGTTAATTTCAATTAATTGTTGGCGCTCAGCTAAAAAAAGAAATTGCCCAAAAAGTTTTCTTTCGAATTAGGGGGAAAAAGAGATGGTTGAAGGGGGGTTAACAACTTTGTGAACCGCTTTTCGCTGGGTCATTTTTGGGGAGGGGATACTCAATGGCGAACTGGAATTTTGTAATTTGCTGCGATTTGTCGCTGTGAGGAAAATTATTTGACACTAAACGTTCTGAGAGTATGGAAAAAAATGATCAAATAATATGAGAGAAAAATAAGAATTGATTGGGTGCGAAAGGTGAGGGGGAGGGACTGTTGGAGAGATATTAACACAGACGGAAGTCAACTGACTGTTAAAGCTCTTCTGAAATTGGCACAATATTTAAATGCAAAACATTGCGCCAGATACTTTTTGGCAAAAGTTAAAGAGGTTTTCACACGAAAATGGTGAAATGTGGGTAAAGTGGGTCTAAGGGCTTTGTGAAGTTAGTAAAGTCAGTTAAATACAAGACAGCCAAGACTTGAAAATAAACTTGGGAATCAACTAATTCGACAAAAGGCCCAAAAGCAAATGGGAAAAGTTTTCTTTTTGCCCTTTTCGGTGAGCATACGGGCCACGGCCACGTGGACACATGTCGAGAGGTCGGACGTGCAAAAGACAACAGAAAAATAACAATAACAAGGACAATAGAAACAGCCGAAGCCAAAATTCGCCTCCTTTTTATCAATGAAAACAACGCCGTACATCTCGAAGGAGCTATGGGAGCAAAATATCAATAAAAGCGAAAAAATTAGCTTTACACGAAAAATGTTTACTTTCGCTCCTTTTGTGGTATTTTGGCAATTTGATTCTATATATGTACTTCGTTGTATGTCAACAAACTGGCATATGTTGTAAGTTCGATAATTTCCGTTAATAATAATATAATATAATAATAATGAATAAGCTACTATCAGTTGCTCTGCCAGAGAACTCTTTAGAGTTTATCAGATTCTTCTATTGTATATATTATTTGATCTTTGAAAGGTATTTTCAGCTATCTCAGTTCAAAGTTTGCTTAAGAGTTTATCGGTTTACTTATCGGGCGGTATCATCAATCTAAATACTTTATCCGATGCAGACATGGGCGAGTATATATTCCATGTTTCATATAGTTTCCAAGGCTTAAGCGTGTCGAGAAAAGTTGCTACCTTTGCTACATTGCTATGTATACAGATATAATCTCGCATTTTCTGTGAGCTAACCACAGTTTAAGTGCTAAACAACACCTGACCATCTTGTTCATTGATGGCAGGTGCAGAATTGGCCCACAAGTTTTACCGTTTTCAAGACTATAGCAACGATAGTGTGGACAAATTTGAAAGCTTTGCACAGTTCAAGATTTGTACTGGGTTGCATTCGCAAACAAAAGAAATACCAAAGGACGCAAGGTTTGTCACATATCTCAGTGCCATACACACTTAAAGACCGGGCAAAGGCTTCAGTCGAGTGAATCGATGTCAAGTTATTGTTGCTATTGCCATTGTGGTTTTTGTGGCTGTGGTATCCTCAACTAGTGGAGCAGGTTGAGTGTAAAATTTTTGTGTCGCCATCGATTTGTGTATGCCACAAATGGGCAGCCAAGCGAAACGATGCGTTTCATTTGCGTTTTACAATTATTGAAACTGACTGCAAATACCTTTAAAAATTTATGCAAAATGGGTGTCTAGAGGGCATGACTGGTTAATACCCTGCACCATTATATTATTAAGTCTAATAGTTGCTGTGCTTACTTTTAAATAGCTCAGGTGGTCAAGTCAGTCTTTAGCCTTTCTTTCTGTATGAAGTATTGGTATTTTGGCAAAGATGTGTTTCACTAACAATTTGATATATGAAAGGTGTACAAAAGAAAAAGTGTTGAAATCTTAAAATGCGATATAGTTCGCACATAAATTATCGTATAAATGCAGTTGTAAGATGTGAAACAATATGTATTCGATGCGCAGGTTATCTGCCAATTGATCTGACACATTGGCAATTTATTATTGACCCACGGAATTTAATATTTTGTTTTGTAGTCACTGTTTAAAATGGGTAAAAAGGGCTATTATGATATGCCAATATGTGCAACAGACAAATGAAAAAATCTCTGCGCCCATAAAGCATATATATTTTTAATCAACACCAAGAGGCAAGCCGATCTCGCCTAGACGAATTGTCTGTCGTAATCGATATAATATATGTAATGCCTAGTTTAGTACTCTCCCGGCTAGAGCAATATATTTTTTTCTCAGCCTAAAAATGACATATGTTGTGTTGCCTCTCGCCCGTTGCCTCGTATACCCTCTGCTTGTTCCATTTTGCGCTGTTTTTCTTTTGTTTTTGTTTTTTTTTTTTATATATTTTTATAGCCATTCAGCAGTCAGCCCGAAAGTATGCTAAGGGGCATTGTCGTGCTGCCCCAGAAGTTAACCCAAAGTTCCCCCGAGTTCACATCCTGAGCAGCTGCTGACCGACATTTCATTTTGTTTGCCTTATGAATTTCGTGTTTGTCGTTTCCTAAGCAGCGACAAACACGCACCATCCAAAGGCGCAAGGGTAGAGAACATGGAGTATGGCGTACAAGGAGATGGAAGCTGGGTAAAGGGGACGGCAATATGCCTGCCTTTTAAATATTTGCCAACATTTTATCGACGCCTTTATTGGCACCCATTTTGTAGGCACTTGACGCCCGACTCATAATTTTGGCCAAGACATGTTCAGTTTTTAGATTTTTGAGTGAAATCAAAAGACACAACTAAAAGATGAAAACATCAAAATCAATCTGTCGAATATAAATTGCGTATTAGATGGCAGCTACGCATTTTGTACTTGATTCAAGTAGCCGCTTTTCTTTGTTATTATTGTGTATAGTACTTGGGATTATTTGTTGAATGGGATTCAAGAGGTATTAGCGAAACATGTGCATTGCTGAAGTCTATAAGCTGTTGAAGAACAGTACTCGCATACTTCCATTTAAATACGTACACACATCTATTTATGTACACACATATGTGTGTGAGCCTGTGTGTGTGCTTGACATCCTTGTTGATTTGCACACATTACGCACAACAAGAGGCACAACTCTCTTGGCTCAACCTCTTCGCAGCCCACTGCTCTTACGGTGTTCTGCCTTTGGCAGCCTCTTGAGTGCCAGCACATTAGGCTTTAGCATTAGCCTTAGTGTCAGCTGCTGCTACTGCTGCTGCTACTGCTGCTGCTACTGCTGCAACTATGAAAGGACACGAGGCCATCGAATTGTGGGCTAGTGGCAGGCGTGGTCTGCGTGGCCGGGCGAACACAACCCATCGCAACACACCACATCAAGACGGTTATAGAGTGTAGTATAAACAAGTTGGGAGTTCACACTGTGGTGCTAAAGCATCTGCTGACGACGCTGGGACGTCAGCAGCTACATCGACAGAGTAGTTTAGAAATTAGGGCATTTCACATGCGGTTGGTAAAAAAAAAGATGCTTGAAGCGAGTTAAACATAAATTCACACAAATGCCGACTGCCACATACTCTGTCCGAATTGTAAAATAAGCTGTAATGAGGAGTACGAATATGTGATTTGGCAACAATATTGTATGCATATACATCTTAATTACTCAATCAAAAATTGTAGTACGTGTCCTTATACAAAAATGTAGTGTATACTGAATTTGGCTTATTTACGACCGCAAAACAGATCTTATATACACTATTTATTCCATTAGAGTGTATAAAAATTGTCTAAGACACGCTAAATAGTTACGGAAATAAACTACATGGTGTCAATGACAAACCATCAAATCGAGTACCAAGTTAACCAGAAACGATCAATAGAAATTCTTTAACAAGCCAGGAATTACCGGCAACAGTCCCGGCAGCTCTCTCGCTCTCTCAGACGCGTTGACAGGTTGCATAGGTGCTAAATAGTTGTGCACATTACAACAAGAGCTCAATGTCAGTTAGACGCCTTTTGGTAATTTGAAACTTGTTATAAGCAAAGCGTTAATGAATTTTTAAGCAGCCACAACAAGAACAACAACAACAACAACATCAGAAACAAGCTAAACAGTGTTTTTGTTATATATCAAAAGCAACAACAAGGGTTTTAGAAAGCAACCACTTCACGCAAGAAGCATTGAAAAAAAAAAATATTAAAAAAAAAATGATTTAAGAGTAGAAAAAAAGCAAACAAATAGTCGGCAGAGATCTCCATTGACTTGGCTACAATTCGGTTCAGTTGTGCGGCAATTTTCAACTCGAGCGGTTCGAAGCAACACCCCATCACACAAACACACACACACACACACACACACACACGTACACACACTTGAACTGATGTATAAAAACAGAGTTGAAATTTTTTTAAAGTGCTTTCTGTGATTGTGATTGTGTTAACTTAAGAATCCTTCGACCACCATTTGCACCGCAAACAAATAATGAATTTGGCAAGATGTCGGAATAGCTGACAGCACAAGATCACAAATCAAGAAATTTTATTTTGTGTATTTTTATTGAGTACAGCGGCTATGCCTCATCTAGTCAATTGCATTCATTTGACATCAACAACGAATTGAAAAATATTGATCGCTTCTGGTGGTCGATGGTACTGTTGTGTATTTTGGAAAAAAGCGCATGACCAAATAAAATACAGGGTTATATAAGTATTAACATTCTTTAAGCCAACACTTGAAGGTAGATTAATGGTGACCTTTTTTAAAGATCGGCTTACAAATTTAACCATTTTGAATAAGGACTAAAAGTTAGAGATACGTTTTGGTTTGTTTGTTAATTTGTGCTCAGAACACTACTCATCAAGTAAGTACTCGTTGGTAAATATAAATGTACCCAGTATATAATCATATGATTCATTTCAGCAAATGCTATACCTACAAGTATTTCAAATTAAATAGATATCTTCAACAATTTTGTGATTTTCCTTTTTTGCAGCCACTAATATTGGCAGCTCTTTAATTGTGTGCATGTCCTTAACCCTGCAAATGTTGCAAATGTACGTTGAATAAATCCTGTATGAAGCGGCAGTGAGAGCTCGTTATCTGTGCGAACCAACAATGAGCTGTAGTTTATTGTAATATCTATCAGAAGGAACGAACTTGTAATGCAATCAGCAACAGGCCCTGAATGGCTGCAAGAAACCGGGCTAACGTGGGCGGGCAACTTTTTCCATTAACACACAAAAGAAGCAGCAATACAAGGTCACACACACACACACACACAAACAAACGTATACATGATATACATGGTATGAAAATCAGCTCTCAACTTGAATTTTAGTTTCATTGAATTTGGCTTCATATTGCTTACAGCCTTGCTCATACACGCATATATTTACTTTTGTTTTTATACATTTTAATAACTTTTTAGAGCGGCTTCATAACTTCATATTTAAAGTTTTTGTTGCTATTCGTTTATGTAATTTATGTACACTGAGAGAAAATAAACTACAAATATATACACGCCAAGGATTAGAGGCAAGTTGTATACGTAAGAGACTATTTTGCAAAGGGTTCCAAATTCCTCTATTAAAAAAAATAAATAAATAAATAATAACTTCCCTCAAGGAATCTACTTATAAGGCGAGTATTAAGACTTGAATGAAATATAATTGAATTAAACACAGAAACTTATTTACTCTGTATGGAAAAATAATGCTGATTCGTTTTGACTTTACTTGACGGACAAGAATATTCATGAATAATCAAGTGGAAAAATGTACAAAGGCCACTGACCCCGGCCACAATCTATTGCCAAATAATATTGTACAACACTAGCAACCACAGCATTTAGTAATACAAAAAAAAAGAAAAAAAAACTTGCCAACACTGATCCTGCCAGTTTCGACAGCATATTGAAAGTTTTAGCTTAGCCCCATGTTTTCCCATCATTTTTATTCTGTCTTTTATTCACGTTGCAATGAAGTTTCCAGAGATTTATGCACATTTTAAATGGAATTATGCAGGCAGGTAACAAAGTTTTTATATATATATATATTTTTTTCCTTTTACTATGGAAAACTTAACAAAAAGACTGCACCTAAAATAAAATACTTCGATAAATTTGGACAAAATTGGATGACAAACTTTTAATTTGCATACAATTTGTTTGCCATTTGATGCAAATTTTGTGACAATTGTGTGTTTTTCTGTTTATTATTCGATGTAATCACGAAAAATATACCAACATTGCAATGGTTAGGAAAACATTTTATTCAATCAAATTTGTATAGTCAATTTTTGCCAACATGTGTAATGAGAAACTTCATTTTACTTGGAACACTAGACATAAAAAATATTCCAAGGTCGGCCTAATAACTGTTTAGAACATAATTTTAAACAAACAATTTGAATAGAGGGTATACATATATCGGTTTCCTCCAAATACTGATAAAACAAAAATTGCTTGGTCCACTAAATTTAAAAATCTTATTAATACAAAAATTATTCATTTTGTATGTACTTTTTGTAGATATGGGAATACCTTTTGATCGGTACACAAATTGATCTGGCCTGACTATGATAGCTGATATCTAATTCTTTTTTTTATATATTTGCCTCCGCGATTAACAGCCTTCGGTATGCTTCGTCACTAGCGTGATTACGCATTCGCCACGTACACTACTTTATTACATCGGCCTGTTATTGCTATGGTTTGTGCTGCTGGTGTTGTTATATTCCCGTGATGCCGTCAGGACAAAACATGGGCCATCAATCTCTGACAGTGCCTATGCAAAATTGTGTAAGTGAGTGTCTTGAGGATGGGGAGGAGAGCCGCCGCCAGAATTCCCGGAGGCAACGACGAATAGGGCACTCGTAAATTTCATTTAATCACTCGAACCTTCGACTTTGATGTAGTACGCAAAAATATTAAAGTCCAAACTGTCGGACATGGCCATTAAATGGCTGTGGCCCTTCACCATTACAGAGAGGTGCAGAATTTATTGGCCCTGCTCATGAGCCAGGTGAAAAATTGGGTCAGCTTCAGTGGCAACGTTGTTAAAGTTGAGACTCCCACTCAACAGAGTTGCCACCCAAGTCTACATCAATTCGCCCCCCATCCCTTTCCAGCACTCAGACTGAATTGCCTGTTGCTGCGAGCTCAAATTAATGTTGAGATTAATTGCAGCAGGCTTTGCAAATTGTGGCAGCAACTTTAATTAGCAACAAACGTCAACAGCTTCGATGCAACGACGCCCTCCCATCCACGGTCAGACCGTTCTTCATTATACGCTGTAAACGCATTCAGTGGAAAACTTCAGCACATGGCTGCGGCATCACAACCCGTAAACAATTTGATTTCACAAATTGTCCAGTCATATGAAAATGTTTGCATCGCATTAAGCAATGTGATATTGAGGAGAAAAACAGAAACATTGAAGTAATTTTGTTGATATTCTCCATGGCTGGCATGTCAAATGCCGCTTAGTTTTCAAGCCCTTTCCTAAATATTCAATACCAATATACTCCATTATTGGCAATAGATTTGGTTCCATATCTCGAAAATAAAAGATATTATCGATGAAAAATAAAATACATTTTATCTGTACTTAATTTCCAATATCCCTAGCTTTTTGTCTCCCCAACCTCACGCCATATTTGATGCTGATCAAAAATATATATATATATATATATATAAATGATTTTTTTTGCTTGATATATACCATTGTTAAAATTTCACCATTTTCACACATTTCTAATGGGTAAAGAGTATAAAATGAATGTGGAAATCATTGTGCGGGCCACCGCAAAATACACCATTTCTGCAACATTGTCATTATTTGTAACATCACAAATATATTAAGTTACACATAAATAATTTTGCAACATGTGAATGAATAATCAAAATTCGCATTTAAAATGTAGCTGCGTGGCAATTAAATATGTCATTTGCCTCCCTGCACGAGTTTGAACTCGGCCGCGATTTGAGTGCACCCACAATTCAGCTATGCGTGCTGAGTGTGTTTAATTATTCATTATAATTATTACACTCACGCACGCACACACGCACACACACACACACGCACACACACACACACACACACACACGAGCGCAGCCTCGACTCTCCATGGAGAGAGGTCGTAATGCGCGTTATAAATATTGCATACTTTTGTGCATTGCAAATAACCGTCAGCATTTGTGGCAGTATCTGCGTGCGTGCAAACAGATTGCTGTTGTCGTCACTGTGGACGGCACTCCGTGAGGGTAGCAAAAGAATTATTAACAATATACATATAAAGGAGGAAATAAATATCGGCTTATTTTAGATAGTTCGTCTTATTAAATGCAATGTTCTTCATCACAAAAATGTACTATCAAAAATTTTGGGACTTGATATGCTTTCGTCACTAGAGGCATTCTTATTGGATATACATATACATGTGTAAATTTAAAGACACATTCATTCACACCTATATACTCATATTGTAGCATGTAGACAAGCATAATGACAGTCATTGCCGGTCCAGACTGTGAGCGGCTAATTGAGTTAGTTAGCAACTATATTTAAGGCGGTGGCAATGTGTCCCATACTAAAGCTAAATGATTGCTGTGCAGGTACCCCAATTATAATAAACACTAAACACATAAACAAAATAATTCAAGCTACAAATCAAATGAACATAATCATTATATATCTCAATCTACGACAGCTGTATTCTTTCAAAAGGTAGGTAAATATTCTAAAACTTTAACTACTAACTGATTATGTTAATAATGATTATAAAATTGCTTTGATTTTTTGAAAAGGGGAAGTTACTTTAACGAGTTCATTTAAAAATATTGAATTGCATTGCTTATCTTCAAAAAATATCATCCATTTAAATACATATAAATCATATACAAGGTCAATGTGCAGCTAATCTAAATCATAGAACACGCCTGGTCAACTTCAACAATTATAGGCGCACTGCTAAAGCATGGAAATAAATATTACTCGATGGTCCAACAAATGCCTGACGGCCTGCCCCAAAGGCAACATGTTGTCGCCATGAAACTGTGAGTGGTTCCGTGGAAGAGCCGAAAGAGCTGTGGGAGCTGTGCGCAATGTATGCGTCCCCATGCTCATGAGTTGCAATGGCGACGTTGCTGACAGTTGACAGTCTCATCCGCCCCCCCTCTTGATCAACTGCCGTTGGTGTTTCATACCCTTACACGAGGATATTTTTATTTTCGCTCTGCAGCAGTATATGTACATATAAGTATACAGATAAGGTCGACAGCATAAAATATTGGAGGTATTTTATTTATGTATTAATAAATGATACTTACAACACATGCCTCGAAAAGTATCGATAAAAAGTAAGCTTGAAAACCCTTAAATATTATTGATTAGGAATTGAGTCCTCATTCCGAAATTTATAAAAATGTAAACCAAACTTAACAAAAAACGTGACATATATAATAGTCTGGCAGAACCGATTGCAGAATATTTTGATACCAATAATATAATAAGAAGTGAAAGTTGATGCTCTTATAAATATCTACAGGCTTTCACAATTTGTGTGGTATAGGCCAAGAGTTTTCTCAACAAATCAGAATAATCAGTAATCGCGTTACGCAAAAAACGACAGATTATCTGTAATGATATGAGTGTCTTATTTATTTATTATTTAAGTCAAGTCTGATAGCTCTTAAAGAACTTAAAGCAATATATATGAAGGTTATCGTAGCAGATTTTATTTACTCTGGTCAATATATATTCAACTTTCAGATAAGTCAAGTTAGAAACAGTTTTGAAAAAAATGTAACCTTTTCATACACATATAAATATATCAGTTGGTTATAAGTGCAATAACTTTCTTTGCTTACAATGCAACATCGCAAAATTTTACTTCTTGTCAGATTTTTAGTAGGTTCACATAACCATTTCGTGCATTTATATAAATTGGGAGAGTATTTATAGTGTGATCCAGGATATTTATTATGTTTTTTTTGTTGTTTTTTTTTATGTTTTTATTATTTTATAATCATGAGCGTACAGCTTTCATTTTTGTCGTTGTTTTTGTAAGTACGGAAATCGGACAGAAGAGTGGTAAATTCATATATGTATGAGATATGAGCATTTGCAGGTTCGTTTTTATGAGGCAGCAGACGTTTTATTGCATGTGTGCTGGCTTGCGCACTGTCTGAGGTTATTAAAGTTTCAGCATTGGTGTCAAGTCTCATTGCCTGTGGCTGTTGCTGATGATGGCGGCAACGTTCGCAATGCACACACACACACACACACACACACATAAGTGTAAGTGTATGCAGTTTTTATTGCTGAAAAGTGCAATAATAAAACGTTCAAGGCACCCGCAAGAAGCGAGAGTTGCGAGTCACCCTGAACACTTTGCAAAGTTGGCACTAATGTGGCATACTTTTGGGCGCATTGGCCTCCGCTCGATACTTAAATGGAATACTGAATATATTGACATTATTCGCTCTTGTTGTTTCTGTGACATTTTCTTAGCCAAAGCGGAGGCAAATCAACAAAATAAACACATAGCAACCATTTGAACCACCAATCGACCAACTAAAAGCCCATAAAAGCTTATTGAAACAAATCAAAAACAACAGCAGTAACAACAACACGAAAAGTAACAACATCAACAAGCACTCAAAATGTAAAATAAAAGCAACCCAAATAGACACATTTTTTTTGTTGTTGTTTTTTTTTTTTTGAAAATAAATCGCACTTGATAGGGCAAAGCTCCCTAGCTCTAATAAAGTTGTATACCATCAAATCCAAGCAATCGACAAAAACAAAATAACGAAAAATGAAAAAAGGGCAAAGCAAAGAGCAGCTGTGAATAATCCAAGCTGAAAATAAATGCTAGACGCTGATTGAGCTAAGGTCACAATAGAGATGCTTCAATAACAAAATTTCAAGCCAAATCAACTAAGACTCATCTTTTCATGTATGCATGTATATGTGTGCACATGTGTATACCTTATAGTCCTTTGGATGGAAGGAAGGCATGGTTAGATCGACTTGTTGAGTCGATGATGCTCTCTTATGCATTTTAAATACTTTTGCACATTAACATTATGCCGTTTATAAACATTTTCAAGGCGTGTAGTTTTAGTAGAAATGTATTTATTGAAATTAAAATTAAAATAGAGACAATCAGAGCAATTAGCTAATAACATATTTGCAAGGCTTCGAGTTGTACTAATTATAAATAAAGCACAGCATTTAAAGTGAGCTTTTAAAGCGTATTGTGACCATTAATTGCAAATAAACCAATGCTCAAAGGCAACGCTCGTCTTGTCTTAAGCTTATATTAAAGAGCATTATGCTTAATATTAGATATTGTTTTCAATTCTTTAATTTTTCTGATCAAGTCTCTCAAACTGTTGAACTGTAAAGGTCGCTCAACTCGTTGACACGATTGTAGCCAGGGTAACAATATAAATGGTAAAACTAACAAAACTTAATAACCAAATACCACAAAATAACTGAAACGATAAAACCACAAAAAAAAAACGAAAATAAAAATAGCACCAAGTCCAATCACTTGCGCTAACAAACCAGATAACCAGAGAAACTGATTACCAGACAACCAACAGACAGTTGAAACGACGGCCATTTGCATTGCTTAATATTTTTGCTGTTGAAAAGGAGAAAGGAAAACGATGTTGCTCTTTGTCAGTCTGTGTGTGTGTGTGTGTGTGTGTGTTTGTGTGTGTTAAATTGAATTGAAAATTGAGTGAAGCAGTTTTATGATGTCGCTTTTTGTTATAAGTCAACAAAGAGACACGCATAGGGCCTGATAAACGCGGAAGCAAAAACGATGCGAAGGAAACTGCCGCAAAGTAGGCTACAAAAATGTGGTAATGGGCAACTGGGTATAAACTGTAACAATATGTGGGCCATATGTGTGTCGAGTTTAAACAGCCACTGACATAAACATAGCTGGGTAGGCAATGCAAATATTTGCTGGAAAATAACCGGTAAGTAAATATGAAAGTTGAACCGAAGCTAGACAACAGTAGGCAGCTCCAATGCATGCTTATGTGTGTCAATAAAAGACATTACAAATCTGGGAACCGGGCGGCAAAAATGGTCATTATTCTTATAGCTGTTGCTGTTTGTTGTTGTTGTTGTAGTGGTTGTTTCGATGTCAGAGCACCCAACACTTTGCATACCCAATGCGAGTTTGAAGATGGCAGCACAAACAGAACCGGAAACGGATAACTCAAAATGAATACGTATGAAAGTTAACTGTAACTGTGACGGAAATCTGCGTTAAGTGAGGCAGCAAAACTGTAAGCCAACTGTAAGCGAATTCTAATTAGCTAAATAAACAATACAATTTTAACAGTTACTGTTACAAACTGTTGCGCCCCATATAAAAGCACCTAATGATAATGATGATGATGATGACAATAAAGCCCCTCCCCTCAGCTCCACAAAATGATGGAAAAACTGAGCTGGCCAAGTTAGTGTGTTTTTCTGGATTAGATGCTGTTGACTGAAGCCTAAGTAAATACACCCAGTTACTAATCAGCACAAAAATCTGCTGCTTTCTTTTTAGGGTTTTTACGTTCAAATATTCTAATTACATATTACAGTTGATTTTGAAATGCATATATTTACATTGACATAGAGACTTTACTTGTCTAACAGTCAAACTTTAAAGTGTTATTAAGCTATTAAGCCCAATATATGACGATTGTAAATGAAACAAAATTAGCTGTATCAAAAATCACTTAAATAATCATTAGAGTTCCCAGCAATCTGGATACAATTAAATTTTTGTCAACAATTTGTACATTTGTTTTCACATTATGAACTACAATAGACGTATTCTTTCAGGATTTATACTGCTCGGAATTCTGCAGCTGTCCAAGCAGGTGAGTTCATTACCAGGAGCAGCATGAAAATACAAATCACAGCCACCCTGCGGACGTCCATTCGAGGGTATCAATATCTTATTATTTGTGAGCTTGTTTAGGACACCTTTAAGAGCAGAAAAGTGATTCAAAACTGTATTCAAATTTGGACTGATAGAATCTAATCAGATATATAGATAGTAGAGTCGATCGTCTACAATAAAATGTATATTATATTGAGCTATACAGAATTTTAGCAGTTTTGCAATCAATATCAAGTAGTAACTACGAACATGAATATTAAATAATATTTGTTTTTTATACCTGCAGTTTTGTTATATAGTGAAGCCGTTGAACATCAGTACGTGGGACACACCGAACTATAATTTGCTATTAAGAATGTATCCGCGAAACAATTCACTGTCATCGATCACATCTGTGCACAAGGATGTGCCAATACCGCTGTGGCATATAGTGCTTGTGCAGCATCCGAGCAAGCGACGTGGTTCATCGCGAGCGGAACCATCGCGGACACTGTACAACTCGACGGTGAAGACATGCGAATTTTGGAAGTATATGCGACGCGTCAGTGCCTGGTACAATATCTCAAAACTGATGTTATCGGGTTACGGCAGCAACATGAGTCTTGCGTGTCCCCTCAAACGGGGCGTATATATGATGAACGTAATCCAAGTGCCACCAGATACAGCAATACTAAAGTTTATGTATCAACCAAACAACGTGTACACTGTACACGGCACTGTCTACTCTCTTAATCCAAAGGATGGCGTCACCAAGCGGGCCATTTGCTACTATGAGGTGAATATCACCATCTACAAGAACTGTTGACCATGCAATATATTTGCCGTGTGCAATCAAATTATTTCGTTCTACATTTTTTTTTTTTTTTTGTATTTTTGTTCTGCCCTTTTTGCAAATTTTTGTTACTAGTTTGTTAAGCTGAAAATAAAACAGACAGCTACAAAATAAAAATTCAATTTCTTGTTGCAAGTAGAGGTGTCGCTTGGCGGCTAGAGGAAGTAGGGAGTGGGTAATCGCAGCAGGCGCGACCACACCCATCGCTTTGCGTGTCACACGTCAGCAAAAGATTTTAAATTAAGTGCGAAATAAAACGGAAAAATGCATGGACCCCAAAAAAAAAGAAGAACAACAAAAAAATACTGCATGTAACAGAAAAAAAGCGAAAATAAAAATCCCAAGTGAGCAACAATCTATATTTTCGAAACGCAAATCACAGTGGGGCCTATACATCAGAACTGTCATCAAAAGCGTAAATAAAATGAAGTATCCATAACTAATAGTGAATTAAAAGATAATATTGATTCAAAATTATTACGCTTAATGCAAAAAAAAAAACATATTAACATGTTGTCAAGTGTGATTTATCTTAAACTTTTACTACTACTATTTGACAAGAATCGTAAAAGTTGATAACATCCAACACTTTTTATAAATACAACAAGTCAGCAATATTCGCGAAAATTCGACTGAGAGATACTCTGATCCCAAAATTTTTTCAATGTATATTCACCCACAATTGAAAAGCTAAATCATTAAAATTATACTTTTTTTTTTTTTTTTTTTTGCTATCGGTAATCAAATTCGAAACGGAACAAGTAATCAATATATTAAAAAAATTTATCTACATATGGTAAACAAGTACTTATCCTCCAATTTAAACTAGCTTGATCGATTCGACTCTTGATGCTGATTTTTGCCAAATTTAAATATTTATTTAAAAATTCTGTATTTCATTGGCAACTCTAATTAGAGCCGCTGCCAGCTTAAAGATATGGTGCTGACAAGTACAATAAAGGATTAATATGCGATTGACAACAGCTGTTCTGTTAACTAACTTGCCTTAAATTTGGAATGCTTCTTGTCTTCTTGAACATTCGCATTGAGGCATTGAAAGAAGCTGCTAATGACTAAACATACCTGCGCATGAGAATGCATCTTAAGGCTGAAAATATAATCTTAAGAATACCATTGTGCCATGTCACAAGCAGGCAGCAAGCACAATCTCAATGCCTGTAAAAGGAATGGAAGGAAGTGAGGGGCATTTGCAACATTTTCACTAGCTGGACACATTTAATTACGGCAATCATATTTTATGCAGCATATGCATTTGCATTCACATTTGCATTTCACTCGCATGAGACACGCACCGCAGGACGACAACGCAGGATTTGCGTGATCTACTTACCAAGAGGCCCTAAAGGGAATACTTTAAAATTCCAACAATGCGATGCAATAATATACGATTAGAAAAAAGCTGAGAGAAGTATTTCTAAGCACGGAGGTGGAAGGGGTTTATGACTGATTTACAAAGCACTTGGCAAAGAGCTCCAAGAAAAATGTGGTTCAAAATAAACAGGTTTTGGGCGAAAGGTGAAAGTCAAAGACAAAGCGAAATCCCTTAAGTTAACATGATAGCTGGTCCCTGTGGATGGGATTGTCCCCTCAGCATAACTCTTGTGGCTTCGTTATTTTTATTTTTGGGAGGGTCTGGAGCGTGGCACGGCCATTGGCATAAAATATGGGCCGCTTGCATGCCAGAGACTTGTTATTAAAACATAAAATTTGCATGCAAGCCACAGGGCTAAAAGACTCAAGCAGACGCCAGAGCCATTCCCATTTGGGCGACGAAATAAATACGTGCCTGTGTACATGTATAGTTGGCTGTATCAATGTTACCTGAATCCATGTGCCAGCAACAATTTTCACTGCTGAATTATTCACAACAATGAAGCGAAAAAGGCACCACAGCAACAACAATAGCAACAACAACAACAATCAGATGAAAGCGCATTCGCCTAAGTTTTGTCACTTATTTAAGCATGTCAGTTAAAGCCTGAACTATACCTTGCCTTGCCTTGCCTTGCCTTGCCTCAACTTAATAATTTAATAACTGGAATTCGAAGAATTGTTTGGTATCTAGCTAAACAGTAATCAACAAATTTTCATTATAGCATATCCTTAGAAAGGGCAATTCCGACCAACATATATATGGAGAAAATGAGAGAGACAGACAGAGACAGAGTGAGAGAGAGAAAGAGAGGGGAAGACGGAAGGGGTGAAGGGAACAGAGGCACAGATAAAAACAGACCATAGATATATACATATTTGTGGCACTGTGTGCAGATGGTCAACCGCATTCATTAAAGATGTCAGAGGAATACATTGTCACTTGCATCCAGAAATGGCGTGCAAGCAGCAACCACAAACGAGAGCAAACTGGCGAAAGGACACTCAGACACAGAGCAGAGCAGACCTGCACAGCAAAAAATTGGGAAAGTGGCAGTTTTAATATATCTAGCATCTAGCTATTTTGGTATCCATTTTAAAATAGAATAATGGTTGATTAAATATTTGTGCATAAAGGGCTACAAATAGATTATCGCGAGAGCTGAATGTGTGATGAAAACTAAAAGTGAAACAGTTATTCTTTAAAAGTGCTTTCCAGGTAACCTCAACTTGTAAATTATTTTAATTTTGGAATGGGCACGATTCGAATGACTTTCAAAAGTGTGAAAGCAACCAAAGTAATGAATATTTCAATGGACGCTCAAGCAAGCGTTTGCAAGTTGCTTTCTCATTTGCAACATACTTTTCACATACAAATATCATGGTTTTTTGCTGGCCAGTTCAGGAATACTGCACTAATCCTCTCGATATGAACAAATTGGCTGCTCGCTCAGCATTCAAGTGAAGGACAATAATGAACTAACAGATGCAAGTCGCACAAATGTAGAACAAACAACAACTATTAAGCATACGCCTCCGCCTAAAGGCATGCAATATAAATATATAAATATTTATTTTTTTGCTTCTATGCACTTCATTTAATTATCCAGCGCGTGACAGGAATTCCAGCGCAACTGAGAAAAAAATGGTATTAAAATCGCAACGCTATGTGAAAAACGCAGTATGAAAAAATGTACGTGGGCAGGTCTGCTAAAAACTATAAATAGAGTTGAGCTGCAAAATGAACACATAAATCAGGGCAATTTGAGCCGCAACGTGGGCGCCGCACATGCTGCATCAGCTAGCAGTGGATGAAAGGGACAGAATGGACAAATGAAGAGCATTAATGATCCCCGTTTCCAGGAAACGTCGCCGTTCAAACAAATGACAACATAACAATCCATCCGCCCACCTCTAAATGCACTTCAACAAAACTAATTAGGAGCGTATTATACATTAAACAAAAAAAAAAACAACAAACAAACATGTAATCCGGATTAAGTGAAACAGACTTTCCATTTGACAAAGTTCAAAGATACATGAATATTGAAATGTCCCTAAAATAATCTCCACAAATTTATTGTTTGGTGACCTCTTCTTATAGTTTAAATATGTCATTGCCGTTCGGATTAGCCTTCAGAGAGAAATTCACAGTGTCTGTACAGTAAGCTGTGGAGCTTTAAATAAATTACTGTTCTATTGACTCCAACAATTAGACCCCTTTAAATTGTTAACTTTCCGTTGTGCATCTATGCGTGGCCCATTGTCCACATCACATAATAAATGGCTCAAAGTTGGGGACTAACATTCTGCTTTATAAAATGGCTCCAAAAGCAGTTGCGTTGCAGATTGCATTTGTCAACTATCATTGATATTTTCTCAGCTTTCTATGTCTTAATCCGATTCGTATGAATAAAAAAAAAAACCAAGAATAATAAATTAATAATGCACAGCAGATGGTGACTTAATGTTTTGATCAGTTTGAATATGGGAGATGGCCAACTGGCTTATGAATAATGTGCAACAGACGACATTAGAACTTAACTAATGATAATATCTCACGCTTATAATTTACTGGACAAGTGTAACTGGTAGGGCAAGTTGGGCTATGCTAATGGCAATGCGCCCAAAAGGCTGGTGTGCCATTTAATTTCCCAGTGGCATATTTTATATCAGGCAGCTGTTTCTTAACCCTTTTGCTATAATTTTACTGCTGTCCACAACAGTTACTCATATATACACACAGACACACACAGGTTGGCTGTCATTAGGCCGTGTGTAAAATTAAATGCACATTAAACATTTACGAGCATTATTGCGCATACATTCAAAGTCGAAACTGAATGCGGCTAAATTATATTTTCTCTTAATGATATAAGTAAAACGAAAGCTCGATTCTTACTCAGATTCCCATGGGTTTTTGTAGACCGGATGTTAGGCAAAAAAATATAATGACAACCAAATGTGGCCGCATAATTGAACACTCTACGCCTTCCTTTTCTAGACCACGTTTTTTTTCCTGCTGCAAATACTTCTGTTCCGACTCAACTGCTGACCAGTTACTAATAGTTATTACCATCTTCTTCTTCTTCTTTTCACACCCTTCACAATCGTGTGAGAACACGCGTATGTCCTCCCGAAATTCTGGACAGGTGTGTACGACCTGTTATACAGCACAGCATTAATATATATGTATCTAGCACATATTATTTGTATACTCTGATACCATAAAGGAGTATATTTATTTTGTGTAATCTCCTTTGTGCAGCATGATAAGCGGATATCTATCGACTTGTGGATTCAGCTGATAATACCCTGGCATCAGAGTATTCAGCAGTCAGTTACGTCCGACTGCAACGTTCTCACTTGATCTAACTATTTTTTTTTGTTTTGTGTGTGTGGCTTTTCTTTTTTTTTCTTTTTTTTTTTTTGGTTAGCCCATTTTTCTGGTAATTAGAGTTTTATGTTTCACAGCCAAACAACAAGCGGAAGTCGCTCGCAGGCGTTAGCAACAACAACGGCAGCGACAACAAACACAACACCAACAAAAACACATGAGAACAACATGTAGCAGGAACAGGAACAGGAACGAGCTGCCTAATTACAGGCAATTTCCAAATATCGCACATGGCTACCGGCTTCACAGCAAGCAAAATCCCAACTGAGCTTAATAACAATAAAAAACACAAAAACACAAAAACACAAAATGGAGCGACAAAAGCGTATGCCAAAGATTGTACATTTTCACAGACATATATTATGCATTTGAATCCAACATTAGTCTCTTAAAAGTACCCTGATTTTTCGTTTCAATATCGTTTCTTATCCATCTACATATTAAATTAAATATTTAAATATATTTATATGTCTTGAGATGCTTTCTACAAATTGCATACCAATCTGAATATTCTAAAGAAATAAATCATAAAGATTGACATTAAAAATGCATTTTGATTCCTTATTAAGGAAAATTTCAGAGTTAAACTAAAAATTTAAATCCCAACTTAAAGTCAACTAAGAAACGTTCGAATTGAAAACTTTAAATTTAAATATACATATCTACATGACTGACTGTATAATGTACATATAATATTCAGTCATTCAAGCAGCCCGGTCACAAGTTGAATACAGCACACTTCTGCTTTATGCTCTGAGTATGTATAAAGTTTATTTTCCTGTAAGTTGTACTATTCGGTTGACTGAGTTCTCGGCGAGTAGTGTCCATAACCCAAATAGATGGCCGAAGCAAATGCAATTTAATAGCAGCGAGCAGTGCAACGAGTCTCAGCAACACTCAAATTAGACGACATGTTGCCCAGTATACACAGAGAACGAATCGGCTCCTGTGGGCCCCATTGAACGCGCTCCCACAGGTCTGGTCTTACTTTAATCGTATGCTAGAAACCGGCACGAAATAATTGTTTTCCGTTGAGCAATAATTTTCTATACCTTTAGAGTCCCGGTAGCAGGTCCCTTGCCATTTCGCTTCACATACAGTTGCCAAAGTGGCCAGGCAAAGCTGCCCACTGGCCACAAACCGCTGGTCTTGCTGTACTTTATGCGATACAGCAAATTGAGTTTGGTGTAAAAAGTGCCAAGCCCAGGTTCGAAGTAAAACAGCGAAGGCAACATATTCACGGCTTTTGTCTTAGGGCGGCGTGCCTTGGGGGCGTATGTGTAATATTTTGTGGAGACCACTAATAGCTGATTAGCTTTTTAGCTGGCAGTGATATACGTTTTAGCGGTGCGCACACTGATTGCCAGTCAGTTAGTTGGTCTACCATGTTCTGGCCACAAATTCATTAGCTGAGCCAACATTGTTTTTGTAGCACTTCGAGGCACATTCAATTGCGCATAAATATCAAACAGTTAATGGGCCTGCCAACTAATATTTACGAGCAGCACCAGCATATCAACAAAGGAAAGTTGTCTTACGAATTACGATTCCTCAATGAGAATTTGTAAAAATGTATGCAATAATTCATGCGTTCACTTAACTTACTCATCATAATTAAATTTGATTACTTTGAGAGTACTTTTGGCGGACACCGCAGTCATAATAAAAACTTAATATCCAATTATTTGCTAAGAGACTTTCATGAACATACAGCATATTGGTCAGGTTTGGGTACGATTTGAGTTTGTAATCAATGCTTAAGATGCATTAACTGATTAATTGTGGATTAGTTAACTTCAAGTTATTGATAGTAACGTGACAAATATTAAAGCATCAAAACTGAAACTTGATTTGTGTTTATTTATAGTTAATTTTCTTTGCAATTTAAAACCATTTTTATACAAACAATTCTTCTCATTTAGCATGAAACTTATGAGAACTGAAATCAGAACTTTTGCTGCCCTTTCTCAATTTACTCACTCGGCTTTAATGAAATAATGAACGATGTTTGTTTACATAACGAGACCTCTTAAATGACAAACAACAACGGGAACAAAACCACAACAACGAAGGAGAAAAAAAATCATTTTTATGGTCTCATCCGATAAAAGCGATTTACCCATTTTTGTTGGCTTCATTTACTTTGTTACAGATCAGGACGAGGGGTCAGATGGACAAAACGGGAAGATTGGCACTGACCGCTTACATTGTTGCCGCTGTTTGGCTCATTTGTGATAATTTTATAGATATTGTAAACTAAAGCACCAACTGATGGCCGTTTTGTATGCGTAACAAATGGCAAACAGCCAAGAACAACAATAAAAAAGTGCACACACCACGCCCACACACTCGCTATTTTAAGCTCTGTTCGTAACCATTATGCCCATCAATCCCTCAAGCTACCACATTGTATTGTAAAGAGATAGAACGAGGAAGGAAGGAGTGGCATGCAGGCAAACGAACAGGAGAAACACAAAAAATGCTACGCGGTTCTCTTTAAAAAATTTGTTGCCGCTTTTATACTCGGCTCTTTTTGCTGCTTGCCTTCACTGCTGTTGTTCTTATTCCTATTTCACCTGCCGGCGGTTGGTTTTCCTTTAAATACTTCCTTCCCTTTTTACTATTCGAACAACCCATTTTACACAATGTGCTGCTCAGAACTGCAAGTGAAAACTTTGCTTACTTCAAAAGAAGCCAATGAAGTGAAGCAGCGTGAAGCGGTTTAGTCTTTCAGTTTACGTATAAGTAAAATGGAAACTGTAGTTATAAATAAAATCATTTGTTAACGAGATGGGTTAGCTAAAGATTCTAAAATTAGAATTTATTTTAAAATATATATTTTTAAGAATACATTCATCACTTGGACAATGTTTTTTGCTTACATCTGATTATTATTATGTTTCAAATTGGCTTATGATTTTATATTTAAATGTAATTACAACTGTATTTTAATGCTGTGAAATGTGACTTAAAAAAAGAAGTAGGCTCAGTAACATAAAATAAGTTTTTCTTTTGCATTTAATGGACAAACTTAATTTAAATATATGCTTTTCCAGTACACTGTCTGCTCTTGTCTGGATTAAAGCCATGACACCATCCTAATACGCATTCAGTGGCAAATATATGTACGCCCGTACTTACATACATAATATAATGTGAATGGCAGGGAGCTAAGGACTTTGATGATGGCAGCCAATGGGCGAGGGCTAAGAAACAGCAAATCGTTGTTAATGGCAATTTGAGCAGTCAAACGAGGCGACAGTTTGGCTGCAACCGGAGCCGGAGTTTCTACACTGTGCTTGTCAACTTATATTGACAAGAAAAAAAAGAAGAAAAAAAACGCAAAATATTGCAAAATGTTGCAAAATATTTTCAATTCAAGCGAAACTTAATGAACGAGCGCCAAAGAGAGAGAGAACGTGAGAGCGAAATCAGACAGACAAGTGAAATTAACTGTGCTTTGCTGCTTTGCTGCTTTGCCTGTTGATAAACCGTTGTAAGCCGCCAATTACACACATTCACACCCGCACACACACACACACACATACAACCATCTTCATTGATAATGACTACACACATCATACAGGCTAAGCCTCAAGAGTACTTACAGTTATGTGGGTCTCGCATTTAGCAGCGCATTGTTGCTACTGTCATTGCCACATTCACTGCTACTGCTACTGCTGCTGCTGCTGGTTGTTCATCATTTGTAGAACAGTTTTTAAATTAAATTTACAGAAAATACTGGCATCTGTACCCAAAATAATGTATGCGTATTTCCAGCTAACGTACACTCAAACACACATATTCATTCAAAAATGCTTTTAAACAAAAAAAAAAAAAAAAAAAAAAATGGGTTGACCACATAACTGGATTGCGGAAAGAATTCTACTTTCCAATTATAATTATACACTGATCCCATCAAAGTGGGAAAAAGGGTATAATGATGTTCTGAAAAGGTATGTAACAAGCATGTTTCGACCCCATAAAGTATTTATATTCTTGATTAGCAACAACAGCAGCCTCGATTTAAACATGAATGTCCGTCTGCTTGAACCAGCCGGTGTCAGAGACTATAAGATATCAAATGTGGCACATATTTTCTCGTATACCATAACATTTCCTATAGCATTTGAAGAGAATTGTATTATTGAAAAACTGTAAAAACTTCATTTGGATCGGATAGGAAAATCAGATATTGGTAAATCAAACGTATTTTCGTACTGAACAAACTGCTGGTCGAGCTGTCGCGACAGGAGCATTCTATCATGTTTTATAAAGCCATTGTCCTTAGGTGATAACCCTTTGAGATGTGGGAATTTAAGTGGTTAGGGCAAAATCTCAATTACTTTATGTTAAAAGGCTGAATTCTGTTTTATTTTGGCATTCAGCACAGCTCAAACTGTTCAAACAGCTCCATTCAATTCACTTAGCTATATAAAAGCAGCAGAAGGGCCAAATAATTCAATTCCTATTTAAAAAAAAAAAATGTATTTTTGTCGTTTGCCTTTCGTCATTGCGTTAGTAACAATTTTTGCAGAAATGCAAAGTGGTGGTGGAAAAAACGCGCAAAACGAGCACCTAAACAAAGGTCTATTGACACGTTTAGCGACGCAAACGAGAAACCATTAAAGCAAAAAAATATAAGAAAAGATAAAAACAACAACTTAAGTCGCCCAGGGCATGACATATATAAGGGCGCTGTGCAGGAGAGAGAAGAGAAGAGGGGACAGGGGCGGTGCATGAGGTGGCAAAGTGACATAGTTCGACTCGTGGGCGACAATAGCGATGCGTTTGCCGTCAGGTTGAACAGCTGGAGAATCCATACAAATTGTCATGCATCAATATGAGATGCGAGAAATTGCCGACAAATTATTGATGAGCGCAGCTTAGCTGGCGACATTTTGTGCCCCTTATCCTGAGCGTAATGCAGCAGTAACAACAATAGAATGCTTGCAAAATGCCAAGTGTTAATCAGATGGTAGGACATGATTGATAGAATGCATAGTAATATCTGTATACAGTGAGTGATACATGCAAGCCATGAGGCATGCGGCACGAGCCTGTTGTTTTTGCTGTTGTATTATATATGACGAGTTTTTATTTAAGTGCTGCCTGTTTACGTTTCGCACTTGTAATTGCATAATAAAGTGCTGCAAAGTGACGGTCGTGATTTGATGAATACGGGCACACACTTTCAGAATGCTGCAACACATAATACAGTTACGCACAAAAAAAAAAACAAAAAAAAAATTAAAAGACAGAAAGACTACAAACAAGAGTGGGAGAGAGAGAGAGAGAGAGAGAGAGAGTAAGACTAAAAAAGGCTTGCTCGTTAAAACCCCGTGTGAAGCTGTTCCAATTTGGTCTAAAGCCAAACCAAGTACTTCTCCGCGTTCCCCTCCACCCACACCCACACCCATACTATAACACACTTCCACACTCCACTCATCGAGCTTTTATTGTTTCCCATTTAAGCATCTCTTGAATGTTACGAGCGCTCCATAAAAAAAAGGAGAAAAAAAAACAACGAAAACGGTGATAAAGCAGAAAGACCCAAGCAGATCCTTCTACAACATATGGCTGCCATATACCATCTGAAGTGGTGGCAAGAGGACGTTTTCGTTCCACTGTCGTTGGTAGGTGTGCTTAGGTCTGTATTTACGTATGTATGTACACATGTCTGTACATATGTCTGTATGTATATCGGCTGTTGGGTAAGGCATAACTTGAGGCGCCGTTTAACTGCAATGCATGTTGGCTTTTTTAATGGCCCATATATGTATGTACATATAGCATATGTACATGTATTTTCAAATATATGGCTTATATGCCAACTCATACACAGTTGGCTTTTTTTTTATTTGTTGGCTGTTGGCTGTTGGCTGTTAGCTGTTAGCTGTTGGTTATATAGCCGGCAGCCTTATTAACCCATTTGCCAACCAGCTAATTTGCGCGTAAAAGTCAACCTCACAGCTTTACTGATATGTGCACAACTTTTTTTAATGGCAAGGCAATGGATTAGTTTCGCTCTGTTTACGGCTTTAAAATACTATTAAAAACATATACGTATGTATGTCTGTATTTCGTCAGAACAAATTAAGATATATTTCACACACTTCATTAAAATTATTCTTCAATTTGGTTCTTCACAAATATTTCATTAACTACATTTTCAATTTATTGATTTCAAAAGTCCGAAATCAAAAATATCTAAAAATTTAAAACTTAAAAAAAATAAAAATTATTACAGATTAGATGTGTCTAATGTCAATATATTTTCGAATATGAATAAGACAAGACAAGCCCAATTCAAATCAATAAAATCCAAGGTTAAACATTGTATAACACACGCAGTGTATTAAAGAAAGCTCAAGTAAAAAAAATACTTTGGTTTTATATGTGGCACTAACCACAGCAACAGATTTGCTGAGTTAGCTACAATTTGTGGGACCCTTAGCCAATGGGCTATTATCACTAGCCGGGCAGAACGAGCAGATAAGAGCAAAGAACTAAAAAAAATAAAAAAAAAAGGAAAGGAAAAAAATGAAAAACAAGAAATAATCAAGCCCCCAAGAGCCGGTTCAGATCAGCACAGTGAACCTGAAATGCGCGAGAACAGCTGTTGTTGCTTTGAGGTGGCCTGTTCCACAGCACAGAGCAGTGAGCGAGCGACACGTCATGTCACAGCGCAGAATGAGGAAGAGAAAGAAGGAAAGAGAGAATGAGAGAAAGAGGTAGAGATAGAGATAGAGATAGTAGCGTCATGAGGCGAAAGAGCTGTTGAGAGAGCGCCTTGTACCATTGATAAACAGCGCCAGCGCTTGTATAAATAGAATGCTCAGCACCGGCATCGATTGATTCGTTCACTCATTCAATGATGGAGCGCTGGCAGAATCGTGTTGCTGTCGTAACTGGCGCCAGTTCGGGCATTGGTGCTGCTTGCGCCAAGCTGCTGGTCGCCGCCGGTCTACAAGTTGTTGGCCTCGCCCGGCGCACCGACCGCCTCGAGCAGCTGCGTCAATCACTGCCCGCTGATCAGCAGAAGCGTTTCCATCAGCGCGCCTGCGATGTTTCCGCGGAGGCGCAGGTAAACAGCGCCTTTGAGTGGATCGAACAGAAGCTGGGCGGCATCGATGTGCTGATTAACAATGCGGGCATCCTACGGGACGGCCACTTACTGGATATGCCTGTCAAGGACATCAGCGATGTGCTGCAAACCAACCTAATGGGCAGCATCTACTGCACCAAACTGGCGGCAAACAGCATGCGCCGCCGCCAGATGGCCGGGCACTTGTTTTTCATCAACAGCACCGCTGGCCTTGCCGGTTATAATCCAGGACCGGAGGATCCCAGTTTGAATGTGTACACGCCCAGCAAGTTTGCATTGACCGCCGTGCACGAGATTTGCCGACAGGAGCTAATCACACAGAAACAAAAGATCAAGACAACGGTGAGTTTTAGTTGAGACAATCCAATTGTTCTATGGTACAAGGTCAGCACTAAGCAAAACAAAAGGCACCTTGTGGACAGACACAAAGAGAGATTCAATAAGTGCAAACTAAGAGTATTTCAAATTAAAAGATATATTAGGTATATAGCACAAGTCTAGTTAAATTTAGAGATCGACTAATTACTGTTGAGCCTGCGATGAAATACATTACACAAGTTTAACAACAATAACCAATAACAAATAAGCTTATCAAATTGGAAATCCATGAAGTATGCGAGGGAATTATCGAATATTCTTATCTAGTACAGATCTAGTAAACATGTATACGTCTTAGTTTTTTTATAAACGAGATAAACGTATTTAAAAGTATATTGCATAATATACCTAGTGCAAACAAAATGAATACGAAACCTCAAACATATGCAAAATCTTAAAATGCTTAAGATTGCGATAACAATCACATGCACAATCAGCAAATATTTCAATTAATTTTTATTTCATTTTTTATTTTTTTTATTTTTTTTATTATTTTACAGAGCATCAACCCTGGCTGGGTATCTACTGAGATAGTGCCCGACGAGACAAAAGCACAGCTTGGCGATGTTATCTTACAGGCAAACGATGTAGCTCAAGCAGTAATCTATGCCCTCTCTACCCCGCCGCACGCCCAAGTCCAGGAGATAACGCTTCGTGCAGTTGGAGAATGGTACTGATAAGCGATGTGAAGTTCGCACGTGTTTGCAGTGTTGTTGCTGGTGGCATTAGGGTTGTTCAAGCGATGTCATCAACACCTAATAATAATCAAATCAGCGCAACGACTCTCTCTCTCACTCTACCTATCTATATATCTATCTATCGCTTTCTCTCACTCTCTGTCTTTCTGTGTATATGGAATGTATATTTGTTTGGGCTTCATTTCGTTTTTATTATAATTGTAATGATTATGGTCGCTGTTATTATCGCCCGTTACAGTGCAAGAACAACGCTAAATAAATAATTCTGTTTTATAAAGTAATAACTGACTGTGTTGTAACTGCTATTGGGCCCACAAAGGTGGTGGTATTTCAATTGGTTTGACCTACTGTTACATATGTGTGTAACTGACTCGTTAAGCACACATGTTAATTTTTACAACAAGCTGTCTACTGAATTATTAAACAAGTTCTTACGGCTATTGGGCATGACTTGGTTCAACATTTTCAAATAAATCGTTTAATGATCAATATTATGATAGCGCATTATTAACCTCTGCACATTATCAATCGATATCATTGTATTTAACTATATGTTATCAACATAATATTGAATCGATAGACTGTCGCTTTTAAGCACTGGTCTGGATGTTATTGGGCCATATACCCATGTAAATTGGCAAGACAGTAAAACCAACTTTTTGGATTTCCGACGAATTGTACAATTTTTTTTCGGCCTCACAGCGGCTCAGTGGAAAACGGAAACTTTAAAAAAGAAAAAGAAAAACCTTTAACTGACAGTGGAAAGCTGTCGAGGCAGTCGCTTTTCTACTCCAGTGTGCGCAGGACCCACGTCGGTAACCCTTATCGAAAATTGTGAGTGTGATATGTGTGTGATGGGGAGAGAAGCATCCTGCTTACAACTTGGCAGTTGCTTTGTTTTTTAAGCAGATGAGGCAGCTGCCTGTCTGTCTGTCTGCCTGTCTGTCTGTCTGTCTGTCGGTCTGTTTCTCCTTATGTCTTCCTGTCTCCCTGTCTGCCTGTGGCATCCAGTTAGACAACTTTTGTCAGCCGCAGCTTTGCACTTCACTTCCCTCATTTCAGGCATTTTGTTTTAATTAAATTTATAACAAATGTCATATAGGACAAACTTTTGACAACAGTGCCACCCATGACACCCTTGCCACTCTTCGCACTTGACAACCTAAAAGCAAAACCAATATTGCAACACATGGGGGCAGATTGCACTGGCTCTGTGCAAACATTTCCTTGTATGTCTGGGGCAGGCACTAAAGCTTTCGCATTGCCACCCAAAATACTGATAATTTGTATGCACACTTTTGGCGTATTAACTAATGATAATCCATTTACATTTTAGAACTTGCCGGTGAGCTGGGTGCACTAACTAAAAGTTTCTCATGTACGAAAAGAAACCTTTTGCATAATTCTCAATAAATTAAAATTACAGCAAAGACGAAAGTTTGAATCGATCGTGAAATATTTCATGTCGATTTCTCTTCAGAACTTTTCGAAGTTTCAGTAAGATAAAGTACTTTAGAAATTTACACACCCAGAAAACGCAAGCAGCTCAATTTTTAAAATATCTACAAAAATGTTTGCTTAATATTAATGATGTAAAGCTCTTAAGTAATAATACGAATTTCTTCGTACCTAACTCTAAAATGAAACGAAATTATATGAACTAATCCTAATCTCAAAAGTGAGGTAAAAATATGTTGCGTGCTACTTAAGCAAATACAAAAAAAAATAAATAAATAAATAAACACAAATGCAAATATTATAACATCAGAACTATCAATAGAAATCCTTGTTATTAAATTTTAATGGAAATTTGATAGTAAAACTAGAGCCAATGTCTTCAAATATTTAATAAATATTTAAGGGCAGAGTACAGCAAGGTATTCCTGAATCATGTACTCCCGCCTAGAGAATTCATTCTGTTATTTTATTATTATTTTACGTTTTTTTTTGTGTTTAGAAAAGGCGCTGCTAGTCTTTGACAAAATATACCGTAGAGTACTGCATTTGGCTTGTATTTGGCACATGGCCCGTATTCCTGCGGTCAAGCACAAAGTTCTGTCCAGAATGTTGTTCCATTATGTGTGTGATTGCATTTGTATTTTTCAACAGTTTGGCAGCAGAACAAGCTGCTGGTCAGCAGAGTTGAGTGCAACAAAGCATTTCACTTACGTTGGTTGCCCATAATGCCGGGCTTTGTTGCTACGGCTACGCTTCCTGTTATTGACATCTAAGCAACGTACAACAACATGGCATAACCTACCCAAACATACCTCGAATACATCGCGAATGCCATTTCAAATAGCTACAATGAATGAAACAAGCAGTAAGCAACCGTAGATGAATTGCCAAAAAATATTGATGTGTAAATAAACAATAAATGAAAATTTAATTTTTTTGTAAGCAGCAGAAGCACAGAATATCTTAACAGGCTAACCAGAAATTGAATCGAACACACCAATATATATACAAATACACGTATATATATATATATATATACTTGTACATATAGACTCGTTCTAAACACATTTGCAACAAAAATTGAGCTTACAATTGTCTAAGATTGATAATGGAATACAAAGCGTATACAGTAAAGCTTTTTGTAGACCTACTCTACAAATCTGGTTGCTTTTAGGCTTAAAATAAACTGTTTACACAGTGTCCACAAAAATATGCCACCCACAATAGAAATCAAGTGAGACAAGCAACCAATTTGATTGGAAGCATCAAATTATACTGTAGGCAATGTCAACGGAAAAGACTTAAGATAAATAGGAAAACTAATGAGACCGTATTGAATTATGATTCATTCAAATGTTTGCAATAATAAAGGTCAGTATGTGATATCGATAATTAATCATAAGCCATCTGGTTCACAATATATAATGTTAAGGTGCTCACTTCCTTAAGCATTTATGAAGAACTTGAGCAGGTCGTTTGCCGTATAAAAGTGTTGCATAAGAAATATCCGCGTTTTGGAGCAGCTCTCTTTTTGCTTTTGCTGCTGCACAATTTAGTCCAACCAACCAACTGAATGCGAAGTGGCACACTATACGACAGCAACTGGCACTAGATTTGGTAGATTTCCGTTGTGGATTCAGTTTTCAAATATGCACTTTTTTGATTAGATATGGGAATTTTCGGATGCGCCGCTATCAAATTCGGAACATTTGAATGCAGGCAAACAGTACCATAAACTAATATTCAACTTATTTCACTACATTTGCCTTGAAAATTATTGACATTGGGAAATGGGGTTTTCTTTGGCAATCAGAACGGTGCTTTTTTATACAAATTTAAGTGGCAAAGTTTGAGGAAGGAAAGCAGAGAAGATTGCATCTTGGAATCAGTATTCAAGTATAAAATTTATTAAAGCACTGAAGAGCAATTTAAAATTGGATGGATTATTCTTTGAAAAAAAAACTTTGACAAGTGGTGAAATTGACAGTACAGTTTGTTTGTCCGATTATTTAAGTTTTAATTAATTGATTTTGCTTATATGTAACAAGAAATTCTAGGAAATCGGCTTAAAAAAGTACAACCTCCATATATATTTAGAAACTCGAAAACAAATCAAGAGCAAATAGCTTACTTCCCAAGCCGAAGGCTGCATACCAAAGTAATATGTCCAAATATAAGGACTAAAATAACACTCGTAACAAATCACTTTGTTTAATTAAAATGTTATTCACACAACACCATTACAGGAAATATAATGTGTTCCAAGTTTGCAGAATTTATCTTCTAAGTCGTTCAAATGGACGGATTGACTGGCAGATGAAGGGAAAGACAACATGATGGACGCTACACAAATCCAATATTCCTGGCTACTTTCAGTATCAATAAAAATAAATAAGACTGTCCGAGTTAATTCTAGTGAAATTTGCTTTTTACTCTTGACGCTTAACACGAGTGGATAATTCTTATATTTGAGGATGAATGTAATATTCTAATGAAGTTCCGTGCAGACCTTTCTCAGGGCGTCCAATGAACAGCAATGGCGCGAGAAGTGCATTCATTTGCAATTTCATTAGAATGAACAGGTATTTAACAAATTTAACAAATCACAATCACGATGTTGGTTATTTTCATTAAAATCACAGCTGTTTCACATTGTAAAATGACGTTAGCCCACAAGCTAAGTGGGCGAAACACACAATTACAAACCCAAGCAAATAGAACATGAAAGTTTTATTTAGTGCAAAAGTAAAGTTTTTAGTTTTTAGTGCACCAATGGTGAAGCTTATGAGGGCCCAATAACTTATTGGCAAGTGTCCATAAAAAGGCTGCCTGTAACTATCTATTAGTCTGTTCTCAGACGAGTAAGCCGTTTTGGTGAAAGCTGGTAATGTGGAAGAGTTGTACAAAATCCGAGCAAATGTTGTTTTTTGTATGCATGAACTGTTTAGCGATAATTTATGCCCAGTAAAAGGCATGATTTTGAGTAGGAATTAAATATGCAAGAACGCATGAGCCAGCTTGTTTTAAGGTAATCTGTTTTGATCGTTACTATGGATAAAATGAAATAAACTTATCTAAGGATGGTACGCGACAGCAAATATTCGAAACTTAAAGTATCTAGCTCTTAAAGTCTTCAAGACGAACAGACAGCCAGTTAAAGCGTAAGCTGTAAGTTCGAATATATATTCAATATTCAAGGATTAAAATAAAGCAATTGAAGTGAAAGAAAAGTGAAACATATGCATGTAAGTGGAGCTGCTCACAATGGCATCGATACAATAAAACTATCACTGTGCAAAACAATGCAAATTGAATATTTGGGAAAAGATTCAAAGTTGAACTAAAGATTAAAATCGTGTTGTGCTTAGGAAAATATGAAGTTAACCGCTTGCATTTGAACTGTCATATTTAAATGTATTTTCTAACCAGAAACCATTTCAATGCAATCATATCAACACTCTGATGTTGGCCAGCAGCTATTGAAACAGCAGGTTGCCACACGCACACACACAGACACAAGCACTTATAAAAAATGTTGGAGGTGTAAATGGAGAAAGATGGCGGAAAAGCAGAAAGCGAAAGAAAACGCAGCAGGTGTTGTTGCCTAACGACTGAGCTTCCGTTTCCGCAACTGTGTGGCGCCTGCAGTCAGCCAGACAATGTCGTCATCTTTTATATAATAAATTTTGCAATGCTATTAGTAAGGGGTCGACTTTTGTTCCTGTTGCTGTGGCTGCTGTGGCTGCTGTGACTGCTGTTGCTGCTGCTGTTGCTGCTGCTGTTGCTGCTGCTATTGCTGCTGTTGCTGTTGTTGCTGCTGTTGTTGCTGCAGTTTGGCGCATTCCGTTCGCTGTCATAATTTTTGTTTGGTTTTGCGTGCTTTGTTGCCACAATTGCTGCAGTTATAGGAAAATATATGCATTCATATATGCAATACAGTTTGTTTTATAAAGAAAGCATTGCTTCATCACTTCCAAGATGACTTTCGACATTATGCACTCGCTTGTCTTGGCCACTGTTATTAAAAGTGCGTAAACGTCGCATTGTGCACAAATGTAATCAACATTACACATAAGCCACCCCGTCACCTCATCTCTGAGGCAGCTCGTTAAATCGAAAAACGCAGCAAGCTATTCAGGTGCATTGGAGCTGTCAGCAGCACGCATCACGTGCATAAGAACGAGCTTCCCTACGGCCCGGCACGGTCGGCCCGGCCCGGCCCGAAATAAATTCAGCAGAATATAAAGCATAAACCGGAAAACATAAGCAACGAGCAGAAAAAGAGGAGAAAAGCAACTGTCTGCGTGGCTTTCGACACAAGCCAACGAACTTTCAAGTTTTGTCGAAAAGCTCTCAATGCCACGTTCACACAGAGCCAGCAACAGCAGCTTTTTATGCAATTATTGGGCTGGTATGAAGAGTGAAGGAGGGCCTGGCCTGAGACCTCCTTTGTACGAGTGCATGTCATATTTTTTATTTCTCTTTTTCTTTTTTTTTTTTTGCTGGGCTTAAGCTGTGCGTTTTATGATTGCTTCTCTTTTTTCGACACCTTCCATTTCCATACATTCCGCAAATACTCTTTTCAATGTTCATCAATTAAGGTTGACCTCAAAAGGTGTGAGCTGCATTAATTTCAATGAATACACAAAACTGGAACACGAGTCTTTCAGGAAACCAACGCTCGATGGCAATGAGATGAATCGACTTCGAAAATTAAATCTATAAATAAGTTTTTTATTATTATGGAGTTCCCGGTTCACAAATATATATGGAAATGAATATGTACTTTTATCTGCTATCTACTAGCGAGTTGTGGGAGTTTGACCCATTAAGTAATTACGTCATAAACAATTTTTATATTATAGCACGGCTGCTTTCACAACTTCAGCTTACCCTTTTTTAAATCACATCTTTTTTTTTGACTACAGGGCATTTAAAAACAAAGAAAAGTAAACGCAAATGTTCATGCAGCAAATAAAAGGATTATATAAAGTTGCAGCAGTGCAAACTTGTTATGAAGTTCTTAATTTCGAATGGGGAGATGACGTGATTGGACTGTCTATAAAGTTGCCAAAGTGCAAAAGTTTGTGCCACCGGCCAGCAGGGAGTACTCAAAACCAGCTAATTGTGAATCCCTGACTGAACGGATTGCTGTGAGTTGTGCACTGAGTTATTTTTGTGCTCGCATTATTATTTAAAATGCCAATTACAGCAGCTGTCAGCCATAACAAAGAGGAACAAAAAAACAAGGCCAGATTCTTTTCAAACCTGACTGAAAACAACAAAATTATATTTCAATTACGAAAATGTGTTTCTTAAAATGCATTAAAAATTAAAAATATGGGGGGGGGGGGGGGTAGAGACAAAAATATATATGTATATATATATATATAAGTTTGGAATGCATATGATAAAGATGATTTTCAAACCTATCTAAAAATAAATCTCAACTCCGTCATTCAATCGAAGCTAATTGATAGATAATAAAGTCAGTCTATATTATTATAATAAACAATAGATAAGATAAACTTTTTGAGATATGCATTATTTTGAGTGATACTTACGTCATTATATAGGAGATAAGTAAGTTTGATGAGTGTTGAGTAAATTTAATCAGGTAAATTCATAAGCACGGTTTATTATATCTAAATTAAATTATTACCGAATGATGACACTCTGATAAGTGAAAGCGAAAAATACTTTTAAAATAGACAACAGATACGTGAATTTCCCCAATTGTAAATCCATTTTAGTTGAACGTATTTAATAAGAGAATAAAACAACAGAAACTCGAAATACCATCAATAAGATTACATACAAAATACGACTACTAATCTAAATCACTTAAAATCGAAAACTAATTCCATTTACTTAAGGAGAACACAAATCTGAATAGTACAACGAAAGTTATGTACATTAAGCATTAACATTAGCTAAAAAAAAATCTATAAATTAATAGTAAAACACTCATTACAAAATTGTAAATCGAAACTGAATTCAATTGGCAAGCGAATCGCATATAAGCTCCAGGCAGAAATATTAACTGCTGGAATTTATCAATGTCATTTGAAGATTCGAAATGACAGTCAAAGGAATTGCATATGAATTGCATAAAAATTGATTTTATACCGAGATAAATGGTAACGAAAGAAAAAGCTGTGTGTATATATGTGCACATATATGTATATATATATATATAGATGTATATATATAATGGGAAATGAACACTTCAGAATTGTCCGCTCAGCTAGGCCAGAACCAAAGCAGTGGTCACTCAAGCCACAAGCTGAAAAACTACTTACGCCCCACTAGACAGAAATTAGCTTAAGTACTACACAACAAAGATAAACATTAATATGTTTGTGTGAGTGTGTGTGCGTATGTGAGTGTGTGTGTGTGTGTATGTGTGTGCGTGCTGTGAATGAATATATTTTCGAAAGTACTTTTGAGTAGACTTCGAGCTTTGCGTATATTATCTTTTTAAAATTTTCATTTCATTTGACGTCACTGATGTTTGGATTGGCCTTATATGGTTTATGGTGCCCCGGATCTGATTCAGAGCTCTTGTTATATATTGATTTTTTTTTTTTGTATTTTGTGTTTTGTTTTATTGATTGCGCACATTTAAAAATCAATCAGCTAAACAGATTCGGTAGGGCACATTGACTGAAGTTTTGTTTATTTGTTCATTTCCCAGCTGCCGGTTTTTTTTGATATTTTTTTTTTCGACACGGTGAAACACTCTGTGCCTAATGGGCGGAACAACAAGTGCCAAATTGCCAATACGATTTTTTTCAATGAGGCACTACTTACACTTGAGAATGCTAAATTTCACTTCAATGCTATCTTTTGAATACATAGCTCAATTTAAATATATATATATATAAATATATATATATACACATATATATTTATAAATGCCCTGGGACATACAAGAGGCTTGTCGATAGTTTCGACATATATATTTTAAAATAAAAATTTAAATACTCATAAGAAATGTATATACATTTTACGAACATAAAATAATCACAAACTTTTAAATATTGTATCTTTAATTTCATTTATTCATTGCTAAAAACAGCATCAGGCATGAAAGTCGGTTAAGTTTTGACATTTTTAAATGCGTTTAAATTTTAAATTTAGAGGTTTGTGAACTTTAAATGTCAAAATGTCCGAAATTCTATCCCACTTAAGCTCGAAATTAATTATTGATTTTATGACATATTTCGATATTTAGCTGACATTTACTCTGTAAACATGAATCGATTTTGAGGCGTGTTCTTTAAATTTGTTGTATAGACATTATTGGCATGGAAAAGTGCTTTGCTTGGTTTTCCCTGAGTAATGTATTATAAACTCACTTACTTTAATTGTAATAAATTATGTAGCAAGTTTATAAAGGCTTTATAAAAACGCAGAGTCCGTTTCAAACATTATCCGGCCAAGTTACCAAAAAAAAAAAAAAAATACGCCAAAAAAACAAGTTAGACTACTCGATGAGGAGATACTCTGCACACAAATCTTTATCTGTCATTTATGATAGATCTTAAGGTCTCTCAAAAAGATAGACAGAAATGTCTAGATCGACTTGTCTGTTCAAATTGAGCATGTAGATCGGTGCATATATGTACAATATATAAATTTTCAATACTTTTGTTGAAACTATAAGAAAATATGCCAGTGAATAATAAAGTGAATACTTCTTAGTCGCTCTTAATTTCAGCCGTTTCTGCTGCTGAGGTCTGCTAGCTAGGCAGCTAACTGCAGGCAATTTTTCTACTTTCCACATCATTAGTTTTCAATGGATATTGTTTACTGTTCTTTTTGCTGCTGTGGCTGGGTTAAATGTCCAGGGCATAAGAATATTTCCGAACTGTTCACCCGCATAAGCAAATAAACTTATAAATTGGCCAATGTGAAAACAAAAACCATGCAAAAGGGAGAAGAGCAGAAGCGTCTAAGTTCATTGGCAGCTATAAATCAAAAACAGGGGCTATTTAATAGGCGGGGCCACTGAGACTATTGGCCACCTGCAGCTGCCTTCGTTAGAATTAGTTTTCTTATTTGACTTTAGTCACAGGACAACAAGAAGAAGAAATGAACAACAAAAATGAACTCGCGTCGTATGACCAACGTTCCCAAAAGTTGTTGAGTGTCTGGCAATCATGCACGAGCGACGCAAAGGCATTCGCAGTGCCGTGCCCCAAACCTCTCAGACCACAGTGTCTCTTTTGGACACTGTGTATGCCCGGGGACCTGTTGTCAGAATCAGCATCAGCCACTGAAGCAATGCAGAGCAAAACACAAACAGGAACAATTACGTGCAAACAAAAGTACAGCAACAAAATGGTGCAAAGAAAATACGCAAAAAGAAAATATAAAAAGAAAACAAATAAAATTATTTTTTCTGCGAATCTCTGGGCAGCCAATAAGGCAAATCAAGCAAATCAAAAAGAAGAAAAAAAACATTAAATGAAATCAGAGCAAATCGAAAACATCAGTGCCGCAGGCTCATGTCACATATTTGTGGACATCAGCCGACTAATGGTCTTCATTTTTTCTATACCCTGTACACAAAAATAAAATGAGTACAAAGGGTTTAATGAAGTTCCTCAAATGTCTGAAACAGGCAGAGTCTTAAGTCTGTGTGACTTTAAATGTCTTAGAATTGGAAAAGCTAGATACTTCATGAAATGTGTTAAAGTTAATATCAATAAATAAATTATTTTTCATTTGCTCTGCCAGTCGGACAGTCCCGACTATGCTCTAGTTATTGCTTGCTCCACTTTTTGCTGGTTTTTATTTCTCTATTTATGTATTCATTTATTTGTATTATTATTTCTATTTATCTTTTTTTATATATTTTTTTTTTTTTTTGTGACTGGAGACGTGCCGTTTCCCACGCGATAAGTATAACGATTTTCTATCGCTCGAATCACCGAATCGAATGCACATTTTACAATTCAAATGACGGGCAATCATTCATCCACATTCGCATTCCCAAAAGTGTGGGTGTAGTCAATGCTATTTAATAATTCATCTTAAGCGTCAGGCAACCGCATCGCGTATCTCACCGATTGTATAATTGTCAGAGAGGGAAAGATGAGAGCTGGAAGGGACTATAAAAATCAATTGAACAGCTCGTCAACAGAACAGTTTTGATAACTGGTCGAACTGTTTTCCCATCGCAATGCATAAGCAACTCGACTGATGGTGATTTCCTTCTGTCAACGCTGGCGAGAGCGGCAGAAATTTGCCCATTATAAGTATTGAATATTTTTATTGCTCGTCATTTGACTTGATGGCACTTTTAGAAACTTTTTATTGGGTGCCGAGTTTTTGAGATCAATTTAAAGTTATAAGGTTCGCTTTTTAAATTCTGCTGTCAAAGTTTATGTTAATTTCAAAAAGGTGAATTCTACTCAAATTTCAATCATCTGACGTCTGTTAGCGAAACGTTGAAATTGTGGTAGCAGTCAGGTAAAACTAATGAATAAGTCAATTTGGTTTTCGTTGACTCATTATGCTTAAACTTTAACTAGTTTCATAGAGGCAAACATAATTGAATAACATCAAATTCACAAACATATGTACATATATCGAAATACATATATGTGCGAGAATTAATAATATGGTTAAACTGTATGAAAAGAATCCAAGGAAATTTCTGTTCATATATTGCCAAGTCATGCAAACATTTTGATCAAATTTTGTAGTGAAAGAGATGTCTCCGACCCGATAAGGTCTGAATTTGTTGAGCCAGCAGGGTTGAATCACTATATCATACAGCTGTCAGAGGACCAATCGATATCAATATCCGAACCAAGCTGACTCATTTACGTTGGATTACCAGATCATATACTATAAATGTATATCCGACGATTTCTGAAATTTGAAATAAAATTCAAATATAAACTGCGGTCTGCAAGCGTGTGTATTTGTTCGACGTATCTAAGATGGCCAATCTTTAAAAAATGTCACTCGAAGTCTTGCATTTAGTTTATTTTTTTTTTTTTTCATGCAAACCACTTTGACTAATTGGTTGATATTGAATTGAAGTGGTTGCAATCGTCGTGTGGACAAACGTAAATTTCAATGGCATGCATTTTTACCACAAGCAAACAAACTAAAGTCAATCCTAATTAAATCAAAGCACTCAGAAAGTCCGTGCACACAAACAAATGACCATGAAAGGACATATAATTTTCATAGCATACTTTTTTGGGCATTTGAACCTGATGAGCCGGTGCACAGAGTAAATTTGCCGAGACTGTTTCTATTTACGTTAATCTTATAATAATATCAAAAAATATTGCTCCTTCGGTTAATTAAACTCTTTCTATTACTTTTCGAGTTCATTTTAATGTTAATGATTTTCTTTTAATCTAATTTAATTTAATTTTTCAGTTACCAACCTACCAACTACGTATTATTATTCCATTACTGTTTTTAAAATCTCTAATAATGCCACTATACTACACAGGCCACTGTTGTTAAATAATACCAAAATCAAAAATCCAGGTAGCACAGACGGAAATTAAAATTTATGGCTAAGGAAAAGTGTCAGATCTTAGTCTAAATTATGTTTAATGTGTCCGCTTGACGCTCGACAGATGCAAAGAGTCCCAAATACGAATCTGCTCCTCACCCCCGAGAGACCGCTTGTTCTATTAAACTAATGAAATTCTGTGCCAACTAATATATAAATATATAAATATATATACGCAGTGATTTTGCGTATATTATATATATTAGACAAATATTCACTGTTATTCTATAGCTTTGTTTAAGATGAGTTTGTCTGTTACGAAACGAAAAGTCATCTTAATATTTTAGTCTTTTAAATAACTTATACAAATATAAGTATAAAGTTATTACATTTCCTTTTTTCAGCGTTGATCCCTAAATATTTTATGACATCGTTTAAATTTTTGTGGTTGTTTTTCTCATATCTACCAAACATCAATAAATGTAAATACCGCTCGTTTGGCTTACAACAAATCAATATTATACTTAAATTAAATTTCGTTTTGTGTATGTTTCACGAGAAAATAAAGCAAATGGCCAACGACAACAATCTCATGCACATGAGCTGCTGCTTAGGATGTGGTCCCTTGTTTTTGCCCACCTCCCAATGCTCACGCTGCTGCTGCTACTGCTGCTGCTGCTGATGCCGATTTTCTCTGACTCATTTCCCTCCCTTTTCAATATATTATTTATATTTCATTAAATATTAAAGCGATTGTTGAGGAGTTGGGTTATTTGTACACCCTGTAATATTGTGCAAATGGGATATACGTGATAAGCACATCATTCTAGTTTCTGTCAAATTTAATAATTTTACTAAACAAGTATTATCTACAAGTGTGTTAAACATTGAACATCGCATAAAGTGATTTTGTATTTTTATTTTTTTTCGATTATACATTCCATATTTTAAGGCTTTGTTTGGTCAAAATCTGTTTTAAATCTGGTAGGTAAATTGTATTCTTTTTGTCTTGCTTTTAATGTATAATTTGCCCCTTCACCAGCAGCAGTGTGACTGGGAACTTCCCAGCCCTGCACATAATGTTGCGCCTTCCAATTGTGCTGGGTATGGATTGTTGATGGTGTTTGGACTACTCTGGTGCGGTCGGGTTTGGTTGAATTGTGTTGGGCTTGCTTGGATTTGGTCCAGTCTGGTTGCCTCTGGTGTGTATGGTATGATGTGGTCTGGTCTAGTTAAACAAAAGGCGAAGGACTCACAAAAAGCAAACAGTGAAATGAGCAGCAGCCAGTGGCAACAGCTACAATAATAACAATACACACACACACACACACACACACACACACACAGCGGCAATTATAAAATAACAAAAATGTGGCCTAGCTTGAAAGGGTAAAAGGAATTATTGAGTGGGCTGCTGTTTTTCTTTTTCTTTTTTTTTCTGCCTTGTTGCCAGTTTGCTTCAAGCAGCTGATTTCGTTATTCATTTGAAAATAAGCCTCTGTACCTAGTACAGATGAGAGAACCAAAGCTATAAACGAGTCGGAGACGCTGGGAACTTTATGCTTACTCAGCATATATTCTCCCCTCCTAATAATTAGTGAAATTGGTATAATTATGGAAATTGATGTGCATTGCAATTCAAATTGATTTTTGAGCAATTTTTCAATTAAAATTGTAATAAACAACCTATATAATTCGATTGTAATATTCATCGCTACAGTCATACGCGCATTCAATGAGAAGGTATGGACAATCGCAATGCGGCATCCCATAAAATTGTTTAGCCTGAAGTCAATGTCGCCACAGCAAAAGTTCAGTGACACGCAATGAGGCAACAGCAGAAAACGGCCTTTTTTTCAATGACTATTTCCCCTATTTGCCACATAGCTGCGGTTTTGCTGGCGTAGATTTTCTAGACGATTGCGTGCCAGTTATGAAGCTACTACAACAACCACTCCGTGCACCCTCTATACCCATTATACACAGGCCAAACACTCAATGGTCTTATCTCATTCCCCATTCAATTCTCACTCTCCCATGAGCACCATTGACACTAGTGTTGATAAGTTGAGCAATTGTAAAAGTTGTTGAGTGGCAAATTGGGAGGACGGAATTTGTGAATTTACGCTCAGCACAATTTTAATGGCAATCGGACATCGGACATCGGACATAATCATAATTAATAAATCATACGTCATTAAAAGCCTTAATAATATGAGCAAATAATATACAATTGGCCTTCAGTTCATTTAATTAATAATGCAACACTCCATTTCTTTTGATGTTTCACAATAATAATTAAGCACACATGTGTCTTATTTAAGGTTCACACTCACTGTGGTTTTATTTCACGTTCATGTTAGAATCACGTTCATTACATTTATCAATCCTCAATTGCATGGAGCGCGATTACATTAATCGTTTATGTTATAATTGTATTGTATTAATGATAATTATCAAAAAAGGAAATATCAGATCCCTTCGATTCGAAAATTCTGCATATTTACAGGATTTTCATAGATTATCATGACTTTTAAACTCGGATTATTATTTTTGTGGAATTATATTTATATTGTATTTTAACTGTCAACAATTGTTTGTATTAATATTGGTTCAGTACACTTTGATATCTTGGGTTCTGCAATTTCTGTTCATCGGATTCGTTAAAAAATGTCTTTATTATATTATCTTTTAATAATATTGCAGCAACACCAGATTTCCCCAAACAGCAGCAACCACAATAGAAACAAATTAATTGAAAATATAAATGTAATTTGTTGAAATGCACACTTTGAAATTTTGTCATTAATTATTGGCGTACGTCAGCGAATTTATTATTACAAGGCGTTGAATTTTAAAATTAATTACATAGCTCCCAATTGGCCCACAGCAACGTCTAATAAACACAGGAACTCAAATAGACCACATGGGCTTTTTGTGTGATTATCACTTGTGGCAACCAATCGCAAACTTTACCTCATTTGACTTAGTTGACTTCGACTTAACTATCTCGTGTCGCATATTCTAAATTTTAGGGCACACACACAATGAAATTCGCTGCACCCCTCGCTTTCTTACTTAAGTCCATTTCCTTAATTACAAGCTTTAAATGTCTCAAAAATATTTCAAAATATCTTTAAATTGAGTATGCTTAATTACCTCATAAATGTAAAAAAAAAAAAAACAACAAAACAATGTTGGTGTTTTGATGGCATTGCTGGCAATGTTGACTATATAAGTTGCTGTTGTGCAATAGTTAATAATAAGTGAATAGCCTAATTGCCATTAGACTGGAGTCATCTTAAATTATTAGGCAGAGCTGATTTCTCACACCACCATCAAAACAATTTATGAACAGTGTATACGAGTATTCATAATTAACATAAGTGTACATGTATAGGAATTGAAGAGCCTGCATGGATAAAAATATACATTCGTAAAGTGGGCACAACTTGTGCAACACTTTCAAAATAAAAATGTCCCACTCTCATTTCATCTCTATACATTTCGCTCTAGGCGTGTGTGCAAGTCAAGTGTACGTTATGGGCAATTAAAATAAAGCGTTTGCCTTGCATATTAAAAAGCAGCGGAAATTAAATTGCCGGAGAGGAAAACCGGCGAAACCACTACAAAGCGTCAGTATCTTTCATTGATGATTCTGAGTGCGAGCGCCCAGCACTCGACGACCACTGGAATGGTCTTGGTTGCTGCTTCACTGAAATTTACACGTATATATAAAAACAGTTTTTGTTTTTTTTTTCTTTTATTTTGAGGATTTTTGACTCGACTCATACTTTCCATTCAACGAACAAGCTGCCAGTGTTTTTCCCGCTCTCTCTCTCTCTCTCTCTCTCTCGCTGCTCTTAATTTGTGTACCATGCTGACATTTAATTCATTTAAATTTCGCACAAAGCGAAGTTTCTTGTGCTGTCGGTTGATGTGGTTTCGACGCGTTTTAAAATCATTAAGACAACAAATATATACTATTCGATAGAGCGAAAGAAAAATAACGTTTGTGAGCGTGTATAACAGCCAAAAAAAAAAACAATTTAATCGTTTTCCTTTTCATTAATATCAAAAATTATTTATGGGAAGTGTATGAATAAAAAATTGCATTAAATAACTAATTTGAATTTTTTTTCTGTGTGTTTTTTTTTTAATAATGTGGGCCTTGAATTTCACAATTAAAAAAAAATTTGTTATTTTTGTTATATATTTGTTATATATATATATATATATATCATAGTTATTAGATCGACCCACTCTATTAGATATATTTGAGGTCATTCATGTGGCAGCATCGAAAATGTTGCGCTGCCATAACACCAACTCTTGCTGGCGTGGACATCATTTTCAGAATGCACAAGTTTTATGCATAATTTATCAATTTTGTGGACGCGCACAAAATTTGATAACATACTTTGCAGCTTACACTTTTAATATGCTTAACACGAATACGATGTCCACACACAGCTCTTCCGTGTATAACGCCCAACATGAGTAACGACTACGAGATATGCTGTACAAAGCTGTTAAATATAATAAATTGATTGAAACACTGTCTTATTGCCACATATCCGTACACAGTTGTGAAGTTCATGTGCCTGGCTGGGGAAGGGTATATATATATATATATATATATATATATATATCACTTGAACATTAAAATTCGCTTTCTTTCGCATTTTAATGGATATAGGGTGTAATAATAAAAACAAACAAACAGACAGCAACAAGCCAAATTGCATTATTTCCGTAACACCAGTCGGGGCAACACCGAACACGTACATGGAAAATCAAGTTAAAAGTTAAATGGACCGCAACAGGTGCGAGGACCACGCCTTGCCTTTGTCAACAACAGCAACAAGGAAAATGAGTACGACAAACGTTCCCATAATGACCAAATTAGTGGCCTTTTTGGCCGACAGCGCATCTGTATCTGTATCCCAATCACTCCTCTCACTCTGTCCCTGTATCTGTCTCTGTCTGTGTTTTTGTGTTTTGTGTGTCGCTTGGGGTGCTGCTGTTTTTGTGGGCGTGCTGTGCACGAGGGCGTTGAGTAGTCTACTTGTGGTGAGCCCAACCAGCACAAAAATAAAAAAAATAAAACTCCAAATCCCCACAGATCCCTGTCCCGCGACGCCCACAGACACACACAGCAAACTAACCGAATGTTAATTGAAAGAGGGCACGAGCTGGCCCCAGCCAGGTAAGTCCCGGCGAGGCGGTAAACATTGGCTGGAACCAAACTTTAATGGTTGTTGTTGATGTTTTTGTTTTTTTGTTGCTATGGTTGTTGTTTTGATTGTTGCTATGCTCGCAGGCATTTTTGGCTTTTTGCACGTATGACAAAAGTCACACAAGTTGTCAACTTTCTAATACTCTAAACAACGAGTAAACCTACATAAAATCCAGTCAAAGTTTGTTTCAAGACATGGATAACAACACAGTTCACACTCATCTAACTAAACTTTATGACAGCTTTGTAAAATCCAGTTAAAGTTTGTGCAAGGCTTAACTAACAGTTAAGGTTAAACAATCAATGTAAAGTTTCCATTATGAGAATTGAAAATTTGTGTTTTGCAACACGCAATACACAAAACCAAATACAAACTGAGATACAAATTAGTTAAGGTTGTTGCTCTGATGGTTTAGATTGACAACATTTTATATTCAATTTTTGTTGCTTGCTATTTGTTTGTTGTTATTTATTTGTTGTTTCCATCTTATATTTTAAGTAAATGCTTATGCAAATCAGTTGCAGTTTAAGTTATTAGTTTCTTTAAATTATTTATGTTTTTTTTTTTTGGTTTTTTTTTTTGTCTTAATGTATAGTGTAGTCAAGAGATCGTGTTGCACACATCCTTAACGATTTATTTTTACTTTTTGGCTGCTGTTATTTACCGTTCATTTTGTGCTGTTGCTTTGCTCTCTTTTTCTGGGGCTGTTACATATTTCTAATTTAAAAACTTTTTGCCGCTTGTTGCGTTGACTTTTGTCGCCGGCGCGGTTATTTATTTTTTTGTTTTTTTGTTTTTTGTTCATTATTTCTTGTTTGTTCTGGTTCTGGTTTTGGTTCTGTTCTTGTTGCCGCTCTTAAAGCCAACTTGCATTATTGACGAACCGACTTCGAGTGAGAATCGTCAAATATCGTATGGCCAACTTCAGAGCCAGAATTTTCATCAACACACTTTAAAGTTGGGTCACACATTGGCAATGCAATTTATTTTGGCCCGCCCACGTTGACGGCCCGCTCCCATTGTTGCCGCTTTGGTCCGCATTGCAATGCGCGGAACGCGTCGAGTTATGCGATAGTTGAAAGTTATTAAAAAGTCTGACAGAAGTCAAAAGGTGTTTTCAAATGCCATTTGTGAACAAGCTGACAAATCCGTAAAATGCCAAAAAAAAAATGACGGAAACAGCACAAGTAGACAAAGAAACAGAGAGAGAGAGAGAGAGAGAGAGAGAGAGAGGGAGAGAGAGAGGGAGAGAGAGCTCTGCGCTAGTGGATAGCAGAGTTGAGTGAAAAACATTTGCATTTTTAAATTAGTTTTGGGACCAAGCTCGAAGATGCTGCAATTTTTTCAAACAACTCAAATGATTTATTTTATTTAAAATTGCGACAAACTGCCGGAAGCTGCTTGAGTAAGCAATAATTAGTGGAGTGATCGAGCTGACAGGCAATCACACAAGTTGGCATTCCTCATATGCATAACTAGCATACAATTTTCATATAGTCGCTGATGGAATCTTCAATTGAATATTAAATGTTATTCGCCACTAACCGTCGCAATTGCTTGGTCTCACTTTAAAACAATTTTTGACATGCAGCCAGACAAACCAGCGGCAGCTAAATGGACAACTCAGTACATTAAAACTGAGCGCTGCAGAGTGACGTACACTGCTGGCACCTGGGGGCATGAGGCAGGAGCTGCTTTCAAACCCTGAAGGCATTCGCTTTGATATGGAAATGAGAGAATCTTGCAATAGCAAATCTATCACAAACGCTGTACTCTGCTGGTGACTATACCAAATTAAACTTAACAGGAAAAAAATTAAAGCATACACACACAAAGCAAAAAAAAATAAGGAAAAAGCTGTGAAACTATTTTTGGAGCACATTCTAACCAGTTGAGGTGTGTACCTTAAGCTGCACCTTAAGAAGCTTCTAAACTGATTTGAGGAGCTCGTAAATAAAAATGTTGAAGAACTGGTTTCAGTGATAGAACCAAAACAAGAATTATTTTTACAGAAAACAGTATTAACAGTATGTATGAAATACAAATACAAATTGAGGCGCTTCGTGCAATCCTTGTAATTTCATCAGTTGTGCAACAAACTTTATGTTGAATAATATTCACTTTCAATTTGTGTGCGGCTTGAATAGAAGCTCGGAAATTTGCAAATTTTGCAATTTTAAAGCAATTTTTAGGTTTTATCTAAACTTTCATTAATAATATTGTGCACTTGAGCCCTCACATCATGTAATCCAAAACCAATCAGATTTGAGCAAAACTTTTTCACAAAAATCAAAATAAAAAAAAAAATACAAATTTAATGCAAACCGAAGGCTTCTTGCTGGGTTTAACTAATTGTTGGCACTTTTTTGAAGAATACTTCAGAGCTAGGCAACTAAAATCCTAAAGATACCAGGCAATATTCAATGACAGTGTTTATTAAGCTACCTCGGGCTTTGATGCATAGAGCCAAGTTTTCGAAAGTGGCCTGCAAAGTGTGAAACCTTTTTTCGGCCCTGAAGTATTTACATTAAAATGCGCCGCAACGCCCAATTTACAGGCAGTTAACGAGCTTTATTTATGGGCCAACACTTGACGGCGAAACGAGCACAATGGCAACAAGAGAACGGGGCGCTAAGTCGTTAGTCGAGGAGCTTGAGTAAACGCCAGGAGCGGATTCAAAACCCGCTACCACAGTTGAGACACTGAGTCTGCTGTGGGCGGTCTTTGGCATTAGCAAAGAAATTAAAGTACAAATCCCTTTGGGTGACACTAACCGCAGCTGTGACGACGCCAGACCAGACACACGCACACACACACACACACACCGAGTGAGCGAGAGAGAGAGAGAGAGAAAGAGAGAGATAGAGAGAGCGAGGTAAAATAAGACAGAGCTTGCAAGTGAACGAGATATAGCGAGCGAGCGGCAAAAGTACACTGACTCTGCTTGGCGTAAATAACAAAAATTAAAATACAATAAAATAGACAACGAACTGTGGACACATACACAAAAATTCTCAAACTCCGTGGCAGCTGCTGGCTCTGTCTATGAGTGTTCCTTGTTCTGACATTGATTATTGTTGTTGCTGTTGCTGTTGCTGTTTGTCTAGTTGAGTTGAGAGTTCGTTGCTCATTTGGTGCAGGGCCCAAAGTGAATGACTCCTAAATTGCAAAACAAGACAAAGTAGCACCATTTATAAGCCACACTCACACACACATACACAGTAAGACTGCTGGTGCAACTACTATTGTTGTTTGTATAGTATTAGCAAAGGGGTTTATCACCGGGGCTGACATCCGACATACAGCATAAACCATTCAACAGCGCAAACAACAAAGTGTCATATTTAATAGCAAACAGTGAATACTGTAACTTCTTATACATATATATGTATATACATATATATATATACACAAAAACACATATCAAATAGATAGAAAAAGATAGCCTGAACTAAAACAGCAGCAGCTGAATTTATGCGTTCCTTTCTCGCTTTGCACATTTTCCCTTGATTTGCCTGCAATATTACTACAGCAAAACCTTTGTCTGTGTGTGATTCTTGTCCAAGTCCAAGTGTAGACACACCCATTAATACAAGCGGAGTATAATAAAATTAAATTAGGATCAAGATCTATCAGTGGCATGCCACAGATGCAGTCCTTTTGCAAGAGTCTAAGAACTCAATTTTCGACTGCCAAATGTATCTCTACAGCTAAAGCGACTTTATATTTGTTTTTCGTTATTTTAATTTAATTCTGTACGTACAAATTGTATGCCACTAGCCACTTAACTCTAACCAGACTAACATATGAAATGAACTAACATAAATATATAGAAATATGGAGTTGTTTGACCGCATGAAAAGCGCAAAAAAAAACAAATAAAAACTATTTTATAGATTGGTATTGCTACAATGCTTTACACATTTCGTGACAGCCATTTTAATACAATCTCGCACACACACACACACAGCCACACGTACGCACTCACACTTACATACGGGACGACAATCTGTGTATTGAGCAAAGCGCTTTTCATATAAACCCGGGACACACCACGTTCACGTCTATTTCAGTGCAATTGATGATGGATACAAAAATATGGAGAGAGACACACATCATGTGTGTATGTGATTGTAATTGCAAGCATGCATGCAACATGAAATATTCATCCATATTCTATGCATCATGCCGCAGAGTCACAGAGCACCTTTGAAATCGCAACTAAGAAGTTGCGATTATCATGTCATCCACATGCATGTGTGCACATTGTAAGTGATCGAGCCGTGGTACGTGACTTGACGGGGCGTGGATCACATACACAGTCATCACACGCACACAGTCTGCAGCTAGCTGGCTGGCCATAACAGCATCATAAAAGTGCAAGTTAATAACGATAGAGTCAATAGGCTTAGCTTCTTATCCCACATATCATATGCCAGCCAAAGAGCAGTCCTAATGCGAATGAATTAAGCCAGAATTTGTAGCCTCAACTGCAGATTGTGATATGGACATCATCGGTGTCTAGTAAATAATTACAGCAAAGGAAGCTCTTTGCATCCCATCAACTGAGTGCAGCCTTCTGTGGGAGCTGTTGGCCCAATAGACACAATTCAAACACGATGAGCAAAGGGATCAATTACATTCACAACCTGATGCAATGACGAAGTGAGGTAAACTTTCACCTGACACAATTTCACAGCAGCTACCAGCAAGAGAAAGGAGTATTCAGAACACATGCTCTATCAGTGCACGAGGACGCCTACAGCAGCAAGAACTTTGATATCCAGCAGAAGTGGGAATGTGTGAGAGAGAGAGAGTTGGAGAGTGGGAGAGGGAGAGAATACAATTTGATTCAGAGGCACGTTAGCTAATGAATCAGTGACGCAACCACCATGTAAATGCAAAATTCAGAACTGACTACATACACACACACACAGACACATATAATTTGGGTCAATTTATGAGTGTACGACACAATTGCAGCAGCCAGGATAAAATGATGTTGCACAAACTTTTCTTAATTGACAGCGGTATAGAAATAATTGAAGACACTGCTAATTGCAGTCGGCAAAAAAATGTTGCCTAACAAATAATTGAAAGTATTTTCAAGAGAAACACAACTTTTAGTTTTCAGTGCAGCACACTCAAGTCAACTGGAGTGCCAACTTACTGGGTAAGCCCTTGCTGCTGTGTTACCCTTAAGCCTTTATAGACGGGTGAATGCGCTATTTGACCTACTGCGCGGTACACACGTAGAGCGAATGCTCTGAGCAGCACTTGGCACGTATTGCTTGGGGTTTGATTGGGGGTTGGCTGGTACAACGCTTCGTATGCACAATGATTAAAACGTGTGCTACATTTCCGGTTGCTGAAATCCAATTCAATCATTAATGATTAAACACAATAAGCTGCGCTAAGCGCTGCCTACGTACCCCAACCTTAAATCAAAAACCAGCCACACAGCTTCAGTTCCCGTATTTAATGCTGCGGCTGCTGCTCCTTCTTCTGCTTCTGCTTTTGATGATGATGAGTTTTCGACATTTGGTGCCAGTAGGCAGTAAATTTATTTTGGTTGCTATATTAAAAATTCAACAGTGGATATCCCGCCGCTTCTATCGCCGTTGCTGAGACTTATTTGCTTTAATATCGAATCAAAGCCGTTTAAAAAGGGAGCTAATATTTTGGCTGGGTTTTTAATTAATTTTAATAAAGACATCAGACGGCAAACACTTCAGCACAAGTCATATCTCTACACATATTTACATATACATACATATACATATATTTGTAAATATATATACTAACAAATATACATACATATTTAGTTAAGCAAGTCGTAGTTGTTTGCTGTCTGCCGCCCATTTTCGTTTCTGTTGCCGTTGCATAGTTTAAGGCGCCACCAAAATGCCCTCAAAAATACAGATTTTCCAAAGTGAACAATAAATGCACTACAAGCGCAAATAGCACTCAATACTATATATATATTTTTAGTGGACTTCCCTGTTCGAAATAAGTACATGATATACTAGCATCAAAATAGTAACAATAAAACAATTTACATTACAATATTTATAATTTCAATAAAAAACGAATATATAAATATCATATATATATATCTTACATATGTTCTAAATTAAAACCGTATTTCATCCGAAAGATCAATGGACCGCCCCAATACGCTTCAAGAACTTAATCGTATAAAATAAGTACATAATCTTATAGAGAATGAGCACCACAATCATAAACTCAAAATTACTTTCAATTTGCGATAACCTTTTATACTTGTTCTTAAATATGAAAACTGCCTAAAGTACTCTTTGCCACAAAACAGAATTGCTTACATAGAGTTCATTCAAGCTTAAACACAAAAAAAAAAACAAAATCTATAATAAATGGGCAAAAATGTATGAGTATGCATATGAAAAATTATATATGCACATTACAACGCAGATTTGCCACTTGACACAGCAGGCAACATTTTATTTTTGTTTTTTTTTTTTGTTTCTTGTTTTTGTTTTTTTTTTTTTTTGCATCAGGCTGTGGGTATTTGAAATGCTCTATAAATAATTTACGCTGGTAAGCCAGAAGTGACAGGCGAAAAAGTGGGAAATATTTAAGATGTATATTTTCGCTATAGTTTTTGCCAGAGCCGCTTATGACAGGGCACAAAAACAAAAGGTAAAGCAGAAATTGCTGAAGAGCCTAATCCCCATATGAGTTGTTAACAACGCATTAAGAAGATTTCACTTAGGCAGTGCATAAGAAGAAAGAGCACAAAGGCGCTGCTAAGGCCAAATGTTAATGACGTTTTGCTAAATATACAAATACACACACACTTACACACACACACACACACACACACTGACAAATACAAATAAGCATAGACTCATAAGCTCAGAGAGACAAAGAGAAAATGCGCTGGCAAATGTTTGCCCAAATATGTAAGCAACATGGTTTCTCGCTTGCTGTTTGTGTATTGCGCTGCTGCTGCTGAAGACGAATAATAAAATGAGCTTCAAATTGGCCATAAAAGCATAGCAGGCAACTAGAGCAACACCAACGACAACAACACCAACAACAGCAACAACGGCAACAGCGATAACTTTAGAAGACAAAGTCGTTACTCATAAGGCTATTGCCTCCACAACGAACTTTAAATGCTCTAGCCGCAGCTGGCCAAATCCGACAAGAAATATATATGTATAACCTACCCAGAATCATAGATTATAACAATTAAATTGTGTAATTTAATATGAAAAACCAAAACTTATTTAATTGGCTGCATAACAATATTTATATTAATATTTAAGAATTTGTACATATTTTATAAAAAATAAAAGAAAAAAACTTTTTTTTTTTTGTGAACAAATTCAATTAGGTTGTTTGCTCGTGATTCCAATTTACGTAGTTGTTTACAAAGATCTAATATTTCAACTGCACTACAAAAATTGAAGGCAAACTTGTCGAAAATTGTTTCGAAGAAACATGCTCATTATGAGCATTTATTTTTCCCCTCTAATATTTCAACTGCAGTATACAAATTTAAGACAAACTTCGAAGAAATTGTTTTCAAAAAAGAGAGTTTATTGGTAGACATGGTGATAATGAGCGTTCTTTATTCGATACCCTTTTCTTGCCGTCAATTCCCTCAAAACCAACAAAAAATATATAATAAATAAACAAAAACCAAAAAAAAATAAATAAAAAAATAAAAAAAAATAAATTACTGTGCACACATGACATGAGGCAGCATATTCATAAATGAGTTCCTGCTGTTGACTGTATGTGCGAGTGAGTGTGTGCACGTGTGTGTGTGTGTGTTTGTGTGTGTGTGTGTGTGCGAATGAGTGTGAATGCGTGTTCATTTAGGCATAAAGTGCGTGCTACTTGGGCGTGGCTTAAGGGCTGCCTCTGAGTCAGCCTGTCAGGCAGTTAGGCGTACACTCGTTTTCATATGACTGAGTACTCGTGCACAGCCCGTTCGCATATCTCTAGGTATACTCTATATTTTACTCTCTCTTTCTTTATATATATATATATATATGTTGTGTGTGTGTGTGTAACACGCGTGTGTTTTTTAAATTGAGCGCCCAACGCTGAATGGACAGATTTTCGGCATGATTTAACACTTAATTAGCAAAATTTTGACTTGAGTGCCACTCATCATTGTCAACATAATGCTACCAATCCCAGCGAATTCACATGCGGAGTATGCGTAATACACATAAACATTATAATCAAGCTGGCAATTTTATCCAAACAGAAAACGCAAGCTAAAATGCTATTGTCGATTGGGAGTTCGACTACGTAATACCCTGTATACAGATCTATTTATATTTGTAACTGCTATGTTCATAAAACAATCGTTTTTTTTTTAATTTGTAGCTTCTAAGAATTTCGATGTATTAAATAAGTATTTGTCAAGCATATCTATATATTTTATATTATTTCAAATAAACTTAACGAGCTTCATACTTCAACCTTTGTCAGTTTCGAAACATTTGGGGTAGTTTTGTTTTTATTATTGTTATTACATATTTGCTACTGCTAAAGAAACGAGGCCTAAAAGACTTTGGCATGTGCCGCTTGGGGCAGTTTTGGGGCTGACTCTTTGAACGTTAAACAACTTAACGTGGGTGTCCTCCATGGGATTGAGTGTGGGTGTGGGTGTGGGTGTATGTGTATGTGTGTCTTTAAATGAAAAGCAGCAAATAAGTTTGAAATACAATTTGACTTCATTATAAGAACAGTTTGTGGAATTCAATTCGAACTCAACGTAATTTAAAATTTTCATATAAATAAAATGTTTAATTAATGACTGGGATTATTTATAAACATGTCTTTTGCACCTCTCTCTGTCTCTCTCTCTCTCTGTTTCTCTTTCTGCCTGATTTTTGATACGGATATTTCTCTTTGTCTGATTGCTTAACTCAATTTAAACTTTAAATTAATTTTGTAGTGCAGTTTCTAACGCATTGAAGACGTCTCCGATCCCATATAGTATATATATTCTTGATCAGCATCACTAATCACCAGCCATCACTCGATGCAAACCGATCGCTCAGATTGGAAGGTATCTTAATGAACCATGGTGTATATCTGTCTATCTTTTTGCTGCAAGCTGTACACATGTCTGAGCCGGCTGGATCGGATCACAGTATCACTATATGACTGTCATACGACCGATCGTCGAAAATGGCGTTCTTATATGAAAAAGGTTTTCGTGTTTCACAAGTTAACCACACACAAGTTAAAGTTCTCGAACTTATTCTCCATTTCACTCTCTCTCTCTCTCTCTCTCTCTCTCTCTCTCTTTCGTATTCAGTGTCAAGCTATAGCTAAATATAAGAGCGAATGCTTTGCACAACTCAGCAAATCTGTATTATTTCCAATATATATATCTACAATTTTTTATTACAAAATCCGTTTGTGTTCTCTTGTGGTTTTTGGTTTAAAGTCTCGTAATGGCTGATTGTAATCGCATGCAAATTGATATTTTCAATTCTCATTTGCTCTACACCCCACAGCTAATGCATTTTGGTTATTACTATTGCATATGCAAAAGGGATGGGGTAGGTGGCAAGCTGGGTGTCAGCTTAAGGGCTTTCCTCTCGGTGCAACTGTTTACGTCTATGTGTGTGTGTGGGTGTGTGTGTGTATACATTAATTAAATCTGTGCTGTTATGCAACGGAAATGGAAAACTTAAAACGGAAATGCCAAACAGCCATCATAAAATGTAATGCAGCTAGTGTACATTAAGAACCCCCTGGGTATTGGCCCCAAGCCCTCAAAGCCAACGTCCCCAACCCCCTTTTGCCAATGGTCCGAGCACTGTTTGACTCCATTTTTGCTGACTCTTTAACTGATGATTTTAACTGAGCGCTGCTTATGATAAGAGCTACCAAACTGAGACTTCTCTGCTGGCTAACTAATGCATCTGCATTAGTCAGTGCTGTGGTCAGTGCCCTCTCTAATTAGCCGTACGATTTGCATTTGCAATCGTCCTTGCTTTGAACAGGCTACTTTCCCTGCTTGGCAGACATGTGACTTGGCTTGTCTGACTTCGTATCTAAGTATATGCCAGAACATTGCTTATTTATAATATGCCCGGCACATATCTAGTCAAATTTTGAACAAGTCATATACACACACACACACGCACACACACATGCTAACACACCAAATAAATAATTTCATTTGACTTGCAAATGTGGGCAGAATTGTGGGGCGAGCTGAACTCAACTGAGCTGAGATAAGCTGGGCTGAAATGCACGCAGATGAGAGACAAGTAAGGCAAAAGAAGCAACAAGAACAACATCAACAACAACAATAGTTGCCATAAGGACAACAACAAGCAGCGTTCGCGGTAGCCAAGCGCGAAAAACAAACACAGCAGCAAAGACAAACAAAGCCAACAGTGAGGCAAACAAAATGGCAACAACAAGCTCGTGATGATGTTAGCAGAAAAACGAAGAAAATATTGCAAAGCCAAATACAATAACAACACTAAAATTGAGGGTAAAATTTAAACATATGTATACCGAATATTTAATGCCCTCGAATTATTATAATGCTAATATCTGAAAAATATCCAAAAACATTAAAATTGCTGGAAATTAAGGATGTCAAACTTTGTTGATATTCGAAATAATCTAACTTAAAGGCACTAAATATTATTTAAGCTATTATTGTTCCCATACTTGTCTCTGAGCTGAACATTTTTATTTTTTCTTTTACAGCATTTTTACAGGGCTTGTAGCAGCTATTCATGCGACGCTTTGAGTACTTTTGCCTCCTCATTCCCATCTCTCTTATACACAACAACCTCAGGCAGCACACTCAAGTGCAACAGACTCTGAGCGTTGTTGCTTGTGCAAAAAACAAAAAAAAAGAAGAAAAAAAATGTTTTAAAGCTGCGCCACTTTTAGTTTGGCATAGCTTAAAAGAGGACAAAGCCAAAGCGGCGTGACTTGTCCGCAGTGTTTTTTGTTTGTTATGCGAAGGATTCCCATTTTCAAATGCAAAAAATTGCATAGTAAAAGCAAAAATTCGAATCATAATCCAGGTATTTCACATTCTCAAATAAAAACTCTTAAAGTGCGGTATGCAACATCAAATTCGGCTTAACAAACTGTTGTCAAATATGTGTTCTTAAAATCAGAATCAAAAGTAAAATCAAATCCAAGACTGCCCAATAGTCTTTGAGTACGCTTTATACACGAATTGTACAAAACGTTATTAAGCTAAAATAAAATATATATTATTATCATAACAAAATTATTCCACAGTCAACGATACTGGCTATGAACCGCCAATCCTCATGCCACAATATATTTTCATTAAAAATTAATTATTGCTCGAGTCGCGCGCTGTTTTAATGTCCTTTTAATTTGATATTCAGAGCTGCGGGGCAACATTGGCCGAGTCCTGTGGGCGTGGCAATTGCCATTTAAACAACACACATCCTGTTTGCATTTAATATATTTTTCAAATAATTATCGTGCGAAAAAAAAAAACAAACAACAAATATTGAAATGAAAAACCTCGGAAAGCAGCTGGCTTGATCACGCCTGGTTGTGTGCAAGTTGCAAGCATTTCATTTTTGTTGAGCACTTGCCGGTCTCTTAATTAGCTGGCACGTTTCGCGCAGCGTCAGCCAACAGCAACTCTTAATGATGTGCAACATTGCCAACTAAGAGGCGTCCGCCCCCACACCACTTGGGTACCCTCGGTCACGCTCCTGCTCATCCCTCGAAAGCCGCAACTAAACGCTGACCCAGAGCCGAAAGAAGAAGGAAGCCTTGAAGCAATTGCATCCTTAAGCAAATAAGTCCCTCAAGTTGACAGCAGCAGAGGACGTGCAACGACGGCAACATCAGCTCATACCAATAGCCGGACAGCCAAAAGGCATGGCTAGCATAAACAACGAGAGGCGGAGAGAGAAGCCTGAGACATGGATGAAAGCATGGAGAAACTGGGAGAAAGAAGAACATTGACGGGCATCAAAACATTTTTCGTTTTTGTAATCAACGCACAAATTAAATACTCTACTCTATACATAAATTTCATTTCAGTTACAAATGGGTAGGTAACCAAGCAAGTGCCTTAAGAACCGAGCAATGGCCATTCAGTGCTGCTTTTGAGGCACCTTAAGTACAGAAGTCATCCATTGAATAAAATATTATTAGCTTAGACATGGTAACAACGAAGAAGTCAACTCACCTTAATCGCCATCAATATTGATTTTAATTATTGATTTTTATAACTGGAAATACAAACAAATATACATATTTTCCGGCAAAGCTCACTCCGATGTTAATCAAATTATAATTTGAATTGAATTTGTATTAAACGGAAAAACCTTAAAATGTGCATATTAAGAATAACAAAAAATAAAAAAAAACATGTCTGATCTCACCTTTTATATGCAAGCATCATAAATGTTTAATTAAATTAATGATGAACACAAGTCTTGACAGACTTGACAACATTCGGAAAAGAAAATAAAAGAAATGAAAAAACACTGTTTACAACACTGGCGACAACATAAAAAAACCAATATAAATAAAAATGATGAGCTGCATGCGTTAGTTAAAATGCAACATCAACAGCCATAAGAGGAGTGGCTGCCACTGTGCCAGGCACCAGGCACCAGGCGACGCAATGTGACGCAACGTTCAAGTTGTCAACGTTGCATCAACATTCGTCAGCGTCAACTTAAATGCAACACTCGTCGTTCAATTTATCCAGAGCCGTTTATCGTTCCCTGTCCCTGGTCCCTTGTTCCTTGTCCCTTGTCCTGTGCCCCTTTTCCCTTGTCCCTAGTAACCGATACACGGCCCACAGTCCGTTGTCGCTCATCTCAGCTGGTGGCAGTCATATTTGTGGCTCAAATGCAGCACTTTGCTATTTTTAGCATTGTCCTTGTTATTGTCGCGGTTATCGCCTAAGTTGCATTCTCGAGCTGTGTTTATTACCCATCGCTGACAATGGTGCTTAAGCTGATGTTGCAATTATTTGATACAGTTGTGAAATTGTGACATTTGAGCAAAGTGCACATTAAAATGCAATTCAGAGACAAAATCTCGTCCTCAATCGCCTACTCGTCCTGTTCGCATCTGATGTGTTAAGGTATTTTAATTATTGGATTTTGATTTGTTCATCGTCTAGTGTTTGTGATTAACAATAAGCTTTCGGTTTTGACGGCAATCGTCTGGCACTAAGACAGCAGTAATAACATTGACGACGACAACAATAACATCAACTTTGTTTGGCAGTGCTGCTGCTGCTGCTGCTGCTGCTGCTGTTATTTTTGTTTATACGACTACTGCGCATTTGCAAAAGCCAAGAAGCCGTTATTTACCAAGGACACTCAGCAAATACCAGGCAATAGTCAACCAACCGCAAAACCAAAGGTTTACAGACAACACCCTTAAGTACTGCCAGCTAATGATGTTAGCTTGAATCCGTTTATAACAGTTGTTGATTTTATCAAATTGAGTATCCGTCGTCCTCCTTGGTCCCTGGTCGTTACAGAAACTCACTCGCATTAAAGAGTCAGGTCCAGTCAGCAAATAATGTGAATACGACACGTACTCAAATATTTAGTAAATAATATTCGAGTTAAGTCTCTGTAAGACGCTAACTAAGTGCATTGCACAATATTAATAATTCATTTGCCTGAGTTTACAATGTAATCGCAATTTAATCGAATTGCACAACTCGAGGCAATAGCAAACTGAATGAATTACATTGTGGTTGTGTCTTTCGGGGCAGAACCCCCGCCCCCCAAAAACGAAAATGAGAATTTGCTGTTTAATTATAGCACGAAATGGGCAATTAATGCCGCCCAATAAGACGTCACGTGTGTGTAGCGCCCTCAATCAACTTATGCCCACCCCCCTCCCCCCATCACCACCTCTTCCACTGCTTTTCCTCAACCAAATCCATACACAAGCGATTGCACACGCACACACACACACACACACACACGTACACACACACAGACGGACACGTACACGTGCAACAACCCCAAGCAATCAGCTTGCAATTTTCAAGGCCTGTACTCAAACAGAGTCCATGCCACAGACCATGCCACAGTTTGCATTGTCAGTCCCTCAGAGTTTTGCGGCCATCATCCTAGCCGCCATTCGACAGATCTGTCTGCATTGTTTTGACTATAAATAAAGCACCCCGAGCGATCTTCAAGAGCTGTGGAAACAATCGAAGCACAACCGTCCCAAGCGATGGCATGTTTCGCATTTAACTCGTATGTGTGTGTGTGTCTGTGTGTGTGTGTGTGTGTGCATGTGTGTACTTATGGGCGAGTGTGTTTATCTAGCTGCCATTTAGCAAACTTGCCACCGGCTGCTGCGTTATGTGTTCCACCTGAATCTAATCACGTCATGATTTAAACACCTGGCGGCATTTTTGGCGACCACTGCTCCATTTTTGTTTCGTTTCTATGCTCATATTGTTTCACGTTCAATTCAAAACAGATATATATATCTATATATATCTATATATTTACTTTTTGAACTCCTATTGTTCGGAGCTATTAAATTCATGTTTGAGGCATTTTTGTTTGCTTCATTTTGTTTTTATTTTTTATTTTTTTTTGCATTTTGTCGTCAGCAGCATTTATTGACTATTTTTAGATTGTTCAAATGAAATTGAAAATATTTTGTTTGAACAAAGTGCTGCAAAAATATTGCCAAAAATATCCAAGTATCGTAACATACATGCATACACATATGTACGTGTAATATATATATATATATTTATATACATATATATATACTGCAAGGAATGTGCATATATAATTCAATTGAATATTGGAAATGTTAAGAAAGAATTTTACTTTGCAAACATTTCTCATTTTATTTGTCACTGAAGCGTACCAAAGAGCGTCAATATGCATAGACAGAGACAGAGACAGAGACAGCGACAGAGACAGAAACAGAGACAGGGAAAGTGATAGAGGGCATCGAGAGTGGAGAGAGCAAACATTTCACGAGCAGCTCTATTGACCATTTGAATACAAAGTGTTTCAATTCTTTTGGTTACGTCTCACTTAAATACGATTATAAAAACATATTGTTGATCTAGTAAAAAAAAAGGCCCTAATCTGGTTTTAAATACATTCTGGAATCAGAAATTAAAAAAAAATAAAAGAAGCGAAAAAAAACTTGAAAAGAAGTAACAAACATAATTATGTACATATGTAAATTTATCTTTTAGTATAATAACATATAGGAAAGTGATAATAAAGTACAAAGAATCGAATCCCACCAGGGTATCTTAAGGTCAACCGCTAGTCAAGTTCGCCAGCAGTAATTGGCTGCTGCGAAATACGAAGCAAAGGTTAACAAAGTGTTTCAATAAGATTGCATTTCTTATTGATGTTAAGGTTACGTGCACATTGGCTTCATTTGAATAATAGGAGAAAAAATCGTTGCTTTAATGGCTGCAAAGCTATGCGGCTCCAACACAAGTGGTCATAAATGTCTCGTATTTATTTGGCAGCACAGTTCAGAACTGTACTCAAAATTGACAAATATAATAAGCGTTGAAAATGTCAGCATCAACGTCAAAGAATATTGACAGAACGTACATTGAGAATACATTTATTCAACTTCTTGTCTTCATAGACTTCATTTCCTGCATAAGTGGTTGTCTGCTTGAGTCTGTTTGGAGTTTATGATGTAAAAATCGAAATATTTCAATTTTCCTTTTGCTGACTTTTATAGCAAATCAGTAAAATTATTCGCATCACTTTTTGCTTGGCTGCAACATGTGTCGTATGCGTAATAAAATATTAACAAAACAACTCTTGGCGTCTTTCTGTCTCTCTTGTTCGCAATTCTTTATGCTGTGGTCACTGCCCTCTGATCATAATGATAATGGTAACTGTGATGATGATGCGAATGATGAGTTTCAAAGCTGATGGCGCTGCCAAAAGTTACACGCATTTAAATAAAAAACACATTTGTCATGATGCGTAGCACTTTCTGTCGCCTGTTGGATATTTTCTTGTTGTTGTTGTTGTTGTTGTTTTTACAGCTGACACTGACAATCAATGGCCTGGACATGTTTGTGACGCCAGCTAAGAGCTGCCTGCCCGCTACACCCTACACAACTATAACCATAACATCCGCAACAACAACAGCAAAAACTATAAAGGCAAAACTTGGCAGCACTTTTCTATTCTATTCTCTGCTGTGCTTTGCTTTGCTTTGCTTTTGCCTTTTTGCTGAACCCATTGCGGCCGACAGCCGGCAGCAAAACAACTCCCACCAGGCATTGTCAGACATTCCTTATGCCTATAAACAGTCAGCCAAAAGTCAGTTAAAAGGGGTATGCACGACTGCGGAAAGCCGACCTTAAGATCAAATCGATATTCTAGTAGAGTATATGTGATTATTGGGTGGAAAATTTATTAAGGACATAAATCGGTTTGAAAAACGTATCATTAACAGAGAATTGCGGACCCCGATACGAAATTACAATTAATAAATAATAAATAATAAATATTAATCACTGACCTAAAAAGTTTGCGAGATATCTAAAAGTCTCGCCGTGCCACGTTCCAATGATTTTTTTGTATTTTTTGTTTTGTGTTTTCTGCTGTTTTTTTATTTATTCGTCTCGTTCTAACTTTGATAAAGTGCATTTAAGTTAATTTTTTAGTCATGCAATGACTTCACAAAGAGACAACAAAATACCTAAAACGATATGCTATCCCGCTCGCACAGTTCAATGCTCCTTTTCGGGACTGCGATTATATTTAAATGCCGGCAAGCCATCAAACATTGTCAAATAAACCAAATACATCAAGACAAACACAAGCACATTTAGTTTTCATGTAGAACAAGTTAGAACATTCCAAAAATATTGATAATTTCTATGAAATGGTATGGTATAAAACTCGAGCTCCGACTTATATACAAACAAATATTCTGAAGTACATATTTACATATATTACTTATATCAATCGCTTTTAATTAGATATAAAAGAGAACTTCTGTTGCGTCTACCTTAAGATATATGTAGGTATGACAAAGGTACCATCGAAACCTGATTATTGTCATATGGCTTTAAGCACGAGTTAGTTAAGTACTTGTCAAGCATATATGCTTTATGCGGCACATGCATCCAAAATTGTGTTCATGCCATAGCAAAATATGCTTTTATCTTGAATAGAGTTTTGAGCGTTGCGCATGGCGAAGCCGTTCTACTTGCAGCCACTTTAGCTGTGGACCACTTGGCCCAAAATTTGTGGACTAAGCCAGCAGTAGCAGTTCACTCAAGTGGGCCAAAACAGCAACAATGAAAACAACTATAACAACGTTAACAACAAACGATGGCTAAATTGAATTCAGCAGCTTTTATCAGACACTGAAGTGAACTGCAGCCAACAATTTACCGAAATGCAATGAAAATCAAAATCACAAAAAAGGAAAAAATGGTAAGATAACCTTCAACTGGGTAAAATGAACGAGGAAATCATTAAAAAAAAAAATAAACAAACTTAAGATTTTTACATGTGGCCCATTTGGCAATATCAATAAATATTGTAAGCGAATTTAATTTAGGTCAAATTTGCGAACAATAAATTTTAAAATTGAGCTGCTTGTTAGCAATTTTGTTCAACTTTTTCATTGTGTATATATCATTGAACTGGGTTAAAGGGTTCGAAATTTAATACGGTACAAATAAAAAGTGTTAAGGACAAGCGTAGGAAAAATGTTGTTAAATAATTGCTGATGAAAAGCAATGAAAAATCCTTCCCCTTCCGTTTACATCTTGGCCAAACAATAAACTAATTGATAAAAGTAAAAGTGCGTTATTAAGGCAATTAAGTAAATTGGAGACTGCACTGGGCTAACAAACTGGCCTATATGTCATACATATGTATGGCACATGTTTGAGTGTTAAACTGCAGAAAAATCAAGTTGTTTTCATGGTGTCTGCATGTGTGGGTGTGAATCCAATGAAACGACAGATATTAATGATGGATTGCTTATGGGTACTTGTGTATACATATTATATATAAATATGTGTGTGTGTATCGAAATCCTGTCAAGCATTTGGTGTCAGCCTGTTAACAACTAACATATACACATGTCCATGTCGAATTTTTGCATTCATTAAAGCAATTTATATGCACATCTGTCTCTCTTTGTGTCTACATCCCTATCTTTATTTTGTATTTCTGTGCCTATATCTAGTGCAGGCTCTCACTCCTGCTCAGCAGTGGCTGTGCCACTTGCACTATTCCCTAATTGCATAGTTTCACACACACATACACATACATTTGTATACACACTCACACACACTTGACCTTTCGCCTACAAGTACGGCCTGTCGCATAAATAATTGAAGTAACAGTGTTTAGGAGCATGTAATGCCTAAAAAAAAGACCGAGGCCATTTATCACACTATCAGAGTTTTTACATTTTACATTGGCTCTGTGCGTGTATATACATTTGTAATGTAATTGTATGTGTGTCCGCCTCACTCGTAAAACCTTGGCTTAAACAGGAGACGAGACATCGCAATGTTAGCACACAAGCTCATCAAATTTGCATATTGGCTGTCTAAAAACATAAAATGAAAAAAAAGTTTTGTAAAAAAATTCTATATTCAAAATATATATCGACTAATAGTTACCGCGTTCTCAACTTTTAAATATATATGAAATCGATTAAAGCACAGGTTCTACTTTTACACACTTAAATAAGTAAGCAAGTAGATCGAATGAAGGAATCTTCTGCCAGTCACAGGCATTTGCACAATTTCATAATACCCCTTTTATCCATTTTGAATGGGTAGCAGACATGACAGTAGTCGGCATGACCTTGAATGCCGACAGCATCCAGTATAACTGGCAGGGCAAAGTTCTGTATAGTTTCTCAATTAGCAAGGCTATGGCGGAATAAAATATGGATATTAACAATAAAAACATGCTCTTAAAACAAGTGATTCATTTTAGCTCAAAAACGAAACTTTTTATAGAAATTAATGCTGTGATTTTGGCAGTTTTAATAAAGTTAAATAAAAGAAAACAGAAAACTGTCAGAATAATGTGCACATAAGAGTTTAAGATTGTATTATTAGTAGAAAAACAATATTTTCACGTAATTTTTGGGTTCGTAAGTTTCTTACAATTGCTGTACAAAGTCGTAACATAAATTTAAAATCTTATAGCTAAAATTGCTTGTTTGCTAACTAAAACTTTTCGATTACTTCCAGACAGTGACGTCAACTAAAATAACAAGCACTGACAAGCATCTAGCTGGTTATCTTCCTATCAATGAAAAACGTTTGCGTTTGGAATTTTAGTCCAAAATTTGAAATAAATTTATATAAAATCTGACAAGACGCCAATTATCAAATAGTAGTCGCCGAAATCGACGGGGATATACAGACCAGGGCTTACAAATATATAAGTAAATTCTGGCTGCTACACAGATTTCCACAATGACAAAATACTCTTTTTTATCCATTTCTGAATAGAGGGTAAAAAAAAGAATAATTTTTGGTTACCCGCCAGGCGTTGTGGCGTTGGTCACAGCTATAACAATAACAAAGGCCGTGGGTCGGATTCCCGACAGATTTATTTAATTCGTCGCTGTTGTTGTCAAAAACACACACTCAAAGTGCACTGACACCACATCTTTCTACACATTTGTTATACTCCACTTAAATTTTCTTCTTTTTTTTGTTGTTTGTTTCGACTTTGGCTTTATGTATATTAAATCAACGCATTTTTCTGTATTTGACAAAGGCAAGCTCAAAGCGTTCGATTCACGATTACCGATGAGCAATTAGGAAACTTGACCACTCTAAAATTGATTTACCCGGCGAATCAGGTGTAGTCAATCAGTGGCCACAACACAACAGCAACAGCAACAGCAACTCTCGAATCCTTTGACTGAACTTTGACTGTGATGTGTGGCGTATGCGTAATGTTTTTGTTATACTCTCGACCCCTCACCATTTATCAACATTCACATCATCGGCTACAACGATTTCACATGCAAATAGATCTAAATGTCAATCATTCACCACCAGCAGCCACATGTGGCATATACTGCAGCGGTCTGCCTGCAGTTCCCTATGACATTAAAGAGACAATTCCGAGTCGGACAGTGCGCCGCAGAACTTAAACCACATTGTCTTTTCCCAAAAGTAGACTCACCAGATTTAATGCTTGAATAAATAAATGGATATTACTTGGCTCTAAGTAATTGAGATTTGAGGTTACCTTTCAGGCCATATTAACATATTATCTACACATTTCGGTAGTGACAATTTTGAAATGCTATTTCAATAGAAGGTCAAAGCATATTTCCTAGAACAAGGATAAAGCATATTTCGTAGAATTTTCAGGTACTGTACACATACAAGTGGCAATCTATCTATGTTCAGCGAGAGTTGCTTATAAAGTTGCTAGCTTCTGATTGTAAAATCAATTACTGAAGCATTCATTGAGAATATATTTCTATATACTAGTATATAGTATTACTAGTACTAGCTTCCGGATGGCTCTTCATTTAGCAGTAAAAGCTCTATGATATCAAAATGCATTTATTTGAAACTAATAAACTTGCTCGGCAGCGATTTCAAATTGTACATCGATGCATATCAAAGGATTGGGCCACAGTCGGTTTCTAATTAAGCCAATAAGCAATGTGTGGACTAGGGACGACGGATGGGATGGGTGTCCTGCAGGCATGCCACAAGGCGCACAAGTGCCAAATTGGTTGGGCGTCTACTTTAGTTATTACGACCAGCAGTTGCTGCAATGGGAGGGGTGAACAACACTTGGATACACTGGCAGTTGCTATGGACTGTTAAAGACTCATAACTGGGTTGACAATGCCGGTGCTTCTACTGCCGCTTCTGCTACTGCTTATGCTTCTGCTTCTACTGTTGTTGCTTTAATGTTGAGCACATAAGGCACATACGCCACTTGGACATGAATAGGCCATGTGAATATGTTGTTTAGTTTGGGTGTTGCCCAAAATGGTACCAAGTGTTAGTCGAAAAGACCGCCACGACAACGTTGTCCCACATTATTGTTAGCGTCTTTTTGGGGGGGGAACGGCTACGGATTGGGTGCCGAAAATATTTAGTAAACATTTTTTGGGGCTTCACACAATGACAAATACAATGCCAACACAGAAAGCATAACAACGCCAACTAACTAACAACTAACTGCAATCAGTTAACTTGCCCGACCAAACTCAACTCAAATATAACAACAAACATACATAAAAAAAAAACCAACAATACCAGCAAAATAAAAAATCAAAATAATAATAGAAGTTGAGCTGACTTGGCAACGACGTATCCTCTGATATATGAAATTGTTGCTCCTCTTGCAACTATATGCTACTATAGTAGTTCGATGTTTATATTTGTTACGAACATAAATACCAAGAACTTGGTAAACAAAACAGGTTTTCATAAAGGAACTGTAAATACTGCGAAATAAAGAAATATTTTATGTAGCCGGACATTTTTTCTTCACGAAATGGCCCAAAGACCATTGCAACTCGGCCATCTGCTTTTGGCTCCAAACTTCAGAGAAGATGCCGACAAGTCAATAAACAAGAAGAACACTCAACTAGAAGCTAAGCTGGTTGTACTGAATGAACAATGGATCTGTAGTTGTACAGATTAAGCCAATATTATTTGTGTCGGCACAGCTGTAGAAAAGTTTTTGCACAAAGTTTTGCCAGCCAATTTATGGCAGGATATTTACATTAGTTTTGGAACTTTCCTTTCCAGCTCGAACTAAATACCTAAGTATTTTCACTATGAACCACAAAATATTTTCTAAAATAAAGTATTTAAAAATATTAAGGCTGGTTACAACTTGGTTTCAATCCAACTGCTGATAGGCGACATTTATTGAATATTAATAATGAACCTAAACGAAAACTCAACTGACATATTGTGAAATTATTTGCCAATAAGCTTTCATGTCTCGTTTCCTGATTCTCAAATCAAACATATGATTGAAATTCTTTTTTTTTTCTGTTTATATTTGAGCGGATGCAATGGAAATTGTGAATCAAATTGGTCCGACAATATTACATTTCATTGAACATTGAACACCCTCCAAGGACACTACTCTCAATTCGTTTTGCTGTACAGTGACAGAAAAGAAACATATAAAACCGAACTGTTGACAGATGTTTTTGTTTGTTGTGCAGAGTAAACTAAAGTTGGCTCTTATTAAATCCCTATATATATGTATGTCTATTTACAAGTGCCAGTTATTATATTATATTAATAGTATCAGAACTTATTTAAGAAGAAACCAACTGAAAACATTCACGCATAAATGAATCGAATTAAATGTATTGCGCAGAAGGTTATGAATGCATTATGCATTATGAATTCATAGTCGAAGTTTGCCTTTTAATTGATTTGCGTGCCAGAAAATCGAAAGATTAGGAATTGCTGTTGAGTAGTTCTAATAACATTAGCACTATCAATGACCACAATCTATGTGCTATCCAAAAACAACATTGCCTTCCACTTAAACTGACAGAGGACTGACCGATCTATGCGCTCGGCTTCCGATACATATTGAAGTATATAATATATATATATATATATATCTATATATGAAAATATGTTTTGCCTCTAATATATCAATTTAGATGAAGCGAGAACAACGTTAATTATCGCTGCCACATATTTTGATTGATGCATTCAGGCAATAAAAATAAACAACAATGGAGAAAAATAACAATAATGGAAAATTAGTGCACTGTTACAAATACCATATTATGTATTATCTATGAAATTGCGTGCTGCATTTGCAGGTTATTTTTCTATTTCTATCAAATGAGTTTGTTTTGTGTGCACGAATATGAAATGTTCTTTGTTCTTTGGTTTTTATATATTTATTTTTATAGAAATTATAGAACGAAGGCAACTTTTGGGATAATAAATAGTTTAGGTATTCTAATTGTGTTTCTACAATTTAAATCTATTTAAATTTGCTTCGTTATTTCCTAAAACAAATCAAAATCAAGCAAAAGTTGTCTCGGATTATTTATATATATTATTTATATTCTAATTGAATAACGAGAGCTGTGAAAGTTAGTCACAGCTGACAGCGCCAGTGCCTCCTGCAGTGTAGTGTATCGCATTCGGTTAGGGTGTGCAGAGTCGGTGGACTCGCTTCACTGCACAGCAGGCACTTGAACATTTTCGGCAACCAATTGTTGCACGCATGCATGGATCGCGCAACAAGCCAAACGAGCACTCAAAGACGCCAACGGATCTGTGCTCCGAGTGCACCACAACCTGATCATGATATGGATTCATCCTGTCCTGGCCCTGGGCATACGAATGCGATAGATTCTGATTGAAATAGAAGCCAAATATTCATATAGCCAAATATTCACTTGCTATATATATATATGATATATGCTGTATATATATATATATATATATATATATATTAAGCGAAACACAATTTGCAATCAAATACACTGCATGTGTTTATACACCTCGCCACGCACCTTACACGTACAAACATATTTCGACGGCACCACTCTCCCAGCCAATCACACGCCCCTGCCCCTGCCCCTGTCCCTGCCCCTGCCCCGCCCGCTTGTACGGCTACAACTGCTCAGCTCCATTGTCATGGCAGCGCTTAGGGACGGTCGCCAGCAGGACGGAACAAGCCAAAATTTGTGTTTTGTTTTGGAATATTCTTTCACGGTGTGTGTGTGTGTGCTTGTATGTGTGTGTGTGTGTGTGTATACTTTTATTGGATTTTATTCTTATATTGTTAAGAGTGAACGTAAAAAATTGAAATTGAATATTTAATGTGCATTTTTAGCAAAGAACTCATATTAAAAACAATTGAGAGCGCTGCAATCGAACTTAAGTGACCGCTTAATACTCTGGTATCTAATAATAATAATAACACGAATAGATAATAACATATAGAGAAATTTAATTTTTATTTATTTATTTGCCAATTTCCATTTGCACATCAATTTACGGGGTGTTATTGAACTACTGCCAGCCATGCCAACCAAGTATATTTTCAAATTTGCAAATCGAAATCGAAATCGAAACATTCAATGCCGAAGGATAGGCGGACAGGACAAACAGGCTATTGGACTTAGGGCATAAAAGGAGACAAATATATTTGTATGTATATATATATATATATATTTCAGAGGCTGTAATACGTGATAAGCTATGTTAAGCTTTAGATGGTATTGCGGTTAACAGAGCTGCCCGAGGGTTACTCAAGTATCCACAAACCGAATGCATTCGTTGCGAACGTATTTATGCGTATAATACCCACACTTAAAATGCTGCATGCCGGGTATGCTTGGCTTGGTGGATATATTGCTTAGTCTATTCCTATTCGTAAATATTGCTCATATTTTTTTTTTTTTTTTTTGCCATATTAAAGTTTAGACTTGTTTGTTGCTTTATTATTTAGCTAGAGATCTTGAGCATACAACATTTAGATGGATTTGGCTTATAATTGCTTTTAGTCATTGATGCCCAGATCAAAATTGGGTATATAATATGGTCAGACGTCGTTGAGAGCAGGTGAAGTGCGGGCTGATTTGATTCTGTATAGCTGTATTTAATGGCCAAGCTGTCCAGAGTCTGACCAATGAGTCGCTTATTGTTGGCCGATAACAGACACGCAATCCGCTCAAAAACCACATGAAATTGATGGCATTGCAGCCGCACTATGCTATGCTAGATGGTGAATAGGATGGAAAATAGTTCAACCATACTGTGATTCAATGGAAAGCTGGACATTCAATTGGAAGCAGCTGTTATTAGTTAGCGTTTTAAGCAAACGCGTTCGAGCTATTAGGCACACATGTTCATAATATTGATAATTTGATAGGCAGTGGTCTCTCTCTCTCTCTCTCTCTTTCTCTCTCTCTCTCTCTCTGTGTGTGTGTGTCATTTATAATGCGACATTGGCAACTGCCCGCTGTGCCTCACGCGAATGCCACAGGCATATTTTCAGCAGCGAGCTAAGCTTGACAATTTCAATCAAGAAACAAGCGAGTACTTTGGAGTCGCACACAACCAACTGCGTCATACTCTAAATAACATGATTTTACAAAATATACATTTACATATATTATGTTTATATATAAATACAAAATCCAGCTAATTTTGTTTGGTGACTTTCAGTTTCGTTGGCCAATCAATTTAATACAAGAATACAAACACTTCATTCATTATCCCTTCTAATTGAGTGTCCACCAATTTTGCAACTAATTGTTGTTGATATTATCTTTTCATTAAATGTTAGTTTGTCGAGCAAATTTGTGCAGTTAAGTTAAAGATAAACCAAAAACAAAATGACAATAAATAGATGCAAGATAGTAAAATTAACAAATAAACTGCTGACAAACGCGAAGATCGATTTCCCTTTGTTTCACTGACTATGAACTTTCTTACGTGATTTTATCTGAGTGCATCACTTTAATAACTGCGATTAACAAAATGGCACGTGCATCCTGCACCCAATAAAATATCGAAAAACTTTTTGTGCCAAATTGCGGCACAAATTACTGCCACGTATGTATTACACACATACAGCACATACAACACATACGCTACAACACACTTCTGCCTGTAAATGTCAAATCAAAGATCGCCTTCTCCTTGTCCTTTCTCTCACTTTGCACTTTGCACCTTTCTCACTTGATTTACGTGTATTTCGGTAGTCCTGCGCCAAAAGCGATGCTGAATATTTTTTTGTGAAGCACTTTAAACGCTGCGATTAACAGAAAGACACGTACAGAATGCACACTCCTTACACACACACACACATGCACACCCATTCTACGTAGGTAAGGACACGCGCGCATTTCGGTTAGCAAGGCAAGGCAGGACTGCAAAAGCTGCTAGCCGAGCTAATGCCGCCGGCGTCTTAGCGAGGGCTCTGCAAACAGTTTCTCTGTTGCCAAATTGCTTATGAAGAATTAAATTATTTAGCTTATTGCAGCTATTTGTGTAGTTTAGACAAGCTCATAAAATACAAATATCCATTAATTCTAGAATTTTTTTTTGCGTTTTGAAGAAATACTGAATAAGCCGATTAACATTTTTTGATTTTTCCGAACTATATAATATTGCTGCAATCAGAACGATCGGTGAAAAGTTCAGTTGTTCAATAAAAACGTTTGGCTTTTACTGATATTTTGATCCGCAATAATAGCATTTTATATGTACTCATTTTATATGTCCTCAAAAAAAATTTAAAAGTTTCTATTAAACAAAATTTGCCACAAATAGTTTTTAAGCTGCCCCATTAAGTATCGTTTGCCTGCCAATGAACGCTCATGTTGTCAACGGTATTCTTGTGATGCTGTTGTTGTTGCCGACACATGCGGCGTATACGTGTTTGCCAACTAGTGGAAAGGTGCTTCCAGCAGGGCAGAATCATATTTCATAATAGTTACCATAAATTGTGGTTAAAACTTGTAATTATAGCAGACAGATTCCGAATTCAAGTCTTGCGACATGTTTTGATCATGCCAAAGTGCAAATTGAAACAAAAGATAGCTCAAGGCCCAAAGCAATGTCCCTATTTCCATAGAAATTGAGCATGTATCAGAAAACAATTAAAAACACTTAACAAAAATGTACAGCAAATATGCCCCAAGCTATAACGCATATTTTTATGGAACATTAGAAGCCTAGGCTTCAAGGCTTTTTTTATACAAAAAAAAAGGAAGCAAATCGAAAACTCTGCACACACATACACACTTGGACTATCAAAATATTTTTGAAAAAAAAAAAAACAGAAATACTTCCTAAATTTTTTGCCCCATTCATCAAAAAAGTATTTAGTTTATAATTTCAAAATAAAAATAAAAATAATGCAAAAGGACTTACCTTTGCAAAAGTGTTCTGAGAACGACGCACTTTTCAGTCGTTCGAGTCCAATGAGAATTTTGTGCACATTTTGTGCGTAAACAATCAAAAAATTCTTACACCGAAAAATAAATAATAATAGAACACAAGAAAAACACCGAATGTTGTGCAAACAAAAAGTAACGCCGAATAATGCTTTTAATTTATCGCCAAATATGTCAAAAGTTTATAATTTTTTCTAAATTCTAATGCGTTTGATTTTACCGAGAATTTTGATTTTTTTAGTTAGGATTTTTCAGCACTGCACTTGCACTAGCAAAAAATAAAAATAAATACTGATAGCAATGATGTTCGTGTGCAACATGAGCGTTTTTAACAATGTTATGAATTTTGAAGAGTTGAGAGGGAGAGTTTTGAATGTTGAGCGTTTTGATTCAACACACTTTGGCTGTTTTGGTCTGATTCTGGCTCTGGTTCCACTCAGCTGCTGCACAACACGCCCTGTCGAGCGTTCAAATGAAACTGATGCGATAGCACATCAGCGTCAGGAATATAAAAAGGCATCGAGCGCTATAAAAACGGCATACAAAAAGAGAGAGAGAGAGAGCGCAAGCGACAAGCGAGCGAACGCACGAGGCGAACAAGGCGAACGAGGCGAGTGAGCGCAACACATGCATGGCTATGGCTACTAACAAGCCCGGCGACGCCAGCATGCCAGAGTCGCAGCAGAGCACACGAAGCACAGCAAACACCTGTAAGCACTCGTCGGCATTCGGCGTTCGGCATTCGGTAATCGGCATTTGGCGGCATCCATTGAAACAATGATGCCGGCACAGCTGAATATTTCTTTTTAAATACAGAAAGAGAGAGAGAGAGAGAGTTAGATACAGAGAGAGAGAGAAAGAGAGAGGACAAGAGAGAGAGAGAGAGAGAGAGAGAGAGCGCTAGGCGCGGTAGGAAACTCAACAGTTGGCACATTAGACTGACTGCTACTTGTTGTTGCTGATTGCTGTTTTGCCATAAACTTTATGGCAAACTCATTTATTGCAGAATCATTTACGCACACAAATAAGAAGAAAAAAGTAGCCTACATTTTTTTATTTGCCTTGCTTAAGCGCCTCCTCGTGCAGCAGTTCATCCAAGCGACGCAGCTGAACGGGACTCCGCGAGAGCACATTCACCACCGTCTTGGCCAGCATCCTCCGGAGCAATCCATTGCGTTGCAACACACGACGCACCTTGCGTGCAAACTGCCTGTTTGGGTTGACAGGCGCGCTCGGCTTTTTGGTCGGCCAGCCCACTCGCTCAACCACCAGCTGCTCCTCAGAGTTGCTTGACAACAACTCTTCATCCTCGCTGTCGTATTCGAAGCTATCGGATTGTGCAGCGATCGAATTGGCGACGAGCAGGGCCCAACAACAGCAGGACAACAGCAGCAGCAATAATTGGCAACGCATTCTACAAACTCTTCCGTACTATTTGTTCTGTGCCGTTCCAGTCAAAGTCGCTGCTACTTATAGTCGAAGTCACGACAATCAAGCAGTCTGGCTGACTGGCAGTCGACCCATGCATATGCTTCAGATAAGCACTAATTATTTGCAACTATTTTAATTAACAATACACGATTCCTTATGGGCCCCTCGCCAGTGTCATACGCATCGTGCTCAACAGTTCCGGCAACAGCGTCACATTTTTATCCACACAGTTCAGCGAGCAGCGCCACATGCATTGTCATCGCCATCGGCAATCGGCCACTGTTCATGCAATGCTCCAGCTGTGACTTGAACTCGGCCAGCTCCTGCTGCACATAGCAGCGGCACGCATCAGCGATCCAAACAACGTGCAGCATCGTGTGGCGCATCCGTCAACATCAACGTCAGCTGCTGTTTGAGCAGATGATCGACGGCGTAAATCAATGCATTTTGTCAATGAGATGTGTAAAAAGTATTTTTATACAAATCGAGTGTCAAATACTTGAGTCAATATAACTGAGTGCTTTATGGCTAAACTGATTCAGTGTCAGTTTTCATTTACACCCTGGAATCGAAGCTTAAACAAGGGTAGATTACTGACAACACTTTGCAATGATTGACACCCGCCTGATCCACAACTATCTCACTTCTATCCGCTTTTGGTTATATTATACCATGCACTGTTCTACATGGGTTTTTTTTCGATAGATAAATTGGCTTAATTTCAAAAGTTGTTAAGCATTTTGCAACAACATCGGCTGCAATGGGTAGTGAATGGGAGCATAATAAATAGAATAGTCCAGTTTAGCATTCAATTATTTATTTTAAGTGCACTTCCGTTAAGCCGTTAAGCTGTCATTTTGTGCGTTTAACATCGTTTACCAATTTGCCGTTAAATGCAATTGACCTTTTTTCCTACCTGCGGAGTGGTGGGCATAAAAAATAAGCTTTGAAATTGCTTTTCAAACGATTGCAATTGTCTAAAACGTCAGAAATGTTCAATTGGATTGCCCACATTCATTATTTGCCATAAAGTAATTATATGTTTTGGGTTAACAGCTGCGCAACAGTGATACGCTGTCCTAACGGGTACAAAAGATTTATATATGCTCCCAATTGATAAACGACAATTCAATTAAGTACACACACACACATACATATATATATACACACAGACATTCTTACATACATCAATTGTGGCATACTTTGAGGGGCTGCGAGCAGCTAAAAAATTGCCAGCAAGAAATAGACTCAAAGCATGCGACTTATCCGACTCAGACATACACTACAATCGAGAGGAAACCATTTCAAATCGCTTGTGGGAGAATATTTTGAATAGAATTCATTCACTAATAAATATTTGATCAAACAAAACGGATTTGACGCCTTAACGGAATTCATGCATAAAAATAAAGCACATTTTGGACATTTTCAAGGAACTTATATTTAAAGGCTTCAGAATTCAACAGCTAACAAATGATGGATAAACAAAATATATTATTTAAAGTCCTTTATTGACGTTAAATTGACCTACTTTCGTCATAGGCCCCTTAAATGCTAGCTCACTCACAACGCGGTTTGGGGCTAATGGCACAATGACCAAGTCATGTATATAGAATTGTCTGATTGACTGACTGACTGACTGACTGAATGACCGAATGACTGACTGACTGACTGACTGACTGACTGACTGACTGTCTGTCTGTCTGTTTGATTGTCTATTTGTCAAATTGCTATCAATAGGCAATCAATGCGTGGCTGAGGCAACCACATCGAGCAACAGATAGAGAGTGTGAAAGCAGATAGCGAGTGTGTGTGTGTGTGTGTGTGTGTGTGTGTGTGTGTGTGTGTGTGTGTGTGTGTGTGTGTGTGTGTGTGTGTGTGTGTGTGTGTGTGTGGGAGATAGGGTTTTTGTTGAGCGTGTCAGTTGAGTAGTTTAAAAATGTGGCAATAAAAGGGCGGCAAAGAAGGCAACGGTGTTGTCTAACAAAATGTTTTCACATTATTCAAATGAAATGCTTTTTATTGTCTGCCCATAACAAACAGCACCAACAGCACCAACAGCACCAACAACAACAATAGCAACAAGACCAACAACAGCAACAACAATCATGCTGATAATAATAAAAACAATAAAAAGCAAGCAAATCAACTTGAAACAAAAAGCAGAACGAACAAGAATAAAAGGGGCAGCTTCTAAAAGTACATATATCTATTATATATATATATATGATATATATATGTATAGATAGAGAGAAATAGATAGAAGGGGTGAGGAAATAGAAAAAATATTACCTGCATTCATAGAAGACAATGAATCATTTTGCTCTTTGTCTCAAATATTGTGTGTGGGCATTGAATGAAATAGGATATAAAAAGCTGAGGGTTCCGAGTAGGAATGGGGCATGCCGATGCGGATGCGGATTTGGATGTGGATGTGGATGTGGCGTTGCACAAAAGGAATTTCAATAAAATTGCGCGGCATTTGACAGGACAAAGTATGAAATGTGCAGGGTTTGGATGTGTTTGGCTAACAAACGATAAAGGCAGTTTCAATTTTCATTAAGCTGCTTCGGTAAAAGGCTCACACAAAAATAGACTACACACACACACACACACACACAACTATCAACTATCAGCTGCATTTTGTGCCAAAAGAAGGCAGAACGGGGCGGGGCAACTGCTGAGAACAAACAATGCAGAAATGTTGTGCGCTTATCGGCAACTTTCCAAAGGCAAAGTGTGTGCGAGTGTGCAAGTGTGGCCCATAAAACGTTGGACAAACAAAAAGCGCTTAGTGTTTCCAGCTAGAGTGAGAGTCAGAGAGAGAGAGTCAGAAAGAGAGAGAGAGAGAGAGAAACAGTGATTGAAAGGTGGATGGAACAGAAAGAATGAGAATTAGCAATGCATTGCCAGACGTGAAATAGGCTCAAAGAAAAGTGCAAAAAAAGCGTTAAAAAATTAATAAAAAAATAATAATAATAATTAAAAAAAAAATGAAAAGTGATCTTATTTCTTATGGTCAGCACAGATATTTATTATGTATAAATATATATATATATATATATATATAACGTAACTTATTTGTTTTTCTAAACGATCTTGATGAAATTTGGGCAGTGGATCAAACACTTTTCGTTGTATAATATATACCAATTAGATGCCTCTGCCTTGTATTGCTATCGGAAATCGAAATTAATCGATATTTGCGAATCGCAGGCACTTATCGATAGCATGTAATAAACTTGATCTGCGTGGGGTATACGAGAACTTAAATTTCAGTTCGTTAAGTCTCTGACAACTACATATTCACTTGGACAGACGTTGGCTATATCGACTAGGCTATTGATCCTGATTAAGAATATATATACTTTTCAGGATCAGATATGCTTCTTTCCACCTATAACATAGATTTGCACGAAGCCGTTATACCCTTTTATACGTTGCCAATGGATCCAGATCCAGGGTATAAAAAGACTTCGCATGCAGATGAAAAGATTCGATTAAAATTATCGGTCCTATCGATCCTACTGCCATCAATCGATTTCTTTACGAAGAATACTCATCTTCGAGTTCTTTGATTACGCTTATCTGCAAATGCTTGAAATGGAATTAAATTTTGTTTATTTTTTTTTATTGAACCCAAAGCATAGAAAACATAGAAGTTCGAACTAGTTCATTTATTCAATTAAGAACAAAACTATTTGCAGTTGAATTTAGCTTAATTATATTATTTTATTGACTTTTTAAAATCGGTTTAGGAAGGGTGTATCCAGAGTTAAGCTTAACATCGTTTCATTCATTATAATCTAGAAAGTGTGAAAGTTTCCGATGGTTTCTGTTTTTATTTTCCGATTCTACATTAACATTTGCTGGCATGTAGCAAGTTAAGTTATAACTATACTATTGACAAATTGTGCATAGAGAACCTATTAAAATAAGTACGTATCTGCCACACGTTTTTGAGTGGTTCGTTGTGGAGGCAGCGACACAAAAACGGCGTATGCAAAATTAAATACACAGATACTTTGCCCTAATAGCACTTGACGTTAAGAAGCATTTTGGTTGCCATTCCCCGCAGATTCATAAGGCATTCATTCCATCGTATAAAATAACAGCAGACTGCAAAGCAGTCAGAAGCAAGAAGCAAATATGTGATATGAGCCATGACGTTGCCGAGCGCTGAATGCGGTGATGAGATAGGGGATTGGGGGAGGGGTTGGTCGTGTAGGTGTGTTGGCCCAGTCAATGGCCCAGAAGCAAAAGCAGCATCAGCAGCATCAGCAGCACCAGCATCAGCAGCAGCAGTTGAAAGTAAGCCTAGGCCTACTTTACACATGTGTATGTATTTATATACGATTGCCTTGGAGTCAGTTGCCTCAAAGTGACAAGTCAAGCAGAGCTAAAGCCAGAGCGTCGGCCCAAGCAAGGACATGCCATAAGGATTGGCCCAAGCAATGATTTCGACAGCGACTGCGGCTTGAGTGATATGTTAATTTGGCCTAAACTACACAGCGGTGCATGCTGCGACCTTTGCCAGTAGAAATCCCCAAGCACAAAAAAAAATAAAGATACAAAAAAAAAAACAACGTCAAGAATGCTTTAGCTGTGAAACGAACGACTAGCATATACCCTGGAACGAATAATAATACACTTTTTATGGAGTATCGGCTGTCGTTGACTTGGAAACAACTTTCATAATCGATATTTATCGATATTAGAAAAAGGGTGTCGGTTATCGTTCAAATAAAGACAAACTCATCAAAAACAAATGTGATGTTTCTTGCATATCCTGTAGTCCCTGAGACAAACGTTTGCCGATCAATAATATTTATATAGGCTTTCGAGGTCGCAGATGCATCCCTCTGCTTGTTACATACATTTTGCACACCTTCGAGATACCCTTTTTTTAAAAACCTTTTGGTATAAAGTGTTACATGTTCGTCAGTTAGCGCTGGATTTCAATATGCCACCGCTTCACATACTTTCTTTTTGTTGCCGGTGTTTTTATTGTGTCTTCAATTCCTTTTTTTTTGCTTCTCTTTTTCTTTTTTTTGGTTGTTGCCATAATGAAATTTGTGACCCAGTCACATTGACACGTGCGTGCTGCCGTGTCAGCCCCCCACCTCCCCCACCGCTTTGGCGCTCATTTTGGAGCTGTTGTTGTCAAATTTAATGCGGTTTTGTTATTTATTAGATTTACACAAATGGTATTTTGCTGGGCTAGCGGACGAAAGCCCAGGACTTGACTATTCAAACGTTTCCGGAGTCCGTCCTCTGCTTTGTGGCCTTGTCGCCTCTAATGCGCTAAGTGCTCAGAGGCCAACTCTATCGCCTACTCTGCCACAACCACAAGCACAACCACTACTGTAAGAAAAAATGGCAGGGAAGGAAGATGAAAATTATTGAAAACTCATTTAAATGTCAGCAGCACAGCGCAGCGCACACAACTGACGCAACATGTCGTATACGCGTTTATTAAATATTTAATGCGCTTACATTTTTAATGCCAAAGTTGGCATGGGGCTGATTGGATTGAAACCCATCCCGGTATTTGTCAAAGACCTTTGATAGCGCGGCGAAATGCGGGCAGTGCACACCAAGTGGAACATGATAAATGAGCCAGTGAAATCGATACAGGAATATTAGTTTTAGTCATTTTGTTTAATTAATAAATGAGTTTTAACTTAACTTCACTTAACAAATCCATACACACCAATCACATTATCTGAATTAGTTGATTAGGCACTGATGGACAAGATGGACTGGCAATCATCTAATCAACAGGATAACTAAAACGTACCTGATTATTCTCAATATTCTTATTACATTATTTCTGCCAAGTGCACTTCGATAAGCTTGTATAATTTAGTGATTATCGAAGCATCCGATAACTACGGAAATGCGATAAACTAATTTGATCAAATGACTGAAATTACTTTTCTGAGTGCATTATTCTTAGTATCTGCTCCATAATTTAGACTCCACTTAACAACGTGCATCGTAACCTGATGTGGCGTTGCACGAGTTCTCTTCAATCACATTTGATGGCAGGTAGTACAAAAGCAATGTGCAAATGGCCTGGTTGGCACTAATTTGGAAGCATTACAACTACTGGTTGTCAGAAAAAAATAAGAGCCAAGATACAAACACAAGTGAGAAGCTTACAATCGGGCATAAGCGACTACAAAATACCCAACGACTGTCAAAATACAATACAAATTTGATGGTCGTGGCCCGATAACTTATAAACTTATATATCTTTGTGGCAGATGACACCTGCGGTATCCGAGTATAACAAACTATTGCAGCTAATCAAATGAGCTGAAAATAGCGAACCAGCAATAACAATAACAATGAGTACCCGGCAACCGGCACCCAGCAGCAAATGTATATATTTTGATTGCCTTTCGACAGTGAGCTGGTTATGTTGCGTGTGCAATTTAAATCCAATGGACAATAACAACAATAACAAACAGCTCGCTGAGAATATGAGCTGCGAAAAATTGGCCAACTTGAAAGAGAAACACACACAACAAAACCGAACATCTCTTCCATATTTTAAGCATAAAATCTGCATATATCCAAATATATATATATGTATATAAATATATATGTATATATATAAATGTATAAATTTAAATATATATTTTGGGATTTCTATGTGCGCTTGTACTCAAATTTGGTGTGTGAATTGTGAGCTGGTATTCTATTTGGTAGTATCATGTTTGCTGCTCATAAAATACCCACTCACGTTTTAATGTTAGTTATGCTTTTTGCCTTTTGCAGCAGAACAGTCAGTTTGTGAGTCATAGAAATGAAAATCAACGATTATGCAATAATATCAATTTCCCAAATATCAGCCGCACGTCCTTGGCCCACACAATTTATTGATATTGGCTGTAACACACAATTTTTACCGGCTTTAAGACGTCTTGAGGCAACCGGCGCGTTCTTTGCATTCTCAACGTCGTCAGCCAAATAAAAAAAGCAGAAAAAAACAAAAAAAAAAAACAGTCGCACCGACAACACGGCGAATGCGTAATACGAAGCTAGCCAAATGCCAGAGCTGAAAGTAGCAAACTTTTTTATACACTATATAAACAACGAATATGGTAATGAAATCAACTTAATTGAAAACACATTTCTTGATTCATTACTGACCAATATAAAATTCATGAAAAACTATAAATTTTCAAAGTCAACCAATAGTGAAAAGTAGAGAAGACATTAACAAAGAGTTTTGTTTTTTCAGTGTATTTATCAATTAATTATAATAATCATAAAATAAAATCAATATAATATACTCATCTGAAGAACATCGCCTAGCTAAAATACCCGTTTGTGTGAGCCGCAGGCGAAGAAAAGAAAATAATCAAACGATTTGCCTTTGAATTTGTATAGAATTTTATAAGGCGCATAGGGCCCTCCCTCCCCACCCACGCCGCGATTCCTCGCCGCCTCTCAGACCCAACATACCCAACTCAACCCAACACCATTTTGGTCCCCTTAATCCGACATTTTTCTGCTTACAATCCCAGCTGCCTTTTTCGCTTTCGTATTATGAGTTGTTATTGTTATTTTGTGAAGAGGGAAATATGATTACAATGGTAGACACAACGCCGTGCCAGGTGGGAAGGTTGTCACAAATGTTGCCTTGTCTGTGCTTCAATATATGTATATTCAACATATATACACCATACATGTACACCACATACATATCTATATATCTATAGACAAACATTAATGTTACAAATATTGCACACCTCTATTACAAAATGGGTAATCTAAATCTAAATTAAATAATTGATTTTTGCAACCGAAGTGAATCAAAAAGTAAGCCATAAATATATAATATATATAAATGATATATCTGTCAGAGTATTTAAGGTTCGACTTGGCACACTTGATAAATATTCATGTATTATGATTATTTATATATATATATATATTCGGTTTCTAGTTGTCATTTACAGTTCGAGTTTAGAATTACTTGGGATTAAAAGTTTGAAGTTTCAATTTGCACAATACTTAATTAAATTCAATTGTAATTATTACACTTCCTGTTGCTGTTGCATACCTGCTGCGGTGTTGGGTATACAAAAGCAACCACAAAATGTGTCAGTTCAAATATTTGGCATTAAGTTCAAAGTTCAATTTACCGACTTTTTGCATATTGTATAATAAGCCAAATGATGTGTTGATAAAAATGTTTTTGTGTAGTACTCACGTATCGCTAAAACGAAACAAAGAACAGAAATATTTAATTATTATTTCAATTATTTATCAAAATTGTTTTACAGATGTTTACAAATATAACATTCAATCCAATGCCAACTACTTTAAATCATATACATATCATTTATGAGACTTCAGATTTGATCAATTCTAATAAAAAATACTAAATTTCACATATTTTTTTGAAATTTGTTAAGTAAGTTAAAAATGATACTACAAATAATTAAGTACAATAGATAAACTAAAAATATAAACGGTTTTGTGCAGTACAATCATATAAATGATAGATTTAAGATGATGATATTATCGGAAATGCTTATTATTTATTATTATTTATGTCTTGCACAGGTTTTTTGCGCAAATTTAAAAGTTTTGTATACCCAATTGGGTAAGTCAATGGAACCATATATCTTGCCACTAAGCAGACAATAAATTTGAAAACTAGAGACACTTAACTCAAACCTGGAAGATTGCTAATGGAACAGCAAATGCATTCGCACAACTTTATGATACCTTTGGGCCAAAAAAAAAAAGCACAAATTTGAGCTTGCTTCAGGATGCTGAATGCTAACACGTTGTGGCCCAACGCTGTCACTCCTGTCCTGTTGCCTGTGCAGGCTTTAAATATTTTAAATTCACACACACACACACACACATACACACAAATACACATACATGCGCCAGCGAAAAACATTGCAAAGTATTTGCCTTGGTTTGCTAACAATTTCTAAGCGCATATTTACTTGACATTGTTGGCCCAGATATTTTTAAAGTTTTTGTCGCTGCTTATGGCATTTAGCTCATATCTTGGAATATGGATAATGGTATTTAGCCGCAGCCGATGCATTTAACATATTAAATCAGCTCGTTGCACAAATTTCGATTAACTTACAGCATTAATAAAAATTTGAATATTCTGTTTGGATTAGCGGAAAAATACAATTGGCTTTTAAACCAGAATATGAGCTGAAAATTAACCGATTCGATTCTAGACAAAGCAGATTATTATTTCAAAGGGAGAGAACCAATCATACATCATAAGACAGCAGCACATGGCACATGTTAATGCCTTCCACTTACTTAACAACAGTTTGGATTGCCGCAGCACAAATGCGATAGCTGTTAAGCGATCTTCCACTTGATTATAGCACAGTTTACAGCTGCTGATTCTCAATCCATGGGTCTAAGTCTCCCCATTAATAAGATAAACACACATCAGATGCACCTCAATAATCAACTAAAATAATGAAGCAATTAAAAGTCAAAAACAATAAGCCATTTTCTGATTTAGAATCCACATTTCCCTGCTTCATTTAGCACGCTATGAATACTGTTACTTTTTCTATACATAGTTGCATACATATATTATGTAAGAAATTCAATCAACTTTGTTGAAATCAATTTGATCAATTATAAATTTGACTAAAATACGTTTTTTGAATACCACTCGGCTATTTATTCACTTGGGCAATGCGCATAAATTTCATGTGGCAGCAGCGTAATGCATATTTCATTCGTTATCACTCCGATGTAAAGATTCGAGACAACACACACACACACACACACACAGACAAAGAACGTGTGTGTGCATATTAAATCGTTTTGAGGGTCGTTTTGGGTATTTTTCGGGCAAATAAAACTCAATCATCAACAACAAAGAAGCTGCAGCAAAACTGCATTATTAGAAAATTATAAATTTATTGGAAAATGACGATTAATTAAGGCCTGGTCACAAAAAAGGAAGCGTATTTGAAAAACAAAACTCGACTTGAAGATACCCTGCTATATCTTAAATTGCATCAAGTTGATATTTCTAGTTCTCATAGCTTCTGAGATCAGCGTGTTTGTACTGATGCTGGTCAAGAATATATATATATATACATATATGCATTTACTTTATGCGGTCTTCTGTTATCTGTCGTCTGAGCAATGTGATGATGATGAGCCATAGCTTGGGTATTTCTTAACCAATCTTAATCAAATTATCAACTGATCAATAATGAATGCCTGCTTTTATTGCTATCGTCCATCGCCTATCGATATGTATCGATATTCGCGAAATCGATAAAATGAAATAACTTATAAACTTACCAAATTTAAATATATACTTTGGGCACGCAGACAGATGGTCTTGGCTTCATCATCAACTCGACTGCTGATGCTGATGGCCAAAAATCAAGATATAATTTGTGGCATCCTTTGCACAACATACCCATTTTGAATGGATACCGGATATATAAATGCAGCACCTATTAATTATATTTACAACGGCATGCACTGAACATTTGCCAGTTAGTCCAGCTACAAGTCAGACAGCCAGTCAGTCAAACATTTGGCCTGTTGTCACCATGCTCAATCTTCATTAAGCTGGCTCTGCTCTGACAACAACTAGTACTACATGGCCGAACGTGCATACGCAACACACACACACACACGGCACACACGGCACACACACATTAAGTACATAACGATACCTACGCGACTTTTGCCGCTCAATTAACAGACGTAAAATAAAGTCAGACGCAGATATTCACAGAGTCGGGAAAACCGCTCCAACATCTGGCATTTACCAGCTTGCCTCAAGGAACGGAACAGGTGGGGTCGTGGGGGGGATGAGGGAGAATGCAGGGGATTCGAGTGTAGCTGCTCGCGGTCTGACAAAAGGATAAAAAGTCAACGTACTTCATTAATTTTAATTAAGCTCCCACAGCATGACAAAAAAGTGAGCCCCGAAATGTGAGGTAGGCCATAAAATACACCATTTGCACCCTTTGCCACCTGGCAAAGATGCCATAACGTATTTCACATCCTGTTCATCGCATAGAGATGTGCCACGTGATCTGAGATCTGAGATCTGAAGAAGCAATAAATGAAAATACGTATTATTTAAATGAAAGCCAGCATAAACAATGATTGATAACTGAACATGAATATTTCATCAAAATAAAAGAAGTAAAATAAAGGCAACAAAAAATTGAATGAAATTTAATAATTACCAAAGTTGGTTGCTTTCAAATTCTGAATAATGAATATATTTAAGAAATATTCTTTGATCTGCTGCAAATGGTACAATTGGAAAAAATATTCAGACGGCGATTGGAAAATTACATTGCATTTTTATTCTAGGAAATTTGCTAATAAAGCCAACATAAATAACTCTGCTTGTAGTTCATATAGCAGCCGTTTAGCAATTGACTTTAAAAAATGCAATCGAGTCATTGTTCTCCACTTTGCTTTTAGTTCGAATATTGAAAAGTTTCCATTTCCTGCTGTTTTCCATTTAATACTCAGTCGTCGACTGTTTTGTTGCGCATCTCTGGCTGCGCCTTAAAGTAGGCAAATATTTTTTAAGCTGTCTGCCAGCGAAAGTGACAAATTAGTTGTTGACTTTTTGCTTTTTCACATTCACCATTTTGCAGCTGGCATTTCGTGGCTAACCTTGCGATTTCATAAGGAATAATAAATTACTTAATATTTTTTTGTCTCTGTAGCTTATTCTCGTTTACTCTCGCTCGCTCTCTCTCTCCCCCTCTCCATCTTTTAATTGAAAAACCCGAGCTGGTATTTGGTTCTAGCCAATGCCCCACAAATTTCATGCGTGTTCATTCCGAGCTAAGCACAACCATCAACATAAATATGAAAACATCTATGTTCTAAGTAGATCAAACTTTTTGGCTCAACCGCAAGTTATTTCAATTGGGGCACAGAACGGTGGAAGTTTTTGGAGAATTTCCACAGCTCCACAGCAATGTTAAAAAGCTGTCATGGGAAATGGGAGTTTATGGCCATGTCAGCATCATTTGCGTTAACGGTTAGTGGTTTGCTGTCGGCTGGCTTTTTGAGATCAAAAACGAAATTGTGAATGCTCCAGCTAAACATTTAACAGATGAACACATGAACACATAACACATAAATAATAATTTAGAGTGTGATTATTTTTCTACTAACCGCAAAGCTGTGAGACCAATTAGCATGGCTACCGAAGGACGAAGGACCCCGAAGATGATGATGATTAAAAAAAATAATAAGAAAAATCTTTAAAAGATTGCGAATCGACTGAAAACTACGTAATTAGTAAAGAGTTGAGTTAATTACAGCAGCTACTGCAAAGTTTTCAACTCAATCATAAATAGCGCCTAAGCGAACAATTCCACTGAAAACTGATTAAAATTCATGAACTGAGTTTCGAGTTGTTCGCATTATTTTAAAGTTACCTTTACTAAATATCTAAATAACAGCAACAACAACGGTGCATTTTTTATTGATGAGTCTTGAACAGGCTCGTTGTCAAATTCATAAATAAACTATTCATGTTACTTGAAATTAATTTTTGGTCTAGTCTCAAAAGGAATAAAACGAAAATCCTTAAAAGGAAAACTGCTAATCCAACTAATCTTTGCGTTTAAAACTTAAAACCTTAAACAGAACGCTATGAATAAGATGTAAACAAGAGGAAAAAAACTACCTTTGCACTGCTGGAATTAACAAAATCCATTTAAGAACATTTTTAATTGAAATGAGCGCGCGGAAAAGACCCAAAAAACCAAGAAAATGCCGCACAGAAGGCTAATGGCAACGAGAGTGGTAGCTGAAGTGGTGGGGGGGTTTGGAGGAGGAGAAAATAGTGGGTGGTGACTGAAAAACCAGCAAAACATGCACAAGCAGATAAGGCAATCAAGAATCTAATGTTTTTTTATCACGCTTCCCATAAATGAATATTTTTGAAAAGTGCATAAAATATATAAATATATTTGTATATATGTAGATAAATAAGGAAATGTCCTGTGTACATTTTGCGCATAATATACAAAAATTTGGAAGAGGGAAAGAATGAAGGAACGAAACACAGACATAAACATAAGCCACATGGTGGGGCTAATTAAATTAGAAGAAAAAAAACATAGCTCAGACCACTTACTAATCTAACATTTCAATGTCATCTTCATCGTCGCTGTCATCGTTGTCGCCTCTGTCCCGCCGCTCATCGTCATCGTCATAGTATCTGGCCTCCTGGGCGGCATTGCCACTACCGAAACGTTCCCGTTCCCGTTCGCGACTATGGTCGCGATTGGTGTGGTCATTGCTGTTGCTGCTGCTCCGACCATGGCCAGCAGCATTGGCATTACTAATGCGGCGTCTCCTATTGTTGCCCGGTGAGCCGCCACCGCCGCCGCGTCGCACTTGGAGGCCGACACCCTGCTCCAGCTCATCATCCTCCTCATCACTTTCGATCTCAATCTCGTCGAGATCACGTTGGCTAATGCTGCGCTCCGGCATAGTTACACACAAACCACAACAACAGAATAGAGCAGAGCTGAGCAGAGCACACTTGATCGTTCACAAAAACAATAACAAAAAAATCGCGTTTATCGTTATTAGCGACTCGACCGAACCAAGAACGCAACGCAGCCAAACCAAACCAAATCCAGTCTAAATTCAAATTAAACACGACACCGAAGACTTGCACCGAACGCATCCAAAACTGCAATTGGCGCTGCGAGTGCGTCGCCAGTTGGCAGCAAGCGACCAAACTGGCCGCTTAACTTGGTGGGGCTTCAAAAAGGCCGCCAGGTGATTTTATTTTCTTCATTTTTTTTTTGTTTTCTGCAGTAGCAGCAGCTAATTCAATTAGTGGCCAACACATTTAAATGGGGTCAGCGATTTTTGGGGGCGACATTGTTTCGCGGCCACTGAAAGTGGCTGCAGAAAATGCTTGACTGCTGCGGGAAGCCCCAGCGTGTGGCAGCTGCTGCCAAAAAGTTATTTGACAACATTTGCCAAAGCCAAAGCCAAAGCCGACAAATAGCTTAACACACAAAATACATTTCGAATATGAAGTTCATAATATAAACGTGCCATTTCCGTAAAGACAACAACTCGTCTCCCATTTTATTTATTTATTTTTATTTTTTAAAGGCTGCTTCTCAACAAACATTTGTGAGACAATCAGCGAGATTTGCACTTTAACATTTTATCCCGATTTGCGATTTATCATTGGGTAAAATATTTAAATATTATATGTCTTATTTCCAGAATCGGAATCGTATCTGATTGGAAATCAGCATAGTAATCAGAATCATAATTGATTAATTCCAAAACTTTATTATTTACTTAATTACTTATTTATATGAATGGGTCTGTGCTCAAACGGGAATAACAGGAAAACTCATATTCCAATTTGAAGTCTCTCTCTGAGATCTATTTGCTAAGACAGACTATTGAATAAATATATACCTTATAAAGTTGGATATGCTTTACATTCATTATACCAATTTATACCCATTTTACCAGAATCCTTATCAGCATTTTGTTAACTTTACGTACCAGATTTGGAATCGAAATCTGAATTCGTTTTTGGTTATATTATTGTTGTTTATATGAATAACAGGCTAATCAGCAGACCTAAAACATCTGTTCTGTTTTTGTTATTGTTTTTCGTTTTTGTTTTTGTTATTGAAACTATTGCATAAGAGCACATTAAGTTGCCCATAAGCAATACTAAGTCGAGAACACTTGAATGGATCATTCTCATTTGGTTTTATTGATTTTTTGAAGCTGGCATCGAGCGTGCTCGTCGCTGGTGGCTTATAAGGCAGCAGCAAAATATGATTAACAATTATTGGCTGGTCGGTTGGTCGGCTGGTCGGCTGGTCGGCTGTTCGCCATCCTGCCGCTTTGGCATCGCTTCCGGTAGGCGGCAAGCGACAAGAGAACCATAAAATTTGAAATGAGCTGAGCCAACACACAAAGGCAAAACGCGCACATTTAATGAGCCATTTCAATGCCAAGGCGCAGTTGAAATTGCTTGTTTTCTTCGCCTCTTCTCTTGCTGCAGAGGGTATTATCATTTTATCGTTATGTATCTAATAATGCAATAATGCCCCCCACCCCGAACTCCCAAAAAATTAACATTTTTTTATTGTTACCATTTAGTTTGGGTTTTTAGCAAGACTAAATCAAGCAAAGCCTTTTTATATTTATTAAAAAGAAGCAAATGCATTTGTGCAAAAGGAAGCATCGCCGTTCCCAAATATATATATATATATATATATATATATATATATATATATATATATGTATATATATTCTCGATCAGCATCACTAGCAGAGTCGATCTCTCATTCTTTATGAGAGATCAAGACTGATTCAAGTGGGACTTGAAAAGAGTGGTGTAGAAATAAAGGGTAGACAGGGATGGAAAAATAGAGGTGGATTGAGAGGAAGGTAGAAAAAGAGAGGTGAATAGTGGATTGAGAAAGAGAAGAGATATAAGGGATATGGGAGAGAGATATAGGCGAGAAGGAGACAAGGTAGAGAAATATTTGAGAGAGGGGAGAAAGGTAGAAGAGAAATAGGACAGACAAATAAAACAGATATTTAAAAGAAGGTGATAGGAGAGAGAGAGAGAGAGACAGATAGAGAGAGAGAGAGACAGAGAGAGAAGAGAGAGAGAAAGAGAGAGAGAAAGAGAGAGAGAAAGAGAGAGAGAGAGAGAGAGAGTGAGGAGACTACAAATATTTGCATTCAATAAAAAATATATAATATGCTTAGTCATGTCATCCAAATATATATAGATATATGTATATATATGTAGAGATACGCGTCACACTTGCTGATTGTTTTATAAATACACATTTAGAAGAGCACTCGACTCGCCCCCCCGCTGCGCTCAGTCATGCAACACGCAACAAGAACAAATACAAATAAACAAAGAGGATGTAAAATCATACGTAATTCAAAAAAATGATGACGTGCCGACGATGATGATGATGATGACGATGATGATGACGATGATGATGACGATGATGATGATGATGATGATGATAAGCGATGCTAGCAGCTTGTGTTGTGTATTCGGCCACGTTCTTATCGCTGAGCGAGTGACAGACAACGCTTAAGCAGTCGTAAAACATGACTAATTAGTGCCAGATGACAAGGCCAGTGGGTTTCAGCGTGAGTTCTGTGATTTCTGGACGGAACCGGTATATCGAATATTGCAAACTTAAAACGGAACAAAAGGTGTCGTTGATAAGAAAACAATTTGAAGTGCTGTATATAAATATATTTATGTATAAATATGAATTCATAATCGATTCAAGTGCAACGAACTATTAATTTATGTACTAAAGTTAACTAACCTCAGCGGAATTAAAAAAAAAAAAACAATTGAAATGTGCTCAATTTTCTTGAATTAAGCCAGCAATGTGAATCAATAATAAATAAATAATAAAATATAAAACTATCACTAATTGCCCGAGAGCAACAATTTCCAAGGCTAGCAGTAGTCTTAATAATAATATTAATAATAATCGAATTTAAATAATAACATAAACCAAATAACTAAAAAAAATGTCAGCTGCTTTTGTAGCTCAACTGCAAATTCTGGAAATGAATGAATTGATGTGTGTAAAGTATACAAAATAAAGAGAGAGAGAGAGAGAGAGAGAGAGAGAGAAAGAGTGTGACAGAGACAGAAAGAAGGAGCGAGAGAGAGAGAGATAGAGAGAGAAAGCGCACTTCAAATTCAGTTCAAGGTCACAATCAACACTCACCTGCCATCAGCTGAGTTTAGCGATGATGTCAACGTCGACTTCGACGTCGACGTCAGCGTCGCCTCGGCGAGGACTGGCCTGTAAATGAGCGGCTTTACGCTGCGCTCAACGTCGTCGAGGAAGACGACATCGTGGACGGGAATAAGCCGATGATCGTTGACATTAAAGTGCAGATCCCGAAATGGACCATTCAGGAGGCAGCGCAGCGTCGATGAGGCGGCCGCCTCCGTATTATGTGGCGGCAACTGCAACAAACAAACAAACCAAAAAAAAAAAAAACAACAATAGAAAACTCCAATAAGTTCAAATATTCAAATTGGAATTGTATTTGAAATTGGATAAGAGGCAGCACCTTGATTTTTCCGTTGCCCGCGGAGAACATTGAGCAGAAAGCAATGCACAAGCAAATACAGCAATATTAACATATAACATACACACACACAGAGCACAACAATTACAACAACAACAAAAAAATAAAAGAAGAGCAAATTAAAAACGAGAAGAAAAAAAAAACAAAACAAAACACTTCAACACGCGTGCGTACGTTGATTTTTGATGGCTAGCAGCGACGCCAGCAGCGAGGAAAATAAGGAGGAACAAAACAAAAACACAATTAAGTTGTGCTTACGTCGTCTTCTTGTACTGTTTTTTTTATTTTATTTATTATTTTTTTTTGCGTTTTTGTCACTTAATTAAATTATTTGTATGGCACGTGGAAAAAATCAGTGGGCTGCGTCTGCGCCTTCACTTTGCATTTCACTTGCCCAATGCCCAATGCGGCAACAGCATTGCGACAGCCAGTCAGCCAGCCAACAGCAGCAGCAGCATCAGCGAAAACAACAATAAATCACACACACAAACAACGATCCAATTTTCTTATACGACGCTCGCCGCACACATAGCCCCCCGTACGCTAAGCAACTGATAGCGCTGCCGCTTGCATTGGTCCATTTCGATACGATCAGTGCGAATCAGCTGTCTAACTGGCTGTTCAAGCGCTGATGTGGCAACGCTTAAAGCAACATTTGGCAGAGCTGCCAGATTGCGCAACTTGCGGCATTAGGCGACACTGGCGCACCGGCCACTTTACAACACTGCATGTGTGCAAAGAAGAAGCAGCAGAAACCAACCAAGCTACAGAAAATGTGTTTGTAACAGCATATAATATTAAGTAAAAGTTTTTATGTTACAAATAAATAGGTAAGTGTTCAGTTAATTGCGGCAGTATTGCGTTTATCTAAGCAAAATGCACTGCTGTCGCTGAGCGTCCGCTTCATTTTTATACATATTTATGTATGCGTGTGTGTTTTATTTTTTGCTGCCTGGCGGCAAAAACAATGGCAGCATCAAACGAGACAGAGAGAGACAGAAAGAGACGGAGAGAAAGAGAGAATTAAAATAGCTTGATGAAAATTGAAAATTATGCCGAATTTCTTGCGTTCAATTTGCCCAATTATTTAATTAATTATGTATGCATTGCATGTACAAATCTGCAGCATTCGTGCCACGGTCGCAGCAGCGTATCCAAAACACTTGGCTCAGTCTCGGAAACAACAGCAAGAACAGCAACAACAACAGCAGCAGCAGCTGCAGCACAACAACCAATAACATTTCTGGTGAGTGCATTTATTAAAGCAAGCACAGCATGCATAATTCTAAACATAACTGTGCTTCTCTTTTCCTTTTTCTATTTGTTCCTCCTTGCCAGATTTTAAAGCGAGAGACAGAGCAAGAGAGAGTGAGAGAGAGAGAGCGAGACCTAGCTGAGACATGTCGCATACGATTCTGTTAGTTCAGCCGGGCGCTCGTCCGGAGACGCGAACATATTGCGATTACGAGAGCGTCAACGAGTGCATGGAGGGCGTGTGCAAGATTTACGAGGAGCATCTAAAGAGGCGAAATCCGAACACGCCAACGATCACGTACGATATCAGTCAGCTGTTTGATTTCATCGATACGCTCATCGATATTAGCTGCTTGGTCTATCAGAAGAGCACCAACACATATGCGCCCTACAACAAGGACTGGATCAAGGAGAAGATTTATGTTCTCCTGCGCCAGGCGGCCTTCAGTCCAAATGCCTAGAAAACCCCCTAATTAAAACCCTTACCAAATATCAACAACACCAGAAGCAGCAGCAACAAAACAAAACCCAAAATAATTGTTACTAATACTAACGAAGGAGCGAGACAGAGAGAGAGAAGAGAGCAGGCGGTCATTGATTAATTTTGTACAAATTAATTAAGCTTGCTGCTGCCACATTCTAGCAAATCAGCTAAGGATCATCTAACTCGAAAGGCATGAAGCATGTGGTTTTTTTTTTTACTTTTGCATAAGTGTTTTCCTTATGGAAAAAGCGACTGTATTTGTTTTGTAGGCAATCGAATGATCCACAAAACGATAAATGAAAACAACATTTTTTTGTATTTAACGATAATAATAATAATGCATGTATATAAGTTAACATCCATTATTACAAATAACTAAAACCAACGCCTCCAGATAAATAAGCCAACACTACGAATAACCAAAGTCAATGCACTTGCACAAATTCCATAAAACACGCGCCCGGTCAGCATATTTTCAGCAACGTGGGAGTCAAACCGAAATATGATGAGCCGACTATCACAGCTAAGGCGCATGGACAAGAGCCCCGTTAGCAGATCCCACGGGAAGACTATCGTGGGACCCAGAACGAATAACTGACACCATGAGCGACAAAGTTGCACCAATCAAGGCGTCAGCGACAAAGTCGCACCGATCAGCAGAAGCGGCAGTCCGAGGTTTAGTTATGATAAGTTACAGTTTATAAATTCAGTCTTAATAAAACATTCAAACGGAACAAACTGTTTTTTTTTATTAAAAACCTCGAGGACTCGATTAATTGGCGCCCGAGCAGGGACCGGTACGGAAGTGGAAGTTATAGTGAGTTAGTGAAAGTGATTTGAACACTGCACAAATACAAACATAACTCCGCGAAACAGGACAGTGTCGAAAAGTGCCAAGTTCTATCAAAAGCGACTCAAGCAGCCGCAGATCTAAACCCAAAAAAGTTTCAAAAGACATCCGTACCGGTGCCACAAAAAAAACCGCCGACAACCCTGTAGTGTCCGTCCGCAGGGTACCGTGAGTGAAGTATCCAGAGGAACCTGAGTCACCCATTTCGACTCGAAATCGTCGTGGGACAAAAAGGATCAATTCTAAAGGATCGTCGCGGGAGATTCGCCGGAATGCTGATTATTCTATAAGCATAGTAACTAAGATTCGAAAATAGAAATACTAACAGTAAAAATAAATAAATAAATAAAAAGAAATAAATAAATAATAAAAAAAATATATAAATAAAGTAAAAAAAAAATAAATAAAAAAAATAATAATAATAATAATAAATAAATAAATAAAAATAAAGAAGAAAATAAATAAATAATAATAATAATAATTTTTAAATTAAGATTAAAAGATATTAATAATAACTAGAGTAGTAATAATAATAACTAAGAAAACCAAGAAAGAATAACTAGACACAAATTAAGATACAAAAAAAGAAAAAATATAAATTAAGAAAACAAAAGAAATTTTTAAACAAAGAATAATATTAATCTTTACGAAGCAAAACAACTATAGACTAAGTAACAAAGTTTTCGAAAAATCATTCATAACTAAATAACTTCACGAAAATATTCCCAAAAAAAAAATATATATATATATATATTAATTCTTTAAAGTGGTCCAAATACAAATTTACCTTAACTACAAAATGCAGTCAAACGAATTGTCGGAATCCCTAGCCAATTTGAAGCTGGGAGCAGCCAGTACCAGCTCCCAGAGAAATACCCAATCAGGAAACACAGCCTATGCAAGCCAAAGCCTGAAAGATACTATTGTATCCCTGATAAAAGAAACTCTCCAGGGTGGCGATATAATAAGGCAAGCAATAAATACCGAAGGTAGCGATTGTCTTAACGATATCCCATTTACTGGTCCGAGAATCCGAAATAACGCGGTTGATTAGAGACTTTTCCGGAGACCGAACCACATTCGGTTCCTGGAAAAAAAAACGTAGAAAGAATAATGACTGTTTATAATGGTCAAGAAGAAACCTACAAATACTACTCAATAACTCTGTCAATCCGAAACAAAATAATAGGCGAAGCCGATGCTGTGCTCGAATCCTATAACACTCCTATGAATTGGAAAGCAATCTCCAAGTGCCTTACAGAACATTACGCTGATAAAAGAGACTTAAAAACTCTCGAATACCAAATGTTCTACCTAACTCAGGGACGTCTGTCCGTTCAAGAATTCTACCAGATGGTGTACCACCAATTATCCCTCATCCTTAACCAAATAAGCGTACAAGAAGACGCACCAGAGGCCATTAGAGCTCTGACAATTAATTATCGAGGTAAAGCCTTAGATACGTTCGTGAGAGGGTTAAATGGAGATCTACCTAGACTCTTAGCAATCAAAGAGCCCAGGGACCTGAGCCATGCCTTGCATCTGTGCAACTTGGTGGAGAACCAAGAACATAGAAATGCCTTCTTGACCAAACCAAGACAACAAATACCACCTCTACCGCCCAGAAATCATATTCCGTTACATAAAGTGCCCCAAACCAATAATTCTGTGCAATGGAGGAATTTCAACCCAAACCTATATCACACCCCTAAACCGAATATGAATCACCAGATGATCCAACAGCATAAACAATACCCTCAACCGTTCCGTGGTCAATATACATTGCCGCAACAATCTTTCAACCCTAGACAGGCATCCTCAAAAAGGTGAATTGCAACCAACTCCTATTCCGACTTATCCCGGTCAAATTATCCATATTGACCTATATACGACAGAGAGAACTATCGTTCTCAGCTGAAGATATAAAACACCCACTACGTGAGGTTATGATAGCTTTCGGTATGCCCAAACTAGTTGTTATGGACAACGAAAGAGCTCTAAATTCCGCATCTATTAAATTCTATTAAATTTCTAATAGAAAACCAATTCAAATCAAACACTTATCGAAATAATGAGATGTGTGAAAAAGGCTGACGGAATAACGAATTTCGAAGATTTAATATTTAAGTCCACTCAGTTATACAACCAATCCATACACTCCACCGTGAACGCAAGACCGATAGATATAGAGAAAAATAGAAACAAAGTCACAGATAAATTAAAAAACAAACAATTCAATGATCGAGAATACCATAATACCAAGAAAAAAGCAATAAAACAATATAAAAAGGGTGACATAGTCTACTGCAAAATAGACAAGAGATTAGGTTCTAAACTAACCCCAAAATATAAAAAAGAAATAGTCGAAGAAAACCGAAATACCACCATAAAGATACAAGGTGGTCGGGCAATCCATAAAAATAATTTAAAAACATAATATTTTACAGATTCTTCCTACCAACATGACTCAGTCTAGCGACCATATTGGACTACTCACATTCACAAATTATACCAATAAAATACAGAATAATTCATGTATTCAATATTGAAGAATACGAAATGGCGTTCGGTAACTTATCGAACAAACTTAACGACATAAATAAAACCCATCCACTCTTTCAGTAGAATCAGATTTAAAAACATTAAAACAAACTCAAAGAAAAGTCAGAGCAGTCAATGCATTAAGTACAGTTTGGAAATGGTTGGCCGGCACGCCGGACCACTACGATTATGAAATCTTAGTTTCAAAAACAGACGAACCAGTAGAAAATAACAACAAACAACTAATAATAAACAAAATCCTTAGCAAAAGAATGAATGAATTAACCGAAAACACAAATAAAATAGTAAAAGAAACCGTAGACAATAAGAATTTTCAAAGCGAAATAGCTACATTACTGAAATACAAAATACAAATTTTTAAAGAAGAATTAAATAATTTAATATACGCCATTCAATGGGCAAAAACTAATAATTCTGTCAAAAATCGAAACTGAAAAAATTGCTAGAAGGAAATGGTACATTTTTTATTAATCCAGAGGAATTGTTAGAATTTACAAAAATTAAAATTGCCACAAATAGCAAAAAAAAAATTTATATCATTAATATTCCAATTTTGTCAAATGAAATTTGTACAACCTTATTATTAGTACCAATAAAGAAATACAACAAAATCAATAAGTTAAAATTTAATAACATAATTAAGTGTAATCAACAAATATGTGGAGTTAAGGAAAATTGTGAAAACCATAATGTTAAAAGCATTTGTAAAAAACTAAGTTAGTAGACCTAAGTAACGACGATTGTAAATTTATAAATAGCCAACATGTACCCGACCACGAAGAATTGTTCACTGGAACGATACCGCTCAACGACTTCAAAGGAGAAATAAGAATCGACGAGGAAACAACGGAACTACGGGGAACATTCCTCATCCAATTTGAAAACTCTACAGTCAGGATTGGAGAAGACCTTCACTTATCGAAGGTAATGACGTCCGTAGAAGCAACACCACCATTGCTGCAAATAATAGACGGAAAATCCGAAGTCGAAGAAGTACTCTCATTACAAATGTTAAAGGAGATTAACATTAACAATACAAAAGAACTAAAAACGCTCCGAAACAGTAGAACAACCACAACAATAGTCAATTTTGGACTCTCAACCACGCTGTTCATCATACTAACAATCATAGTCACCTGCTGGATGAAACAAAGATCCGGTAAAGGAGAAATTAATAGACAGGAAGACAATCCACCGGAGCAGAGTCAATCCCACGGGAAGACCATCGTGGGACCCAGAACGAATAACTGACACCATGAGCGACAAAGTTGCACCAATCAAGGCGTCAGCGACAAAGTCGCACCGATCAGCAGAAGCAGCAGTCCGAGGTTTAGTTATGATAAGTTACAGTTTATAAATTCAGTCTTAATAAAACATTCAAACGGAACAAACTGGTTTTTTTTATTAAAAACCTCGAGGACTCGATTAATTTATATATACAGATAACTGCAGCGTGTTTATTCCATTTACTGGCGGGGTCCCGCTCCCAACTACAACTTGCATTACAAAATATATCCATTTGTGATATATCCGAACCAACTATGGATTCACTCGATATATATATATATAATATATTAATTTAGAGATCCTGATCCTGATTGTTTTCAGAAATCAACAATTGATGGACTCTTTGAGAAAGCATGTCAGAAAATTGTACGTTTCAATATCGAATCTGTGCTATTTGCTTAGCAAATATTCGATTTCGAAAATATCGAAAACTGCCCCCGTTGATTTGAGTATTAATTTTTAGCTCGCTTGCAACTTTTCTATCAATTATATTTTTAGACTCAATTGTTTCGTTAATTTGCTTTTCACTTTCAGCAAAGATGTTCAGGTTCAAAATTCTGATTTTTCACAAGTTGCTCACTTCTGTTATATATCGAAATTTATATATATATATATATAAAATAGGAATAGGAATGTAGTTAAAATAAATTAATATATATATATATATATATACATTCCTATTCCTATTTTCAAATCGTTTAAAATTGTTTGAACTTAATTTTAGTTACGCAATTTTTTTGATTTGCTTAATTTCATTTCAAACAATGCCAAATAATAATTATTTACTTTACATTGCATATTTCGAAGTTAGGCAATTTGTTTGTTTTTTTTTTTTAAACTTGAAAGGCAAGATAAATTGAGCCGTTTGTCAAATTTCAAATGAGTTGTTTCACCTTCAGTTTTTTGCCATTAAATCTGTTAAGTGATTATTCCTGTCAACCACTGCTGACAGAGTGAATGTGTGTCCGGGTTAAACAGAACCTTTGACCATCAATTCGATAGTAAGCAACTAACAAATTGTGCAATCGACACAGTAGCAGAAGCAGCAGCAGCAGCAATAAACGCTAAGTTGAAGCTGCCTCAGTAGCGGCCTTGGCAAGCGTCTGCGTCGGCGTCAACGCCAACATTGCTGCATTGAACTTGAATATATACATTATATATATATATATATATATATACATGTATATGCTTGGCTATTGCTCATGCGAACATTGTTTAATTAGCAACCAAGTTTGTGTAATTTAAGCAAGCTTAGCAATTTGATATTGTTGTAAGCATTTAGAACTGGTTTTTCACCTACAGTTTCTAGCTGCAGCCATAAAGGAAAACAAACACTTAAACAACAACAACAACAACAACTTCGCTCTATCAATGTCAAGTTCAGGCCAATTTTTATCCTCCTCACACACACACACACACACACACACACATGAACACCCATGGAAAGTGAAATATAGCCATTATTGCTGACTCCATTTCGTGTTGTAGTAAAATGTTTGCACAGCATTTGTGTGTTGTTGTTTTTAGAGTTCTTATTCGCTTTACAATTTACTTAGGCTCTAAACAGTTATTAATTTAATTGCGATCGCGCTTTTCCCGCTTTTTCCGCTTTTCTACCTCGCTAATTGCGCATTTTCCTTGCTGGTGCAGCCTCAGTTTCATATTCCATTTCATATTCCAATTGCAGTTTGGGTTTGCGTCGTTTGTTTGCTGCTGTTGCTGGTGATGTTGCAGATGTTGCTGATGTTGCAGTTGCCGTGTGACTTCTTCTTTTTGCTGTTGTCGCCGCTCAGCTTCCTTGCTGGTTTCGCCGACACGTGCGTATCCTTTGTGGAATGAGTTGAGTTGAGATTAGAATTAGAATTAGAATTAGTTAAACACTTTTTTTTGTTGCAATTTTTGGTTTATTAATTTGGCAATTTGTCACTCAAAACGCGCCACAAATTGGAGTCAAGCTGCGCGCGCGCGACTCCGCTGACTGTCGCTCTGAATATAACAACAACAAAAAATCGTCTCAGAATAAAACGCTTAGCAGCAGCAGCAGCAGTAGCAGTAGCAGCAACGTGAACAGCGCTGCTGCTGCGACGCCGGCCGGCAAAAAACAAGTAGCTAAGCTTTTTTTTGTTGTTGTTGTTTTTGTGTCTTTTGTTTACTTTGATCAGCGAGTTTTCTGGGGTTCAACTTGTCTTGTCTTCATTGCAAATTATTGTAATTAGCTTTGTGCAATAACGTTGCACAAATAAAACAAATGCAACGACTCAAAATGACATGCAAATGCCAATATAAAGTCCAGCACAGACAAATTGCCAATTTGCGAATAAGAAAGCGCAAAAAATATATTATATATATATATATTATATATAAGTTATGTATCGGGGCATTTCAGCAAGCAAAGACCTTTGCCAACAAGCATATAGATTTCTATATAGATATTAGTTGTTCCCCTTAAATAATAATACACCACAATTGGCGATTATTTCCACTCTGCGAAACAATTCGAAAATTATTAGTTTAGAGGCTAACTAACTGGAGACTATCCAATGGCAATATTAACGTCGCGTGTTGCATGTTGCATAACCTTGTTGACAGATTTTATAGATTCCATATTACATATATTAGCTAAACTATATATTTTTGCAACTTTTATACATCTATTTGTAAAACAGATTTCTAAAAATTCTTCTATTCAAGCGGACAATTGCAACTAGAAACATAATTCTTTGGTCAGTCTTCAGTAATTTAAAAATGCTGCTAAACATTCATTGGTAGTTTTAGAAATGCCCATAATACTATATATTATATATATATATATGGCTATATAATGAATATGTACCTCGATATCATCAGCATTATCACCATCATCATCATCGGACTGCGCGAAATCGCTGTCCATTTCCACCTGTTCCCGCTGACCCGAATCGCTGTCGTAGTCAACCTCATTATCATCATCATCATCATCGTCCTCCTCATCGGTGTCGGCTTCAACAAACTCCTCGGTATCGTTGAGAGCGCGTCGCAATTCGGCTGCCTCGCGTGCATCTTCATACGCTTCACCTTCCATTTCCAGCTCTTGCTCCTGCTCCTCCTCCTCCTGCTCCTGTTCGTCTTCATCGATTTGTTCAGCCTCCAACGCCTTATTGAATGCCGTCTGTGAAAAGTTATAGATATCCTTGTATGTGCCCATTTTCAGGCGCGTCAGCAGCTCCTTCTCAATGTGATTATCAATTTTAGCAGCAATCAGAGCCTTCTGTTCACGTCGCGTCTCACGCCGCTCGATCTTCGTCGATAGCGGCACAATCAGTTTCTGGCGGCGCAACTTCAGCTTCCTCATACGCATCAGATATTGGGTGATCTTGAGGAAACGCTGCTTATTCTTCGATATCATATATTTGGGCCAGAACACAAGATTCTCGTTGATTTGCGTGATGGCCTTCTCGAAGTTGCGGGACAATTTAACGCGCTCCCACAATTTGCTGGGCATATGCGCCCGCTCCGCCGTCTTCATGAACAGATAAATGATGCCTTTCTCCTCCCGCACCGTTGCATACTGTGAATTCGCCAGGGGGCAGGTGCGGCGCGTGCACATGCCCGTCAGATTGTACTCGTGGCGGCAAAATGTGCGCGTATCGGTTCTGCAATAAATTACATTTATATAAATTATACATTTTGATTTATTTTGATATTGTTCCGTTTGATTTACTTGACTTTGTGCGAACAGAAGGATTTGTTGATGATGCTCCAAACCACCTGAGACACATACAGATTGGCATTAGTTGGTGACACATTTGTGTACTACATTCTCTACTTACATCGTCGTGCTGCATTTTGTGGCTGTCTGTCTTATAATTGACGCTTCTGCTTAATAATTATTGCAATGTTAGTATAAACACGTGCAACGTGCGAACGGCTTTCGAATAGAACAACAACAAGACACACGATATGCGCCTGCCATTCGCATGTATACGTTAATATGGTTGTATTCGATAATCGACAATCGAAAATCGATAAATGCGCACCACTTTTATGATCACTTATGATTGGTACGCTGTTTATTATCTGCTATTTCATATTTGTTCGTTACTGATTATAAAACTACAAATACATAATCTGATACGTTTTATTTATCCATATAGAAAGGAAATAACTAAATGAATAGCCAGTTGCAACAATGACGAGTTCATTTAAACGTGCTGCTGCATACCTACGAGAGCCGATTTTATCGATATGAAGCACTCATTGCCCGCATTTTTTAAAAGCATAAATGATCGAAACGGTTACAGCTACAAAAATGCAAAAACCTGCTCTTTATTCTTGTCCAACAATTTCTAATTTACTAAATATACATACAACAGTAATATGATATAGCTGTCATAGGAACGAACGCTCGAAAGGTGACTTCCTATATGCATATTTTGAAATCCTAAGTTATTTGTTCAGTTGAAATTTAAGGATATATTTCAAAATATTCACATATGATAGATGATGATACCAATGAGATTTTAATCATAAGCAGTAATTTAATTGCACTGATTTGAATATTTTGAAATAAAATTAAATTTGTAAAGTATTTCATTTGTAATTTTATATTTTTGCGCATATCTAAACAGCAAAAAATAAAAATATTCAAAATAAACGAAATTCAAAATATTAACACGTTGAGAGCGCTGCCAGATGCTCAATGCATCACAGTGCAGATGGCAACGCTGCGACCGGCCGGAAAAAACAGCTGTTCGCAAAAGAAATAGAATAGCAACAAAAACACTTTTGGGCCACTGGCCAAAGGCGGCACTAAACGTTGCATGTTGCACCGTGGGATCACAGTCCGCAGTCATCAAGCATTCTATAGATACATAGAGCATCATCACCTGCCACACAGCAAGACGAGGCGTGGCGTGACGAGAGAAACGAGCCAAGGGGAGTGTAAATCGATCGATTTGGCACGATGAGCAGCCAGCAGCGGACGGTGATTATTTTCAAATCGGAATCGGAAAGTACAGATGTGTATGCGGAGACCTTGCTGGGTCACAATTTTCGGCCACTGTTCGTGCCGACACTGAGCTTCGGTTTCAAGAATCTTGAGCAACTGAGCGCCAAGCTGCAGACACCGGACAAATATGCTGGCATAATCTTTACAAGTCCCCGTTGCGTGGAGGCGGTGGCCGAGTCCCTGCAGCTGGCCGAGCTGCCCGGCGGTTGGAAACTGTTGCATAACTATGCCGTTGGCGAGGTTACGCACAATCTGGCGATGAGCACACTGCAACAGCTCTTCACCCATGGCAAACAGACGGGAAACGCACGCAATTTGGGCGATTTCATTGTGGACACGTTCGATGGGTCGAGAAATTTGCCGCTGCTGTTGCCGTGTGGCAATCTAGCAACGGACACACTGCTCTCCAAACTGGTGGAGAACGGGTTCTGTGTGGACGCCTGCGAGGTGTACGAGACAAAGTGCAGTCCCCAGCTGGCCGAGTGCATGGAGCGTGCTTTGAAGGCGGAGAACATTGAGTTTCTCGCCTTCTTCTCGCCGTCGGGTGTCAACTGTGCGAATGAGTACTTCAAGGCGCACAACATTGCGCCGGATCAGTGGAAGCTGGTGGCAATTGGGCCGAGCACGCGGCGAGCCCTCGAATCGCTAGGGCTAAAGGTCTTTTGCACCGCTGAGCGACCGACTGTGGAGCATTTGGTGAAGGTGCTGCTTAATCCGCAGGAGAGTCGGGAACGCTTGGTTCGCGACATGGAACGCAAGGATCTAGCCTAATTTAGTTTTAGTGTTTTTGTTTCTATTTTGTTGTCTTATGATTTTTTCTTTTAGGATCGACTACATATTTCTATCTTGTTCTATGTGTGACCTAGATGAGTACAAAATTAGTGAGCCCAACATGAAATGTTGCGCATTTTAAGTTATTTTTGATGCCAGATACTCACACCTCGATTGAAGCTAAATAAATTGATTTTTTTCGTGTCTAAATTTATATTTGGCCGACATATTTCAAATGCCAGCGCCAAGGAAATTATCGTTACCTTGTGGAGGGCGGGCGATTTAATAGTGCCAGCAAAAAAAGAAGCTATTACGGGCCTGTATTCTAATGCGGTCTATTTACCGATAGGATGTTATTTAAATTTTCGATAAGTCAACATAATGAAATAAATCGCAACTATAAACCAAATCGATTTCAATTGTTGCGGCATTTAGATTATCGATATTTTTTGACCATCCCTAATATAAACGATCGTCAATGCGCATTGCTTTCAATTTGAACATTTTCAAGAGAAATACCAACTAATCAAATTGTGGTAAATTCGCAAGCAAGTCACCGTCCCCAACAAACGCAAACAAGTACAAACAAAAAAGTACTCGCAATTCGCCAATAAGAGCCACCAGCAGAACTCTGTTGCTAACTTTATTCGTGTTTTTGCTGCGCAGTCTGGTGTCAAAAACTATCGATACTATCGATTGTGGTGCAGCTCTAGCGACAACCAAAAGCGAAGTAACTTTTGTGCTTTTGTGCCCGCCGCGCCACTGAAGCAGTTTTATTCTATTATTTTTTTTTCGTTCAACTTTTGTGTGATTCTCTACGCATTTATAGCCAATAAGGAACAGCCATTGTAAATTGCTGTTTTAGTGTGTATGTTGCGTTGTACATATAAAACGAAAAGGGAAAACCAAAACGAAAAAACTCCACGCAAACACTTTGTGCCGGTTTCAGCAGCCGAATTTGCAGGTGAGTTCAACTAAAAGAGTTAATTGGTTCTCATTCCTTACACCTATATACCAACTTATGTAAATTTAATATATATGCATGTAGTATATGCAATTGTGTACATAGCCATATATAACTTTTTGTGGATGTGTATGTGTGTGTGATCATGCAGCAGCATTGAAGACAATAAAAAAAATGAAGTGGGATGGCAAGAAAGCAAGCGAGAATCGAGCAAACAGAATGAGTGTGTGTAACGCAATGTTGAAATACCGGTGTCTCTTTGTGTGTGTGTGTGTGTGTGTGCCTACACATACACATGCATATGTCCCACTGGTGGTTGTGTGTGTGTGCGATAGAGACAGAGAGAGCGCGACTTGAGTTGAGAGCAGTTGGTTTGAGTGAGTCATTAACCGGCCTGCGCGCCGCTGTGTCAACGTTTTCCATAATATCAAAATTTTGCTGTACTTGCTAAAAACATGCAACTAACACAGTTTCTGAATATGAACAATAAACCAAACACAATCAAACAGTGGCAACACTCTGGAAAGTGAGAGTGAGAGGCGTTCGATTAATGCTCAATGCTGAATACTATGCGCTGTCGCGCTCTCTTCGCCGTCGCCATAAATCAAATTCGCCAAAAAGTCTGTTAAATTTTTGAAATCGCAGCTCAAGTTCGCCTTAAAAGCTGATGGCGCGCGCGCGCCCTGTGCGCTAGAGCGAGAGCGAAACAATGCAAAATAATGTGAGAATTAAATTGTTTTTTTTTCTGCTTTCTGTTTTCTTATGTGAAATGCGCCAGCTGCCATAAATCACTGTCGCTGGCCGACGGCTACCTTTTGTGTTGTTGCAAGCGTTCGCTAATGTGTGTGTGTTTGGCAAAGCGTGTGAAAATTACAATCAATGCGCGATGCAACCACCGTTTTTCCATCGTCGTCGTCGCCGTCGAAAGTTTTTCCACACGCACACAAAGAAAACGCTTGCTGCGTTGCGTCGTCGTCGTCTTTTTCTTCTTCTTGGTTTTGTGTTACCGTCTTTCTTTGTGTCTGCAGGTCGCTGCTCACTTCCGTCTTTATCATATGTCACCTCACACACACACACATACGTGTGTATACAGACTATGCACTCATGAAGCATACATACATGTGTATGTGTGTATGTATGTGTAGTTAGCAGAATATCTCATTAGCATTAAGGCACATTTTCGAGTTGGAAATTGCCGGTGTTACCCAACAAAAAAGCTAGTTTTAGCTATGCTTCAAAAAACAAACAGAAATATGTCATAATATTTGTGAATCGATGGAGGCGACAGAATGTCAGAAATTTTTGGTACAAATTCCCAATATTTTATTTTGTTAGTTTTATTTTATTTATTCAGAGAGTTAAACACAAAAAAAAAAAAATAGATTTAAAAGGCTGATAGAGCAACACAGGTTATTACAGTTTTTGTTTCGAATTTTATTGAACCGGCACTTTAGTTTGCTGTTCTGGTTCTTTGTGATTTATCCAGCATCTCAGCTCAACTCAACATTCCCCAGCTATTTGTAACGGTTTGTTTTGTGGCAACAAGAAAGTCGCAACAAACTTGCGCAAAAGAATGAAGAAAAAAAAAAGAAAACAAAAAAATAAATAAAACCGCAAAGCAGCCAAGTTCTAAGCAGCTTCTCTGCTGCGTCGCCAAACCGAGAAGAACGAGAGAGAGAGAGAGGGAGAGTGAGAGACAGAGACCGAGACCGAGACCGGGAGGAGCAGAAAATTGATTAAGCAGCGGATGCTGTGGCGCTATTGTTTACACTCGCTCGCTGGACTGGCAACGCCAGTGCGCTCTCTTTCAATATATGTATGTAAGTGTGTATGTGTGTGTGTTCATTCATTATTTGATTTATCGGTCGAAAGTAGAACGATTCGCAATTAGCTTCCTGAACATGGCCAAAACTGGTAGGCGGCAAAATCAGTGCTTAACTCTCTCACTCTCTTCTCTCTCTCTCTCTCTTTCTCTCTCTATCTAGCTGTATGTCTCGTCAATTATCAACATATATCTCTATATATGTATACACATATATACGCTGCTGCTTATCCAGTAAGCGGAGACAAAACCAGTTTTGAGTGGCAGCGTTGCCATTTTGTGCGAAATTTGCGTAGCTACCAGTGAGCAGTATTTGTATTATTGGCTTGCATAAACAAAGCGCTGCCAAGGAGCAGCAGCAGCAACAGCTACAGGTAGGCACACACTACACACCCTCCCTCCCCATACCCACCTGTTGATAACTTGGCGCGTGAGCGTCTATAATTCTTATTTACACAATATGAATATTTAGTTGCACAACAACAACGCGGCTAACGTGTCGCTCGAACGATGAGTACATCATATTATTCATTGTAATTTGCTGTTCACCCTTTAATTTAATCGTGCTCGTGACTAGCGACGCGCTCATCTCTAATTGTGACCACAAACGAACGTTGCTCCTCCTGCTTAATCGTGTATGTGCGTATGTGTGTGTGTTTGGCATTGAATTTTTTGCACAGTAAGAATCAACAGCAATTGAAAGCAGAAGAAGCAACAACAGCAGCAGCAACAGAAGACGCGCGCTGACGTCATCGACAGCCGCCTGTTGAATTTTTATTCGAAATGGGCGAATATTTTTAGGTAATGGAAATTAAACCGAATTTACAATTTGCATTTTGGGCGCAGACAGCGATGCGACAGCGGCGTCTGCGAATGGCAACGTCGTCGTCGTCGACGTCACACAAAATTTCGAACTTGGTTTTCGAACTTGAAATTTTTGATGGCGCTGCTTTATTCTCGCTCTCTTTGACTCTCTTGTCGCTCTCTCTCACTTGTGCTGGCCATGAAACGCAACTGCCGACTGCGCAGTCGTCGCTGTCGCTGCACTCTCACTCATTTGTTTGCTCATGCGTCGACTGCGCTGCGTTTGGATGGCTTTGGCTTTACATGTTTTTTTTTTGTGGGCTGTGCAACAAGTGTGTGCAGCGGCTGGTTGTTGTTTCTTTTATTTTGTAGTACCGTATTTTATGTAAATTAACCAAAACGAGTTGTTTTCGTTATGCTTGAATAATTAAGCGGGCGCCGAGGCAGCGGCGTATAGTAGTAGTAACAGAAGCAGCGACGTCGCGCGTTACGTAACAATACGAAAAACGTTAAAAGCAAGCGCCTGCTTTCAAATTTCAATGAGCGTTGCCAGCGTTGCCACCTGGCAGCACCAGCAGCTCCACCAACACTTGTATTACGCTCAGCGATCCTCACTCAAAACTCAAATTGCGCGCATGCATGTGTGTTGTTGCTGTGAAGCTCCAAGCTCCCAGCTCCAGCCGCGTGACTAGCTTTTTGGGGGCTGCTGGCCGGCCATTACAGTTTCATGGGAGCATCTCGCGAGAACCGAAAGCCACCGCCCCCCTTCCCGCCTCTCCCATCATCCGTTGCACACAGATAAAAACGTTGTGCGCTCGCATTCGCTGCGCTGCGCGTCGTCCGTCGGCTCATTTCGCATTTGACTTTCGGTACGTGCAGTCGGCGGCAGCGCAGAAAACAAACTGTCGAAAAAAGTGTTGAGCAACCGTTATTGTTGTTGTTGCTGTTGCTTTCATTGTGAGTTTTGCTCTTCCTTTTTTTTTTGTTTTTGTTTTTCTGCACGTGTGCAACTGAGAGAGAGAGAGAGAGCGAGCGAGAGCAAGAGAAGAGTGCAAGAGCGCGAGCGCAACTGTGGATTATAGTGAGAACTTGACGCGCGCTTTTATCTTTGACTAAATTTAAAGTATTTGCATGTAAGTACAAATATTTGTGTGTGTATGTGTGAGCGCATGTGCATGTGCATGTTTTGATAAATTTCGTGCTTTCATCAACTCTTCTGTGCGCTGACTGGCAACGCCTTAAAACTGCCGAGCTGCCGAGTAGTGGCTGCTATCCAGTCAGAATTACTAGCCCTTCACCCACTTAGTGAAGAATTTAATCAAAAGCCCTCGCCCTGATTCAGGCAGAGGCTCTGCGTCGGTGCCGTCTACTCGTTTAGTGGGTCAAATGCCGAACGACCTCCGGCGCCAACCCAAAATGATCACGTTCGCTCACCTACTACCACCTCACCCCCCAAAACAGCGTCTGCCTTCTGTTGCTATCTTATCTGCAAACAGTCTTCAAGCATTGCGTGCACCACATACACTCGGATGGATGTCGACGTCGGCGTTCTCTCGATCTCCTCTTCTCTTTCTTTTTCACATGGTTTGTCCATAAAGAAAAAAAAAACGGCGTGGGAGAGCTTTTACTTTTTTTTTTGTACTCAAAATGCTTTTGAAAGTGAAGCAGCGGCGAATGCTGCGGCTGGCAAGTCAAGCAGCGTCGCTGACCTTACATTGAGTGCGAATGAGTGTAATGCGTATGAAGAAGAGATCAACGGGACAATATGCAAAGTGTAATTCAAGGCAGACATCAACATCCAACAATGAATTCCGGTTCATTTTTATTGCCTCTTTTGTGAGTGACTTTGAATTGCAATTTATTGTGCTTTTTCCTCTTTTCTTTTTCATTTTTGTAATCCCCTGTGTTGTTGTTGATGATGTGCGAATGTTAAATGAATGTTAAACCCATGCGAAAAATGGTGCATTCATTTAACTGAGAGAAGAACCAAACATTTCTTCTTCTTCCTGCCTTCTACGAGGCAATGCAATCAGAGCTATAAATATGTGATTTACCTCAAAAATGTAATTATTTTTGTTGATTGCGTATTTTATGGTGTGTCGCTATGCTTTTTGTGTGTCTGTTAAAAAAAAAAAACAAATAGATAAACTATTTTTTCAGTGGTTAACAGTTAACCGTACACACACCGACACACACACACATACGCTCTCACACGTAATGTTCTAATTTGGGTTGTGATTCCGGCGACGCCTGCGAGTCGCGAATATTTCTCGTGATGTGCGTGTAAATTGATTCATGTGTTTCTCTACTGTTGACGTTGCTTATTATAATTGCAATTATTACTGGCCTTGCATCTGCCACTGCAACTCCATTTGTGGGGCTTTGTCTGACGCTTTAGCAGCAGAAGCAGCTGCTCAACTCACCTAATCTATGCGTTAGTTGTACTCTCTCTCTCTCTCTCTGCCTGTCTCCCTCTTTGATACTTCTTATGCACTGTTATTGATATGCCTAGTCGCTCATATCACACAAAATGCCGCATATTCCTCTCTCCCTCTTACGCAATAAGTGCGAGTGTAGTGTGATATTTCCTGTGTTACTATCGTTAGCAGCAACAATGTTTTCTAGCTACTGCTTTTGACTGTCTTTGCTGGCTCTACTCTCTCGCTCTCTCCCTCTTTCACTCTCGCTCACTGTCTCCCTCCAGCGTAAGCTATTGCTGCTGCTGCTGCTGCTGCTGTTGCTGCTAAGCTTTGACGTTGTTTCAGGGCACAACATGCGCTATTATTAAATTTGCCATTTAGTCAGCAGCAAACTTGCTAACGCGTCTGTACAAAGCATCGCACGCAGCAGCAGAAGCAGCAGCACTTGTTGAGCAGAGTTTGAGCACCAGCAGCAGCAGCGGCTAATACCGCCGCCCTCCATCGTCCCCCTTCGCACACTCAATAAACTCACTCGTCGCGCTCACTTCTCCAACTCTACTCTCTTTTTGGGAGTCACCGAGTCAGCAGCAGCAAGTTGTTTTTATTTGCTTTTTTAGACAGTCGCGACGGCGCGCTCGTTTCAATCAGACGCAAAGTTCTTTTTCTTTTCGGTTTTATTCCTTGGAAATTGCAATTGGAATAAATGTCGTTTTTTTCGTGTGTTGTGTTCAAGTGCAATTTGTATGAAAGGTAATAACAAAAAATCTCCGCAAGTAATACAAAAAAAAAAAAAAAAGAAAAGAAAAAGAACAACAACAAAAACAACACTATTTCGCTTGGCTTGGTTGGTATACAACATCAAATTGAACCTAATACATTAAAGCAAGCAACACATGCATAGAAATCGCCCGCCGACTGGCCTGACTGGCTGGCTGGCTGGCTGGCTGTCTAACTGGCTGACTGGCTGGTTGTCCAGTCAACGGCTTTTCTAAATTGACATACTTTCTAAAAGCGCTAGTCAAGCGGCAGGCAGGCAGCAGCAAAAACAGCAACAACAGCAGCCAATCTGACCAGCAAAAAGCAATAACAACAAAAACAACAAGTAATGGCTAAACGCTGCTTGCAGCCAGCAGGCCAGGGAGGTGGCAGTCAGGTTTACAACGGTGGAGTCACAGAAACAGAGACAGTGCCTCAAAAGCAAGTAGTTGATAGACAGCAATATTATCATCAGCCAACTTCAATTGTGTGCTTGACAAGCTTTTACTTAGCCTGGTCAGCAACAGCAACGGCAACAACGGTAACAGTTGATTGCACTTCATCATGCCTATATGATGCTGAACATCAGCTTGAAAAAACCTTACAAAAAAAAAAACTATTTTCGCACAAGACAAACGCAAATCCTGCATTAGAATTGACAATGCCAAATTAAAATTCCTTTTTTATTTATTATTTTTTGAATTATTGTTTATATTTATTGTAATCAAATGCAGTTACTTTAAGCAAGATCAAATAATATGCGTTAAATGTTCGTTTGTAAGAAATGGCATGCGAGCTGCGCGTGCTCAAAATGCATTTAAATTGCCTCTTTAATTTATGTTGTTAATATTTTTAAACGTTAAACGTTATTGTACAGCATTCAGCAGAGAAGATTGATCTCTTTCAGTTTCTCCCTCTCTCTCGCTCTCTTTCTCCATCTCTAATTTCTGCAGTTGCAGACTTGTCTAGCTGTTTTGTGGGGCACAGGGGGAGTTGGTTGATTGGTTGGTTGGTGGATAGTAGGAGGAGGACGGAGGCCATTGGCCGCATTGCTAAAATTCCGCAGCTTTCTTTTGTCTTTTTGCAGCTTTCTTCAGCATTCAGGGGCTCAACGAATACATTTTCTGATGTGTTTAGCATCTCTCAATGAACGTTTTTAACGCGCCCAAAAAAAAACAGACAAGATAAAAACTCTCAGTTGAAGGTCACAATGATGAGTTAATCTCAATAAAATTTATGCTTCATTGACTTTCAGCCTTCCAAATTCCATTGATTTAATTGTGTTTGTCAAAGCGCAAATGTCAAAAGCCGCAAAAAAAAAAATATATATATATATATATATATATACATATATATGTGTAAGGGAACAGGTTCTCTTTAATTTGAGCATTCGAAAATGTATGTTGTTGTCGTTGTTGTTACAGGTGAGTGCTTACAAATGCTCACCGATACGATACAGCAGCAGGCATTGCTTGGTTGTTGCTCATTGCCTTCGCACGCAATCTTTTTTCAAATTACATCTCTGCCTGCGCCTCTATGACGAGCTTTGCACTGAGTTCGCCTTTTTAAGTGCTGTTGCGCCAAAGTTCAAGGTGTAAACAAAATGATGATAAATCTTGTTAATAAATTGTGCACATTAGTGTGTGTGTCGCTATCTTTCCCTCTCTCTCTCTCTCTCCCTCTCTCTCTCTCTCCCTCTCTTTCCCTCTCTCTGCGTTCATCAGCAGCAGAAGTAGCAAGCTGCAAGCACGTTTATAAATAACTAATTATTAATTGATAAAATGACTAATTGTGCACTTGACGCGATTGTTTTGTCGTATGTGATTTTTTTTGTGATGTTGACTTTTTGTTGCTTTTGCTTTTGCATGCGTCAAGGTAACAATCGTCAGTGGCACACAATTTAATTTAACGGCGCTTGGCGCTGATGAATCAGTTAAAACTCAATGACGCCAATACTCGTTTATAGCCATAGCCAACCCATACTCAGTTAACATTCTGATAAATATCTGGCCAAAATACTTACACACACACACACACACACACACACACACACACACACACCTACACACCTACACAACACAAGCCAAGCAATTGTCTCTGATTCAGAATAGATTCTCTGGTCGCTTTCGCCTTCTGTGCTTTTTTTTGTTTGTTCTGTTCTTTTTTCTTATATATAGATATATATTTTATTGGCTTTCGGTTTCTTCGTACTCGATTGTTTGTGCCGGCTTTTTCGCTATCATGTGACCCATTTAGAGGGGGCGACATGGCCAATAAATTGTCTAATTTGATGGCTGTGTCGATTAACTTTCGCAGAAGCTACGCATGCTCAATCCAGAGGACATCAGCGCTTCTATCCCGCAATAAAAATTACTTTGCTCTCACTCTCTCTCTCTCTGTTTCTCTTTCTCACGATATGTGAGGTGAATTTGATGCCGCTGTGTTTGCTTTGGTTTTAATGTTGTTTTAATGACAGCTGCGATGTACACGATATGTCACGACGTTGACGTCTCAGTCTCCAACTCGTGTTTTCTTTGCTTGCTTGTTCATGTTTTTTCTTTGGTTTTTTTTGTTCTCCTTTGCTCTGCATAAATCAATCGAAGAGCAAAGCGTATTAATCCGCACTATGATTTGTGGACTTGAGCGGATGGCCCAAATTAAGATTAAATGGATAGTCAGTTAACTAGCCACTGATATCTAAGACTGCAGAATATTTGAACAAAAAAAAAAAACAAAAAAAAACACACACACGCATGCACATGCACATAAAAACACTCAAAGTGGAGACTTTGGGAAACTCTACAATTGAAGTGCGATTGAGGCTGCGACTGCATATATCGTATGCATAACCTCAAATCTCAATGTCATGCATATTAATACTTGTTTTTTTCTTACAATGTATATGTCTATTGTTTATGGGGGTCTTATTGTTGTTGTTATTGTATTGTGTTTGGCTTTGTTGTTGTCTTGAAATTAGCTAACGAGTTGCGGCTGCGGCTGTCATAAAATAAGTTGCAAATAATAAAAATAATAACAGCAAATGGCAGATGAGACGACGATTTGTCGCTTGACTTCTCCAATATCTTTATCTCTGTTGCGCTCCAACGCTTAGGCTGTTTGTGTGTGTGTGTGTCTTGTGTTGCATCATAAAAAATTGCTCGGCGCACAGTTTTGCATACACAAATTGTAGTTTCATAACCAAACTTTATTCATGCAAAATAATTATATTTGTATCTACACATTCATATATATATACAGTTATTTTCTGATTTTTTTTTTAATAAACCAATTTACACAAGGCTTAAATACGTGCATGCATTGAAAGTAAAATCTAAAAGTCCAGTTTTTTGTTGTATTTAAAGCAAATGCATTGATGATAGTCACATTTATTTTGCCAGCACTGTAAATATGTAGGTATGAATGTGCATGGCTTACACGCGGAGCGAAACGAAAGGAAAATGAAACAACAAACGTTGACTGACATACATACATGCATAAGTAAATATATAAATACTTACGTACATTTGCATGCATGAGCAGGTGTGACCGTATTAAGTCTAGAGCATAAAATATAAGAAACAAAAATCAAAGCGATGATAAAATTATACTGAGTGATTAAACACTCAATTTGCAAGGCTTGAGAGAGGAGCACCGTCTGTTCAAATGAGCTTTTCGGTGTAACGGTTAAAGGTACTTGTTAATAAGCCGGCGTCAAGCAAGTAGCGCATGCCATCTAGTGTGGGCAAAAGAACAGAGGATAGAGGCGATAGAGGGGAGCGAAAGAGAATGCTCTTGGTGCGTGTGTGCGTGCTTGTTTCTTTACTGCTTTTGCTTTTGTTTATCGATAACGCAATATTGCGGGTGGGGAAAAAAGAACAAACGACCCAATTGTCTGTTGCTGATTGTCTATTTGCCAATTTGTAATTGTTTTTTTCTGTCTTTTTCGGAACTCCTCTTTTTTTTTGGGGCTCGGGCTTGGGCCGCATAAAAAATGCTGATATAAATTATTTTTGGAGCAATTGCCAAACAAATGAGCATGTGTCTGTGTGTGTGTGCGTGCGTGTGTTGTTAGATAAGATATGCACATGATTTCATTGTACAAATACGGGAGAATAGTTTGCCAACGGAAGTGACGTTGACAAAAATCGAGAACAAAAAAATAAAAAATCAACACACCCGCATTGCAATGGCAATTTTATTTTATTATTTGCTTTGTTTTGCTTTTGTTTTAGTATTGGTTTTGCTTTTGCTTTTGTCTACTGTGTTAAACAAAACATAAAACATTCTCTCAGCACCCGCCCACGCCACACCGACAACGACTACAAAACCGTGTGCATTATTTTGATTGCCTTTTTGCGGGCACCGCAATAAAAACGGAAAACATGTTCACAATTTGATGTTTGCTTCAATGCACGTAGAGCGGGCGGACTTTACGTGGCCAAAGCTGATAAGCGACACGTCTCCGTTATGTAACATAACCCAATTGAGATTATTATGGTGTGATACATACTCTACGACAACAACAACAATACAACAATCGCAACTACTATAACTGGTCAGTAGCACACAAAAAAACACGTAGTAACTGTTGGCTCAAATTAGCTAGTATAAAAAGTTTCCATTGATTGTGCTGCAAACAACAAAAAATTGTCAAAATATCCAACTGCTGTCAGCTGCCCTTCAAAAGAAAACCCAAATAAACAAAAGCGAACCCACAATGTTTGCTTTGTGCTTGTGTATGTGTGTGTGTGTCTGTTTTTTTTTTTTTGTTTTTTTTTTATTTTTTTATTTGATGTTGGCAACTTTTTGTCAAATTGACAAAAACTATTAACAAACTAAGCAGCACGATAAAATAAGAAGAACGCGCTTAGTCACTTAACTAACAGTGCAATGATGTGAGCATTACGCACTCTCTCTCTCTGTCATTCGCAATGCAACTTTCCAATTGCATCAGTGTTGGTAAACGCATTTAATTTTTTTTAAATAAATTTCTTGCTCTCGCATTGTTCTACTTCTCTTGGCGCCTTCAAATATATTTCTGGTGCGTGTCATGTTAATTATGGTTATTGTTTTATTCCACTCTTCCCGCCACCCAACACACTCCATGTTGCCTCCTCCTCCCCCCTCCTCTGTCTTCTTTTTTGCTGCTGTTGTTTTCTTTACGTGCGCCCCATTTGTTTGCTATCAAGAACATTTAATTTGCTTCATTAAATTGTCACATTTGTATTTTTTTAATTGTTCTTTGGTGTATCTTGTGTGTGTGTGTGTGTGTGTGTGTGTATATGTAGATCTTATTATTAGAAAATTTTAGTACAAATACGTTTGCCGTCTGAGCTTGTTTTATAATTAACAGCTGCACTAAAAATATATATATATTCTTTAAACCCGTAATTAGCAATTGTTGCCAAGCCGCCACGCGGCTCGTCTGCTTGCTTGACTATTTTTTTTGCTTTCTGCCTTCCTTACTTGTCCTTACTTGTTCTCATTCACAAAACACAACAGATTGAGAAAGAACCGGTAGAGTGGGGTGTGCTCGATCTGAAAATGCTCTGTGCCAAATTTTAGAAGTTTAAATATGATTTTAATTCTAAAAAAAACAATGATACTTGAATAATTTAATGCACTTTATTTTTATTTTTCAATAGAAAATTAACCATCTAAGACTCTCGGAAAATTTAAAGCGCTCTAAACTATAATATGACAAAAAAATAATAATAATAAAATATACATATAACAAGTGATTATCCACCCCTTTAACGTTTCTGTAGGGTATCAAAAAGCGACAAGCAAAAAAGAAAAACAGTTTACTTGGTCAAAGAGGGAGAGAGAGAGAGAGAGAGAGATCCATTCAATCGCTTGATTGCTCAATTTTAATTATTGACCACAGCAAGCAAAACGACCAAAGTATTAAACAAAGCAGCGTGTGAGAGTTGTGAAGAGCGTGGGAGAGAGAAAGAGATGGTTGTACGAAAATCAACGCACCATGCAAAAAAAAAACGCATAATTGTTGAAATTAAAAGTTTGGCGAAGAAAATGTTGGCTATTTATTTCATGTTTACTTGTTATTATTATTATGATGCTTATTTAACGACTCGAAATGAAAATGAAAAGTAAAAGCAAATGTGTAAGAAGCGCGCTGCTTTTTCTTTTGTTGTTTTTGCTGCTGCTGCTGCTGTTGTTACTGTTGTTGTTGTTGTCATTTCGCTTTCATGTCTGTAGTTATTTGGCTTCCATGGCGCTGCTGCTTTGCGTTGCGCTGCGCATACGCAATATGAACATGACGTCGCTCTCTTTGTTTCTCTTATTTATTTTATTTATGTTTTTTGTTTTACGTGCGCTTTGCGCTCAAAAGCTCATTAGTTGTGTGTGTGTGTGTGTGTGTAGCTGTCTATCTGTGTGTGTGTCTGTCTTCTTTGGGCTGTTGTTCCGGTGGTCAAGCAGTAAACGTCAACGTAAACTTAAACTTAAACGTAAACTTAACCGTTGCCCCGCTGCTTTTAGCTTGAACTCATTAAATGCAGTTAATGGATATTAAACATAAACAAAACAATGAGCAAATGTTGCGCGTGGGTTAGCCCAATCCAGATTATATAAGCTCAGCATTAAAAAAGCATAACTCAGCTTGGCAGCAGCAGGTGGACATATTTTTCTGCTGCTTATTATTTTTTGCCGTTTGACTGTTATCGATAACTTAAGCTGCACTCATCTTGCGCTACGCATTTTTGCTCAGTCATTTTCACTTCCGTTTGTGCCGGTAAACTGGAAAACAAGCACTCCCTTTCCTCTTCTCCTCTTTATTCCCTACATGAACACGAGGAAAAAGAAAAATAAAATAAAATATCAAGTCACAGATTAAGCAAAAGCGAACCGAACAAATTAAATCAAATGGCAATCAAATGCTGTCGGAAATGACGCATGGTGTTGTTTGAAGACCGCGGATGCATCGAGCAAACCTACTCGCAGCGAAACTGTTAATTATTTTTTTGTTGCTTGCGTTTGTTTGTATAACATGCAAATGATTCATCTGCCATCAGAGCCTACCAATCTATATGGCCTGTTTTATGTTTGATTCAAGCTAAAGGAATTTGTCGCTTGCCAGCCCCGTTGCTGATTAGCGGCACAGCTCATTTACAGCTGGCGAAAACAAAATGAGCTCATTTCAAAATTTGGTGTATGAGTTCAAGGCAGCCACATAATATTAACAACAAAAAAGTTCAAGCAAATGCCTGCCTAACGACGTCCAAATACTCTTGTAAGAAATATATTTTAAAATCTTGCAATCTCATTTCATTATGGAAAGGAAAAAAAAGTTTAAGGAAACTTCAATTTCAGTTGTTATTTATTTAAAGTTAATGTGTAGTAGTTAAGTAGGTAACAGTATCTGCTAGTCGGTTACTTTCCACTGTGGCATTCTTACATGCTGATTATTTCTTATCTGGAGCAGTATCGTAATAGTTTTATGAATCAGAATTGCATTTTGTTCAACATCTACCAACATTCGTCGTTTTTTTTTTTTAATATTTATTTACGATAAAAAATACGACTTTGATGACACGAGCATCAATTAACAGGAATTTGTTTTTGTAATAAATACCAGTGCGAATTCCCAAAATAAATCTTGTGTAACAAACAACTTGACAAGGTTCATTCATATAACTTTGGACTGGAAAGTATATATATATATATATATATATATATGTATATATATATGTATATATAGAGATACACATGTATCCAAGTGTGGGTTTGCCAAGTGTGTATTTATGAAGTTCACGCAAAAGCGATAATAAAGTCGGCATGATGTCATAATTTGTGCAAACCTAACAATAATGAAAACCGAAACTTTGGAATGTCTTCTGCCTGCCTTTGCAGCTAATGATTATTAATTTGCATTTCGACGGAAACCGTTTGTTCAGGCCCGTTTTAAAATCATGTGTGTGTACATATGTAAACATATATATGTAGTCAAACAAATATGGCGTCGTGTGTGACGTCAGTTAGTAGTAGCAAATAGCGTTTCAAATGTCACACGTGTCAAAATGTCAATTGGATTTTCATTACGTTGACAGTTTACCTGCAATAAAAATACAAACGAGCTCACAAGCATCAACAGCATAAATAAACCAAACATTAAAACATGAATTTCATATTAGATTTAAGTGATTTTCAAGTTGAGGAAGCAATCGTTTTAAATAACTTCAAGGGTCTTCTTTCTAAATGAGCTCACATTTTTTTGGCGCTCGGATTGGTGTCGCTTTTGTGTCACTTTGGGCTGCTGAGCTGTATCTAAAACAATCTAAAACTCTGTCCGAAAAGAACCTTAGCAGTTGTAATCCTAAAACTCACTCATTTGCCACATTATATGTTCATTTTATCATTATAATTTATTTCTTCGCAATATGCGCTCGCAACATGCTATATCAACATTTCTTTGGCTACAGTAAAGAAAAAAAAAATGAAAAAAAAAAACGAAAAAGAAAAAAATTGTTGTTGCTGCTGCATTTTGTTTGTCAATGTGCCAGGTGAAACTCGAAATAAATATATAGCAGATATGCCAGATATGCCAGCAGCACATGCGCCAATAAGTGATATATACAGCCAGCACTGTTGTTTCTATATATAGGAATTATGATCGTGAGCTTTTCATTTGCAGTCGCCTGAAACGTGCCGCAAGCAAAGTTGTCTTACACATTTTTCACCGATCGCCAATTGTCAATCCAGTTTGTGGCAATCTCTTTCAACACTCTCAATTAATTGCATTCTCTCCTCTCATTGCAGTAGTACGAGCAAAACAAAAGCACAATTGAAGAGAGCATTAAAGAAAGAAAAAAACACAAACACAAAGACAAAGACAAACGTCAAATACTTTGTGCCACACCCAAGAACCGTTCAAATCATCACCATCAACAACTGGGCAACTAGGCAAGCAGCAAAATGTCGCCAAAATCGGTAAGTCAACAATCTAAATAATAATAATAATATTAAATAAACAAAAGGAGCAGAGCAAAGGCTTTTCAAAAATATTCGTATCCCAATATGATTATAATCAACAAGTGTCAACAATATACAATGTTGTTATTTGAGAGTGTTGCTACTGGTGAATAGTAAAAGAATGTCGTATATTATATATATATGCATGATATTGAATTGAATTGAATTTTAATCGTTATGCAATCAATCACAGCAGGCCATCAAATTAATGAGAAACTCATTTCATGTTTGAGAACTGATAACGACTACCGAAATAGCTCCAAAGTGGAAAGGAAACAAACTTGTAAATTATTATAGATTATCAAATACTTGAACGCACTCTTATCACAGAAATCGGCAAAAAAATAAAAATAAATATCTATATATTATATATATATATATATATATATATAGATATAGATGTAGAGGGAGAACAGGAGAGTTGTTTCGGTGAGTACTTGCTTATCAATAATGATTGACAGTAAGCCGATAGAAAATAGCGTTAAATTTAAACTGACCAAAATACGTCATTGGCAGCGTCATAAACTTGGCTAACTTAGCCTGACGTCTACTGCGTCAGTCTTCGATTTGAATCTGCGCCAAAATCAAACTGTGATGACGTCCAACATTTGCTGGCGACGACGTCATTATGCAGACATTCACTTCTCTCTCCGACCGCCACCCACTTGAGGAGCCACACACTTGGCCTCCATTTGCCTCTCTTTTGGACGACGACGTGCAAAACACATTTCGCTTAGACTTGATTTGATTTGATTGACAGCAAAAATGGCTGGCAAAAACGTCAAGCAATAAATCCGTCAATAACTTTCAGTGTCATCTAAAATAATGTATGGTTTTTTCTCATTGTTGTTTTTTTGTTTTTTAGGAAATAACCATTAACTTATGACGTTTATAAATCGTAGCCATGTAACACAATTAAATGACCTACAAATATGTCTCAAGATAAATCGCTAAATGATCGACAAGCTACGAGCTACGAGCAACGAGCTTTCACATGTACATATCAAAAGATTTTGTGCTTTTACACCCACGCTACTAATTATTATTGGAGCACACACACAGGGACACACACACACACACACAGACGTAATTGATGTGTGTGTGTGTGTGCGTGAGTGTTTGTTTGGCCGGCGTTGGCTTATAGGCTTGGCTAATTGCAGCTCTCTAATAGACTAATAAACTGACAGCCAACGCGTCGTATGAGTGACGCTGATTTGTTTATCCAGGCCGGGCCCCTTAACGCTACTGCCCACTGCTCACAAAGAGAAAATAAACAAAAAGAGAGAGAAAGAGAGAGAGAGAGCACGAAAAAGTGTGAGAGAGAGGGGAAGAGAGGTACATAGCAAACTGTACTTAAACTAGTCTCACGCCAGTTGTACCTATTTTTAGCCACGTAATTAACATACAATTACAAAAAAAAAACTTAAATAAAAAGCTGAAAAGAACATTCGAATAAAATAGAGGAGGAGGGGGCGGTGCTACTAATAAGTTCCGCTGTCCACCACAAACAACAAAAAAGAAATCCCATCTCTTTACGTAGCCCGCCTCTGCACCCGCCCCTTTACAAGCTGCTCACGTGCGGCTTGGGTTGTTTGTGGCACTTTCTCGCCAATGGCCTTACTGACTCTGCTTGTCGGACTGCCTGTCCATCTGTCCATCTGTCTGTCTGTCTGTCTGTCTGTCTGTTTGTCTAATCGACTTAAATACCAAGTGGCGCTTTTCCATTTTCCACAGTTTTCGCTGGACAACAGAACGGGGCGCATTGTCTTTTGATTTTCTTCTCGATACTCTCATATATTTTTTTCTGTCTCTTGCTCTGTGTGTGTGAGTCTGTGTGTTTGTGTGTGTGTGCGCGCCACGCGCCATCGAAATCTTTGCAACTATTCAAAGTCTACGGAAAAACGGCTGGCTGCCCAAAATGGTCGTCGTCTCCGACAGCCGTCCGCGTCTCTCGCGCTACGCCGGCAGCGTCAAGCGGAAAACGGTGCGTCTCCATTTGTCCTCCACATGTTGCACTTGGTTGCTTTTTTTTTAAATTTTTTTTGGGTTTACAAATACCCTATAAGGGGGAGTATTTGAATGGTGTTTACAAAAGTGTGAAAAACATTGAGTTATATTTATTTAATAGTAAAGCGGAGGACATCTAAGTTTCACTACAAATTACAACAAGAAAAACCGAACGAATGTTTCTATAAAATCGATAAGATATAGTAATCTGATCATTGATAATTGCATGTCCAAGTTTTTAAGGATAATAATAACATGGATATGTTAGTAGAGACGAGAGTTGTTCACACAAGATCGGATCACTCATATTTCGATCGGACGATATATTGTCACTCGATCCGGTTGATTTTGTCTGCAGTATATAGACGGATATATGCCAAGTTATTACAATTTGGGCAAACATCAGAATTGGTTCTTTTGTTTTTTTCCATGTTTGCTTTGCTTTATTTTCTCGAGCTCAGCATAGAATGGAAAAAGAAATCAGCATATCTATAGATATATAGAATCAAATAACTTGTTTCAAATTTCTGAGCTTGAAATTGAGGTTGCGTGCAACTTAGAAACAAATTTATTGCGAACCTGTCGATTGGCTGAAAAATCGTTAAAAACAGCTTGATGACTAAAGACTTACACACCTGTTGTTCTCTGAATATTTACAACAATCAAGTTTTAATACGAAATTGATTGTTTGATTTTATTGATTTTGAAAGACTGGATGAGATATAACCAGTCTTATAAGACTCGATTGTACAGGATATTTTTAGTAGTCATTAAATGCATTATTCAATTAAAATGTGGCACACAAATGGGATTATTCGCCAAAAACAATGTGAACAACTGGTTTTTGTGCAATTTTAATCGAATTTCATTCGACTGCCGCCAAAATTGACAACATATTCAACGTTTTCAAATCGGGGAGTTATATAAGAGTTTGCCCATAATCTCTATGACAGTTTTACACAAGTATATTGAATAATTCACAATTTTCCTGACCGGCTATTTCCGACAAATGCATTTTTTATTTTTTTTTTAAATTTTTTTATGGTTGTTTTATGGTTTCCGGCTTCACCAAAAACTACGTATAACATGCAGCTTATCGTAGGCCAACATTTGCGCATAGCAACGAGTAATTTGTCATGCTGCAGCAGCCTATCAAAATGTGACAAATCGAAGCGAGTGAAGCACAAATGGGGACAAGAGGGAGTAAAGACAATAAAATAAGGGGAGAGGCGGGGGGTAGAGTTGGAGCATAAAGCAGAGTCGTCAACTACTGGTTGGTTATGCGACTGTTTCCGTTGCCACATTCGCATGATGCACTGGGGCCAATGAGCGAGCTATGCTAGTATGCACGTATTCATACAATACACAAAACAACAACAACAACAACAACAACAACAGCAACAACAACAACAACAGCAACAACAACAGCAACAGCAACAACAACATGCATTAACCCACAAACGTTAATTGGATTGAAATGAACGTTTTCAATTTCCTTGCATTGTGTCACGTTTGATTTGCATTGCGAAAAATAACAACGAGAGCGAAAGAGACAGAGGGAGAGAGAGATACAGAAAAGCAAAAAGTAAAACGAGATAAGTAACAGTTATAACAATAACTACAACACAACACAACACGTTAACTTAACGTTCGCCGACAAAACAACAAATGCAAAAAATAGTTCAAATGGGAGACGAGAACTGGAACCATCTAGAAAACGCGTAGCAAGCTTAAACCCAATTATGATTCATTTTTTTTTTTTTTCTTTTTTAAGTTCATGACAACTGTGCAAGTTGCTGTCCACTTTTGCAGGCCATAGTAAACTTTATAGTAATCATTATTGCCCCCCAATCCCCAATCGAAGCAAAAGCTAAAGAAAGACAACGATGTTATCGATGTTTATTTGTCTGCATAAGATCACTATCAGCAAACTTATCGATATTAAACTAGAACAGTGACAAACAACAACAAAGATGGGAAATCGATTGCTTGATCCCTGAAATGCTTTGATAAACAAGCAGAATTGCTGTCACACTATGATTAGAGCGATGTAAGCGGTAACTGTATATATATATATATATATATATATATATATATATATAGATCTGTGTATGTACGAGTAAAAGTGGGGAAACATGTGAGGAGTGCACGTGTCTGGGAAAAACAGTTTTGGAAAACCACGCTCGAAAAAACCGGCAATAAGTAATCAACCATGACAACAACAACAACAACACGAAGAATCGCATAGATAGCAAATTGATTGAGGGGGAAACGATTGCAATGATGATTATACAAGCCAAACGCCCCCCTCCCCCCACCACTGTCACATGGGCGCTCGACGAAAGGGAATGACAACCATCAACCATCAAGTTAATCAATTTGGTTAGCGCGTGGGCGATACGTTCTCAATTATCAAAGCAAGGGAAGGGCGAGGAGTGGGGTGTATATGGTGGTATCCCACCAGTCAGGTGGGATTACACAAGCTAATAATGTGAACGAGCCTGACTCTGCTTGCCTGCCTGCCTGCCTGCCTGTCGTTTCTATTCAATCGATCATTTGAAAACTATCTCTATACTTATCTCCATTGCGTTAAAGTATCCTTTTGCTATTGTCCTCGATTGGTCGACATTAGCAATGTCAACCACAATGAATTGAAAAGTTGAAAGGTTTCTGTGTGTTTACTCAAGATCAGCTCAGCGACCAGGCCTATCAGAGATTTGGTAGATTTGTTTATGCCTATGTCAAAAATTCAACATGGTAATTTATAGCTTTTTATGCACTTATCGCTCAACTGTGGAAAAAAACTCAAACTTACAAATTTGTAGCAATAAATATGGTTTTGGTTTAATGTTAGTCTGTGTCAAAAATAAATTGACAAGTCTGAATTTACCGCTTTTTATGCTGTCGAAATGCTCAATCAGAATTGAGAAACTATTTATTGTTTTACAGACATAAACACATTTGACACATTGACACACACAATTTATATTTAACAGCTGGGTTAGTTGCCCATATCTCAATCAAAAGTTATTCAAATAGTAAATGTTTAGTTTGCCAACAGTCAGGCAGGATCGGTTAGTGATGGCCGATCAGAAATGAGGTTGGAGTTGTCTGTTTCAATATAATACTCTGTAGATTAAAGATGATTCAATTATATACGTACATATAGACTACAATATGTTGCAATCTTTGCGTGTCCTTGCAGCTAAATGTGCGCGTCACGACAATGGACGCCGAACTGGAGTTCGCCATTCAGTCGACAACGACTGGCAAACAACTGTTCGATCAGGTGGTCAAGACGATTGGACTGCGTGAGGTTTGGTTCTTTGGTCTGCAGTACACGGACTCCAAGGGTGACTCCACATGGATTAAGCTATACAAAAAGGTGAGCGAATCGCAACTAAAACATACATAAACATATCACAATATTATCGACATTAACTATTTCCATTGGGATAAACTTAAGTATGTTGTTCGGTGTAGCGAGTATTAAAGGTGTTACGCATTTATGTTTAGCCCGAATCGCCGGCCATAAGAACGATCAAATATTTGAAACGTGTTAAGAAATATGTGGACAAAAAGACAGCTGATGGCAATGGACACACCCAGACGGATGAGAGCGAGGAGGATGATGATGCTGACGATATGGTGGGCGAAACGAACCAAATACAAAAATACAAAAAATACACTGATGTTTCTTCCCCCCACCCCCTATTGCCAAAAACCAACCAAGCCACGCTACGAAATTGAAAACAATGTTGTTAGATATATATATATATATAAAATAAGTTACTCACTCATGGCTTTGTCACAAGAGTTAAACTAGAAATGAGTCAGCGATTGGTCATAAATCTGTAAAGATTGCTAAATGCGAGAAGTATTGTTTGTAGAGAATATTTGCTTTTACTTTAGGTATAATTATGTTTTGTTTATAGTTGGCCAACATCTCGTTGTTGGTTCCACAAATAAATAGCCAACATTGACTTAATTAATCGCTAACAAATTCTGCTGAGTCCACTTTAAGTAGAGTTGCAATCTTCTTATTTAGTTCATTTTTGCATGCATGCCCAGTCCAGTCCCAATCCCAGTTAATTGATTGTCAAACTAGCTAATTGAATTGAGAATTGAAAATGTTTTACATGAAACTAAATAAATAAATATTTATATATATATAAATATTCTTCATTAACAAACATGCTGCGCACTTTGCACCGTTTCAACTGAATACAACACGCACAAAAATGCACAGACTGGATCAATGCCGTTCTCGACATGGGTAACCCAATTGGGAATTATATATCTATATATTTATATATTCATATTTATTTTGAAGGATTTTAAATGAGAATCATTTGTTATTTGTTGTATACTAATGCAATTGTTATTGTTTGTGGCTTATTGGGTGTGTTTAGGTGATGAATCAGGATGTCAAAAAGGAGAATCCTTTGCAATTCAGATTCCGTGCCAAATTCTATCCGGAGGATGTGGCCGAGGAGCTGATACAGGACATCACACTGCGCCTGTTCTATCTACAAGTGAAGAATGCCATATTGACCGATGAGATCTATTGCCCGCCGGAAACGTCGGTTCTGCTGGCCTCCTATGCGGTACAGGCGCGCCACGGTGATCACAATAAAAGCACCCACACAGCCGGTTTCCTAGCGAACGATCGCCTATTGCCACAGCGCGTCATCGATCAGCATAAGATGTCCAAGGATGAGTGGGAGCAATCGATAATGACTTGGTGGCAGGAGCATCGCAGCATGTTGCGCGAGGATGCAATGATGGAGTATCTGAAGATTGCCCAGGATCTGGAAATGTATGGCGTTAACTATTTTGAAATACGCAACAAAAAGGGCACCGATCTGTGGTTGGGCGTCGATGCGCTCGGCCTCAACATTTATGAGCAGGACGATCGATTAACGCCAAAAATTGGCTTCCCCTGGTCAGAGATACGTAACATTTCATTTTCGGAGAAGAAGTTCATCATCAAACCGATCGATAAGAAGGCGCCCGACTTTATGTTCTTTGCGCCGCGCGTTCGCATCAACAAGCGCATCCTGGCCCTCTGCATGGGCAACCATGAGCTCTACATGCGTCGTCGCAAGCCCGACACGATCGATGTGCAGCAGATGAAGGCGCAGGCGCGCGAAGAGAAGAATGCCAAACAGCAGGAGCGGTAAGTCGTCCGTCGTCATACACATTTGTCCTAAATGTCATCATTTTATATATGTGTCATTTGTTCTTATTGGTGATTGGCAGTGAGAAGCTGCAGCTGGCACTGGCAGCACGCGAACGCGCCGAAAAGAAACAGCAGGAGTATGAGGATCGGCTCAAGCAAATGCAGGAGGAGATGGAGCGTTCGCAGCGTGATCTGCTCGAAGCGCAAGAGATGATCCGACGATTGGAGGAGCAGCTGAAGCAGCTGCAGGCCGCCAAGGATGAACTCGAGCTGCGCCAGAAGGAGCTGCAGTCTATGCTGCAGCGCCTCGAGGAGGCCAAGAACATGGAGGCCGTTGAGAAGGCCAAACTGGAAGAGGAGATCATGGCCAAGCAGCAGGAGGTGCAGCGCATTCAGGACGAGGTCAATGCCAAGGACGAGGAGACCAAGCGCCTACAAGACGAGGTCGAGGAGGCACGCCGCAAGCAGGTAACCACTTTAATCACATTCTCCTATCACCCCTCCAATAATCCAACTCGCCTTAACAATTATCTGATTATTTTTGATTCGATTACGTTTTGTTTAGGCCGAGGCTGCTGCTGCACTGCTGGCTGCATCCACCACGCCGCAACATCATCACGTTGCCGAGGATGAGAACGAGAACGAGGAGGAGTTGACGAATGGCGATGCCGGCGGCGATGTGTCCCGCGACCTGGACACAGACGAGCATATCAAGGATCCCATCGAGGACAGACGCACGCTGGCCGAGCGCAACGAGCGCTTGCACGATCAGCTCAAGGTGCGTTCAAAACAACCAACAAATTGCGAGGCAGGGGGATTCGATTCGATTATACAATATTATGTGATCCGACACGACAGAAGAAGATAACCTCTTAGATAAATTTGTTTTTCTACGTTGATAAGGATGGGGGCTATATTTGGGCGGTTTATGTAAATGTTTACGGCAGCGGTAAACATTTCGCTTATCTCTTGTCGCTTATCATATGATTTTTAGAGTTTTCAAAATACCCAGTACAGTCATAGCTGATATAAAACAAAATTATAGATTTAGGTCGACAAATCTAAAACGGTGCGAATTTAGCTCTGGCCAATAGAGATGTATATGCAAAAATTATTCAAGGATCGCCTAATGCTAAAGTATTTGTTCAGATGCAAGCAAGATCCTTAAGATGATGTCCGTGTTTCATAGCTCGGATCAGCCAAATAGATATATAATGTTGTATCAACTCAAGCAATGACATTTTAGTCTTAAATTGCCATCGCATTCGATCTGCATTTCAAGTCAAACTCATTTTATATATTTATATCATATTCTTGTCTCGCTCTTTTGCAGGCCCTGAAGCAAGATCTGGCGCAGTCACGCGACGAGACGAAAGAGACGGCAAACGACAAGATTCATCGCGAAAATGTGCGCCAAGGTCGTGACAAGTACAAGACGCTCCGTGAGATCCGCAAGGGCAACACAAAGCGTCGCGTCGATCAGTTTGAGAACATGTAAAGCGTTTGACCACGCCCCATTCTCTATTCCCCCCTCCACCACGCGACACAGCGCGCTCAACAAAAACTGACCAGCCCCACTCCACCCTACACCATCCACCCTCGTCCCACCCCCACCCCTTTTCCAATCAAACAGACAACTATCCAATTTAAATGCAGATTAAGAATTTGGCAGATCTATTTTCAATTTGTAAGTGTGGACTTAAGGAGAGAAAGCGCATCGTTGGTTACAAATAATAATAATACAAATAATAATAATACAAATAATAGAAACATTCGCTAATGCTTTGTAGACAGTGTTGAACAACGCACCCGCTCTCCCTTCTAGTAGCCCCTTCTTACCCACATCTTAACTTAACTTACCTTACCTTACCAGCCGCCACACCTCGATCAGTCTACCCATCAATTATCAATTTTGTCAATGGTAAAATGGTCGCAAATCTTGTTAATTACACAACTCGCCCGCTTCCCGTCCGCAAAGCCCATTTTCTTTGTTCATTTTGTGAGCGCATAGAAATGAAAGAAACAACAAATATATGAGAAATAAACAAAAACAAAAACTACTACAACAACAACAACAACAACAGCTATTTGCATTTTCGCCCGTTATAAATATTATTTTTATTACTATATAATTACTATTTTTTTTAAATTTGTATAATTAAATAAGAATTTGATTAATTGTTTCTTAAATTAACTTGCAAAAGAAAGAAAGAAGAAAAAAAACAAAAGGAAAAACAATATTTTTAATTATTATTACAAAACAAAAAAAAAAAAAGGAAACAAGTGAAAAAAAAGGAAAAAATATATTATAATATGTATAAACTATAATTTTCTTCTTTATTTTTATTAAAAAAAAACATTTTTTTTTAAAAAACTATTGTGGAAAAGCAAGCAAAGAGTTTTTAAATTAAACAATAAAAATGTAAAACAAAACAAAAAAACAACAAACCTCAACAAATTATTTGTAAATCCAATTCTGGTTGGAACTACAATTTGGCGGAGTTTTAAAGTTGGTAATTAAAATTTATTTTTGCTCAAAATATATGTCAATCTTAAAGCAGAAGTAGAAATTGTTGTAGCAGTAGACTTCTGCTATTATTATTGAAAATAAGTTGTGACTTCAGGGGTATGATCTTGGACTATTTATTCTACATTTATCTTCCCGAATATCTTTGTTGGGTGAAATTTCCGCTGCCTGTTTTTCATTCGCCTTCTTCGAATTGGACTTTGTGGTAAATAACACTTCTTTTTATTCTTCGTTGTGTTCTGCATTGTCGTCTCTGTAGTCGACATGTTGCCCGATAAGTGGCGTTGTCAGCGCTCTACCGTACTCGGTAGATGACGCTAACAAGGACAGATGGCGTTGTTCGTAATCGAAATCAACAGATGGCGTCCATCCCAATTTGGATGTCATCCACAACAAGCTATCAGCAAATTTCTGTTCGACAAAATACCATGCAGTGAGTATATCGATGTCAAAGAAATGTCGAATGCTGCTGCAGCCCTCGTAGCAGCTGTTTGTGGTGGCGCGACGATATGTTATCGATATCTATCTCCGCTTAGTTCAATACGTGCGGCACGAGATATTAATAACAAGACCAATATAACAGGAGCAACAACAAAGAACGATGCACAAGTTACTCCGTGGCGTTGCATATTGCCAACATGCCGCCAGCAGCGGAGCTAACGCTAATCCAATATTTATCCAGCAACTGGGTCACCGACTGCTGAGCGGAGCGACAAGTCCATCCGACGAGCAGGTGTTGAGTAAACGCAAATTTCAGCCGCATCATGCCGACGATCTGAATGACCAGCTGGCCGGACAGCTGCCGGGACAGGCTCGTGTGGTCATCTGCGGTGGCGGCATTACGGGCGCCTCTGTCGCCTACCATCTGGGCCTGCATGGCTGGGGCGGCGAGACGCTGCTAATTGAACAGGATGGCATCGGCGGCGAGCTGCCGTGGAGCGCCTGCGGCCTGGCCGGTCGTTTCGAGCCCAGCTACACCGAACTGAAGCTGGCGGAGTACTCAATTGATCTAATTAAGCAGCTGACGGAACGCGGATTGCCCACCGGCTGGCGGCCAGTGGGTAGCCTGAATCTGGCACGCTCCTTTGATCGCATGACCTCGTTTCATCGCATGAAATCACTGGCAGTGGCCTGGGGCATGAACTGTGAGATCCTCACGCCGGAACAGTGCCAGCAGCACTGTTCGCTACTCTCGGTGGACGGCATCGAGGGTGGCCTCTGGATACCCGAGGATGGTGTCTGTGATCCGCACCTCGTCTGCAACGCATTCTTCGAGGAGGCACGCCGCCTTGGCGTGCGCATTGTGGAACACTGTGCCGTCAAGAAGATACACAGCGCCGGTGGAAAGGTGTCGCGCGTTGACACCACCGCCGGCGACGTTAACTGCGAGTACTTTGTGAACTGCACCGGCTTCTGGGCGCGCGAGGTGGGCACACTATCCAAGCCGGTGGTTAAAGTGCCACTCAAGGCTGTCGAGCATCATTATCTGCATACGAAGCCGATTGCCAACCTGGATCCGAATACGCCGTTTGTGCGCGACTTTGACGGACGCATCTTCTTTCGGGAGTGCGAGGGCCACATCCTGGCTGGCGGCTATGAGCGTGAGGCGAAGATGGTCTACGAGGACGGCGTCATACCGTTGTCGCAGGAGGCGCGACAATATCCGCCCGACTGGGATCACTTTCACGAGCTGCTCGATGAGCTGCTGCAGCGTGTGCCATCCTTCCGTGAGGCATCGCTGGACCGGCTAACCAATTCGCTGCAAGTGTTTTCGCCGGATTGCAAGTGGATCCTGGGCGAGGCGCCAGAGATACAAAACTATTATGTGGCCGCCGGCAACAAGACGATGGGCGTGTCCGCCTCTGGTGGCATCGGTCGCGTACTCACCGATCTCATCACGAAAGGCTCAACGTATCTGGATCTGCATATCCTGGACATCAGTCGATTCCTGGGTCTGCACAACAATCGCAAATTTCTGCGCGATCGCTGCAAGGAGGCACCCGGCAAACACTTTGAGATCAACTATCCATTCGAGGAGTTCCAAACCGGTCGCAATCTGCGCATGTCGCCCATCTATCCGCAGCTGCAGGAAGCGGGCGCCGTCTTCGGCCAGTCCATGGGCTACGAAAGACCCAACTACTTTGATCCAAATGATAAGCAAGGTGCGCATTTTTGTCTGATAAGCAGAAACCTTTTGACAACATTTCAACTAATCCACTAATCACCGTCCACAGATGAGTTTGGATTGCCGCGCTTTCGCATCTCACAGACGCGCACCTTTGGCAAGCCGCCGTGGTTCGATCACGTGGCCACCGAGTATCGTGCCTGTCGCGAACGCATCGGGATTGCCGACTACAGTTCCTTTACCAAGTACGATTTGTGGTCGAAGGGTAACGAGGTTGTCGAACTGCTGCAGTATCTCTGCTCCAACGATGTGGATGTCGCCGTTGGCTCAATTATCCACACCGGTATGCAGAATCACAACGGTGGCTATGAGAATGACTGCTCCCTGGCACGTCTATCGGATCGACAGTGAGTGAGCGACAAGGAGGAGGACGAGGAGGAGTAGCAGCCGAAGATCTAATCTATATTGGGGTATTTTGCTTTGCAGCTATATGATGATTGCCCCAACCATACAGCAGACGCGCTCGATGAGCTGGATACACAAACAGACGCCGGATCATCTGCGCGCCAAGGTCAATGTGGCTGATGTGACCTCCATGTACACTGCCATTTGTATACTGGGCCCCTATTCGCGAATTTTACTCTCGGAGCTGACAGACACAGATCTAACACCGCAGAGCTTTCCCTTCTTTACGTACAAGGTGAGCGAGCCACAGTGGCGAAGATAGTTTTCGCTCGGATTCCCTTGCAGTGTCTCGATTATAATAATCCTCCGTTCAACAGGAACTCGATGTGGGCCTGGCTGATGGCATCCGTGTGCTAAACATCACCCACACCGGCGAACTGGGCTATGTTATGTATATACCCAATGAGTATGCGCTGCATGTCTATTCGCGACTGCATCAGGCTGGTCAGAAGTTTCAAATACAGCATGCAGGTGAGTCTCGTAGTCCGTTCCCTTCCACGTGCCACGTGATTCACATAATCCGGCTTATGCACAGGCTACTATGCAACAAGGGCGTTGCGCATTGAGAAGTTCTATGCGTTCTGGGGTCAGGATTTGGACACGTTCACCACGCCGATGGAGTGCGGACGCAGTTGGCGGGTTAAGCTCAATGTAAGCGACGATTTTGTTGTTAGTGTGATCCGCAGCAGAAGCTAATCCTTTTTGGGCCTTTGGGTCTTAATCTTTTGCAGAAACCGATTGACTTTATTGGACGCAAAGCGCTTCTGATGCAGCGAGAGGAGGGCGTGAAGCGGATGTATGTGCAGTTGTTGCTCAACGATCATGATCATGAGGTGGACACGTGGTGTTGGGGCGGCGAGCCCATCTATCGCGATGGCGTTTATGTGGGCATGACGACAACAACCGGATATGGATATACGTTCGAGAAGCAGGTCTGCTTGGGATTTGTGCGCAACATTGATGAGCAGGGCCACGAGCTGGCCGTGAGCAACGAGTACGTGCTGTCCGGGCACTACGAGGTGGAGGTGGCCGGCGTGCGGTTCGAGGCCAAGCTTAACCTGCACTCGCCCAACCTGCCCACCAAGTTCCCGGATCGCGAACGCGCGGCCTACCATGCGACGCGCGACAAACCCGACCAGGCAGATCTGCTCTCGTTCAACTCAAATCTGACGATGACGCGCCAGTGAACCCCACCCATCCGTCTCCCCACAGCCAACCGAAAATGTTCGTCATTGCGCTGTTTCCCTTAGAAATGATTTGATTTGATTCGATTTGATTTGATTTTGTTGCGTTTTCTTTCGATTCGATTCGTTCGCTCGACCTTTTCTCGAGTCTCAATTGCAAAGCGATATTAGTCCTATAACACTATATAGAAATATATATATATATATATCTATAAATGTGTATATATTTATATATATAGATCGGCGAGTGAGCGAGCAGACGAGAGATGCGATTATGTTATTTTTTTTGTTGCTCATAAATACTGCTCTAATCGAGTGTTTCTCCGATATTAGTTGTCGATATATTTATTATTGTTGGATGTATTTGGTTTTGTGGTGTCAATTATATGATATATATAATATATATTAAAGTTCAATCAAATTGTTACAAAATTTACCACAGTTCCTGGCCAAGAAAATACTGCAATTGACAAAACAAATAACAAATATATATTTGAAAATCGTTTTGGATTTTGAAATGTTCCTCAAGCTCTGCACTTTGTTAATATGAACACTAATCTCCAGAATTAAGCGCACATTTTCTTGTTGTGCCTACTAAATTGATTGCTCGAGGAATAATCCAAATCGGTTCTTGCCAGATTCATATCATCGAACAACGCCATGCCTTATATGAATTAGATTTGTTACTCTTACCCAATGCTGGGCAATCATTTAAGACACATCACACACACACACACACACACACAAGCAGCACGCATGCAACCGATTAATTATATATATATATGTATATATATATATACATATATATATATCCATGCATAATACATCTAACATATTTATACGCATTTTTTGTGTATTATCGTTGAACTTTATATATTTGCTACCGTACACACATACATATATATGTATATATATATCTATATATATATATATATCTATATATCTATCTATATATTTATATACAAATAAATGAACAGTTTATAAAAAAAAGGAAAGGTGACTAACATTTTGGTTGGGTGTAATGGCCACAGGCTGTGGCAAGTGTAATGCGCCTAATGCGGCTTGCGCTGTATAACTTTGCATTGGCCAAAACTACAAACTTGGCCAGCAGGAGCTGGCAGCAATAGCAACTTCTAACGGTGGCTGTGGGTTGGGTTGGGGTTCGGGTGCTGCAACTATTAGCCGGCGCAGCTGTTGGGCAATATGCAAAAACTTTTCGGCCGCCCTTCTTCGAGTGGGTGTGGCTAAATTTGCATTAACTTAGTTGGCAGTTGTTGTTGTTGTTGTTGTTGTTATTGTTGGGTTTAGCCAAGAAATTCAGGCGTGTGCTAATGCGCAGCAAACTCGTTGCCAAAGATTTGTGCACATGTATTGGGCCAAGAAGTTTAGCAAAACTAACCAACAACAAGAAACAAACAAACAAAACGGACAAACAGCTACTGGTCCTCATCAACAACAACAACAACAACAACAACATTATCATTGTTGTTGTTGTTATTTGGTTGTTTGGTTGTCCTAGGGGCACTTTTGGACACGCTCGGCTGGATCTTTCGGCGCGGCCAACTGCCTGACTCTGCCCGACTCTGCCTGACTGGCTAGCTGGCTGGATAACTGGGGGCTCTGTGTAGGATTACAAACTATCTTTTTGTTAGTAATTAGCTGCACACGATAAACGTGACATTATTATTGTTGCCCAGTTGTTGTGCAAAAGTTTGCGGCCTCTGCTTCGGTTTTCAGCAACAGCAGCCTACTATTTTTGCCTTGCCACCCTCTCGCCCAGCGTAGCAGCGTATGTCTTTTTAATACCCTGCATCTATTTAGAATCGATCAAATGGGTATAATGAAGTAATATATATCTTCAATTTATTCAAAGCAAAACAAGTTTCCTCAAATTATTTAGCCAGATTTTCAACCAATGTTAATCAAAAAACTATTTTCCATCGATCGACGACGAGTGGGCAGTGGGCTAATTTGAGGAACTGGGTTACAGGTTGTCTGCAAGTCGAGCACACTCGCATAGAGGTTGCTCACTTGCTGGTTGCTTGATTTGTTGCAAGTCGCATTTGAATTTTGTGGTAGTTGATGCTGCAGCAGCGGCTGTTGCTCGCCAAAAGTTTTGACCGTTTTACAAATGAGACTTTTGTTAAATCAAAAATTCAAGTGGCAACGCCGCACTCGATGGCGCCACACAGTCAGTCAGTCAGTCACTGAGTCCCAGTCTGAGTCTGAGTCTGAGTCTGAGTCCGACTCAATGTCGCAAGTCCAAGAAAATTATCAATTTCTGCAACTGCGCACATCACAATCACAGCTCATATCCTTAACCAAGTCTGCGTCTGGGTCTGGGTCTGGGTCTGGCTTTGGCTTTGGGTCTGGCTTCGGGTCCGCTTCCCATTGGGTGCTTCATCATGTTTTGTAATTTATGCCCATTTATTGTGTGGTTTTCTACCGCATTTCGTCTTGTGGTTGACCAGTCGAACATGGCTAGCTGCTGCTTTTGGAACTGTAGCTGGAGCTGGAGCTGGAGCTGGAGCAATCAACAAATTTGCATATGACTGGCCAACCAGCAACCAACCTGGGCACGGACTATGGCTAAGGTCAATTTGCGGCCAGCTGCTGACTTTCAAAATGCAACCTAAACAAAAGTTTGAGTTAGTTATTGCTCACAGGTCTGACTGACCATGGCATTTGCTCAACATCTTTCTGGCCATTGGCTAACTGAGTGTCAACCAAATGGCAAATGGTACAACAGCAGGAGAGACTCCCCCTTTTTTTTTTAATAAAATATACATATTTTTTTTATTAATTATAGTGCGTAAAACCTTGTCTCAAATATGCAGAAATTGTATCGCTATCCTCATAATCTATCTTAACCAGGACTTGGCAGGGCTGGCAACGGACTTGCTGAGCTGTCTGCAAGGAGCTCAGTTGCTTTAATGAATGTGTCTGAATCCTTGCTTACCACCATAAGTCGTGGATGAAACACCATAAAAGATGCTCATTACCAAGTGCCAAGACTATTAAGGAGCCAGGCCCGAGGTGTGAGGCTCAAGTCATAACTGGCAATAGTTGCTTGTGGAACCAGCCGGCAGTGGCAGCTTTGCGATGGGATCACTTGAGGATGTTCACCAACCTCTCCACTAATCAACATTGCAAATTGATTAGATTTCGGGACGGGCAAAGATTAAGATTCCCATGCACATGCCATCTACCTTATGGGAATTCCAATTTTTCGATTGCAATTGCAAATTGAATGTCGTATTTCAAATAGACATGTACAATTTGGTCTGCGAGCAAGATAATTTCGAATTCCATGTAACTCGAGAGACAATGTTAATATTTATTTATATACTTATTTGCCGCTGGTGAGCTAGCTGAAAAGTATCGAATGTTTACATTAAATTAACAAAACAACAAAAAAAAAAAAAAAACCCAAAAACTGGAGTGGAATAAGACAAAGCCACACACAAATAAGATTAGTTTCAACGGGATAATGATTTCAAATCTGTGCCTTTGGCCCGGCAGCATCTTGTTCTGCTCTCCCTCATGCGTTGCGGCGGCCAAACAAAAGTAATGCGCCTCATTAGAGGTTAAGCTGTGGGCGGGTCCAATTCGTGTTTCTAACTGAGAGACAGCCGCTGGCTGGCCATGGGCATTTGCTACCAATCTCCAGTGTCCATTGCCCATTGCCCATTGCCCATTGCCCATTTCAATTGCCACATTCCCCCGATGGAAGGCAATAGCAAGAGCCGAAACCCAATTCGGTCTCCAGCTACCGTTTGGCCGCTTGTTTGTTTGCTTAATTTTCCACGTTGATTTTCTAGCCGCAAAACAAATGAAACGTTCGCTGCATATTAAGCATCTAATTTAATTTAGGAGAGACAAGCAAAGAAATACAAAAAAAAAAACATAAAAAAAAAACAAAACTGAAACCAATAAGAATATTCCAACTGAGAGTATCCGACTCGAATATACATATATCCTATAAATATCCTGTATATTAGTGCTCGGATTAATGCATTCTTTTCATTATTCATCATCATCAATTGTAAGAAATATTTTAATACATTTAATTGAAATTGGTGTTTACGAAATCGCAGTTGTAAATGTTTTGTGTTGCATTATTATATGGCCATAGTTCGACGTTCAACCCGTTCAACCACATGATTATATTATGGCAACAGGGTATTTAAAATAGCAAAAAAAGCATCAAGTCCGTTTGCTATCAACCCCTGAGAGCGACCGCAAGGGTGCGCGGTTCGCTTCGGTTTCTAATTCGGATTCGGATTCGGATTTTGGGTTTCTCAATCTTTGGGGGAGGGGGGTTGGGGTTGGGGTTTGCTTAAATGCCTCATAATGAAAAGCTGTGATAACTTGGCTTGTGGCTTTGATTTAGCCATATGCTTTTTCAAGTGGTTGATTGTCTGTCAATATACCGACAAGTTTTGTGGCTGGCTGATATCTAAGCTTAGTGAGGGGTTTTCTAAGTTTGGCGGCAGGGTCGGGATTACAATTGCCAAATTACGCACGTTCGTTGCGGCTGTGCTAAGCCTTTGATTGCCAAACATTTAGTGACCAACTCGAAGCTGAAAGAGCTCAAACCTCTAACCCCATACCTAAGCCCGTCTTCCCCGCTATATTATAGTTAAATTTGCTTTTGTGACTTTTATGTGCACTCAAAGCAAATTGCATTTCGATTCGTTGGGTGTTGCCCAAAACTCTTTCCTTTGCCCCACCCATTTCCCCATCCCTTTCAGAGACGTAATGCGGCGACAAAGTTAAAGCCACTTCCAAAATTGTCTGTTTGTTGTTTTTTATACCCTGAATCCATTAAAATTAGGTGAAAAGGGCTAACGAAATTGTACAAAACTATGTAACTAACCAAGACAGAAGGACAAGTTATATATATTCGTAATCCAGAGCCGAATCGAGCTAGACAAACACACAAGTTTTTTATATCTCAGATTTATGACTGGGAAGCAGCTGGGTTCAGGGTATCTCCTAGTCGAGCTCTGTCGTCTAGAGCACTCTTACTTTTTTTTATATATATATATACAAATATATATATATATATATATATATCTATATATATAAGTGTTTTGTGGCTGAAGGATTTGCATGCGACGAGTTTTGTCGCTGTTGCTGTGATTTATGCGCGAGAGGGTTGCAGCTGTTGGTGGGAGAGGGAGCTGAGTTGATGGGTGGGTGTATGGGTTTTGGCTCAATGAAAAATCAAAAAAATAAAAAAATAAATAAATAAAAAACAACAACAAGAAAAAAAAATCATAAAACGCGTTGCTGGCAGCCAAAAAGCCAGCAAGATAGAAAGCCAACAGCAACGGGCCGCGTTGCCCATAGACAGCGAGTCAGCCAGTCGCAGGCGTCAACAGGATGCGCCGTCGCTCCTGCCAGCGACATGGGGTGACACTGCCTGCTGCTGCTGCTGTCGCTGACTGGCATGCGCAGGGTGCAGGAGGTTGGGTAGGGTATTGGGGGTAAGGGGGTAAGGGGATAAGGGGTTTGACTGTCATTGGCAGCGACGGCTGTCACTTTGCGCTCCGCCAGGCGCAGCCGACACAAAATTGTTGCTCAAAACAATTGTAAAATTTGTATTTCGTTTTTATGGCTTTTGGAAATTAAATTGTTGTCCTTTTGCCTCGCATGCAAAATTACCCAAATGCGTGGATGATGCTGTCGACGTCGCTGCACATTTGCATAGTCATTGCCACAGAGAGAAGGTGTGACCTGTCGCCCCTGTCTCTCTCTCTCTCTCTCTCTCTCTCTCTCTCTCTCTGGGTGTTTGTGTTTGTGTGTGTGTGTTGTCACTTATGTTGTTGTTGTTATTGTTATTGCTGATGGGCACCCGCTGTGCAGCAGGCCGGAGGCATTTTGTTAAACATTTGATTGTGGTTAAGATTACACGCAGCAGGCATCAAGTTATTGTTGCAGTGCGGGGAGGGGAGCCACAACGAGCTGGGGTAGCGAAAGAATTACCTACGAGATTTGCACTGGCAGCTGCTGACAACAGTGCCACAAAGTGATGAAAACATTTGTGTTTTGCTCCAACAGAATAAGCGCATTTGGCTTCATTTCAAACTACAAATATTATATCAGAGCACTTTTCCGATCCGTCTTATCCGATGTGCATCTTCTATATCCTTATGCCTCTTCCCTGGAATCTGATCTGTAATTCGCGTTCATTTGTTTTTTATTTTTAGTCATTATAATTGTATAAAGCCAATCATTTGATCGTAATACTTTATTACTTATTAATATTCTTGGTCAGCATCAACTGCCGAGTGGAGCAGGCGAGTCCTTGGTGCACCTTCTGGTTGGTGACAAATGTGGTCACTGTGGATGCCATCAGCCATGAGCGATGACCAATATTGGGCTAAGCCATTCACTCTGAACACGCTGCTGCTGCACAAGAGACCAAAGACTCTCTCACATCAGCGCATCCTCGGAAAGAGGCAGTCCTGCAGGGCTGAAGTCCATAGAAGAAGAAGCAGAAGGATGTTTAAGTACACCTCGATGTCATCTGCAATAGAATCAACGAATATGATGAGTTATATTTAGTCATATATCTAAATATATATCTTCAATATTCGCTTTAATGACTCGCCTACTCGTCATGCTGGGCAAGATTATATACATACTTTATGGATTAGGAGACGCCTCCGTCAATTTTGTTAGACATGGCAGGACAATATTATAATACCCTCTGCAAGGGTATAAAAGCAACAATGATAGTTTAAAGTTGAAAGGCACTATTAGTTCGTCTAGAGATAAAATATTCAATTTAAGGCTAGAACAGAAATCTTGAACTGAAATCTTAAGTTGAAATTTGCAGCATGGCGAAGCCCAAGCCAATTTGCAATTTGATGTTATCCGCAAGTGGAAGCAGGGACCCCCTATTACTGGACAGCCTGGCCTGGCCTGGTCTGGCCTGGCCTGGTGGGTTAAGGTACAGAACAGAAATGGTAAAGCAAAAAAGCAGGGCGTGTATGCGATTTTAATCCCGCACAAAGACTAAACTGGCAGCAATCAATCGATTAAAAAGTTGCGCAAATTTAAACAGGGATTTGCTGGGCCTGTCACCCACCATCATTCATGTGAAATATGCTCATAGTGCGGTCCAAAGCTCAAAGGACGCCCCGGGGACCCGCAGCCGAATGGACTTTGGCCTGCACAACGCTTCTGTTTTACCCCGCCTCATCTAAGCCAACCTTCCCGTCTCCCGTCTCATCCGGCATAATGCGTTGCTTATCTCGATATTATTTTGCAATAAAAAAAAAAGGAGCAAGAAGCAGAACAACCACATATAGACGCAGGCACGGCTACATGTCATTTGTTATGTGACATATTTGGGTTTGGTTAAGGGGTGTGGGAGGTTGTGGGCGTCTCCGACCTGGTCAATCCTCCTTCGAAGCCCCTTGCTTGGACGACATGCAAAATGTTGTACAGTAGCCAAAATTTGGGGCCAGGATGACACAAAGAGCGGGCTAACTGAGATGAGAAAAAACTCAAATAAAAAATATATAAAGAAGAAGCAGCAGCCCAAAAACTTTTCACATGTCGGACAACTTACAGCGAATATCAAGAAGAGGGGAGGGAGGGGGGTACGTGGCGGAGACTAGCATAAGACGATGTCGCATGGAATCGACCGTAGCGAATGCTGCGGGTTCCGTTGATTTCTGACTGCGTGAACCCCACTCCGTCAAAAGTCGTCGCACACCGGACACTGAGACAGCGGCACCCCGGAACAGGAGCAGCAGCAGCAGCAGCAGCAGCAGCAGTAGCACGAACTGGATCAGGAGCACTCGACTGCTGTCCACGCGCGTTTCAAATCCCTTTAGTTACACTGTTTCAAAATTAAATATTTACATTTTGTATGCGACAGCAGCAGCAGCAGCGGTGGCGGTGGCAGCAGCGGTGGCGGTGGCGGATGTGTGTTTCGTATGTGGGTGGTGCGGGTTACGATTGGGGGGGCAGGGGGTGTGCAGAGAGAGAAGTTACTGTGCGATGCTGATGAGTGTGAGGGCTGAGGGTGGCGACCGTTTTGGTGGTAACTGTGCGACGCTGACTTAGCGACTGATACGCAGCCACTTGCTTGGTCAGTCTTTGGACAAGGGTGCACAGTGGCGTCGACAGCTTCCTCTCCTAAGGGGGCCGAAATGCTCACGATATACTGATGCTTCTAGTTTAGATACACGATTCCATTTCACTCATACTTGCCTAGAGGATTGCTTGCTTTGAAGAACACTGCCTTCCACTAAATCCTAATTCCCCTTTTGCCCACGTCACTGTGCTTACTTGGCAACCTTTCAAACAATTTCATTGCATTTCATGTGCTATTTCCGCCTGTGTTCTGTGTTGCGAGCAATTTCCAATTCCATTTCCCGTTGCGGCTGCAAGTTTTCCTCTCTGCTATCAAATATTTGGAATCTGTCCTATCTAACCATATCTGTATATGTATCTGTATCTGTATATATTTATTTTATTTTTGTCTCTTTTTCTTTTTTTTTTTGTTCTCATTTGATTTGGTTGTGTCGCGTTTATTTAGTAATTTGTTTGTCTCTCGAATTAGTCACGGTTTATGGATGACATTTATTTTATGGGCGTGAAAAATATATCACTGCGTGGCATGACAACCCCCTCGTGGACAGTTTTTGGTGTTGCAGGTGGCCCAAGCATACCACTTAAGCCAGTTATGATTGTGTTTTATTGATGGCTTGCGATTTAAGAGTTAGTTTCGCTGATTTTTCAGCTCCGCCCAATGCCGCAATGCCAATTATTGATGGTGTGCAACAATTTTGGATGGATTTACGGAATATTTTGATTAAATCAGCACAGCGGCAGGCATGACTAAGGCCAATAGTCTTATAAATGTTGTATGGTTATTTTCCGTACGTTACTTTTCTTTTCTATTCTATTCTATTCTGTTTTTTTTTTCTTCTGCTTTTCTGTTTTTCTGCTTTGCTTCCTGCTTTCCTTTCTTTTGCATCTAAGCGCATCAATTATGTTATCAAGAGTCGCTTGCTTGGGACCCGAGAGCCTCAAGCCTCAAGCCTCGAGCCTCGAGCCGCACGCATAGAGAGTTATTGGCCTATAAACTAATCGTATAATTGCACAAAAGTAATTATCCCTGGCCAATGCTCATGGCTCATCCTTATCCTGCGCCCATCCTGCGCATTCTTTTGTACACCTTTCGCCTAGCCAACTGCCAACTATGATGTACCGCACATTTCCTACTGATTTTTCCAGTCAGCTGACGAACTATGCGGCTTATGCGCTTCACAGCAGCAGCAGCAGCAGCAGCGCAGCAGCAGGAAACCGCCAGGACGCAGGCAAACAGTTGGAAAAATGCGAGGGCATCGCCATTGTTTTGCAAAAAAATTAAAATCAAGCTGTTGATGGCAATCACACACTTGAGGTAGTAGTTGAAGTGATGGATGGCTGACAAAACCGAACTGAAACCGAAACCGAAACCGAAACGAAACCAAAACGAGACGAGACGAGGCGAGGCAAGGCACGGCAAGGCGATGTGATGCGTCGGAGGCCAGTGACAGTGCAGGATCCCGTCTAGGATGTATGCATCAATGGCAACGCCGTCATATAGCCGACTGTTTCCGGCTGCAACGAGACCGAAGACCCTTTGCCCTTTGCCCCTCTCCCCCATCTCATCTCCGCTTATTTCTGTGTTTGTTTTATTTTTGTTTTCTTTTTTTGGTTGACATCCTGAAGAGCCTTTGCCTGTGCCTGTGCCTGTGCCTCTGCCTGTGCCTCTGCTGTAGCTGGGCAGGAGCTGCATTGCTAGCTTTTGTTGTGTCGCATTCACGAGTAGTTTGCTCTGTTTGCCCGTTGTTGTTGTTGTTGTTGCTGTTGTTGGCGGCTTGTTCCCTGATTTGTTTGTTAAGCGCGCACTAATTGAGTTTAAGAGCTCGGCGCACAGATGCACCCGATAAGGATAACGAAGTAAGCTCACAGCAATAGCCGGCTCAGAAGTCGGCGCACAACCGCAGCCAAGTGCCGAACAATAGTTGTGCCACTTACATATGCTCCACGCAAGCTTAATCAATTTTTGCATTTATCTTGTGATTTAAATGATGCCCAAGGCAAGGGCCACTTCAAGGAGCATTTAACGCTTTTCCTTGCATCTGCCTTCCATCCGGGTTAGCTTTAGAATATTAACTTGTATACGGATGGATGGATAGACTAACGGAAAATTAAATTAAATTCCTCTTTTGAGTCACTTTCGGTTTTTAAGATATACTTCTTAAGAAACATAATTTGAATTCTAGAAAGTGAAATTTCATTTTGAATCGAACTGCCATCGATGCTCAGCTTGCTTAAGTATCCTGCAGCTTGCAGTGTCCTGCAAAAGTATGTATCCTGATCAAGTTAATCTATCTCAATAAATTTATACATGTTGAAATTGATAAGCTTGAAGCTTAATTTCAATAATAAATAGTTGCTTGTATGAGTCTAACTGGCAGAACATTTGTTTTCAAAAATGTTGGACAGTCGCCACACTCTTTTTGGGGAGCTCTTCGGCGAGTGCTCCCTGATCTGGCACGCTGCTGCTGCCGCTTTGCTTCGATAGAGCGGCAAAGACATCCAATTAGCAGACGCTGCAAAATGAAAACATTTCTCACAGCTCCGCGACGCTGATGCAGACGAGTCAAATGTAATTAATTGCAACTGCAACTTCAGCCAGCTTTAGAATATTGCCAGATGCAAGAGCAAGGTAATCATACTCGTAGTTGTATACTCAATTCTCATTCGCATTCGCAGTCGCATTCACATTTTTAAATGGCCAACCAATCGGCTGGAGAGCCGCATACTTTCTAAAGCAATTATCGAATGCCAGCGTGTCCCACAGCCCCGATCCGCCGTCCCACCATACCCGCCAGCCCGTCGTCGTCGTCGTCGTCATCTGTCATCGCCTTGGCGTCGCCATCGTAAAGAACAAGAAGAAGAAGAAGAAGAGGACGCTGCAGCAACAGCAGCAACGCTGGTTCCAAAAAGTGCAGCGTCAATTGCACCGTGGGCTGCTTGTAGTTTCATGACGCCAACAACGCCTCATCGTGTTTGGTTAGCCGCCGTCAGAGCCGCCACCGACGCCACACGATGGTTGTTGCCAGCTTCGCGAGCTTTGCCAGTTTCCAAGTTGCCACAGCCTGCTGCTGGCTCCAACTGGAGTCTCAGTTCTGGTCGTGATCAGCGTCGTGTTCGCAAAATATTTCTACGCATGCCCATTCTCCAAATTGGCCTTGAGGCAATGATTGGCTGCCGCCGCCGCAGCCGCCACAGAGAGTGTTCAGAGTCTGTGCCTGCACCTAACTACTCCCTCTTACCTCTCCATCCAACCACTCTACTACTGGCAATAAGCTGTTGCTGCTGCTGCTGCTGCAGTTTCTATAAGTCCGCAAGTCTTAAGCCTGGCCCCGTCTTGTTTCGTTTCGTTTAGTTTTGCTTTCGTTTCATTCGCACTACAGTACGCCTTTTGCACTATATATATACATATATATATATATATATATGTGTGTGTGTGTGTGTGTGTGTGAGGCGTTGATGGCGATGGCGCTGAAGCTGGCGCGCATGCGCAACGCAGCGACCACAAAATCGCATTGCCAGGCAGTCAGCCAAATGTTGTAAGACATATTTCGTTGCTGTTGCAGTTGTTGTTATTGTTTGTTGTTGTTGTTGGCATTTTACTACGAGAGTCTCTGTGTGGACCTCCCGCAGATAATTGCCCATCATCTCATCAAGTTCCGCCCAGCTATTTAAGTGCAGCAACAAAAACCAATGAAACCCACAAAACAAGACACCAAAATGATGAACGCGACCACGCGATGTAGAAGTAGCTGCCACACAGCCACAGACTCAGTCTGTGGCACAGCCATAAGCTCTGAGGTCTGCCCCAATTAGCCAAGGTGGCTAATAAAGTTTACCCAGCCATTCCAGCAAGACCACAAAAAAATAAACAGCATATTCGAAATATGTTTTTATTTGTTTTTTGTTTTGGCTTATCAACAATGAGCTAATAGCATTAGACGCTTAAACTATCAACAATCTCTAAACAAAATTAAACATCTTTTTATTTAAACATATTTTTTATTTTCATTTGAAAAATATTTAAGTAAATATATTAAAGAGAGTGTTCAAAGGCTGTTCGGATATCGGATTTAGTAGAGTAGTCAAGGATCCGTCAGTCAATAAAATTGAAACTTTAACCGGGCTCTGGCTGATTTATTGGCGAGTAAGAAACTGCTTGAGTGACTCTCGCTGTGGACGTAGCGCCACCAACGACAACTTTGAGCCAGCAAAGCAGCAACAGGCCATCAATAGCACCACCGACGACGATGACGACGAAGACGACGAAGACGTAAACGAAGACGCCAACGACGGCGACGCTGGTCCAACCACGTTAATCGAGTCATATCGATTTTGGCGTGGTTCGTGTCTTGGACGTTTTACTTTGAGCACTGGTCAGCCAACGAGCCAGCGACTCAATGGGCCAGCCAGCCAACCAGCGAGGAGCCACTTACACAGATCTCATCAGCAACGGTCGCGACTGAGACGGTGGCTAGGTGGGGGGTTGCGTTGTTGTTGTTGTTGTTGCTGTTGTTGTTGCTGTTGCTGTGTAGCCGAACGAAGATCATCTTCTTGGGCTGGGACTGGGGCTGGGGCTGGGGCTGGGGCTGGTGCTGATGCTTGTGAGTGCTTCTAACTAAATTGAATGCAATTGCAGACGATACCAAATAACCAGCAAGTTAATGAATGAGTGTTGGCCAAATTGTTGGGTCCGACTCCACACGGCTAATATCTCAATTCGACGACCGACAACGACGATGGTTCATTGCACTTGGCCAGTGGCAGGTGGCAAGCGGGCCACCCACCAAGCGCGGCAGCTGCTCCAGTTTTTCAGCTGCTGCTGCTGCTGTTGCTGCTGCTGCTGTTGCTGCTTTTGATGGTGGTAAACAAGCCAAAGGCTTCAAAACTTCTAATTGAATGTAAACATGTTGCAAAAGGCTTAGCAGCAGGCTGCAGGCTGTAACTCCCTGAGCACATTCTCTTCACCTCCGTCCTTTGGTCTGGACTTTACGCCAGCTTTTCCAGGTTTTTGCCTTAGCTCCCAAGGCATTGTCATCCTGTAGAGAAGTGGGCGTTGCTCTCCCAACCATGACACGCTGGACAACGCCTCTCAAACCCTTAAGCCATGTCATGGCTTTTTGTCATTGTTGTCGTTGCTTCTGTTGCTGTTGTTGTACTTTCCACTTGATGTTTTCTTGGCTTCCTATTTTCTTTTTTTGTGTTTTTGTGTTTTTGTCATTGCCTAATGGGCACACTTACCAAGGGGGTCTGAAATTTGCACGGAGCTTCGCTGCTGCCGCTGCTACCTCATCTCTTCAAGCACTTTTGCTGCCTTGGAGAGGCACTTGACCTGGTTTTGGCTTTGGTTCTGGCCATGGCTCAAGTTTTGTCGCTGTCTCCTCTCTGGCGCTCCATTAATGTCGCTTGCCGGTGCTTTGCATTTCAATTGATGCCTGTGCCAAGGCAGCTAATTGCTGCTTCTACTCCTGCTGTCGCATCTAGGCCGCAATTGGGCAACACTGACGCCCAATCACAGTTTGAGCAGCACATAGAAAGTGTGCCTAAAAAATGTCTCAAACTAAGCGGTTAATTGACTTAAGTAGTCACTGTATTATTATGCAAAAGCTGTAGTCAAAGCTACAGTTTGAGGTGCTCTGTTATTTTAGGGGATGATTGAAATCAATCTGCTTAAGGCCAATAATTTAATTTCAGTATTATTTTACTTTCCATGCAGCATTTCTATATGACGATATTTTGTCTATGTGTAAATACAAAGTAATCAAAGTACATAGAATCCATACATTTATACAGTTTGACATGGTTTAAGAGCACTTGCCGCCCACACACACAGTGACGCACACACACACACACAGACAGACAAAAACAAACACTCTCATATGCGAAAGGCTAATAAAACATAATAATAATCGCAGGCAAGTAAAAAAAATATGTATAATAAATTGCCAAAATGAAAACAAGAAAAATGCCGCCAGTTGGAGACCACCGAATAGGTTTTTGCTGTTGCTGCCGCTGCTGCTGCTGCTGCTGAAGCTGGCGGCTGCTTGATTTACTGTTGTTACTGCCAGCACACACACACACACACACACACAAATATAAATACACACACATAGTGAGTCTTAAAGGTATGAAGGCTGACGCCAATTGGCCTGCGCCCGGCTGCTTAGCGCCAGGGCAAAAATCGCGAAAGCAAAAGCTGAAAACCAAGTGAAACCAGGACAGACAAACATTTTTTCCCCTCCCCTGTTGCTGTTGTTGTTGTTGTTGTATAGACATTGCCGCCGCCGCCTAGTGGCGCCTCAAGTAGCCGCCGCTGCCCCATGCGGACATGCAAGGCAATGGACACGGACATGGACACGGATACGGACTGGAGACAGGGAACAGGGAACAGGGAACTGGAGCGGGGTGTACACACAGGAGGCACGGGCGCATAACTTGCTGGAGACGACTCTCTGTACTTTGGCCGTTGGATACGGCGGCGTCGGCGGCTTCTGATCAAACGACAACGGCGGTTGCTGCGGCCCGCTTTCAATTCCCAACAACCACAACAACAAACAAAACCCCAGTTTTTAAAACAAAAGCGCGTTGGCAGTCCAAGCGCAAATAAAAGCAGCAAAGCTGCAGAAGAACAGCAAAAAAAAAAAACAAAACCAAAAAAAAAAACAGACGCTGAAAATACTACCGAGGCCAAGAGGCAATCCTTAAGTCGTGTTCTTTTCATGTCCTTTTGCATTTAAGTGTGCACTCGTTCGATTTTTTCGGATTGGATCGTCTTTATTTTGTGAGACAACGTCCAGCGTCCATTGTCCACTGTCCGCGGTGTCCAGAGTATCCAGGCAGCGTCGTCGACGTCGTCAAGTTATTCAAGTGGCGCCAGTCAAACATTTTTTTTGCAAGCCAACCAAAAAAAAAAATAAAAAAATACAGAAAGAAAACGGCTAAGAAAAGGAGAAGTTGCAACTACAGCAACAGCAACAACAACAACTTTTGGGGGCTGCACAACAATGAATGGTGTGTGTATGTGTGTGTGTGTGTGTGTGAGTTTCAGCTGCATGCTGTGTGTGTATGTACACAGTCACTCTCAAACTTTGAAATAATACTAATTTGTCAACGAGAGGTGATGCAACTGTGGCACAGTGTCCGTCAGACTGTGCGACTGTGTTAATTTGTCAACTTTCGAGAGGATGGGGATGGGGATGGAGAGTAGTATTCTGCAAAGGATGGTTGGGGAGTATTTGTGTTTGCCAAGCGGAAGCGGACAAAGTGAAAAGTGCAAAGTCAGCGACAGACGCGAGATTAGCTGACAATTTGATGTGCTGAATAGTCGAAACTATGTATCTATCTATGTACACATATCTTAATAGCTGTGGCTGTATCTGTGTCTGCATCGGATGTATCAATTCGCAAGTTGCGCTTCCTTCCGATCACGTGGCGCAACGCCAACTGCAGCCGTTGCTTCCGTTCAGTCGATAGCTTCCGTCCGTCCGTCAGTCCTTTGAGCCACCCTCAGGTCCAACAAAATCACCCGAAAACACTTCAATTGTGTCAGGGACAAGCGCTGCAGCAGCACCAGCAGCGACCAGCATTCTTCCCCATCCACCACCCATTTTGGTTCCTCCCTCTCCCAAGCCCATCTCGACGCACTCACCATGCCGCGTGACAATTACTCATGAATACATTTTGCGCCTGGGCCGACGTTTGCGTTTTATTTATGGTTTTATTTGTGGCAAACACAAAGGGAACACCAGCGACAGCAAGGACAACAGGACGAGTGGACGACAGACACACACACGCACACACACACACGCACATATACACACACTGAGGAAAGCTGCCGCATGCGTATTTGAGTATATCAATGTATCTCAATGTATCTGAATGTGGCCTGGAGGAGAGTATCTCTGCGGCGCGCCATAACCATAAAGTCAATTTATTTATTAAGTTTTTATCGCAATCGTCTCGAAAAGTGAATGCGTCGCTGCTGTTGCGACAATGAAACGAACGAATAACATTTTGAACCAACGTTTCCACATTTGGATTTTGGCACAGCCATTAGATACGATTTGTTGTTGTTGTTGTTGTTCTTGATTTGATCACATTGCTTTTGGTGTGTTAGCAACATTGTAAGGAGCACACACACACACTCACACACACAGACGAATGTGGCAGAGGAGCAAGTGTGTATTACACATGCAAATATCTGAGAAATTAATGTGTTGACTTTAGACTCAGTCCAAGTGGCATGAACTCATAGTACTCAAGATACCTCGACTAGACTATGGTAAACCGACCATCAGAATTTAAGTTGTAATGAAAATATTATTTAAAATCTACAGTTAATTGGGAGCCATCATATTTTTGATTATTGATACACAATATCAAGTGTCAAAGGTATTCAAAATTAAGAAAAGGTATTCAAATAAGAGCAACTTAGTTTCAATTGTATTCTGACACACGCTTCATCTAAAGCAATTTGACACACAACATTATTTTACAATATGCTTACTTAATAATATTACAATCACAATTGCGAATATTATTATTATGGGCGGGCTATATGCACTGTGACCTATTCGATCGAAGCTTAGAGCTCTTCCAGCAACTTTAACTATTTCTATGCTTTCTAGGCTAAGAAAATATGTTTCCCCTTGGATACTACGACTTCTTTTAGCAAAGTTTATGATGCTTTCATATATAGTCACTGTCACAAAGTCGACAGATTCCGCCTTAGATTATACATTTCAATTGAGCCGCTGATGTCTTTCCTCGGCAATTGTTGCTTTATTGTGGGTTCTGCGGTTAAACGTAAAATATTTATACAAAAAATACTTCACTGCAAACTACAATTCCTAATATCAGATATCAGTTTTCATTGTTCATATATGGTTCTCATATTAAAGTAATTGCTTTATTAATATATTACCTGATGCAGTCTCATAAGACAATTCAAGCATTAGGAAATCCATTTTTGTCTAATTGTTCTTTTTGGTTCAGTGAGATTATAAGCAAATTCGTTCAGAATTATTTCGAAAAAAATACAATTAAAACTGAATTTTCATTACATTATACAACGAACTCAGTGAGCTTCAATGAAGGAGTTTCCAAGTTAAGAATATCTTGCATTCCCTTTTCAATAATTTCGTTGGTTTTTATTGTAGTGGTTCTTGGTGTTGTTGTTATAGTGCAACTTTAATGTTGCTCTGGTCACCCAGAACCAAGCGACCATTTGCTGCCCTGTTTAATGACACGGAAATCAAATGACGACGCCGTTGTTTTTGTTGTTGTTTTTGTTACTGGCGTTGTCCAACGTCAATTGCAACGCTTTTCCGCCTCTTTGGTCAGCAGCAGCAGCAGCAGCAGAGGCAGCAGCAGCAGCAGCAGCAACAGCAGCAGCTCTTTTTTCCCCTGAGTTCAAAGCGAGACTCTGTTGCTGCCAGCCTTCAGCAGACATTTGCTTTAATTAACAGAAATTAAGTGCAGTCAGCGACAGCGACAGCGTTGCGTCGACGTCAACGTCAGCGACAGCGTCGATGCCTACGCACCATGCGTGGTGCTTTAGAGTTAAAATTGAGAAGCAGCTGCTGCTGCGGCGGCTGCTGTTGCCTCTGATGTTGTACGCGGGTGCAATTCTCGAGCATTTGTTTTGTATGTAAATTAACTTAAATAGCCTAGAAATTAATTAGCAGCGATTGAGATCGCTTGATAATGACAACAGCAACAACAGCAACAACAACAACGAGCAACAACAGCAACAACAACAACAACAACGAGCAACGACCACCGACTGTTTTCGAGTGTTCCGCCGGTTTTGAACCCTTTTTTTTGGCGCTTGAATTCGAGTGGCGTCGCCGTCGCCGTTGCTGTCGTTGTCGCCGCTGCGGCGACAGTAATAATGATGCGTTTATCCAAAACGAGCATCAGATAAGCGTCCAGCCGCAGCCGATCGACAAGTTTGATAAGACGCCGCTGCGCAGTCGCTGGGCGCTCAGTGATAAGCCTGCTGAAGGAACCGGCGCAGGCGCAGGCGCAGGCGCAGGCGCAGGCTCACCTTTGAGATACATTGGCAAAGAGTGAGAGAGAGACATATATACATATATATATATATATATATATATATATATATAGAGTGAAAGAGAGGCAAAGAAGGGGTGCAGCAAGGAGCACGGCGTGTGCACATCATTCAAATGCCAATTAAAGTCGCCGGCGTGCACAGAACCTGAGAAACTCCAAGACCAAGACCGAAACAGAGACAGAGCAACAAAGAGAGCGAGATAGCTAGAGAGAGAGAGAGAGAGAGAGAAGAGACAGAGACAGTGAGATCCGCGATCGAGAGCAATCAGCTGTCATTTTGAGGCAAACAAAGTGGACATGACTGTGGCTGCATTTCATTTTGGCCACAAAACAAAAAAAAAAACAAAAAAAAAACACAAACCACGAAGGAGGAGAAGAGGTAGACGACGAAGAAGATGAAAAAGAAGGGTTTCAGCCAACCATCAAATTTTAATGCGCTCCACTCACCAAATAGACCGTAATTTACGACCCTCTCTAATTGGCTCCATTTGCAGTCATTATTATGACAGCAATATCTTTTGTTGCTGATTATCATTATCTACAGAAATGACATCAACTATCCTGCGAAGCATACTCTGTATATCGTATATAGGAACATGTCTATGATGATCTTATTTGTTTGCCCATTTAAATTGGCCAAATCAACTGGCTGGCTTTGAATGCGCTTGAATAAAGACAAACCTGGATTAAATTCGGATAGTTTCTGTGTCTGGTTTGAGTCAATTTTAATTCGATTTTTAATCGATTGAAACTTTAAATCAATCTGTATGTGTTTTTAAGGCATTTAATATATGTGTGATTGAATTGCTTTTATATACGTATTCAATCATTTTTCTTCAAGCGGTTTTACAAATCACTCACCTGCTGGCGAACATTGGCGCACAAAAAGGGGTAGCGCATGGAACCAGTGCGTACAGCTTAATCCACTGCTTAAAATAAGTGGAGAATATGAGATGAAAACAGAAACCAGAACTGGCTCAGAGATCGATTCAGTGACTGCTGCTGCCTGGGCATTTGGGCATTGTGTGAGCCCAACTCAAAAGCGGCGCTTGAATTCGCAACGGCAGCGGCGCCGCGTGTCCCTGGACCAGGCCAGCCAGGCTAGCCAGCATGCCAGCCCAGTCGACCGACCCGTCGAACCCCCATCCAACCAAATGCCCATTCATCGATCAAGTTGCAAGCGCCACGACGAGAAACGTGAGGCAAAAGCAGCGGTAACAGCAACAGCAACAGCAACAACAACAACAACAACAACAATCGCTTGCCGCAGCGTTGATCGGTGGTTGCATTTGAATACATTCGTATGCGGATTTGTATGTCCTTCGTCCCTTCCCCATCCGTTTGCCTGCCAAGCGGCTTGTCAGTGTCGCCAAAAAAGCAAAGCGTCGTCTTCATCGGCGCTGCGAGCTGCGATCTTTGCTTCTTTTCGAGATGCGAGTTGGTTGATTCGTCCGTTCAGCGATTCTCATTGTTGGGGCCCTGCCGGGATTTTGTCTTTGATCGACGACTGTTTAACATCAGGCAACAGGCAACTGGCAACTAGCGACTGACTGCTGACTGCTCTTGACTGGCTCAGGACTGTGCTGACTGTTTGCGCTGATACCGTTTTGGTTCACATTTGCTGGCCAAAATGCAGGCGCAGGCAGAGGGGTTGCAAGCCTGGCGACCCGCAATTGATTCGCAATTCTCGGCCGCATTGATTTTGATCAACCACGACAGGGTGCTCCACAGTCGAATAGTCCATCGTCTCTCTCTCTCTCTCTCTCTCTCACTGTCTCTCCCTCCAGCAACGAGACAGGCCCCCCACCACATCTCATTCCCCTCCAGCAGCACTTGTATTTATGCCTTCTTTGCGGCTGGCCAAATCAGCGCCAGACGCAAATTTTATTGACAGCATCAGTTGGCAGTGAACGGTTTTCGGTTCGAATCATTTGGCACTCGTGTGAACGCGAGCTTCGCACTCGTCTCCCTGCTGCTTGTGTAAACGTACATTGACTGCGAATGCATTCACATAACATCTGGCGCTCAAGCGGAAGTGTAAAGTTAGTTAGGTCCAGATTCATTTGACTGACACGAACGAACGAACGAACAAAAGCCATGATTTACATATGTATGTACATATGTATTGATATATTGGCATCTATTTTGAAACAGAGAAATACTTCAGTGCCAGTGCATTTATATTCATATGACTGTCTGTATTCAGTTCTGAGCACTTCATTGAAAACTAACGTGCAAAACTATTAAACACGCATCAGAAGCAGTGTTCAATCAATTGAATTTAACATTAAAGTTCGAGTGAATTCACTTACACATACCTTTGTAGACCGGAGTTTCGATTTGAGTCCGGTTTGGTTTCATAACTGACTACGAACTATTCCATATTTGTGTAGTTCAGTATGTGTAACATCTATATACATAAGCACATCTTTCGACCGATTGCTATAATGGCAGCGATATGCTGTAGTGGTTCGATCCGGTTGGCTCCGACGTCACAAGTGACCGAAACAGAAAGACCAAATTTTGTATTAATTGATATAAATTTGAAAATGTAGTCATTTGTGAGAAACAATGTCTGAGCCAAGTGCTTAGCAAATGAGCAGGCATCCTTAATGCACTGATGGAACAAAATAAATAACATAAAAGGGCAAAAAGATTTGCCGCACCATTTGCACTTGCACCGTGGCATCACTACAAAGTGCCCCACGCTAATTGCGGCAATTAAGTGCACAAAAATCTAACGACAAAAATATTCGAGATATTTGGCTGATTCAGCGAATCGAATCGTTCTGCGGTAGGGGTGGAGATCCAGAGGATTGGACACTGGACAGCAAAATCAGCAAAAATACCTGATGTGGTAGAGAGGTGGCGAGGTGGCGAGGTGGACAGTTTGAGATACCCATCCACGCTACCTGCCTTTTGTTGTGCGGAATTCGGCGTTAAATGCTCTGCGCCCAGTTGCCGTTCGGCTTTTGAAGTTTAATAGCGCCGAGCGTCTGTGCGGCCTGGTAAAGTATCGTCCAAATGACATGCAACATGCCCAACAGTCACACAACCAAACTGCCAAACAGTCAGCAATTGCAACAACAACTGAATTTTGTCGTTTTGACAACATGTCAAATGCAAGCAGACAAAAGACATTCTTCCTGATAATATCGAACAGCAAATACTCTATGGTGAATGATATATATATATATATATATATATATAGAGAGAGAGAGAGATAGAGAGCTTGAGAGAGGGAGAGGTAGTCCTCTCGGTAGCTCCTCATTTAATATGAGGACGTTTACGAGTGCAGTGCAAAAATATCAAATAAAAAACGCAGAAATCGGGTTAATCTATGGCAAACAGAGTTTATCGCACAAAAATGTCATCTCTTTCAAGAGAAACATACACCTCGTAATATATATCTTTATATATATATATATATATATATACTTTTTTTGTTTAGCAAAGCGTATAAGCACTTTGATAGACGCCAGTTGATGACACAGCGGGATTCGGTGCTCGCAGACAGATTCTGAACCAGATTCAGTTTCGCAGCTCCTTTCGTCAGTTCCTCCTACACATATTTTTTTGGTGCGTTATCTGGGACAGGGCAGGAAATTTGCTGCCATGCTTTTGATATAAGAGATCGGCCGACGCGTCGTGCCACTGATTTTTGATGGAACAACATTTTTGCTTGTCTGGCATGTGTGTAGCGCCAATTGCTGCGGCGGATTGCTGCTACGCGCCACACTTGGCTGCGGGGGCAGCTTTTGGCCGGGTGGGGCAGATGGTAAAATCCTGGCTTATGTGTTTGTACCAATCCTTCCTCTACCTGCCGCACCCTCTCTCTCTGGCACAACTCTCTCTTTCGCTGGTCGCAGCTTCCTGCTGCTGATGACGCCGCGTTGACAAGGCGATGACAGATTTCTGCGAAATTTTCGCATTAGGCTTTGAACTTTTGCATTTATTTGTTTTCTTTTTTTTTTTGTTGCTGTTGCTGTTCTTGTTGTTGTTGTTGTTGTTGTTTGTCGCAAGTGACGTTCGCAGCCGGCGCTACTGTTTTCGCTCAAGCGCGCAACTCTCTGACGGGACGGAACGGCCGCCAAGTGGCGCTGCCCTTTGATGCCGTTGATCCCCTACCACTGCCTCACCATCATCACCACCATCACCACCATCGCTACCACCAGTGTGCTGTCTGACTGGCCCATAACGGTTTTAGATATGCGACTCGATTTCAGCGGAATTGCTAATAGAATCACTGAGAGTCGACCACAGCAGCAGCAGCAGCATTTGACTTTTTATCAAAGGGTTGACTTTGTCTAAGCGGTTGCTGCACATTTGTTGGGATTTTTTTTGCTGTGAACTTCTCTTGTCTGCTTAAGCACAACAACAGCAGCAATCGCTGCCTGCCACAGCCACCTGATAGCAGCGACACGTAGCTCGTTTAGCCAAGCGCCGTCTTGCAACGCCTGTGCAAAAATGCAGTCGCATGACTTTTATGTGTTCTGGGTGTGGTGTGGAAGCCACCAGACTTCAGTCCACAGTCCCCAACTCGCCATCGCCACTGCCTCAAGCTGCCCGACTGGGGCACTCAACGCTTTGACCAGCCAGTGTATATTGTGCTAAGAGTTCGCCAAATCCAACCCATAGTTAAGAGAGATGCTCAGGAATCCCCATGAAATTACAATTAATTGATTTAACTAGAAATTTGTATATAAGATGAATAATTAATGGAATATATTCTCCAATTTATCTATGTTGTTATTCCAGAATCAATCCTGAAGAGATTCCATGCTTTTGCGCTTGTTGAGTTTGAGATCTTTCGGGAAACACTCAATCGCAAATTTTTCGATAATATCAAATTGCTATTCTCAAAGAACATTTGCAATTTTTCAGGGTTATATAAATGAAGGAATTTTTGAAGGCAAATTTAGATTAAGATTTTCAAGTTCATATTTCAGAATTGTGAATTATATAAAACACACCCCAAACACATACTAAACAAATTATTGGAGCTTTTGCCCAGCCATGGCAACATGGCATGTTGGATATAAAAATCAGAGATGATAGATGAGATTAGCAGCACTGATAACTGAGCGACATTTGTGGCTAATGACGGCCGATGGCCGACGGCCGACGGGCGACGGGCACGACGATAAAAGCCCAGTTAGCAGTTAGAAGTTAGGTGAAAGTCAGCAACTAAGCAACAATGCAACTGTAGATAAAAATCAACTGATCGATCGAAACGCAGCACCCAAAAAGGGTCACAAAACGTGCAGTTGGAATCGTCTCGTTAGTTTACTTTTTCGGGTGAAAATAATGTCAAAATATTTGCTGCTGTGAGGGTTAGTGAATGCCATAAATGAGTTGGATGGGCTGAGCAGCAAACAAACAAACAAACAAACAAACACTCAGATAGATATATGTATGCACTTTACAGAATATACATATGTGTGTGTGTGTGTGCACATATCTAAGCAACCAGTTGACAGTGTTGCGAGTGCCAAATGGACAAAGGAGGCCGCCCGCCAGAGCCATTGAGATTTAATTGCAGCAACGGCAGTTGAGCAATAAAATTTATGACCTACAAATAATAGGTCTTGTTCAACAGACAACAACAAGAAGACTCGGGGACACACAATGCCAATCGATGGATGGGCTTTGATGAATGGGCTCAAGCCGACAGCAACAACACAACAAGAATAACGTTGTCGGTTGATGGTTGATGGTTGATGGTTGACGATGTGCGGCAATTACGCGTAAAGTGCCCAAACAACTGAATGAGGCTGCTCTGGGGGGAGTTAGGGGCTAGAGGGTAGAGGGTGTGCGCCCAAACGGGGTGGCACCGTGTGGGCGGACAATTGAGCGATTGCTGCACTGCAGCAGCGCCACCTGCCGACCGATAACAAAAGAATCGGCAACGGCAGTGGCAGTGGCAGCAGCAGCAGCAGCGGCAGCGGCAGCTTAGCCGAATGAGTGAATGAGTCATTTCAGGGACAGGGGCTGTAGTAGGTAGGTGTAGGCAGGGGAGTGAGCTGATCTCGTTTTAGGCAACACAAATGCGGCTGCTCAGGCGCACTTAATGGGCCTAAACGATTTGGCCCATTGTCAAGAGCCCAACCCCCGCAATCTACATATGTGTGTATGTGTGTGTTGTTGTTGTTGTTGTTATTGATGCTACTTGATTCTTTGCTTTTGTGTTGCGCCTTGGCAATGTAATCGATAGTTTTTCGCAATGCAACAATTGAAATCAATGAAATTGAGAACATTTGCAGCAAATTGTGAAAAAAGGAAATAATAAAAATAAAGTAGAATAAAGAAAAATCGGAAAATGGAATTTCGTATGAAATGAAATTGAGGGCTTGCTGCAATTAAATCTACTTGACTGCCTCGAGTACGGGCGGCAAACTCGCAGAAACTATCAGTGCACACACAGTACGTACACACACACACACACACTCACACCCCCATATACATATACATACATATATGTATATGGGTACAGAGAACATCGAACGAATTGACTACCCATATATCAACACAATCCCAAGTCCAACGCTATATTGCAGTTGAACTCTGGGCAGCTGTGCGGATTGCAATCCACACAATAACAAAAACAAAAACAAAAGTAAAACAACAGACAGCGCAGCCTGCCTCTCTTCAAATTTGAAAGATTAGATAGGATTGGAAATTGAGAACTAGGAACAAGTCAGAACGCTCTGCAATTGGTTTAATTTTGGTAAAGTTATGGAAGTCTGAAATCTCTGAAATCAAAATAAATTTGAAAAAACATGAAAACAGAAAATCTGGCATTTTTAATTATCTTGAATTGGATGACCAATATTTTCTTCATCCCCTTTTTTTTTGGTTTCCAATCGTGCTTGCGATTCTAACGTCGCAATAGAAAAATTCGTCCATATTCTGAAGGATCCCAAAAGAACTCTTTTTTTCTTGAGTTCACAGACCAATTGACTATCGATGGGTATTTAAGTAAGTCCATCACTCGAAAAAAAAATATAAAAAAAGGATTAGTCAAATAAAAAGCTGGGCCAATTTTTACCATTTCAGGAATATCGGGATGTCCCTTGAACATCATTTTAACTTACGGAAATTTTTTCTAAACGGAAAATTGTCTCTGAGGCGCATTCTTGCGGATCCTGGCGATTCCTGTGTTAAATGTTTTGCTTTAGCCAGGGCTGCCAGGCAGACCTGTTTTTTTTTGTTGTCGAGAAAATACGAACTTCGTATTTTCGACTCATTTACACATATTTTCAATCTGCTGATCTACCGAAGCACAACTCTTCGAATAAACTGGAATTTGTAAGAGTAAAATTATTTTTACTCATCTATGGTTTCTTAATTTTTTAATATTGAAAGCATTTGTTCGGGTCAAGAGATTTCCTGCACATTTGATTTGGTCTGAGTGCATAAATATTGTTGTTTTTTCTGAGATGTTCAGGTTTTCTAAAATTTAACTCTTACATTTTGTGCGTTTCTTTGACAGTAGTTATTTACCATAGCTACTGCAATTATATTACCAATTTCGAAATGCCCAGTTACAAATTCACCGACAGTTTGTCAACCGGCGAACCGACAATAAAGCCGCCCCCTAATTACAGACACATATTAGAGCGAGCAACAACGCGAATTTTCTTGCCACAAATCGCAAATGCGAGATGCGACAACGGTCGAGTAGTTGGCCGTCCGCAGCGTTCACCTCGTTCACTTTGTGTCCACCTCGTTCAGTTTGATTGTGGGTTGTGTGGTTCGCTCCAGTGACCGAAGCAGTTGACGCCCACATGTTGCGTCGCCTCATTTATATAATGCTGAGCTTATCATATTTATTTTGTATTTCTCTCTTTTTTTTTTTTTTTTCTTTTTTGTCATGCGAATACCGAAACAATGCAATTGTTGTGCAAGTGCGTAGCCTCCCTCTAGCCCTTCCCCCTTTCCATCCATGACGATTTTGTCACAGTGTGTGAAACAGATTTTCAAGCGTGGCCCCACAGAAAGGCGAGAGGGTTACGCTTCGGTATGTGTCTGCCTGTTATCTAGGTGAAAGTACCCTTGGAGACCACTTAACGCACCCGTCTCTCCAAACTTCCATCAACTCAACCCAATTCCCCTTTCCCATTTCCCTGCCGATTGCGACGATCGACGTAGCCAGTGGACATTCGTTTCGTTTCATTTCATTTCATTTCGTTTCGCTCGTCTCCTGGGTGGGCAACTTCAGTTGTTGTCGTGAGAGCGGTAGGTGTAGCAGAGGGTGCCCTTACTCAAAAGTGGGGGCGAGTGGGTGATGTGAAGCATTTTGCATAACGCGACAACATCATGTAAGCTGTGCTCTCTTGTGGTCTTTCATTTTCTCAGGCCAGGCCAATCAAAAGGCAAAAAGGCAACGGCGCACAGACAACGCGGCAAAAATTTGAAACCACCAAGTTGATGACTCTGGTTGTAGTGGTGATGGTGGTGGTGGTGGTGGTTGTGGTGCTAGTGCTGGTTGCCAGCATCGCCGTCATCATCATTGTCCAACAACGTCGTCCATCGTCGTGCATTTACAATTTTCTGCGAATTTCTTAAAATCTGAACGAGCCAGAGCAACTACAACAACAACAACAACAGCAACAACAACAAGCACACAGTACAAAGTGCTTGAAGTCGCGGTGCAAAGTCGATCTTCAGGCTGCCAACCCTCTCACTCTCTCAACTAGCCCTTAGTCTTGTCTACCCCGCTAATCCCACTCCTCCCCCTTGAGTACAAACAACTTAGATGGTAGCCCACAGTTTTCAGCTCAGTTTTTCAGTTTTTGTTGTTGTTGTTTTTGAATTTATTCAACAAACTCTGCTTGCCCGCCATCATCGCTTCGCAATTATAATTAAGTTTAATTGAGTGATTGACGTTTTTAGAGAGTGCGCGGTCACCCACAAATCTACAACAACAATCGCCAGCAACAACCGCCGCCAACAACAACCAGCAAATGGCAGCGGAAGAGATTATGAAATCAACGATCGAGCCAGCGAACGAACGAGCGAACGACAACATTGACGATGATGACGGCCGCCCCGCCATAATCACAACAACTCAAAATGTTGAAAGACAACAACAACAACAACGACAACAAAAACAATAACAACAATGGCCGGTTTTGTTGTTGTAGCATCGCGTCGCACAAGCCGCTCGAAAATTGTTTTTCATACGCCCCGTTGGCGGCGTGGGTGGGCACCATCCCGTACTCCGCGGTCGTCTACCACTCACCGACGACCACATTTCGTAGTCCCGTCTCCGTCTTCGCACAGCTTGAATAGACATTGCTGGTTGCCGTTGCCGTTGCAGTTGCAGTTGCAATTGCCTCATGCCGCCGTTGGCCACTGGACATTGCACAAATTCGTCGCTTGGGTCAAACAACAATTGCCAATGTTGACAATTTCTTGCGGCTCATTTTGTTTTTTTGTTTTTTTTTTTTATGCTGTGAGGCGGGGGGTGGCTTGAGCTTTTGGGTGGTCCGTCATAGTATAGTCTGAACACAGTCTCGAGCTGTGACAAAAAACAGGCTGCATTCACATTTCTATTTCCCACCCAAATTGGCATTTCCCACTTAGGAAAATTTTTCGACTTTAGCTACTTTTGCGACATATAAATAACCAGAGCAGCGGCGCAGTAGAGTAACCTTCTGTAGGAATCATCCAAATCGCTTGGGAAAGAAAAGAAGGCAAGAAAATTCGTTGAGCTAAAGAAGGGGGAAATAATCAAAATTTCCTTTGTCTCTTTAATAAGCAGTAATAAATAAATCTCGACACAATCGATACTTGAAAGCTTCTTGATATGAATCGGTATTCTTTATCTACCTTTCTTCATCGATTATGCAGTCCTCAATTATGTATGGTAATCGAAACCTTTAAAACAAAAAAGTGGAAAATAGGAGGGACTATCATGTTAGGGGCAACCTGCTTCCCTCGGTCGCTTGTGCCAAAAATTCTTCGACCAATCAATGGTTCCCGATGATTCGATTCGAGACACGCATCAGCTTATGTTAATTATAATGTTTCAAATAAAAGATTATACAAATCAACCGTTAGGTGTTACAAATGAGCAAACACGCAACCGACAACACCGGTCCAAATGAACTAACCTTGAGTGGCTGGGGCAGGGGCAGGGGCAGAGGCAAGGCGACCTACACGACAGCAGCGTGCGTTGCCCATTTTGAGGGCTTTTAACGCGATGATCGTTGATTTTGATTTTGATTTTGATTAGATGATGACGAGCAGAGAGATGAACGGATGCTGTACCTTTAGCCTCCAGCCAACACATTCATCCCCTGTTCCCCCTACTACTCCCCCTCTACACCCCCTACGGAGACACCATTGGCCAGCTTGTGTCGACTTTGCGTGCGTGAATTTTATTACGCGCGGATGTGAGATGGGTCTATTGAGATTGGTCGTTAGAGACCGCGATGGAAACCAAAACAGTAACTGAAACCGTGACTGCGACCAAGTCTTTAGACAACGACTGAGATTTTTATGGCCACAGATATTCTGTTTAAGTGCGACGACGCGTCGTTGGCCAAAAAGATGATCGCTTTGATTATCAGGCAGACAAAGTTAAAGACTTGTGAAGCTGTGCGCTGTCAGAGTCAAGAAATGGAACACTACCACAAACGTTTTTGGTCATTAATGATATTGATTTTTACGACTCCTAAAGGTCATGTCGTGTGCTTGCATCCGAAAAAAGGAAACGTTTAACAAAGTTTAGGCAAACAGTTCTCAGAGAATGCGGAATGTGAGGTCTTTTATACGAATGTCTCGTCTTGAGCACGAGGATACTAAAGTAAAGACAAAAGAAATTAAAATGTTTTCACAGAGATTGGGGTGTGAGCAAGAAGAAAGGGTTATCTAAGGCACGTCGAATATTTCATAATCTTGTGAACCAATTAAAATCTGCTGGCATATAAATATTGTTCTGGACTTCGAACTGAATATTCCATATTGGTGTAATGATTTAGTGATCTAAGCCGGTCGGCTCTGAACTACAGAAAAAAGATGAATCTAGGCCAAGATATTATTAAAACTAAAAGAGTTAAACTTATTTAAAAAAGGACATACTAGTCGAAGACGTCTCCTTCTATGCGTTACACATGTCACTACAAAATTATAATACTCTACAAAAGTATGAAAAGGAACAACATTTTATTAATTAATAAAAACCACTATCCAAAAACACTTGAACATGGCTTTCTAATTGGAAGGTGAGTTAAAGTGCAAAAGGTATTAAATTTGGATACGCAATAAATAAAATATATTCTGCAAGAAAAATCCTCAAGGTAAATGTCTAGGGTAACTCTTCGTCGAACATCGTGCAGAGAGCATATAGGATAGCTTTAGGGTTTTAAGTCCGAGTCGCACAAGTGTGAGAAGTCTCAATTGGAGCTGAGAGGGCCCCAATCAGGATTTACTCGCCTAACTTGTCTATTGAGCATTTTAATTATGAGTTGCAATTCTGGCCAGCACAAAGTTGTGATTCATTTGGCAATGGAGATGAAGATAGAGTTGACTTAATGACTTTCACAGGCTCGCTTACAGTTTGAGGAGCATTGTACGTGTGTATGCCGACCAAAATCATATCACAATAAACCTGTTCACTTGAGCTTGTTAAGGCGAGGCCTCACATGCATGGTGATGATAATGATGATGATGATCATCATCAATAAGATGATGATGATGCTTGCTCTCGTCATAATCAAAAACTTCACTTCAAGTCATAAGCGGGCGGACGCAACGAACTCAACTTTGTTTCGGCAGACCCTGCAGCTTTTTGTGTGGCTCCAACTGTGCCAGCCAGCCAATGATGGAGCAAGGAGGGGCAAAGGGGCAAAGAGGGCAAGGGGTTAAGGCGAGGCGAGGCAAGGGCGTGGGCTTGATCTTGTTATTGTTGTTGTTGTTGTTGTTGCGTTTGTTGCTTTTGTTGCTGTTTATATTGCTGTGCTGCTTGTCGTTAAAGTCGTTATTATTATTTGTGGCTCTTTAAGTGGCTCATTCGCTAACTGCACGACGACGTTGGCGATATTCGTGGGCCTCTGCGCCTGTCGACTCCCGACTGCCCGACTGGCGTCGATGCTGACGCTGACGTGGACGCCAAAGCTGACGCTGACAGCGACAGCGACGGTGGTCCACTTGGCGCTCTTGTGAATTGATTCATAAAATATTATATCATTTTTTTTTCCCATACACTTGCCAAGAGTATCATGCTTTTGTTGTGAAATACGTACCGCACTCACAGAACAATATATATATTTGGACTCACATATATAAAGTGGAGATGCTCAAACCCACTGAGTAAATTTGGCATTGCCAATTCAATCTATGTCCAAGTTGGTTACCAATATGAAAGTTTCTTGCAAAATGGTTGGTGAGTTACCTAACGCATCGGGTATATGCATCTACCAGTGAAAGTTCCGATTAAGAATATAAATACTTTTTGCGCAGCTTTATTATACCTTTTTACCAATTTGTATTTTTTGTAAGGGTATTCATTTGCCGACAGACTTTTATTGGTTTTCTTATTTGTATGTTTTTGTGAAGATCGTTTGAGGCTTTGTAATTAGCGTGCATGTTTACCCGAATAATTTCACTTCATGGCGCTCGTTGAAGAAGTTATTATCAAGTCTGTGTTTTGGGGCACGAACCGAACGCGACGTCCGCCAATTAGCGGGGTCCACTGTCCAAAAATGTTGTATTTTCTTTTTGGGCCTTTTTTTTTTTTTGTTTTGTTTTATGTGGGCAACTGTAACGGAAGGAAGTGGCCCCGCCAGTTCGGAGCTGGTGGGCAGAGCAAAAATTTGGATCACTTTACTCCGACTACGAATCCGAGTTTGAATTTGAGAGTTCGTTTTGAGCGGAGCCGCTGGCAATTGCATAAATCAGCGGCTGCTGAACCTTAATTGACATACTCGTATATGGACCACCGTGCTGATGTTTTCCGGCGAACTGTCGCCAATTTATGGAGAGTTGCCGAAGGGTCACGTCATCTGCCCGCGCTTGACAGCAGCTCGTAACTTTTTTGGAGGAGTCCCATCAACAGCAGAACAGTAAAACAGCTCAACAGCAGAACAACAGACACAAACTTTGGGGTTGAAGCATTAGACATCTTTCAAGAAACCGGCCTTGGCTCTAAAGTCAGCCAGATGACAGCCGTAGATCTGAGCTTGACAAGCAATGGAAAGATGCAGGGAAAGGTATAAGGGGTATAAGGAGAAGGACATCATTGTAGAGATATTGGAGTCTATTAGCCGCATCATTTGCTTAGCCACGATATCGATTAGCTACCATTGTGCGTATTTTTAATTTTATTCAACAGTTTTTTACCACTCTGAATAGCTTTGCGAATTGGCCTTGCTTTAATTCCGCCCATTCTTTTTGGTGGCGCTGACGAAGATTTCACCTCCACCTCAATCTTCGCGAGCCTCATCTCATTAGCTGAACGACGGCTCTTTGGCTCCTCTCAGTTGAACGACCCAGACCTGGTGCAGGAGGTAGAGTTATCCTGCTGCTGTTTTGTGCTTGACATAATGTATGTATATCCTTTCAGGCAGCTCAAATTACACGAGTTTCGCCTCGCTTTATACGTCGGATCGGCCGCGTCTCTCTGATCTTATCATTGTTGTATTCTACGCTTGTTTTATTTTATTTTTTTTTTTATCTTTTTTTTGTTTGCTGTTTTTGAAGGTAGTGAGACCAGAGTACCGTCTAACCCGTTCGATCCTGATGATCAAAAGTGCCGCATATCCTGTACTTGAATTTCATTCATTGAGCCAAGCAGCTCGCGCTATATATACATATATATATAAATATATAGATATATGTGTGTGTGTGTAAGCTTTGAAAGGATTCACGATCCTTTGATTTGCACTTTATGCTAATAGATGCTTAATTAAGCTGTTGTTGTTTATGTTGTGTTCGTTGTCAGCAGCTGTTGCTGCCGCTGCTGCTTTGATTCTAGGTTACCTGCCAAGTGTCGAAAAGCTCAAAGATTAGGGATCAGGTGTGTGCTGCCGCCTGCTTTGGAGCAGCTGTTAAGCCAATCCATTTTTATGAACATTTATAGTTATGTGCCAGACTTTAGATAGACAATTATATTGTATTTACTGTATTAACATAAATGGGATACTCTTTCAGAGTTAATTTATTCAATTTGTCAGCTTACTCATATATTTTTGCGTAAATATTTCCACAAATGCTTACGCATTTACGTGAATTGGAATTTAATGGCTGCAAGCGACGCTGCAGCTGTAATGGGTTCGGTTCACATAATAAAAGGTAACGAACTATTTGGTTGCAATCGAAGAATGGTGCAGTGAATATTTGCTATGCTGTTGAACTGCTATTTAAGTCTTAAAGCTGCCACGCGGCTATATAAGCCGGCAGGCGGCTTGAGTAACTCCTCTCCAAAACCCGCAATCACCACACCTCTACCTCTTCTACCAATCATTCACATGGCACTGCTCCTCCTCCAGTGGCTGCTCCACCCCTGGCATTGCTGAGCGTAGCTGTCAAGTGCCGGAGCCAATGCATTGACCTCCTTCACACACACACACACACAAACACACATATATATATATATATATATATATATATAGATTTACACACACTTCCATGGCACTAGGAAATAATGGTTGCTCGGCTTGAGCTGCAACTGTGAGTAGGGGATAGGGTATAGGGGGTGGGTGGTGGCAGTCTTGAAGTATTAACAACCCCTTTTTTGGGCCCGGCCCATCAGCAACGCTCGCTGCCTTGGCGTTCTTGTGATTTCCTGCAAAAAGTGCCCAGGCCCGTTCTCTAAGTGGCCTAATTAGCAACCGTGCGGCGATCAACACCACTCGTCACCAGTCGTCGCCGCCGTCGCCAACAACAACGACGGCAACATTTTCCTTCTTTTTTTTTTGCTTTCATGGAGTGGCTAATGTTGTGTGTGTGTGTGGCACTTACACTTGCATACATCTGTGTGTATACGTGTGCAAGTATTTTGCATATTATTTCACGCCATTGTAACGCTTTCAACGCGAGCAGCACCAGAGAAAACTACCAACAATGAGGCGGCTGAGTGGCATAAAAAGCTGTCGCCCAAGTTGAGACACCACCTCCACACATACACATACACATACACATGCACACACACAAATACACGCGCGCATTCAGAGGCCAGCCACTGGCAGCCGCACATGCAGCACATGCCACATGCACCTCCATGTCCACTTTTGGCTTTGGTCTTTGGCGTTGCTGCCAGCACTTTGGGCGGTAAAATTCGCTCAGCACACATCAGGCAATGGCGTCGTCTATAGTTTACAGTTTGATTGCAAGGCATTCAGTATGTGTGTGTGTGTGTGTGTGTGTTGGCTTTGGCATGGCTTCCGTTTGTTGACGTGCTACTCTGCACCACACGATGACCACACACACACACACATACACACTTCCACACAACACAGCCATGATTTGTTGCTGTTGTCGGTGTTTTTTCCTTCTGTTCTTTTTTAACCAACACCACCAAGCTGGCCCACGTTCATAGAATGATTTTTTTAAACCAGGTGCTAGGCCTGGCCATACAGTGGATCATTTAGACATCATCATCGTCTTCTATTCGAGAGTACGGGTATTCTATTTGCATGTACGCTTGCCTGTCACACAGTTCTTTCCTCGCCCGTGCACCTAAAACAGACAGACAGCCAATCGAAAAGCGCACAATTTACACACGCCCAATTCGCCTCCCCCAACTCCAACCCCAACCCCTTCCCCCATTCACCACGCCAACAGGGTTGTCTGTTAAATGCCCCAGTTGTTGCAAGCCAACCCTGCCCACTTTTTAGCATAGTCGTAACTCAATCAAAATTTATCCATTGTTGTCGATGTTTTAATTGAGTGCCACTGCGCTTAAGTGCTCTACAAATCCACAACCAGTCTCCATCCCCACCCCCATTCCTCATAGATCTAATAATTCTGGATCAACTGGTTGACTTGACAAGCAATGTATCCAATTCGAAAGCTTTAAAATTATGATTTTTTTTTACGATTATGAAAATAAAACCAAATGTGATTTTTCCGCAAGTCTCCAAACAATCATTTTCAATTTCATTTCCGCAATGCAATCTAGAAATAATCCGGTAATTTCTTTCATTGCCGAAGTTCATAAAATGTAATAACCGATTCCATTCCCTACTTAGAATTGACTAAAAGTCCATATTAATTTTAGGTGTTGGCACTCGGAAGATTACATAATCATGTAGATTTAATCTTGTGATATTTAAATTTTATACTTATATGTTTTAGACAAATTGCGAGCTAACGACTCGATATTTAAATCTATGCCTATCTCGACCCCACAATTAAACCAAATCTTTAAAATTATCTTTCCTACACAATGTGGTGACCCAAGCAAAAAGACCGATGTGTGCCAAGGTTCAATAAGACAGCTTTAAAATTAAGGGAGCTCAGCTCATTTAAAAATAGGTGCAGAAAATGAGGACAGACACACAGACAGGCAAAGGCTTATATCGATGCTGATCAAGAAAATATATATTTTTTGGGATCTCCGTAAATGCGCACAAAATATCACAAAAAAATATACTTATGATATTTTAAACAAAATTTTCATGAAAATTCTGACCGTCTTTCAAATATTTGATGTGTTTTGAATAAATCATAAGACAATATTAATGATCGAAACTTTTGGAATAAGCTGCAAAAATGCAATCATGATCACTGACGGATTTGACCTGGAGGCAGAATAGATAGAGACATAGATAGATATATTAAGAGAGAGAGAGAGAGAGGGAGAGTGGATGAGGGTAGAGCTGGGGTACAGTTGTGCGTGAAGTGCGCTACAGCTGCTGCAGTTGGTTGCCTCAATTAGTGGCACGCCTCTGTCTCCGTCTCAGTCTGCTGCTGCTGCTGTGCTGCTGCAACGATGTCGAGAGGGCGAATCAAAGCAAAGTGTGCAAGTGTATGCCATTTTAGCTCAGTGCCACACACTTTGTGTGTGAATGACATGGCACAGCCAGCAACAACAACGACAACCACGACAACAGCAACAACAACAACTAAAAGACAACGTCGACATATGCACAAAAGCCGCAACAACAGCAACGTGGATGATGTTGACAACAACGACGACACATGGAGGCGGCTTTGTCAACGCTGGTTGACAGTCATAGAGCAAAAGGCACCAAGTGGCTGCCGCTGTTTTAAAGCTATGGTGTGTGGAGCGTGGTTATGGAGGGGGGCAGTGGGATGCAGTTCATCGTGGGTTCGGCTTTCGGCCCTCTGTGGGAATGGGAATGGAACTCTCGCTGTGGCGAGTGCAACTGCAACTGGCATGCAAATTACTGTCGAGCATGCTCATCTAAATTAGCAGACGACGACGACGACGACGACGACGCCAGCGATTGTTGCACTCACACACACAGGGCATAGTCTAGGGGAAAGTGGTGGGGTGGTAAATTGAGAGGCGGATAGGGGGATTGGGGGATAGGAGGCTTTTGCTAAGGAGGGGCAACCGGTGGCATATGCATAATTATTTTTATTATTATTATTATATTCTGTGGTGCGAGGTGAGGTGGAAGCAGAGATTGCTGCACCCACTCCTTAACATAAAACTTCTCAACCGGTCCCACCTACCCCTCTCATTCCCATTGCACGTACTGTAGCTCCACCTCCCTCCTCCCTCAAACTACTTCAGTCGGCGACTGCGACAGCGGCGCAATGTGCCGTAAAAATAATTATGGCTGCGAACTGCACAATTTGACTCCGTGCAACGAGAAGCCCAAGCTCATGCTTAGTGGCGCCGGGGAAGCAAGGGCTATACTAGGGGAAGGGGGAGCGATTCGGTAGTTATGTATAATTCCACACTCGCTTGCAACGCTTTCTGCGCCCAGCTCAAGAATCCACCGTGCAATTTTGTGTTGCCCGCAGGCCACGCCTACGTAAAAGGATGCACGCATGTTGCGCGCCAGCCTAGAGTGACGTATCAGATGGAAGGGGCAATGGGAGCTCTACATAATGGGTGGAACCCAACTGTACCGCAATTCAGGTGCTAAGAATACTGGAGGACAAAAGAGTCAACGCGACTGAAGATGAAAGCGGGTTGCGGAAGGAAGAGAAATGGCCTAATATTACTGCAATTAGTAGTGGGGGATTATACTAATTGCAAAATGCATACTGTGAATGGCTCCTCCCGTTTTGTGCTACAAAATATGCATTCTGAGAAGAAAAAAATAATAGTAAAATGAGGGACAATATTTCTATTGAAACTGAAATCGTCAAGTTGAAAAGCTTGTAGTTGAGTGCTCCCAAAGGTCAGCTTAAGGTACACAAAAAATAATACAAAAAATGTGCACAGCACAGATAATCGTAAAGTATTAAAAACAAAAAAAAAAACAACAATGAGAACGGCTATTTAACGAACGTCGAATATTTTCTGTAATATTAAGATTATCTAGTAGTTGGATGTTTGTCGTGTGCCAATGATTATTCCGGCAGTCATCAATATTAAGAAGTGTTTCGATAGATACTGACTGTAACAAAAATATGAATATGGCTTAAGTTTTATTAAAATAGCTTTAAACATTAACATGGTAATAAATAATCTACGGTAACAAGAACGTCTACCCCCTCCCTTTATAATGCGCTGGTTAACTGGCTGCTGTTGGGTGGTTAAAAGGCTTTGCATTAACACCACTGCAGCAGCTATAGCAGCAGCAGCAGCAATTGAGGAAAAGCAGCCAGCCACTGGCGGAGGGAGGTCTAGGGGGGCGCAAACACCCTGAGCGAACAACTTGACGTAGCCAACCAAACGTCAAACGAGCTTGTTTCTATATTTTATTCATTCTTTGCTGTTTTTTTTTTTTTTTTGCTTTATGCTTTTTGCGTTGTTGTAATGGGATTTACCTAAATGAGAGCTAATAATGCCAGGGTCAGGTAGGGAAGGGGAGCGAAGGGGTGATGGGAGGGAAGTGGGTAGCTGGCAATGAGTGGCAATATTTCCGGGTGACGCGACGCAACACAACGCGATGTCGACTGCAGCAGCAGCAAAAATTTAACATTTGATGTTCAAAAAAGAGCTGCAGGGGTGCTGGGGTAGGAGGCAAAGAGAGTGAAGGCTGCCATGATTATTATTAGCACATTAGAGACGACGTCTCACACAGGAACAGGAGAAGCAGCAGCAGCAGCAGCAGCAGCAGCAGTAGCAGTAGCAGCAGCAGCAGCCGTAGATGTAGCAGCAATAGCCTAGAGCGTAAAGTGCATAGCCCACTCAAACAACACACTCGACACTCGACGGCAGCCAAGGCGGGTTGGCATGTGGGACGGAGTGGGGGGATTGGAGGTTTTGCTTGCTACTGACCTGGTTGACATTTTGGGAGTTGCTACTTGAGGTACTCTTGTCAACGGAAGCGGCAGCGGATCTTCCATATGTAAGCAACAGCAACAGCAACAGTCGCAGCAGCAACAATATCAAAACATAGAACGCAATGCTACGCAAGTTAAGACCCCCAACAATCAACCCCCCTCCCCACTCAAAGCTTAGCTACATCCCCCTGACTAAAGTCAGTGTGCGGGCAAGGACGTCAATTGTCGCGTCTAGAGGCCACTTATGCTAAATTGCATTTCACTTGTGAGCTGGGCACATAAGTGCTGGGAGGTGGGTGGGAGGCGGGTTGGGTGCTGTGTGCTGTGTGGGGATGGAATGGGGGTCGAGTTGGTCATATATACTATACACCACCTTCGGGCAGGCAGTCGGTCTGTGAGAGTTTCACATGCAACAGCTTAAGCCATTCATGCAAATACATAATACACGATCCCAATATGATCATAGACACACTTCAGTTGCAGGGTGTCGTCTTTTTACATGCGTGTGTGTGTGTGTGTGTGTGTGTGTGTGATGGGGTGGGAGTGCAGTTAGACCTGTGGCCAGTTAAAAATAAAAAAAAAGTGCTCAACGCGCATCTCATAATTATCTCTTCGCTTCGCTGCTGTTCTGAAGACTCACGGAGACAGTTTAATAATCATCGAAATAGATACCCTACAGGCATTGCAAGAGTGAAAGAGAGAGAGGGACAGAGAGAGAGAGGTTGGCACAGGGGCAGTAACAACAGCTTGTTGCATGTCTGGCGTCCCATGAACATTTGCGGTAAGTATGCAACACGCTATTTGAGCTGTTATATGTCAGCTGTGCAACTAGGCTAAAGGCTTCAATCGAAGAAGCTTCAAATATATAAATAATTATTATAATTTCTGTTTTTTACTTTTCGTCGCAAAACTCAATTGGATTCATCTTGGAATCGAGTCAAGAATACTTCGGAATTACATCAAAATTATTGAAAATTGAAATTTTAGTAAATTATCAGATGCTTTGGAAAAAAATATGTTGAATGTGCAAAAGTAGATAGCTTAATTATTAGTTAGATTGCATAATTGGCTCTGCCATCAACATTTGTAGGGTGTTCTCTGGTGCGACTTATTATTTGTGTAGAGTTGCTGTCCATGGCAATTGCGAAAATAAAAGCACAACAAAATGATTTCAATTCGTAACTGAAAAATGAAACGTTTTGTTGTTGCTCTTGTTGGTAGGTTGTTTGTTGTGTTATTGTTGTTGTGGGTTGTTTCATGCAACTTTTACCATAATTGCAGGCCATGCAGAGACAACGGAGACAACAAACACCGACATTATGACATCGGGAAGCGACAAGCGAAACGCAACTGGGTCCATAATTACAACAATTTGTTGCCTAGTGTTTGGCCAACAGAAGCAGCAACAACCACAGAAACGGCAACAGCAACAGCAGCACCAACAAAAACAACAACAACAACAGTGTCTTTATTGTCATGCTTGAATGATTCAACTGGAAAAGACCAAAACGTATAATGTCGAGAGGGCAGCGAGATTGTCACGCACGCACATCCAAAAGCCATTCACATAAAGCAGTCGAATGTTGCAAGGTGGGAAAACAGTGCCCCACCAAAGAGCAAGCGAGCTAGACAAAGAGAAAAAGACAGAGAGAGAGAGAGAGAGAAAGGAGTAGGGCAGGGGTGAGAGGGCGAACAGAAATACAGTTGCTGCAACAGACAGCCAACCGCAAGGAAAACTGATATAAGGCAACGCGCTAAGGCAAGCCGAACGGAGTTGTTCCACTGGAAAATGCCCTATAACTAAGCTCAAATTAGGATGGTATTTTTGCATAAGCACCGCATACATATATCCTTTATATACCTTTATCGACGATTTTAAAAATTCAGATCGCAATATGACGTGGCAATTGATTTTTTCTAAATTAAATTTAATATATGCAACTTATAAGATACATAATTTTTGACACTATTTTGATACATCAATTGAAAAGTGTAAGCCAAAGTTGCTGAGATGCATGAGCAACTACTTTTTAAAGTATCTATTGTTAAAGTCAAAGTCTTCTGCAATCTCACAGATATTATTCAATAATTGAGTACGTTATACCCAACCTTGGAATGGTTACAGGATATTTGCTGGAAGAAATACAGAAAAATATTCGTCACACTTCATTTCGACGGTCTCAACGCTTGTTGCGCCTCCAAATTAATTGCCGCCTCCTGTGCAGCGCCAAAATTTAACGGAAAGTTTAGCAAATACAACAACGGCGCCCCATCGACCCAAATAGCAGCAGCAGATCTCTCTCCAGAAAACCCCCAATCACTCCATTATCACCCTGTGAACACCCAACTTCTCCCGACTAGCGATTTCGACTGCAGCTTCGACTAATTAGCCGGCTGGGCAGAGGCGCCACAGTTTGTTTCGGTTTTAAAATACAAAATGCAGTTCATTTTTTTTTGTTTTCTTTTTTTTTCAACAAGGAACACGTAGGATGTGAGTGCCACATGCCTCATTATTAACAATTGCATATTGTGGCGTTTTTTACAGTTAATTTTCTGCTCGTTCTTTGGTTTGTTTCGTGTTTCTTGCGCTTTTCACGCAGCTGCAACGGACGCCATTTTGAAGTGCTTCGATTTGCCACTGGCACTGCTGCACCACAGTCAACTGATGAAGTATGAACATGTATACACACATATATATATATATTTATATATCTATATATATATATAAACTGAGGGAGTTCTGCTCATATAAATAGATGGAAGGAAGAACGGACAGACAGAAAGACAGAGAAGCATGGCCATATCGACGCGACTAGTGATGCTGATTAAGAATAAATATAATTAATGGAGTCGGATGTTTCTTGCACATTTCATGACCAAAGAGGGCATGCAAAGATGTCTTAATAACATTTAAGAACATTAACATTTTTTAATATGTTTAAATAGCATGATTGAGGCATGATAAAATTGTCTAAATAACATTTGAGAATATTACAATTTTGTAAACTGTTTAAATATCAAGAACATGTGATAAATAAATTAAAAACATTCATTCATCAATTTACAGTTTTTCTGTATTTGAATATAATAAATATCTAAAATCAATTTCAACAATTTGTTTTTGAGTTTGAAAAGCAATCACCATTTACAGAGAAGAATGTGAACAGCGGAGGACTAAAAACTCAACAGCCTTCCTAATAGATTTACAATTTCGCACTCTGCAGCCTTTGAAACCAAAGCGTGAAATTTCGCGCCAAAAAGCGAGCTGAACGCAGTTGCTTCGTGTGGCAAGGATATAAAACATTACACATTCATGTGTATATGTATGTACGTGTGTAGATACATTCGGATGCCAAACAGCAGGATTCGTTTTGATTTCGATTATCGTCTACGGCTGCTGCTGCTGCTGTTGCTGTTGCTGTTGCTGTTCCTGGCATCCATTTGGCTGGACAGGACACGCTGTTAGCGTCGTCGGCGGCGCTCCTGTGACAAAATGCAGGATGCGTGAGGGCCGCTTTGAGGCGACTGAGGCTAAGGCGTTGCTTGCGTCTCGCTTGCGCACACTGAGTGGCCGCATGCTTATGGTTAGGCTCCGCCCACAAAGCGATCGTGCGCATTGTTGTTGTTGCCCGTGTTGTGTCATATATGTGTGTGTGTACTATTAAGCTGTTGACAAAATTGACGAAACTCACCACAGCAACGCACACAGCAAAGCAAGTCTGCGGCTGCTGCTGCTGCTGCTGCTAGCGCTCTGTGAATGCGAGTGCGAGCAGCGCCGCATGCTGCCGAAGTCTTTGGCACTCTCACGGCGTCGGCGCAGAGCAGAGAGCGCTCTCGCTCTACCCCATGCCAAGTTCTGCACCGCAATGTAAAATGGTCGTCGTGCAGTGGGCGTTGCTCTACTGTTGTCTCGCTCGCTCGCTCACACACACACACACACACACGCCACGACACAACACAAGACGCGCGCTCTCTGCTCCGCTCTCTACTCTGCTTCGACTTGCGACTCTTGTCGAATTTGCATATTTTTCTTCTTTATGCTTATTGCATATTTTATTCATTACATTCTGTCGCAGCAGCAGCAGCAGTGGCAACAGCAGCAGCGGCAGCGCCAGCGGAGACGCCAACGGTGGCTGCTCTACCACGAAGCGTGTGATAAGGCATTCACAAAAGCATTTCGCTCGGCAGCAGCAGCCGCAGTAGCTACGGCCCACCCCATCCCCAAGCAGCCCCCCTCCCTCCCCCTTCTACGGCTTTCGCTCTCTCTCTGCCAATTGCTGCCATGTTATTTGGCTTTTGCTTCTGCTGTTTATTTTTTCTGTGCTTTTTTGCTTTTTATCATTAATGACACCATTTCTTTTATTATCATTTATTTACTTATGTTTTTTGCGCTTTTTGATTTTTTTTTTTTGGTGTTTGCTCTGACGCTTTTAACAAATAGCAATAATTGATTTGAGGCACCATCAAATGAGGTTTACATGTTAAATTATTATACATTTACATATACATAATATATTAAGTATCCTTGAGCAAATACTTGACCTTCAAAACGACATATGCAATTTTTTTTTATGAATAATCGTAATTTGTAAATTTATTTATTAAATGTTATGTAAATATTATATTATATAATTTTCGCTTTTAAAAATGTAAAAAAGTGGTAAATAGTAAATAAGTATAAAAGACGAGTTTATTAAATTATACTTAACTGTTAATATAATAATAATATAATATAATTAATATAAATATATTAATTTACAAGGATGAATATATGTATACAAATATATATGTATGTGTATTTAAATATTGACATTCATCTCCTTTTTATCTTTCTGTTTAATAAGCTTGAGCGTTGTGTAAATGCGTTTATTGAAAAAAATATAACATAAATAAACTGTTTTTATGGAGATTTATTGTTTTCAATGACAGCTTTATATAGTATACCGCATTGCATGATGTGCCATATGAACTTTAAAATTAAATGAAAACATAATCAATGCTGAAAACTGAACTGATCGCATTTACCGAGCATATATATACAATTTATACAACAATAATTGTAGTTTTCATTATCATCCAAAGCAAACCGAAACTCTCCAATCCTGCTATGTGTCTCTGTGGGTGTGTGTGGGTTTGACGAGTCCAGCTCTGCTCTGTTCAGCTCTGTCGTGTTCTGATTGCTGCTCTAGTTACAGTGGCCGACATAAAGCAAACCTTATGGACAAACACACAAATCTGTTATGCTGTCCTTAAAGGACATAGCAGTCAAGTGCTCCTGCGAGACCCAAGACCAAAATGGCCCCTACACAGCACGGATACAAACATATTAAAGTATATACATATTTACTTATATGTATATATATATATATAAATATATATATATAAATATATATATATATACACTTATATACTCAGATAGACACAGAAGCTGACGACTTCGCAAATTTTCGTTGGCGCTGCTCTTTTTGGGTTTTTGGCTACCGTAAAGGACACAACACGGGAGAAATAAAAATATAAAAAAAGGAAAAACATATTGTGAGGCTGCATGTTATCCTTGCCTGGCTCCAGACGGCCTATAACACACACACACACACACTCACACACACATACATACATGCACGCACGCCTGCCTGCCTGTAACCGGTTTGGAGTGAATTCCACTCACTCACTCTCAGCATTGCTCAGACAGCGTCGCTGCTGGCGACGCCATTGCCTAATTAACTGAGCAAATAGCTTGCGCTGCCAGCGTCGGCCGCTGCTGTGGTGAGTTTGTTGCGTGCGCGCAGCGCAGCGACGCCACAACACTGGCCCCGAACGAGCCATCGTCATTTGATGCCGTCCGACGGCAGGCGACGCACGACGGCAGCATCTAGTGAAACAGTTCATTTTTATTTTTGTTATTTTTGGTTTAATGCAGCTGCCGATATCGCGCTGCCGTCGGCAATTTTGTGGCACGAGCTTTTTTTTTGTTTTGGGCCAGGATCAGTTCTGCTCACTCTCGCTTTGCTCTCGCTGCTCCCTTGCTCTTGCTCTCTGTACATATATGAGGCGCCCTGGCGGCCATTTTGTTTGTGGCATGCCTATGTCAAATAGAGAGGGCGCGTGTGGGTGGGCAACAACAATAACAACCATAGCGGAGAAGCAACAGCAACATACAAAACGGTGTCAAAATGCTTGTCGCGCATTGAAGCCGGCGCTGGCGACAGTGGCAGCGAAAAACTAAGCTAAGCTTGGCTAAGCTTTACTTAAATTCGCCGACGCCGAGGTGAACATATTTTTTGCTGACGTCGACGTCAACATCAACATCACTGCCCGCAACATTGTTGCCGGCGTCGGCTCTCTCGCTCTGCTGCTGTCGCTGTCGCTGCTTCGGCTGCTGCTGCTGCTGTCGCTGCTGCTGCTAGCTCTGTTGATTTTTGTCGCACAGCTTTCGCTGCTAACGTCTGCGCTGCTGTCGCTGACAACTTTGACTTGGACTTGGACTTGTCTGCTGCGATTGTCTTAACCCGGCCCGGTTGTGTTGCCTGCCTGGTGCTTTGGCTTGGACACGTTTCGGCCTGTACGTTACACGTTCTGCGCTTCAGCGCTTTAGCGTTCTGCGTTTTCCTGCGTCTAGCGTTATTGCGTTTACCGTCGCGCCTCAAATTTAAACAGCATCGTTGTCGCGGTTGCATTATCGTCGTCATCATCATCGTCGTCGTCGTCATCGTCGTCATCGTCGTATTGTCGTATTGTCGTATTGTTCGCGGTTCTCGTCGCGTTCACTTGTGATTTCAATTTGTAAACTTTTTGTTTTGTTTTTTTAATCGACTCGAGGGAATCGTGCGAGAAATTTGTAGCACTGTATTTAAACACAATTACGAGTATTGCTCTGTCATATAACACATCATATACTTAATGTTGCTCAAGTGTTTTTCCAGTGCTCAAACAGTGTTTAAACAACAAAAACGACTATAACTATATGCATTCATATGTAACAACAATCGAAAGGTTTGACAATCATTGGATTTTGTTGCTGTTCAACCATCGTTTTGGCAGCGGCTGCGTTAACAACGCCACGGATTATGCCACAAATAACTGATGATGATCAGGCGAACTTTTGTCATCTATCATTGAGTTATAATTGAGGTTCCTTAAGAATTTCTCCACTTGCGTTTGAGATTAGAATTCTTATCTGGCTTGAGTTCTTCTCTCTTACGTAGAGTTTTTTATGTTAACCGATCTGGTTCTATTATATCTTTCAAATGAAAATGATGCCAATTCTTATCTAATTTAAATATTTATTGCAAACTTAGCAAAAGTTTGGACAATTCGATCTCGTTCCGATGTTTTAAAATGTATTCTGAAGGAAATTTCTTAAGATGGACAACGTTTTATGTTAAATGTTATCAATTTGGCATTTTTGCTATAAGCCATACTTGGTCAACTTTAAATTTGTTGGATGTAAAATGTTAAATCAGGGCTACACTTATCCAATGAATATTAGAAGTATTGGTGTTGTTTTTATGGAGAAAATGTTTCACATCGATAAGATAATTGGGCTCAAACTCGAATTTGGTCGGCAGCTTCATCTTGCTGTCATTCTGGTTGCGTTTGAGTGACGTTCGAGTACTTGCCAAAACTTGGCCGTTTGTTATGATGGTTGTGGCGCCTGCAACGTTGGGGCGCCACCAGCTGCACTATTCACATGGCGTAAGCTTGCAATTTACATTAATATTTCTTATAATTTGCCAACCGACCTGGAATCAATAGGGAGGTTCTCACTATTTAATATTTAATTACATAATATTGACCTTGTTCCACTCAATGAACGGGTCACTTTTCGAACAAAATAATTTTGTTTAAATTTGAATATGAAGGCGAGTTAACCTTTAATGTTGTGTTACACTTTTAGTTGTAAAGTTATCAATGCTGTCCTTGTCCTTCTCCTTGTCCTTGTTCTTGTCGTAAGGCTGTATATATACATTGTTTTAATTAGAAATCACTAAACTGCTCTATTGTTCACAGGCTATTTCAGTTTGTTGCAGCTCTAATCTTGAAAGCTGTCGCCTATCGCCTCGCAAGTTGTAAATATTTGATGATGCGTTAATCTGTTTGTTTTGTGTCATTATTAATGAATTAATGCACACTCGCAACTCTAAGCCAGCTGCATTCATGCTTGACAATTTCAGCTCAACGCTTAACGCTTAACGCTTAACGCTTGTCGCTTGTCGCTCAACACGCAGCTTTTTAAAACTTTGCGAAAGATTGTTTCAGACGACAGAGCTCGACTTGTAGATACCCTGAGCCTAGGTATTATATTATTATATTCACTTAAGCAATTGCTAATATTAGCGCTCTACATAATACATAGACACACAATAATTATCATTCTGGTTGAGCCCTCTGATAGTGATGAGATCAATATGAGAATATGTTTTGGGTTTCTAATACGATCTTGATTAAAGGCTTACAGTTGATAAATAATATGTCAATATATCAATTTGATGTTTCTGTTTTTAAAATGCAGTTTTTGTTACTATCGGAAGTCGATATTTATCGATATTTGCGATTCGGCGGCCGTTAACAATAAAATGAACTAAACTTGATTTGCGTGTAATACACGAAAACATATATTCCAAATTTTAAGTTTCTAGTTCATATAGAGTGTGATCAAAAATATCTTTATGCTATATGGGTTAAGAGATGCTTTCTTCTGGCTGTTATATAGTTTTGAACAACTTCATTATATCCATTTTACCCACTTGCTCAGGGTATAAATACGAATATGCAAATTGCCGGACTGCATTTGCCGCATGCATGGTGCCAAGTGTCATTTGCACGTTGTAGTTACCAGATGGTAAATAGGTGTGTTAGCAGCTAGCAATAAGAGTTAACTGATTGCCAGTGTTTGCACAATATGTGTCTAGATGTCTGCTTTCTGCTGGCTGTCTGTCCGTTGTTGGAGACTGTCGTGTGTGTATCATTTACATTTGTCAAATCAAATTTGACAGCTGTGGAAAACATAATATGCCCGCAAGTCAAAGCCAAAGGCAAAGCTAGAAGCGAGCGCAAAGCCTGTTCCGCAATACCGAGGCCGGTTTTCTATGCTCCAAAAGTATAACCCTGACTAGACGTGGCCAGAACTTGATTGGCTTTACAGGGAGGGGAGTAAAATGCAACGGGTGACTTGCCGATAGCGTTGTAGGTGTAGTTGCTGCAGTACTGCAGCTGCAACGAATCGATCGGAATGAGATCCTTTCCATCCAACATTGGGCGCCACACTCAAGAGCAAAAAGGCTTTTATTGTGCTTTCCATTCACGAACAATTTCTTTCATTTATCCACTCTGTCGCTTTATGCTCCCCTAGGTGCTGCTGCTGCTACCGTTGTGCATCCTCGGCCAATTCTGAATTTATATTTTGCGTCCCACTTTGGGCGCGAAAGCTTTGCTGTTAATGTCTTTCCCACTCGACATGCTCGGCCGCTGCAATATGCCCGTCGGGTATCAATGGCCAGTGCATTAAAAATGCCATGACTTATTAAAGCTTAATCGGCTTCTAGCATTGAAATGGTCCGGAGAGCGAGGAGTGCCAGCAATAAAGGAATAGAGCAGAGCGTGAAGCGGACCTCAGCCCGAGGGCGGGGAAGTCAGTTCGCATTACGTTGGCATTGAAATTATTGTAAGCTGTTAAGCGAATAGCAAACGCAGCGTCGCCGAATCGGATGGACAATGGGGTTTCGGGTGGGTAGAACGAGGTCAGAGTCAATGTCGAGAGTTGGAATTGGAGAGTTGTGGAGTCTTACTATAAAATGCAGAGTTTTCTGTTATGCTATTGTTGTTGCTGCTATTCTTGTTGTTGTTATTGTTATTACCGGCGGAAGAATGGAATTGCTTTTGGATGGATGCTTTTTACGCAGAGAGCTACACTTATCGGGGGTTGAAAACTGTGGACGACGTCGTCGCACACTTTAGTAAAATATATAAACACGACAGCGAGGACAGAAAGACAGGCAATAGTATTTGCTGTTATTGTTATTGTTGTTGTTGTTGTTGTTGTTATATCTTTCTATCTATCGACTGACTAACGCGCCAGCTGACGCCCCGTGTGCCGAAGGCATCCCTTTGTCGACTGGGGCACGTCTCGGAAAACTTCAATTCAGTTCAGTTTCATTTACAGCGCACGCAATTTTGTATCTATAGAAAACACTCGATTGTTGTAGCTGTCGTTGCTGTTGTTGTTGTTGTTGGTGGTGGTGATGGTGGTTGTTGTTGCTGTTGCTGTTGCCTGGATCGGTAGGGGTTGTGGGCGATGGGTGTGGGGGTGGGTTTCGGTTAACTGTGGGCTTGCTGCTGATTTTCAACGTGTTGTAATCCCATTTGCAGGATTGCGGATTCAGGAATCAATTACGAATTTAATTTATAACAGCGCGCGTCGTGCACAGGAAGCAAGAAATTTAGAGAACACTGCGTGGGCTGAGCCGGGTTTGGGGAGCGTAGGCTGGTCATATTGATTTTGCTCAAGTGCTTGTGTGGCACGGGGGCGAAAGGGGATGTTTCATTCGAAGCACTTCATTGACCTCATGAAAGCTGTCAAGTCAATGCAGCATCCATCCACAGAAACTTGCCAGCACCGGCGAAGACGGAGATAGAGAAAATAGCGAGAGAAAGAGAGAGAGAGCGAGAGAGAGAGAGAAAAAAGAAGACCAAGTCAACAGTCTGACAATGTCAGGTGCGCTCTTCTCTTACTTCTCCCCCTATTACCACCACCCATACCAAAAGCACCGCCACGCCCATCATAAAGTAAGAACCAAGCCAGAATTCTTTTCCATTTCTTGACATTACTCAAATGATTTCGGCTACAAAACTTGTGCAGCCATCCCCCTTGCCGACTACCCCCTCTTGCCAACAGATGCATATAATGTATACAACAATTTGTGTCTAACAATTTGGCGCATTTTCACGCTACTTGTTTGTTTTGTGGTGCAAACCTCGATTCTCAGCCCAGCTTCTGGCTACGAAAAAAAAAAACACTTGACAAGTTTTTGACTTTGCTTTAATTGCTATGCAAATTTTTGTGGGAGCTTTGGAGAACGGTTATCTTTGGCACGCATATATATATATATATATATATATATATATATATATATATATATATATATATATATATATATATATATATATATATATATATATATATTTGTTCTGTTTTACGAGTCGCTCTTAACTGAATATGGCACATCTCTGTAGTTATAATGTTTACAATATATTAGAAAGGATGACATCAATGTCTCTTATGTCGGCCCCACAATTCGTATTTTCCCTTGGATGATAACTCCAATGCAGCCAAATGATATAGTGGTCCGTAATAAGAATATATATACTTCTTCACAAGAAAAAAAAATCGCGAAATACTTTGATATCAAAAATATTACCACAGGGTGGGTGTAGCCAAGAAATACCGTCCGAGTTTGCATTTTAGATTGCGGTAGATATAGACTTCTATGGGGCGGAAGTAGGTGTGACTGAAAAAAAATGTTAGAAGAGTTTCCTAATAATCTTCTTCCAAGTTTGATGACGGGAGATATATGCTTCTATTGTTTTTGGGGGAGTGAGTGGACGTGGTCCAAAACTTTTTTCCGGATTTTTGAATGGTGTTACTAGCACTATACCTTTCAGATTTGGTGACTTTAGCCTTCAAAATATGTGAAATATCCTGTTTTATCGATTTACACTAACAGATGTATCGGTTATTTTTTATTAATCTCTTAGAGGAGTTACCAGTAACATAGTTTCAAAATTTGGCGACTCTATCTTATCAGTGGTGGAATAAGCACATTTCAGATTTCTAGGACCGCAGTTCCTGGGGCGGCGGATGTGGGCGTGGTCCGAAAATGTACATGCCGATCTTTGAAGAAGGCTACCCGCAAGTTACCCTTCAAGTTTCGCCACTCCATCTTTAAAATTGTGGGAAATGCAGACTTAGCGATTTACACTTCCGAATATATTGGCTTTGGCGATTATGGACGCAGTTGTGGGTGTGGCTATAAATTATATTTATTGGTTCTTAACGACAGCTACCAATAATATTTAAAATATTTGGGGGCGGGAGCGTGTCATATGCCGATCTTTGAAGAACATCGGCAACAACCTAGCAAACAAATTTGACCGTAGCCTTAAAATTGTGACAGATATCGCTTTATCGATCTGCAATTATCAATTTAATCGATTTGCTAGCCTTCTAGTGGACGTAGCGCTCAAATTCTTCCAAGTTTGAAGTCTCTATCTAAAGTTGCGTTCATACAGATGGACAGACAGATAGCATGACGGACATTGCACAACACACATATACTATGATAACTTTGGTATCAACGTGTAAATATAAATCATAGTTAATAATTGAGTAGAGCTTTAAATTTTGCAACGTATTTATTTATGTGTATTATGGGTCTTCGAATTTGAGAAAACCGAAACAGCATAATCTATATTTGTTTGTTATTGTTGTTGTATTTTTATTTTTCAAATTTGATCTTTGCATTTCGATTTACGTCACACGATAACAACAAAGATAGCAGACTGTAAATGCAAAAGCAAACGCCTTTCACCGATTTTGTGCAAGCCACTTTGCAGATTATGATTCGGCAAAGAGCTCTGTGGTTCCTCCCGGCGATGCATTGGTCTTTGGTGGTATCGACTACTCATAGAATAGTGTATGAGGTGTAGTTGGTATTCTGCGTGTGCGCGACATTAGCTTCTCCAACTTGACCTTGTCATCATTGCACTTATACCAAGTGGGCTCGCGGCTGAAATCACTGCTGCTGCCCGCAGCGCTCGCCAGTTGGCTGCAGCACAGTCGCATCGCACAACAATTGAATCCAAGGCATATGGTATTCACGCTTGAATACGTTGATGATGATGATGATGTATTAGTGCGATGGTCTTTGGGACAATTGACATAATCTCTGACCAAATCCAGAATGCATGTGCATGCCACGTAATGTGGCGCCCACATGTGTGATAACACAGCGTAAACGTTGTCGGCACATACGTGGTGACCCGAGAAGCGATTCAACAGGATGATCAACAGACACGGCAGTGTAGTTCCTACACTGATTGCAGCTGTACTTGTTATAGCCTCGCAAACATTCATGGGTTATGCACATATTCTGCAAGGGGATAATATCAATTAGATAAATGCAATAAACTAAAATAGAAACAAAACAAAAAACAAGTTGCAACAGCCAGCATGGTAACCAAATATCAATATTTACTAATAATAATAAAATAAGTTTTCAAACCACATGTGTTTCGATTTCGATTGATGGTGGCTGTCTGATAGTGTCTGCTGACAGTTGATTTGGGGCACTTGCCTGTATATAAGCGCTGGGTTCAAGCAGCATCTTGGCAGTATGGCTTACTGAAATCGGAACAGGTACTGCGATATCTCCTTCGGACGTGTAATCGTTCCACAGCAGCGGCATTTGGCGAAATCATTCATGAAATCGAAATCATTTTTGGCAATGTAACTGTAAAAATAAAGCGGTTATTTAGTGAATAAAATACTTTTAAATGATTGCCCAGCGTTGCCAAAATTCTATTTCAAATTTAGTGTTATAACAAAAGTGAAAATAGATAGGGAGACAGAGAGAGAGAGAGAGAGAGAGAAAGAGAGAGCGAAATTGGCAACACTCGAAAACAAGAATTAAGGCAAAAACTCACCCATTTGCACTGAGTTCGGGACATTCCTCAATGGCATTGAGGAGCGACAGATTTGTAACAGAAATGCAGCCAATAAGGCACATGAGAAACTCATGGCCATCCTGCTGATCATTTCCGTTGAATGTGGCATCCACATTCTGCACGGCATCGAGCAGGGTGTCCGCATGATACGGCTCAGTGCAATCGATCATTTCGTTGTAATGCAGTGTTTGATAAAGTTCATGCAACTTTCTCACCTCATGATGAGATGCTGGTGAGATGTTGTTGACGTTGCTCCCGCTGCACGACGCTTCTGTTCTGGTTGTCTGTGTTGTCTTGCTGCTCGAACTGGACGCATGCTCCAATTGAGCCGCTTTGAGTCTCAGCGAAGCTGATTTGATTTTGTTCTTTCGCAACATCGCCTACTCCACCACATCCAAGTCGTGGATTAGACACAAACACTGTTTAAAAAACATGTGTTGCCAATGTTTTTTAATGTGGCCACGGCCGCTCGCAGCCCATTGCTACCGCTGGCAGCGAAATTCTCCGAGAGAGATAATTGTGTTTGGCTTTACCATCGACTCCTCCTTGTCGTATGGTTCCTTGCACTTTTAGTTCTGCTTCGACATTTGGACCTAAACGTTGGCTATACGGTCAGACGGGTATACTCGTGCTGAATCGCTGAGGAGTATTGAGGACGACGACGACAATTGCTGCGGGTAATCTTTTGCGATGAGAATTGTGGAAGCTTCCTGTTGTGATTGGTGTAGTAGGTGTTGTGTTAAGCAGTTGTTTCTTGCCTCGGCAATATGTTGATTATTGCGACAATTATTTATGCTGCTTGTGCTGGTGCTGCTGGTGTAAAAAACAGTGTTGCACTAACAAGCAAAATTAGAGTTGCCAGACTGTTACACTGCATTACATAACTGGATAACGCCTCACATTTGCATCTAATTTGAATAGTCGACAGTCACAAAACTGATCGAAAGTTAAACTCAAATCTAATCCTAATCTGTTTTAGTGGAAATGTCAAAAGGGATATCATTGTCTCGAAATGCACTGTGATCATCCCATGATCCCATTGAAACCCATCTTTGTACATTTTCGGGTATGTGTGCTCGTCGAGAATCGAAGAATTTTGTGTGTCGAGACAATGATACCCTGTTTTAGATGTGTACCATACATTTTGCGGGCTGTGGTTACCAAATTGGTCAACAGTTCTTTACGAAAGGTTACACACATCAGGCCCAAAAACTCAAGAATTGAAAATCGAGTGTCAGACAAGGATCGAGTGTTGCTGTTGTCTTCGCACTTGTCTTCTAGGGTCTGTGCGACCCTGAGTGTAATATCGCTTCTTTTTTCGCACACATTCATAACCCATTAGGACCTAGTGCAAAACTTTCGACGCATTGATTTTACGCTTTTATGTATTGCCTGCTTACCACTATTTATGCGCTGAGTCATCGTCGCCTCGGCTTCTATGCAAAAGGCGAATTTTTCTGACAGCATCAGTTGGCATCACGTAATGTATTATCATAATGGAGCCAAGAAGCTGCTGGACAAATTTTGGGGAGGGGAGTGGGGGTGTTGAGAAGGAGACATCGCTGGACTGTTGTGGCAGCGGACAAAAGTGAATTCCAATTTCAATTCCAACTGCGAGCAATCCAAGGAGCCATTTCGCATTGTCTGTGAATTGTGCGAGTGCTGGCAATAGTCGCACCCTTAACCCTGCACCCCACTGCCATATCGCTCGCTCTCGCTCTCGCTCCCACTCACTCGCCCAGCATCGATGCTGCATCTCTTTCGACTTGGACTTGAGCTTTCGCATTGCGTCTGACTTTTACATTAATGAGCATGTTTTTATTTATAAATGTTGTTTTCTTTACTTTTTCTTTTCTTCTATACACATTCGCTTCTTTTATCTTTGTTCTTCTCTTCTTTTCACTTGATTTTTCCCCCTTTTGGCTTTTGTTTGCTGCTGCCACCGCCCACCGTTTTGTTGTTGTTGTTGTTATTGTTGTTATTGTTGTTATTGTGTTCAGCTCTTCAGCTGTATTTACATTTTCTTGCTCTCTCATATAACGCTCGATTTCATTTGAAGTGGACGCCTGCAAGCGTTCTTTTGGTCACTCATTTAGTTGATAGCAGGTAACTCTGGCACTCGCCCCTGACTCCAAAGCCCCTACCGAAGATCTACCGCTGTCTATTTCTGAGTCTGTACTCTGCTTTATTTTCTAGGGGCAATTAGCCATTTTGGCTATTGGTTCCTTGACTTGTTTACAATCGCACCTCGGCATCAAGTAGCGGTAACGTCTATTGACCTGAAGAGGGCGTCACCGTGCTGCTGCTACCGTGTGCTCAGCTGGCAAGGACTCGACGACATCTCAAAAAGTTCGCCGTTCGCCTCCAGCATCGTTGCGTGGCACATATAAAACCATTCACTCCCATGCTCTCCTACCAGCATTTGGTGAACACTTTAAAGCCAGCGAGAATTGTTTATCCTCCAGTGCCAAGACCTAACCCAGAATGATTCGAAATTGGCTGATGAATGTTGCACACTTATATGCTCTTGGTTGAGCTTATCGCGTATTATCTGAACGATTCCCGCATCGAATATATACGGGACTCCTTAAAGCAATAGTCGTCATAGTCGTAGGAGCCATCCTGACGATGCAGCTGCTGTTGCCTTTCAAATAATGGGAGAAGCTTTGGCAAACATTCAATGGTAACGACCACCTCTACTTGCAGTAGAAATTGTAGTCCCACGGCTATTATGTTGTTTATCTGGAGAACCAAGCAACCTGCAAATTATAACCTTTTTCATGCTTCGGTAATTTGATTTTGTAAAAGGTTAATTTAACCGAGTACTCATATTATAGATAGATAGATAGATCGAGGTAGTCGTAGAAATGAGGTTGGAAAAGCATAAAAACATATTGATTTTGTTAATTTTGTTAATTTTAGTTAAATATTCAAAAATATATATATATATGGATCTAAAGCACGCCCTTTGTTCTATATATTCTATGCACAAATTTGTGTACAATCATGAAATTGAGTATGTTTTCTAATCCATGACTTGGTTCTAACTGAGTATGTGTCTGTGTGTAAGTGGCAGCATACGGCATTTGTAACTGTATCATAAGCAGCAGTAGCAGTAGCAGTAGCAGTAGCAGCAGCTTTTGTTGCCAACTGTAAGTAAAATGCCACTGTCTCAAAACATACTCTGGAGACAACAAGGATAACGTTTGCTCATTGGCAAAGAAGACTTAGGCGACTCCTCGATGACATTCACTTGTGGTGGGCGTGGGAGACTGAAGCTGCTGCTGCTGAAGACAGAGACAACGCCAACGACTGAGAAAGAGATAATGTGGGTGTCAGTGTGTGTGTGTGTGTGTGAGTGGGTGGGTGTGTGTGGGTGGTTGTGTGTGCATGTGTGTGGTGTGAAGAATACTGTCAAGTGTTGGCGTTGGGTGTTGCTGTTGGTGTTGGTGTCGCTCTTGTCGGTGTGAATCTTGTGTACTTTGGCCACTCCTTTGGCTGACGCCAACAGCACAGCCAGCACCGCCAGAACCACTTCGTTCTCGCTTATTCGCCTGGCCGTCTTGGCCAATCGCTTGTGTAAACAACGACCCCTGTGCAGGCAGCTCCCTACAACAGACCCATGCCCATGCTCCTTGCTGCTTACTCTGTCACAGCCGCCGCCCTTTGCAAACACTGGGGTTTTTTTTCACACAAAAAGTGTTGGCTATCCAGATGCCTAGCACCACCCGCAACACAATCCCGCACCAACATCCCGCACCGTATCGCCTGGCAGACTGCAGTGCGATTATTCATATTGCAGCTTGTGCTTTGCCATCCATTTATCTTGCCACATTGTTGGCTGGCTACCCCATACCTATCCCACCCACCCGCTCCCTATCACCAGACTTCCCGCCTATGGCTTGTTGTTGCTCCATTTCGCTTGCGGCGCGGCGCGCAAAACGCTTTTGTGTGTTTAATTGCTTGTGAAGAGAGCTTTTCAATGGGAAATGCACAAAAATATAACACACACACACACACAGAAAAAAAAACAAAAACGAGTGAGAAATAGCAAAAGAGAGTTGGAGAAAAAAAGTGAGAGAAAATTGAAAAGCAAAATAAGTTGTGTAGCCAAAGGCAGTTGAAAGCAAAATCTTCCAAAAACTCCAAGAAAAATGCTGTTGAAATATGACATTTTGTGGTATTCAACTGTAGTTGGACAAAACCGATAAATTTATCAGATATGTCCTGCGACAACTACTCGCCATATTTCTCTCCCTCCTTACTTATGCACTAATTAAAACAAAAATGATCTCAAACACGCTCGTACAAAAGTTGCTTAATTTAATTTTCGCAGACAACTAAAACTGTTGCATACTTTCCAGCAGTATACGTTTGTCTCCCCATGTGTGTGTGTGTGTGTGTGTGTGTGTGTGTGTTTGTTTGTGTGTGTATGCAGTCAAGTGCATCTGCCTACAGCCAACAATTTTAACAAATCCAGTGCATTGCCAAATCGTGAATACCCTCATTAAAACACTTGTCAAAAGCAAAATGTAGAATATTGAATAGAATATAGAATATATTCTATCCACGATTTACTAATGTTCAACACTCAATTGTTATTCACTGAACCCAAATCCAATCCCATAAAGTATTAACATTTTTCGATTCCATTTAACCATATCAATGTGTCCGTATATCACGCATAGTTCCTCCGGTTCCTCAAATAGATGGAAATAGATTAAGAGTCACAATTTTAAAGATATATCGATAAATATAAAATAAAATATTTATTTATGTAACAGTATAGAAATAGTAATATTATAATATAAGTATTCTTAGCTGGAATAGCACAAAATCACTCGATTTAAATTAAGCAATTAATGCTAATTTTTAATATGCAGAACAAAAACTGAACTCTATTCACGGATATACTCCCATTGTTAAAAGTTTTATTGCAGGGTATATGCAGGGTAGTTAAAAACCATCAGCAATCTGCTTGGAATGCACTTTGTTTTTCACACATTGCCCTAACTGATTAACCTTTGTGTGAGCTGAAAAATCAACAACAACAGTAGTAGCAACAGCAACAGCAGCAGCAACAGCAACAGCAGCAGCAGCAGCAGCAGCAGCAACAAAGCTGCATGCGTGGTCTTTGCACAGTTAAACAAACTCCCACAGACACAGATGTATATATATACAGACACACACATACATAGATAGCGCAGTGCAAACAACGAATGCAGCAATTCCTGTGTTCGTGTTTGTGTGTGTGTGATAGACAGGCGTGAAGTTAATTAAACAATAAATACACACACAGACGGGCGAAGGAGAGAAGAATGGGGGGGGGGGGGGAGAAGAGAGAGAGAGAGAGAGAGAGAGAGAGAGGCAAAGTCGGAGAGAGTGAGAGGAGGATGTATGGGAGTGCGCGGTCAGAGAGACGCGCTAAAAATGGCGAAAAACTACCGACTTCACTTGGCAGGTCCTGGCGTGAAATTCAACACAACACCAATGCGTGAGTATGTGTTTGTGTGTATGTGTGTGTGTGTGCGTGTGTTTGCGAATGTGTGTGCACACACATGCAACACATTGTTGTTGCCTGTTTCGCTGTAATTGAGCATTTGGCGTTGCTGGCGGCCTTTAAGCCGGCGCCTGACGCTCAAAAGTAGGCAACACATTTTGAAAGCCCAAAAGGGGCAACGCAATAGTTTGTGTGCTGCAAGCTGTGTGAGCGCGAGTAAGTGTGTAAGTAATTAAATTAATATATATATATATATATATAATATATATATTATATATATACTGACTGCATATATGAAGTATATTACAATTATTTGAGCAGTGACTTACAAAGAAATAGTGATTAGCAAGCATTTGTGCAAAAGTAGAATAAATTTAAGAATCTCAATAAAAGATATTTATCGCAAAGCAAAGCAAAGCAATTTAGGATCTAAAGACACATTTAATTGGTAGCGAAGCATGGGAGCTCAACAATAAGATCTAATATAATTAAATGGATAAGATGAAACCAGGACAAATCGTGGACTCAGTTGCCAGAGGCTGAGTTCAATCTGAAGAGAGAGCTGACAAAATGGCGTCCTTTTAATATGGCGTAGGTTTCGTGGCAAGCGGCGAGGCACTAACCGAGTAGCTTTATGGATAAAAACACAAGCCAGATAAAATACGAACAACAGAAAAGGAAATCAAAAACAAGCACAACAAATAATTGGGGAAAGCAAGGCAAAGATAAAGGGCAATAAAATTGAGCATGTAAGTGGGAGAGAAGAGATAGACTTTCCCATTGAAAGCTGGCTCGTGGACATATATTGGAGCTGTGCTTATGCAAAGCCTGAATCTGAACCTCAACCTGGTCATCTGGCTTCGATTTCCAAGACTTGCCGAGTGAAAAATCGTCCCTGTATCACCACCACCAACACACACACACACACACATATAAACACACACACACACACACCATTGCCAACTTTGTGCCATGGTGCGTCCTTTCGTCCTGTGTTGTTCGCTCTATGTAAATGCAGGGATTCTTATCCAATCGTGACTCGGTTTGTATATGTGTGCGTGTTTAACTTGACACCCCATCACACCCCGTCCCCCTCCCCCATCACACCCACACACACACACACACACACTTACACACTCACTCGCACAGCTTTGCTGTGTCTGTCTGTTTGTACATAAGGCTAGACATTTATTATGGCGCTTTTGTTGCTGCTGATGCCTTCTCGTGTGTGTTTACATAGGAAATACTCGAATGTACATACATATATATACGTACATATATATATATCTATATACATATACATATGTATTTACACATACTCTGAGCACGTGCCCGTGTGTGTATAAGTATGTAAACACATCCATTCATTGTTTTGACAGCGTGAAATTCAAGTTTATGCTAATTTTATTGATTGGCCGTGTCCGAAAGGACAAACTTGAACAACTGTCAAAGCGGGCAAGTGGTGGGCGTGGTCAAAGCCACATAATGCACAACCACTAAGCAACTTGCGACATGCTTCCAGATAAGATACAACTAAACATTCAAATACACACACATTTGTATTAATAATATATATATATATGTCTGTAAGCAGTTGTCAAAAATAAAACAGTGCTCGTTGCCAAAGTGGCACGTTTCGTTTTCAACACAAAAATGTTGAAATCAAATCTTTTTTTTATTTTTATACGTTTTAAAAGTAAATATTTGAATATAATATCTACTTCACATTTGTGTTGTAATTTTGTGTCAGAAAGGGGAGACATGTATGTCTACGCTTATATCTCGATCCCATACTGAAAACTATCTGCCCTGATCAGATCGGACGTCACGTGGCGAGTGACCGATGCCAAAAGACGGAAATGTATTAAGTTTCAACAAGATAGCTTTAAGACTAAGTTAGTTCGGTGTATTCAACGAGTGGATGTACAAAATGGGGAAAGACGACGGACAAACTGACAGACGGACAGACGAAAATTGCAATATCGATTCAATTTCAATTTGATGGGGAATATTTCATATTCTATTTTCAAAGCTAGGAAATGTTTTCGAATTTGTAAATATTCAATTTATTTTTGTTCAATTTATGCTTGGGCTATACAAAAAAAAAAAAAAATAGTTTCCTTTAAATGATGATTCTAATTTTGAGCAGTTTTAATATGCGAGCGAACACTGTTGTTTATTAATCTGGCAAACACACACACATACACGGGCACACACAGAGAGAGAGGGACAGACAGACTTATGTGCAAACACACGGGGCCGGCAAACCCATTCGTCGTCACCTTTTTGCCCTCAACATATTTGGATAATTTAACGCGCGCCGCTTGTAAATTTCACAGACACACACACACACACACACAAGGAAGCAACTAAACCATGTTAAGCAAATAAACATGCCGACACATAAGCCAGTAAGAGTGACAGAGAAAGAGAGAGAGAGGGAAAGAATGGGAGAGAGAGCGAGAGAGAGAGAGAGAAAGAGAGAAAAAGAGCGACTGAGACACCCGCGGGGAAGGCAGCCAGTCAAATAAACGCCGTCAAATAAAGTTTTTCAGATAATTATGAGCCAGCAGGAGCAGCAGCAGCAGCAGCAGCATCGTGTCTGTGTCTGTGTCTGTCTATTTGTATGTGAGTGTGTGTTAGTGTGTGTAGGTGTGAGTGTGTGTTGGGGCAAGTGTGTTTGTGCACACATAAACTTTTAATTAGCTACAAAGCGCCAACAAAAAATCAGACGATATTTTCTATGCGCCCCCTTCTATGGATAGCAAGAGCGAGCGAAAGACAGAGAGAGAGAGAGAGCGATAGAGAGAGAGCGAGCGAGAGAGGGAGAGAGAGAGAGTCTGAGACTGAGACTGAGAGAGCGAGCGCAACTTTGGCGCTCAGAGTGCAACGCACACTCTCGCTCTCAGTGCTTGAATGGATGCTTGGATGCTGCAGACAACGCTTGGAAGCGACAGTGTTGTGGTGTAACCTTTTTACAACACACCACAGCAGCCCACTCATACACACACACACACAGAGAGAGAACTAATCAATATACAAACAAGCAAACGGCTGAGAGTGAGCAGTTTTTGCAGGCGTCAGTCGGCATTTTGGTTGGTTGTTTTTCAACACCTTTTTAAGCACATTTGTTGTTTGCTTTTGTACAGTAACTAAGAGCCGTTCGTTAATATCAATTTGCCGCTTAGCTTAGACGGCATTTGAGTTTTTTGTTTTTGTTTTATGGCATTACCCGGTGCACACTATCAATTGAAATGCCAACAATACCAATTCGAAATAAATGCTCCTCTCTGTAAATAAATGAAGACAATCTTAAAAATATATCACATGCATATATGCATTGCTTATGTACATCCAAATATATTGTATATAATATATATATATAATATATAATATATTTATATATTTATAGATGTATGTAATATCTGTTTGTTTTCGTAGCCTTGCCCATTTGACCAAAAGCTTCCACCATTCAGAAAACTAATCGCCTTTTACTTTACACCGTCCCAATAACAGCAACAGCAACAACAACACACGAAGCAAAAACAGCAACACTCTCAGCTTTGACTGTCGCGCAGCATTCTCATTGTCTTTTCTTCACCACGGCGACGCTGCTGCTGTAATTTTTCACACCACACACCACTGGTACACACACACACACTCACACGCATGCAGGCAGGCAAAGAAATGTTGTCACCTTTTACAACAACAACAACACGACGACAGAGCGCACAATATACGCCATCTCGCTCGCACTCACAGCGCGCATTGAGTGGGAGAGAGAGGAGTTGGCATAGCCGCCGCCATTGTGAGGTGTGGTGTTAACTAGCTGGCGCGTCGCTCTCTATAGCTGCTGTACGTCTCTGTGTGCGTGTGTGTGTGTGTGTGTGTTTGTGGTTAAACTTGTCACACAAGCTGAGCAGCAGCAGCAACAGCAACAACAACAACAACAATGATGAGAGTATGCAGTCGGGTAGCAAGTTCAACGTCGTCGTTGTCGTCGTCGTCGTCGTCGCTGTTCGTTGCGCTTGTCGTCTTTTTCTTGCGCACAAGCAGCGCCCATATTGCCAGCCAGCTCACACACTCACAGCTTGTGTGTGCTATTGTGTCTCTGTATGTGTGTTCGTATGTGTGTGTGTGTGTGTGTGTGTGTGGAAACGTGTGACAAAATACATTTGCGTTGCCGTTTTTGCTTTTTGGCGCCGCCGTCGCCGCTGCCAAAGCTTCTTTGTCTGCTGCTGCTGTCTGTATGCGTGAGTGTATGTGTGTGTGTGTGTGTGTGTGTATTTGTGTGACTTCTGCTTGAGCTTTGCCTTTCATTTGCACGCCTTGTCTCTGGCCATCTCGCTTACACTAACGTCCACAGCCACTGGTCGTGTTTGCGCAAACTTAGCGTCAAGTTTGTCACACGCGCTCCAGTCGACGCCAGTCGAGGCAAGTCGGCACCTACAGTCACAGTCAGTCCAGTTTAGTCCAGCTCTGCTTCTTTTTCTTATTATTATTATTACTGCTTCAGCTCCTGCTCCTGCTCTTATTGTTGTTGTTGTTTTTTGCTGCATGCTCTTCTTTTTTCAGTGTGCTTTTTCGCACTTGGTGCTTAGGCGACGGCTTTGTTGACGCCGTCGTCTACGACGCGCCATAAATCGTCGTATTTACAATTTTCGGACGCATAAAAGCTGCCAAAGCGGCTAACATGCGTTTTACCTCACCTCCACATCAAACTACATACCCGCCCATAACCCCAATCTCAACCACAACTCCAAACCCAATTGTGCTGCCTCCAATTCGCTGATTCGCCTGATTTAATTCAAATAGATTTTGCCCCTGCTGCTATTTTTATGTCACTGTCAAATAATATTTTAAGATTTTGCTAGCCAAAAAAGTATTTATTTTTTTGTACTTCTCAAAAATAATAATAATAAAATGTTTGCAAACGCTACATACATGTATATATATATATATATGTTTGTTTGATCTTTCTTGAAAAGCTTCCTGTGATCCTTTAAGCTTAGAGCATGGACTGCGCAAAAGCTCTGTTCTGATTTGTTGAGCAGACTTGTGAAAAGCTCTTTTCTAATTTGATCGCCCTTCGCATTCTGATCAGAAGAGGTAATCGGCTCGGGCTGCTTTCCTTCCTCCAGTTCCTGGCTACCAACCCCTAACCACTAACCCCTAACGGCATCTTTCAGTCGTTGTTTGCTTTATCTCTGCGTACGCGTTGCCTTCTATCGCATTTACTGTGCTTTGCTCACCTACACAGCAGGCTTCGGTCCTTAGCTCACCTCAGTTCACCTCACCTCCAAGTGAACCCCCTAAACCTCAGACCCCTCCCCCAACTAACAACAAAACATTTGACCATTTTAAGTACATTTTTCGCTTGCGCGTCATTTGTCAATTGCTGCTTTAATAGAAAAAGAAAAATAAAAAAAAGAGCGCTTTTACCGTATATATATATATATATTATTTTTTTTTTGTAATTTGTTTATTTATTTATTTTATGTGTGTGTTTTTTTTTTTGCTTGGATTTACTACACACTCTCTTTTTTTCTGCTGCTGTCGCTCACATTTTGAGCCATTTTTCTGGCGCGCTGCACTTTTGGTGTCAGCTGCCTTGTTACTTCTAACACTGCTTGTCACACGCCTTGGACGCTGGCGTCGCTGCTGCTGGTTGGTTTGTCATAGTCGTGCTGTTGTTGTTGTGTGTCTGCACACACACACACACACACACACACACGCACGCACACACAAAGCGACACACACAGACACACACATGCAACACGCAAAGCGTCAACTCAACACTTTGGTTTTAGGTTTTCTTATTGGAACCCAAAAATCGAGTCGCGTTCTCTCAGTGTCTCAGTCTGCCCTGCTCTCACACCCAAACAAGCAGCCAGCCAGCAGGCGGGCAGGCAGCCACGACCCAATCGACTCACTCGCACGCCCAGCCGACCGACAAATTCAACACACATACACTGCTCTCTCTGGCTCGCTCGCTCTTACTCGTTTGCTACTCGCCAAAAAAGCGTCGGCAGAGCAGCCAGCAACAGCAGCCAGCAACAGCAGCAGCAGCAGAAGCAGAAGCAGAAGCAGCGTCGTGTTTTGTCTTCGGGGTTGCGCTGCTTGCGTCCGTGTGTGTATTTCCCAGTTTGGAAGCGACCGGCGTGTAGTTCGTATCGGCGTCGTTGTCGTCGTTTGTGTTGCCACCGTTTGTATGTTGTCGTCGTGCCGTTGTCGTTTGCAACAGCAACATCAGCAACATCAGCAGCAGCAGCAGCAACACCAACAGCAGCAACATCAAGCAGCAATTGCTTTATTTAGCCATTTTTTTTATTTGTTTGTTTGTTGATCGAGCTGCATTTGTTACCACAATATTAACAATAACAACTGGCAAACAAAAAAGAGCCATCTGTGAAAAGGCAAACGTCGAGTCGCGTCGCCGTCGCGTTGACGTTTTGCCGCCGCCAAAACAGCAAACAGCAACGCATTTTTTTGAGCAAGAATATTTTTTTTTTCGCTGAAGCAATAGCAATAACAAATCTGAAGGAAGCTTGTGACCAAAAGAATACATACATATATAATAATAATATTATTAATAATATATTAATAATAATAATAATAATAATAAAGAAAGCAAAAGCAAAAAAAAAAGAAGAAAAACAAAAATATGACGTGCTGGTGTGTGTGTGTGTGAACAAATATTATTTGTAAAAACAACAACAACAACGACAAAAACGAATCTCTTAAAAACCAAAAGTACCTGCCGAACAACAACAACTGTAACAACTGTAACAACAACAACAACAGCAACAACAACTATAACAACAACTGTAACAACAACAGTAACAACGACAAAAAAAAAACGTATCTCTTTTTTTTAGCAATCGTACACAGAATAAAAAATAAATTTTCCGCGTGACGCACATGTTGATGAAATTGTAATGTAATGAGATACGACGTTCAGGAGCTGCTACTTCATCAGTCTGCTGAGGATCCATTCGCCAGGTTCGCAAATGGGATGGCATATCATCCATTTCTGCAGCTCTCGCAAAGACCCACTGACTTCAGCGTCTCGTCGCTGTTGACGGCGGGTAGCAACAACAACAACAGCAACAACAACAACAGCAGCAACAGCAACAACAGCAACACGAACAACAGCAGCAGCAACAATAACAATAGCAACAACAACAACAACAGCAGCTCGGGAGCAGCAGCAGCAGCAGCAGCAGCTCAGGCGCTCAGCTCGCCAATCTCGGGCGGCGCCGGCAATTTTCGCAGTTCGCCGTCGCAGCTGTCGCCGCAGAGCAATCACAGCAGCCACAACAACAATAATAACAACAACAACAACAATAACAACAACAACAATAATAATAACAACAACAACAAGAATCACTTGAGCACCACCGAACCACTGAGCGGGAGCCAGGCAACGACGCCCACAGCGACACCGCCTCCCGCTGGATCAGGATCTGGATCTGGATCAGGTACAGCAGCAGCAGCAGCGCCGCCGCCTTCGTCCTCATCATCGTCGTCTCTACCCGCGCATCATTCACCCAACGTAGTAGCACCGCAGCCCGCACCGCCGCAAGCGCATCCAACAGCGACAGCACCACCGCCACCACACGGAGCGGGCTTGCATTCGCATCCGACGCATCCCCAGCAGCAGCATCCTCAGCAGCATTTGGGGCCGCAACAGCATCCGCCGCCGCCGTATTTTCCGGCCGCTGCACTCGCCGCCTTGGCCGGCAGTCCGGCGGGGCCCCATCATCCGGGTCTATACAGCGGCGGTTTGCGTTTTCCCCCACATCCGGCGCATCCGCACGCACATCATCCGCTGGGCACCGCCTACACCACCGCCGAGGACGTGGTGCTCGCTTCGGCTGTTGCCCATCAGCTGCATCCGGCGATGCGACCGCTTCGCGCCCTTCAGCCTGAGGACGATGGCGTCGTCGATGATCCGAAGGTCACGCTCGAGGGCAAGGATCTGTGGGAGAAGTTCCACAAGCTCGGCACCGAAATGGTCATCACCAAAAGTGGCAGGTAAGCAAAATTGCTCCCATGCTAAATTAAAGACCAGGTCTATGGAATCTGTTGAACCACATGACCACCCACGACCCACGACAGTGAAATCCTCAAATGAACAGTGAAATCCCATACTATAATGGCCTTCTCGGAATTGTGTTCCTTATGCTCTCCAAATCCTTTGGCATAACTGAATTCCTGATTAGAACAACAAACTCATCATTTGGGTTGTGATGAAAGTGAAAATCCTTTGGCCAGGCTATCATCAACAGGACAATCTATGGAATATTATCTATTTAAGGAAAACACTGCTTAGATGCATTCTCCAGGTCAATTCTATGTTGTTATGACCGTTCCTTCAGTTGAGCGCCTTGTGCTTGGATGAATCTTATAACGCTGCTTGACCCCAACTTGAGGACGTTCAGTTTCAGCTCGATTTCATTGGAAAACACTTATCCTTAAGAGCTGAACTTGAAATACTTGCTAAGCTATTTATGCTTGACCGAAAATAACTTTCATCTTTTTGACCACTCTAATGTCTATCCCCACAAGCCTCGCGAAGGTCAACGCGATGCCACTGTAGCAAGTATGAATCCCTCTCCCTCACCTATCTCTCTCTCTCTCTCTCTATCTATGTCTCTCTTTTTCAATCTATGTCTATATCTCTCTCTCTCTGTCTGTCTGTCTGTCTCTGTCAGCGGTCGGTGTGCATCCTGCATCCCTTTAGCGAGAGCTTTCAATGCCATCTTGCTCGATGCGCGCTGATCCACTGTTAGCTACTTGAGCACGTGTGGCGTCTCAAGCATCTTCACTGGCTAATGTGGCACACTGTGCGAGACGATGTCTTCGGGAAAGTAGGTGAAAAACGCATTTTACAATCGCTATATACCGCCCTCCTCCTCCGCCCGCACCAAGACGAGCACTCACTGACACACTCACACCATCACTCGCAATATCCATAAGTTGTCAGGGCGTGTCATCAACATCATCCTCTCCAGACAACGCTGGGCCCAACGTTGACATTCAAGTTGCGTTCGCGCGTGAAAATGCGTTTTAAGATTCACACCTACTTGAAAACGAGGCATTCAAAGCCACTGAATGACTGACTGAGTGTGTATGACTCGGGCCACTTCTGACTGCCGAGTACAAAATTTGTGTGGAGCACGCAATTAAATACGAGTTAAAAAAAAAGGAAAAAAAGCAAGAAGGAAAAAAAAACAACATTTTAAAATGCATATAAAAGTGAGACTAAATTGTTGAAAAACTGTGGAGTATTCATATTCACTTCAAGTGTGCATTCAAATTCGCATTTCGTTGTTCTAGTCCCAACGGCATTTGTTAGTAAAAGTTTGTAAATTCAATTGCAAATGGAATATTTCTATTCGTCAAAGGTAGATATTAAACACTTGTGCATTCGCTCATTCAAACTATAATTCAGGTGCGTGCCGGCAAGTCAGTGAATCTCTGTCTTGAATTATAGCTATTTCACTTGTTACTATCATTGATTATCGTTAGAGCTAACCCTTTTCCAGATAGGTGCTTATATTGTTTACCAACTAAACCATTATAGTTGGACATAACGAGTGTATGTTATTCAAATGTTCGATATTCAACTGTGTTTAGCGCTTAAACTAGTTGATTAAAATAAGTGTGTGTGAATCAATTATCAAAATGCATGTTTCAATACCGTTTTTCACTTGTGCGTGGCTGCAATTCAACTGTGCAACATGCACTCACTTGACCAGTATTAGTGCATTCACTTATACACTCAACCATTCATTTCCACACAAAATCAATTAGATCATTTTTTGTTTGTTTGTTTGTTTTGTTTTTGGCTTTTGTTTTAAAGCTACAAATTTGTTCGACGCCTCGTTGGCGCTTAAATCCCTAAGTCGACCTCTCCAACCACCCCTCCCCCCCATCGCCACTCTCTCTCTCTCTCAGTTGCAGCACCACGTTCTCTTGGAAAAAAGGGGGGTTTTTGGGTGATTTTTTGCATTTGACTTTGGCTAACGACGACAACAAAAACACTAGGCAAATATTTGCAAAATAGTTTTGCAAAAACGTCGAAAACTTTCGAGTGCGGCGTCGTCTGCAACGCGTCTGGGGCACGCCCCGCGATGCCACGCCCAGCCGCACCACGCCCACCATTGACGCGCCCAAACAAAGAGGCGCAGCCTTTATGAATATATATGTAACTAGCATTTTCTCGCCCGCTGCGTCTGCAGAAAGTTTTGTTGTTTGCTTTGTGTTGCGATTGTTGTTGTTGCTGTTGCACTACAAACTGCAAGTTGCAAGTTGCAAGCTCATGCACTCGCTATCTCGCTCGCACCCGTGGCACTTGTTAATCCTTAAGCTCATTAGCAGCCGGCGCTCAAGTGTGAAACTGAACCAAGTGGCCATCCATAAACATAACCACTCCACACAAAAATATGCTTGCAACCTCCGCACCGGCAACGGCAACGGCAACGGCAACGCCACCGTCAGTTGGCAGCAGCAGTTGCAGTCCCGCTCCACATTTCCGGCTAACAAAAATTCCAACGGCGAGTGCTTTTTTTCGCACTCTCTGCAGTTCATTCGCCTGCAACCAACCCCCACAGCTCCCTGCCGCTACCCACCCACCCATCGCTCAGTTGTAATGAGTTTAGCATAACACTTGAAAACAGAGCTTTTATGGCGAGGGGGCAAAGGGCGGCCACACACACACAACCACACACGCAGAAGCTGAATGCTGCGAAAGTGTTGCGCCTAACATGCAATTGTTGTATCAACAACTCTCTCTCTCTCTCTTCCTCTCTCTCTTTCTCTCTTCCTCTCTCTCTCTCTCTGTCTCTCCATCTCTTTCTCGCGCGCGCACTCTGCACTCATTCGAGTGGCTTGTAAAAGTTTTAAGTACTCATTCGTTTGTTCTACCGTACCGGTGCGCACACACTGCCACAGCTTGTGGCGGAGGCGCTTGCCACATGTGTAAGTTGCAACTTTTGTGCACGCCACACACATATGCGATGCTTTGTGTGTGTTTTTTTTTTGTTTGCTTGTTGTTGCCTGCTGGCATTGCATGCTAAAAACATTAAGACCTAGGAGCCACCCCATTACCACCACCAAGCACCACCCAACGATGGCCCAAAACAAGTGCGAAAACTACAACAAATTATTATTATTATTATTGTTGTTGTTGTTGTTGTTTTTGTTGTTGCAACCATCATAATCAATGTCAAAATTATTGTTTTATTATTGCCAGCGGCAATCATTTTTCCCCTTCCCACATGCCATTGTTGCAGGCATCCGAGTGCTTTCAGCACTCACATTAAATGGTTGTTTTAATTGCAGTTTGCTGAATCAATTCACAGTGCACTCAAGCATCAAGATATCAGCATAGTGAGTACTAATTTGCTATCTAGCCACTGGTTACTCAAGCCTTATGATTTGTATTAGACTGAGTATCCACGCATTGAATATCGAGTACCCGAACTAAACTTGCTTTGGAAACATATATCCTCAAATTGGCTTTGTATTCACAGTATTTATTCAGGCGCGCGATCTGTTTAGCAAAAATAATATATTTATTACGAGTACTTCAGAGTACATAAGTGAAATGAACTCAATCGCGAATAATTACTATAATGAATGTGCAATATATCTATATATATATATATATCACAAAATATGGCACTTTTGGTTACACATTGATATTCCATATGATTTGAATATTCTTTATGCATTCTCCGAGATGTGCAATAAATGCCAAAAAGTGTCATTATTCATTTGATTTATGCGACTACGATTCGAAAATTCTGTCGAGTGCGTCGCACTCATCATCGGTACCAAGTTCCATCTTCATTTCTATCTGTATCTCTCTCGTTCTCTCCCTCTCTCTATCTATCTTTGTCTGTGTGTGTGGAGAGTCGAAACCAATCACAAGACGGCAGCAAAGCACAGCTGATTCATTTGGTGGCAAGCGGGTACTCGCGACGACGGGCTGTCGACGGGCTGATTCAATTAGCGCAACGCATTTGAATCTCGTTATTCGTTATTCGAATTGCTCGCACTCGCGTCGGCTCGGTCCCTGGACTGGGGTGCGACTCATCTGCAAACTGGCAAACTGGCAATCTGGCAAATTCGCAGCTCGCAACTGCGCGACAAAATGTCGCTGGCAATTAAATTGCCAAAGCGATTTGCGTGAAATGTTGTTGCTGCTGGCTGCTGGCTGCTGGCTGCTGCCTCTTGTTTTACTTGTTGTTGTTGCTGTTTGTGACTTATCAATTAATTGGAATTGCTGCCTAGGCGCAAATAAATAAAGCGATTTTTCGACTTTTCGACTCTTCGACTCGTCTTCTTCTGCCTCTGCCTCTGCCTCTGCCCCTGCTCCATCGTCTGCCCAATTCACTTGACGACACTTTGCCGCGTGAAAGTGCAGCTCTTATCAAAAGTTTGCCGCAGATTAAACACTCTTCCACATCTATTTTTGATTGCACACACTTCAAAGGAATCAATTATTACCATACTTCTTATACAAATATAAATGAAACTGATATATCATAGAGATGATATCAATCGGATATCGAAAATGTTGCATAAGCATTGCAGATAATCTAGTTATTACAAATAGTGTGCTAAGGAATTATTTTTTCCCGAATTTCGTTGGTTTTGGGTCGATCTTATTCAGTTAATATTTAAAGGCCTCACATTGAATCTTCTTTCCGTTCAAATTGAAACAGTTAAATATACTTTAAGTGGCAAGAAGTGTACATCTAATGCGTTCCATATCTTCTGACGGTATTATAATGCTCAGCCTCCCCCCAATTCTCTCCGTGGCTCATACAAAGTGTTGGCAATAAAGATTCGTGCACTGGCTGAAACGCTTTGATTTGCGCCTTCAGATTTTAATGGAAAATGACGGCGTATAGCCAAACATTTGCTCTGGCCACCAAAGTCTTGTAGGGCCCTCCGCCCTCCGCCCTCTACACACACCCGCTCCTTCACCGTTAGCTAGTCGGCGATTGTAATTAATGTCAGGCCTCGTGTGTACCTCGTCACACACACAACCCCTTACCACTATCCCCCATACACTGCGCGTGTGTGTTTGTGTGTGTGTGTGTGTGTATTTCGTGCGTTGATGTGTTAAAGAGCCGGGCCAAGACATCGGTCGACAAATGTTTAATGACACGGCCAAGAGGCACCCGCTGAGGGGTTGGGTGGCTAAAACCTGTGAGCAACCGTATGTCAAAGTTCACTTGTTTAATTATTGTAAACAAAAATGGCTTCCCATCCCCCACTAACCAACTTTTTAACTTATCATTCTTTTCCCCCTCTGGCCCAATTAAATGGGTGCAACGCGTTTTATTTTATTTTTTTTTCCAGTTTTTCTTTTAGAAGTTTTTCTTTTTAATACTTGTGAAGTTTTTACCACGCGTTTTACTCCCATTCATTAGACTCGAATTATAAAAAAAATATTGTTACATTTAGCACATTCTACTACATGTAGCCCAAATGTGGCGCCCACGACTTCTATTGACCCACCCACCCACCCACTCTCTCCACTGCACCCTCTTCATAATTGTGCTGGAATTATTGTACATTGTTCGCAGTAGGATTGGGGATGGGCGGTTGAGTGGCATTATCGATGTGGCAAGTTGACAAAATGCTTGTGTGTGTGTGTGTGTGTGTGGCGAGTCCTTCGATTGGATTTTCCACCCCCTCCCACTCTACTAATCCTTGTACGCCAATTTCAAGCAAATTGAACGACAATCGATGGCTTCGTTGGCATTCACCGGTCCAAGCCTCCAGGTGCTTTACACCGCAGTCCTTCGACAATTTAAAGCCATGAAAAATGCATAATAATTGGAGCCGCAGCCAGCTGCAATCTAGCCGACCAGGACTCATCCTTGGCAGTAGAACAGTTTAGCCTGCTATGAAATATGCATGTCTTTGGGTACAATTTCTGATAATTTGTCATGCGTAATTGATTCGAATTTGCCATCGATGTTAACATTAATGTGTATATGGCTAATTGCAGTATTCATTTTATGGCAAATACAGTTGGCAATCTATCACAACAGCGACAATAATTACTGCAATTACAATTGTCTAAGCGCAAAACTGTGAAATCATATCAAAATTATTTGAATCGTGTCCCACATTCGCATAGTCTTAATAACTGCTATTAACCCAAAACCCAGACATCAAATATACCTGAATTTATTTACCGACATCATATCAAAAATGAAATATTCTATATAGCTCAACAAAGTCAGCAATTAGAACAATATCAAATATATAATTCGATTAATGCAATTATGAAAAATGTTTGAATACTTTCTATTAATCATCTGCGCACATCGTCTTTGGAATCTGCATAATGATGAAGTGCGTCGATATTTCACTTTAGCAGCCACAGGCCAAGTCAATAGGATGTTGTCCAACAATACTAATATATATAAAAAAGTTCACTTACCAACAAAGGCAGCTCAAATACTGACTTCTTGATGTGCACAATAAAAAAAAATGCACGATTTTTATTTTAAAATAAATGATTACTTTTCAAAATTTTATATTTCCACAATTATTATTTTTCGAAAACTTTTCTTTTTTTTCTAAGCTTGGAAAAAAAATCAAATAATGTTTTCAGGTCGAGAGCTCGGTTAGAAAAGAAATTACTTTCAAGCAGCAGCAAAATCTGGGCATAATAAATAAATAAATACAAGGCCTACTAAATTGCAATGATTAACTTTAAAAATACGAAACAAGATATATATATATACAGTGTCTCACAATATATTTCGACCGGTGTCTAGCAAGAAATGTGCTATAAAGTTTAAACAAAGAAACAAACGCAAAATGTTTAAACACCAATTTGTTTCATGTTATAAAACGTTTGAAAAATAAACTTTAGTTTTTATTAAAATATTAATTAATTAATTAAAATTAGTCGAAAACTGAAAATATATTCAAAATTCATGTCATAGCTAATTTTGAAAGTTCTTAAAAAAGTAACATATTTGCCGTATAAAATAAGGATGTACATATATAATTGTACATCTACATATATATATATATATATATATATATATACTTTTCCAAAATATATGTAGATAGGTGTATAGATGTTGATATAGGTGTATATATAATATTTGAATCGCTTTGCAATGTTTGCTTAGGGTCCTCTTTGTATTCGATGTCATCCGATATTGGTTCTATCGGTTCTGTATAAAACTGACAGTTAAATCAATTGAAACAGCTGAAAAACTGAACAATTCAAGTCAAATTTAGTTCATTTATGGAACTTTTAAGTGGCGTCTGCCACACGGGGTTGCAGCACTGTTGCATGGCTGAAACTAGAAATGTGATTGGACGCTGAACGATGAACGCACCACCCAAAAACCAAGCGAAGAAGCAAAAAAGAATACACAAATTACAAATTACAATAAAAATGTAATAAAATGAATGAAGAAGGGGAAGAGGCACAACAAGTGACAGAATCCGCTTGACATGGCATTAATAATTTGCATAATAAACGATTGTAGAAATGTTAACGGCAAATGGTCAATGGGCAGGCAGCTCGAGTTGAGTTGAGTTGAGTTGAGTTAAGTTGTGGATTGTGTTGAATTCGGTTGCGTTGCGTTGCGCTGTTTGCTGTTTGCTGTTAATTTAAATTGCATTTGCGCCCACTTAAAATTAAATGAAAATTAATTTGACGAAAAACGTTGGCAGCGCCAGCTAATTAAGTGGCCGCTTCCGTCGCCGTTGCCGTCGCCTACGCAGCACCAACAACAGCAGCGGAAGTTAAGGCTTGGCTTAATGGGGCGCCAACCAAATTCGGGCATCAAGCGAAGCCGAACTCAAAGCTGCGGCTGAAGCTGAGGCCTCAACCTGAAGTTGAGCATACTTAACGGCCCCTGTCTAACCGAAATTGGTAACAAAACGCCGCTAAGTGGCCAACTAAATCGAGAATTCCGCTGTTTACACGCTCCGCTTGCCTAATGAGCGTTCCCCTCTCCACTCTCCACTCTCCCCCTCCACCCTGCACCCGTCAGTGCTTATCGCTGAGCTGCTGCTGCTGATAAGAGTTGTGTGTGTGTGTATGTGTTGCTGGCCAACAGGTGGCGCTCTCAGATGGACGCAACTGTACCCCAGAGAGCGTATCTAAAGCGAGAATGGGCCGCAAGCATCGATCTAGTCGAGAGAAACTTTCGCTTTCGCTTTTAAGAGAGTCCAAAAACGGCGGCGACGACGAACGAGGCGGGCCAGAAGGAACAGGAACAAGAATTGAATATTAAACGCATATTGTATAAATTTTTTGAAGTATGCATGAAATGCATAAAGCGAATAACGCAAAAACAAAAATACAAAATATGACGACGACGGCGACAACCATCATCATGATGATGACGACGATGACGATGATGATGATGATGATGATGCGTTCTATATGTAGGATCGCAATGATGTCGATGACGAGCCTGCTTTATAATGAAGAACATGAGCTCGATTCGCCAGAACCAGAACCAGCAAGACCAGAAGAGCCCCAAAAAAACAAAAAACACACAAAAAAAAAACGCACACACAGGAGGACAAGAAGAAGAAGAAGAAAAAAAGGCCAAAAGGAAGAATGAAGCCAACAACAAAAAGCTGCGACGTCGAAGACGGCGTCTTTTTGGCGCCAGAAAAGTAACGACAATGCGCCGGACGAAATGCGTGGAGCTGCCAAAGGAGAATACCATGAAGAAGCAGTAGAATAAGAATAAGCACATGAAGAAGAAGAAGAAGCAGAAGAAGGTCGCACAGGCGGTGGGTGTTTTTTAGCGGAACCTGGAGCGCAGGCAAGAGGGCAGAGGGTTGTTGCCAGCTTTGCTCAAACAATGCAAGCAGAACCGAAGCTTTCAGCAAAAGCTTCAGCTTCAACTTTTTCAATAAGAATAAGAAAAACAAGAGAAGGGAGGAGGCAGCAGCAGCAGCAGTAACATCATCAGTAGCAGCAGTGACAGCAGCAGCAACAGCAGCGCCAGCGTTCGGCTAAAAGAAATGTCAAAAACAATGAGAACGGTCCAATGAATTTGACAAACATTTCCTAGATGTGCGCTGGCAGATCAAAGAAGGCGGCGACGACGGCGACGATGGCGACAGCGTCGACAATCTGCAGACGACGATCTTTTCATGCCCTCGCACTGTCTCTCTCCCTCTCTCTCTCTCTGTCGCTGTCTCTCTCTCTCTCTCTCTCTGTCGCTGTCTCTCTCTCTTTCTCTCTATCCAGACAGCAAATTAGTCAAATTAGCATAGTCACACAACGAAAGCTGTCGTTGATCCTCGCAACTCTCGCAACTCTCTGAAGCTTTTCGGTTTCGGCATTTTTGTTTTTGTTTTGCGCCCTCTTTTGTCTCGTGGCATATTCACGCGTTGTGCGCAAACCCGGCTTGGCTTTTAGCATTAGTTTACACTTGATTAGAACGCTAATTGGCTCAAAGAAGAGGATGTCCCCAGTTGTCAGCCAGCCGTTCATTTTCAGTTTGAGATCGCAGATCGCAGCGAGTACTCGCACCACACTCACTAGCTATTCACTGAGCTGCGCAATTTTCGCGGAAATGAACGCGTTTGACGCAACAACAACAACTTATTGTTCAGACAGATGTGTGTCAGGGTTTTAATCAACGCGCTCCATCGTCGCATACATTATCAATAGGGAAGAGGGGCTACGACTTACTAATTGGATTTGCCAGAGCTTTCTCATTGAGTCTGTCATGTGGAAATCGTGATATGGAATATTTTTTTAGAACTCTGCTCGCCCAGCTACTCGCTGCTATTAGCTCGATTTTACGATCGTTTGCTTGTGTGAAATTTGGAGCGATGCTGCCTAGAAACTTAACTAATTATGGTAATACATACATACATATGTACATATATCCAGAATACGTAAAGGTAGCAATTTAAGAGCCTAACGATTAAAGATTCCTCAATTTGTTTCCTTATAAGCCAAGAAATCGATTAACGCTTATTTGGATGCCGAATAAGAAAGATCCCAAATTGATCAAATTGCTTAAGATTAATATTTACATTTATTCGCATTTGCTCTCTTGTTGCCAGCTTTGCTCTGCTGCTCACACGAAGCTGTGTGGTTCTCACGAAACCTTTTGTCAAATGCTGATAAACTTTTATGTTCTATTCCTTTATTAGTTGAGATATATATATATATATTTTTTTTTTTTTTTGCTTTTGGTGTGTCGATTATTAGTTGTGATGCCCATTCTTATGCACGCTGTTGTCTGCAACCATTCCTCTTCTCACTCCCTCTCTCTCTCTCACTCTCTCTCTTTCTCGATCTCTCTTTCTATCTCTCTCTAGCTCTTACTGGCGTTGCTAGTGCTGCTGCTGCTACTGCCACCGTCAGCGATTTGCGTCTGTTGTCTCAAGAAAACGCTTTATGAATTTTAAGTGGCTAAAATTGATGAGCTGCCGCTTTGGTTTTATTCTCTTTTTATTGTCGCTTATACTTACATATATATGTGTGTGTGTGTGTGCGCGTATTTATTTAATATTTTTCTGGAGCCAACAGCTCGAGAAGAAGTTAAATATTATATGTACAAATTGTATGAAGCATTTGGTGCGCTTTAACTGCGCTGCGTGTTTTGATTGCCTGATGCGACCAAAGCAGCAACAGCAACAGTAACAGCAGCAACAACAGCAACAACAGCAACAGCAACTGAGATTACGTTTTTGGTAACACACACAAATTTATGTAGTCACTTCGAAATTTATGAATAAAAATTCATTTTTTCTGGGAAATAAAATTATCAAATTTATGTAGCACCTCGGAAAAACGTTGCATTGAAATTAACACGAATCAGCAGCAGCAGCAGCGGCAGCAGCAGCACGAGCAACAACAACCAAAGGAAATTAAACCAAGAGCGAACGAGTGGAGAAGAAGAACACAATAAAAAAGGAACACAACTGCACGATAAAAGCAATTACGCACGCACGCACGCTAAACAAGAACAACTTACGACATTTAGAAGAGTGAGAGAGGCGAGGCGAGAGAGCGAGAGAGAGCGAGAGAGAGCGAGAGAGCGAAGCTAAGCTAAGCTTCTGCTGCGTTTCGCACCAGTTTAACTTCAACTCTAACTCTCAAACTCAACTCAATTGCCGCCTGCTTCTTCCACCCACAGCACAGCGCTCGTGTGTGTATGTGTGTGTGTGTGTGTGGCTCGTGTAGTCGACTGACGCTGCGTCGCTGCCGCATCCAGTGCTGCTGCTGCTGGCTGTTGTAGGTGTCAATGACGTGCGCTATCAGTTTTCATTCATGCCGGTTAACTTTAGCTTTAGCTGAATAACTACTTGGACTCAGCTGCTGCTGCCACTGCTGCCACTGCTGCCGCTGCTGCTGCTGTTGCTGCAAATTGTAGTTTTAAGCTTTACGCCCTTTATTTTACATGCGTCTACTGCCGACCCTCCCTCTCTCCCTCTCTCTCCTTTTTTGCGCGCATGTGTGTGTTTGTGCACTCAATTAACGGCAAACAAAAGCTTAATGTATGTGTGTGTGTGTATGTGTGTGTCTGTGTGTGTGTGGGTGTGGGTGGTGCGCTCAAAAAATGAACAAAATGCAGCTGCAACAAAAGTTTGAAAAGTTTGAATTTTGCTCGCTTTATTTTTGTACGTGTTTGCTTTGTTGTTGCTGTTGTTGTTGTTGTTCTTGTTGTTGTTTTTTTGTTTGGCTGCGTCGTGTTAATTGAGTGTGAAGTTAAGCATTTGTTGTTGTTGTTGTTGGATTTTAATTGTTAAGCAACAAAGGCGCGAAATATATTTTAGCGGCTAAAGCTCAGCAACAAGAACAACATCAACAGCAACAGCGACAGCAACAAAAACAACAACAACAATACAAACAAGAACAAAAATAACAACAGCAATCACAGCTGGCTTGCGTGCTTGCATCGCGTCTCAGCTGCTGCCTGCCACGGCAAGTGTTGATTTCATTAATGCAATTGCAATGGCAACCACAACAACAGAAAACAGCAACAGCAACAGCAGCAGCAGCAGCAACTGCAGCAGCAGCAGCAGCAGCAACTGCAGCAAGCAGAGCGACAAGTTTCTCGGGGTCTCACTCTCTTTGGCTGTGTTGCATTTGGTGCGATCGTGTGTTGACTGCATTTAATTGTTGTCGCTGCCGCCCCGTTCGTTGTCACTTTGAGTTAACAACTCGATTACACGCTGCGACTGCGCTGCCGCCGGCCATGTGCAATTTTTTGAATTATTAATGAATCTCAGCTGTGGCCTAGGCGCAAGTACAATAAAAACAAAAATAAAAAAAAAAAACATTACAACAGCAGCAGCAGTAACAGCAACAGCAACAGCGACCGTGTTAATAAAAAACAATTAATATAAAGTGTATGTTTAGTGACGACAGTGTTGCTGTTGTTGTTCTTTTTGTTGCCGTTGCTGCACTCGTTGATTATTTGTACTATTAACGCGCTGAGAACTCGTTATTCTGCTGTCCTCGTGTCCGCTGTGTCTCTGGTTGTGCGTGTGTGTGCGCACCTCGTCGTATGTAATTACTTCTAGTTGGCCATAATTTGTCAATTGCTATTTTGTGGCAACGACAGCAACTGCAGCAACACCAACAGCAACAGCAACAACGTCACTGCTAAGCAAGAACAACAACAACAACAACAGCGGAAGTGCAAGTGTGCAATCAACAGCGACTAAGAGAGAAAGAAAGAAAGAAATAATGCAAGAGAGAGAGAGAGAAGAGAGAGAGAGAGAGAGAGAGAGAGTAGGTAAGAATCGCAAATATGCAGTTTTAAGGTAACAAGCTATGATTTAATTTTAACTCGTTACTTGATCAGTTAATCGCTACTCGTTCTTTTCAATCGTTCTCCTGCTTCTATTTTAATAACTTTTATTTTGTGCAGATGCACTTGGCACTTGGTACTCTTTGCGTTAGCCATTGATTCCGTTGAATGTAGTTGGCCTTTATGCTAACCTCGCCATTTGTTGGTTGTCACTACGCGACTTTCAATACTCAATATATCTTTGTCTGGGATCGTTGTGCAAATCACTCGTCACAAATTGCGCTTGCTAATTATGACAAGCGTACAGGAAATTAGCTGACTAAGGTCAAACAAAAAATATATATATATACACATGCATGTACACTGTAAGGGACTTAGCACAATTAATTTATTTGCTTAGCCCACACTTATTGCCGGCCCTCTCTCTCTCTCTCTCTCTGTCTCTCTGCCTCTCGTTCATTCTTCTCGCTGAACCTGTTCGGCTGCTTCGGCGCCTAATATCCCCTTTCTCTCTCTCTCTCTCTCTCGCCGGTTGCAAATCGCAGAACAAAGTAAAAGTGGCAAGCAAGCCGCACTTTCTGCAGCCTCAGGTCTCCAGGTTTTGGTTCCAATCGAATGCGATTCGCACTCGTAGTCGCACTCGCTCTCGTTTGTTTGTTCGCTCCTTTCGTTGCCGGCCTTTCATAGCGGCCTGTGTTGTGCGGCATGTCCTGTCTTGGGCCGCTTTGTTCGCTGCCAGCAGGGACAACAATATCGACGCTTTGTTGAGTTTTCTTCTTATTTATAAGCCGGTCAGCTGTCCCTCTGCATGCCCCTCTTTGCCCTTTGGCGTCCCTAAACGATCGATGCAGCAACCCTCATCCTTATGCGCCAGCAAGCAAACATGCTACCCTGTTCCCTGTTCCCTTTTCCCTTTTCCCTTGCTTGCTTTCTTTGCTTGTTTGTTTGTTTGTTTGTTTTTGTGGCTGCTTCTGCTTCAGCTTCAGCTTCGGCATCGGCTTCTGCTGCTGCTGCTGCTGCTGCTGATGCCGGTGATCGTTCAATAATGGGCCTGGAGCGCCAGGTAAGCCACATTCACATTCACATTCACATCCACATCCACATTTACAATCGCATTCACGTTCGCATTTCACGTTGTTGTCTTGTCTGCTGCTACCTTTTCATTTGGTGGTGGTAGTGATGGTGGTGGTGGTGGTGCTGCTGCTGTTTCCTCTTCTTCTTCTCGGCTTGTTTGCTTTGTCCATTCAGGCGGTGCTCTACCCAAGAAGCATCCATCAGTTGACTGCCCCCGTCCTTCGCAGGTCCCCTTCTGCATTTGCTGACATTCGTATCTGCATTTTATTATCATGAGCCGCTGGGCTTTTGCCTTGTTTGCCTGTCGTCGCCCCAATCGTTGGACCATATTATCGTCAGCAGGATCAGCTGTTTTTGGGGAAGCTTTTCGAGCAGAGCTTCAAGCTGAAACGCAGCTCGTTTAAAAGAACTGACAAACGGCTATTACTTAGTTTCTTATGTTATTTTCTAGACGGAGTCCAGTTAGAGCAATAGTCGAACCGAGTCAAATCTTGCGATCTGTCCAAGTTTCATTCCTTTAATTTGCTCTCTTTTTAAGCAGCTTTTGCAGCTTAGCTTTATTTTTAGCATCCAATATCGATCTGTCAGTGGTATAATCCATAAAAAGCTTAAATCTACAGTCAATTAGCTAGGCTTTAAAATACTTCCTTCTGTTGTCTTCTAACAGTTTTCGTAAGACATTAAAGGCTGAGCTTAAAGCTCGAGGCAACCTGGCTAGATGCCACAAGTTGCAGCTACGCAATCACTGCTTTAAATGGAAGATTGGCCAGCTAATTGCAAAAATTAAAAGTATCTGTGAGTTGGCTGCAGATCGAATAAGTGTGTTGTTTTCTGTTTGTCGATAGTCCGATTAACACGTTGTCTCCACACCCCACATCCCCTCCACCGTGCCCGTCCCCCGTTCCCCGATCACCGCTGACTGGTGCCCGTGTCGTTGGCTGATGAAAAGTAAACATACCACAAATTGGACAGTGGAACACATGTTTGGCGCGTTAAATGCTCGAGCGTGTTATTTATAACGTTTTTTATGCGCTAACCAGGCCAACAACGGACTTCGACTCTCTGACTCTGGCATTGGCATTGGCATCGGCATCGGCATCGCCATCGACATCGACATCGGGGCTGGGACCGGACCGGTGCCCAGACACCTTCTTTTCTCAGCCAGCAGCAACCGCACCAGTACCAGCACCAGCAGCAGCAGCAGCAGCAGCAGCAGCAGCAGCAGCAGCGTGTTCGACTACAAGTTGCTGTTGTTTTGCCTCTGCTCTTCTTCTACTTGGCTGTTGTCTTCTGCTTCCTCTTCATCGGACTGTTGCCGTTGCTGTTGCTGTTGCTGTTCTTGTTAAGGCCGCGTGCACCCGATTGCCCCTTGTGTATAATGCCAGTTGTTTTTGTTGTTGCTTCTGTTGCTGCTGTTGTTTGGTCAACACCTTTTGTAGACTTTGGCTTTGGGCAAGAAAGTCCCACCAAAGGCACAAAAACGGCAGCAGTTGTAAGTTGCTGTCGTTGTTGTTGTTGTTGTTCTTGTTGCTGTTGCTGCCTTATTCAGACTACCGGCAACCGCAAGAAATATGCGTGTAGAGCCTGTTCGTTCGCTGGCGTTTCGTCCTTTTAGGCCTTATGACAGCTCACAGCTCACAGCTCACAACTCACAAGTCACAAGTCACAACAAGCGTCGTCAGCCGGAGATCTCGTGCCACAGACGAGTCCTTGAACACAACTGACGCCACTGACGAGGCACGCAATGCGGCAGGTACCGAGCCCAAAGCGCCAGCAGTGCCTAACAACTCAAAAAACACATAGTTTATGTACATATGTATGTACGTATGTATGTACATACTAAAACATACTCTGAAGTTAGGCTTAAGTTATGGAATACATCGATTCATATGTAGTATGTCAAAGCTAACGAAAATATCCCCAACTCAGCTAATATTTGTAGTAAGTTTCTTTTCCACATTATTACTTGCACTGCGAAGGAGATTTTAGACTCGTCAATTCTTTCCTTCGTAAATTTTCAGTTTCTAACAGTTATTTTTCTAGAGATAAACTCTTAATGAGCTACTTTACCCTTTTGGTAACTCGATGGAAAATCATAGCTAAAGCAATCTTCAAAAGTTGAATTTGTTCTTCAACTATGCTGTAGGACTAATCTTTTAAGACGCGGTCCAATTTGTAGTGTATATGTATATATACATATAGATATATATATACATATCGTCTTGTCTGTGATCAGAATTAAAATGATGCGAGGAGCTACAGCAACGTTTTTGGCCACTTCTTCCACTCCGAGTTGCTTTGCATTGCTGCAAGCAATAATCTCAAGCTGGAGCTGAAGCTGGAGCTGAGGCTGGAGCTGAGGCTGGAGCCGATGTTCGCAACAGGTGCCAGGCAAATGCTCTGCCCCTTCGGCAGCTGACTATCTGTTTTTGGTTAAATGGCAGGCGAGTGAGTATGTTGGCTGTTTGTCGATTTTGGTAACGTTGTCGTTGCGTCTCCGGCCTTATCAGCCAAAACGGCGAACGGAGTTGCACGAGAGTTCTGCGAATCGTGTTGATTTGATTTATTTAAACAACAAGCAACGAATGAGTCCCGAGTCGAGAATCGAGAATCGAGAGCCTGGCAAGTCCGGCGAGTCTTATCGCCGCTCGATCATAAATAAGAATTATGCTTATAAACATACATTGGCATTGGCATTGGCATTGGCATTGGCCATGGCACCGCAAGATACACCACCCATGAATGGAGAGCCCTACCTGAAGTTTGGATATTGCAGTCAACAACAAGAACAACAACAACAACAACAACAACAAGTTGTATTCTTTGGGCTCTGTGGGCAGTTGGTACACGACTGATGCCTGGTCCCACTGTGTGTGGGACATTAGAAAAGTTTCTGTAGCTCTGAGCAGCATCATTCTCAACCCCCCCGCACACACACACACACCTTACACCCCGCACCCTCGCATTTGCTTTGCTGGTCTTGTTAACAACTTTGAAACGCAGCTCGTTTAGAATCTGATTGTTTTGTTGTCTTCTCTCCCCCCTCTCGCTCTCTCTCTCTCTCTCTCTCTCTCTCTCTCTCTGGCCTCCCTCTGTCTGTGTCTGTCTCTGCTGTGCTTCTAGTCTCGTTAGTTGCCCGTTTTTCCGCTCCTCGCCCAACCACCCCTTTGCCCTCTCACCGGTCGATCAGCTGCCTTGTTGACTTTGAGGATTTATGAGTGTCTGACGTGTGTGATGACTGTTATTAGCCACAGCCATGTCCTCGGTCCTACTGCTGATACTGATGCTGACTCCGAGCTGACTCTGATCTCACCTCCCCACCACCCTCCCCTCTCGTCGATCAAGCTGGCCGTCTTGCTGATCGTTTTAAACGGATGTGCGGCTGTGTGCATCCAAAGCTGATTAGGGGCCCTTTCCCCATCATCATCATCATCAATATCATCATCATCATCGTCGTCGTCGTCGTCATTGCCAGCATTTGGCTAAGCAAACAGAGAGCGTTAATGCTCCACGCAGCATAATTTAGACATTAAATGTGTGGGCGCGCCCCTCGACCCCCACCATATACACCCCTCAAAATGTAGGCGTGGTCAGCCACAAATTGTGATAACTGAATTCAATTCAAGAGTAAAGCTCTTTTACTTCTTTTGGTGGTATTTATACACAATTGTGCCGTTGCTATTTATATTTAAATTAAATTTGTGTCTGCTTTGCACACAGAACACTCCAATTCGCAGCCCACCGCCTCCACCGCCGACCTCTTGGCACGCCCATTTGGTTTCTTAAGCGTTTCTTTATCTTTAGCTTTGCTTTAAGCTCACTTAAGCGCTAAATGCGCATAAATTACTTACACTTTGCCAAGCAAACATTGACAGCGCGCCGACACGCAGTAACCACGCCCACACTACAACCCCCAACCACAACCCCAACCCCTAACACACAAAAACTGCTCGCTCCAACAGCACCACCACCACGACCACCACCAAGAGCCACCCACTGTTGAGAGCAGAGCGCAAATCAGCGAGCTGAAAACATTTGACGCACAATTTAATTAAAAATAAGAAAAGCAAAACGAGTCCACCCCCAACACCCCACACTCCACCCTCCACCCGCACACACTCACACACTGTCTTCTGCTGGTGCTGCTGACCAAGAGGCATATTTAAATCGTGGCAATAAATATTTGAATAGCGGCCCAAAATGCACCTTCCCTTCCAGCCACCCAGTCAGCGTCTTCCCAACCCCCCCACTACTTATGTATGTATATATCTTTGTATCTATCTTTGTGTCTCCCTATCTTTATCTTTCTCTATATATATATATATATCTATATATATTTTTTTTTTTTTTGTTTTTGCCTATTTTGACATGCGCAGCGGAATGAATAGGTTTTTTCTTTTCAAATATACTTTTGTATTGCTTGCATCCACTTGTCAATACATTGAGACTCTGAGAGTCGCATCCTCTTGCGGCCGTGCTAAGAAGCCAGGTATAATTGCTTACCGCTTGAGGCATGCCTCCAATGCTGAATATGTGAAATAAGCGAAACATGAATGTTTTTCAGTAATTCGTTCAGTTTTGATGTGACTCATCGATCTGTGTACCGATTTTGTTCCATTGCGAAGCTTTGGCAAAACGTTTACGAATGTCAATGTGAAACGAGCAAGAGAAAATGCGACTGCAATTGAGTTAATGACTTGAAGAGGCAGCAAGTGAAAGTTATCGAGTTATCTAAATGGCTCCATGGAGTTTAATCCGATTAACGAAATTCATAAAAATATCATTATTCTATAGACAAATATATATAATATCTATATATATATATATACTTATATTCATATTTATATATATATATTTTGCATACACGCTTCAGTGAACAGCGTAAAAACAATTCGAATATGATGCTTATTTATTATTGTTTCATTAATTTGTTTCTATCTGTTTTGTATGTTTGTCAACTCCAATTTAATTTTTGCGTGTGCCATAAATTGAAAAAAGTTATAAAAAAAATACATAATAATAATAATAATGGCAGCAACAATTGAAATAAAAAATCGCAACTAAATTGTTTTTTTTTTTGCTGTTGTTGTTGTTGCTGTCGCGGCCTTTGATTGTGCGAAAAATCACACAACGCAAGCAGCCAGCGGCATGCATATTAAACAGCATGTGTGTGCAAGCGAGATAGATAGCAAGAGATACAAATTGAGAAAGAGAGAGATGGAATAAATAAATTAATAAATTGATGTAAATAAGCGACAAGTAGCATAAAAAGGCGGCAAATGCGCATGCAAAACAAAAGAAAAACGGGTTGAACAAAACAACTACTACAAAAAGCAAACAAAACAACAATAAAAACAACGAAACTGGCAAATCAAAATCAAAATTAAGCAACATAAAAAAAAAATAAATAAAAACCAACAACAGCAACAAGAACAGCAGCAGCCGTGCGTTGCTTTGCATGCAAACGAGGCAGCGTCGTCGCCGTCGCAGCCGCAGTCGCAGTCGCCGTCGACGGCATGACAAGTGTAGTGAAATGAGCAAACATATGTGCTCAACAGAGTGACAGAGTGAGAGAGAACGAGAGAGAGAGAGCGAGAAAGAGCGATCGCAGGGCACAGGACAGGACAAGCAACAATAAGAACAGCAACTGACCAGCAGCGCAGCAAAAATTAAGCAAAGCACATACTAGCAAACAAAGCAAAGTGCCAACACACACACGCCCATACACACCCATACATACACATACGCAGTGCACGCAAACAGCAGAGAGACAAAAGCACCAAATAAAACTGTTTTGCGGGGGTGTATGCTATCTCGCTTTCGCAAATGTGCCCGTCCGCATATAGCCCAAATGAACTGCGTGCGACCGTCAACTGTGCCAAAGCGAGAATGAGAGCGAGAGAGCAAGGAATGTGTGCAGAATGTTTTTTTCTTTTTGTTCTTTTTTTTTTGTGTGCGGGCAGGCTTTTGGTTTAGGCAGAGTGAGAAAGTGAGTGTGAGGGGGGTGGTGAAGTGAGGTGAGGTGAGGTGAGGTGTGGTGAGGTGAGGTGAGGGCAGAGTTGGGCTGCCCAACTGTGTCCAGCTGTCCAGATGTCCGAGGCCAGGGTGTGCAATCTGCCGACGTTGCCGTCGTGTGTTTTGTTTGTCTGTGTCAATTGACCGAAAATGATGGCGACGACGGCCAAAATGCTGAGCAAAAATGGCGTACATATGTGCATGTGAGTCAGTGTGTGCGTGAATGAGCATGTGTGTGCGTGTGTGCCTGTGTATGCGTGTGTGTGTGTGTGTGTGTGCTTGACAGCAGCCGCAATTATGAGCAATTATGACAAAAAATAAAACCCAGAAAACGAAAAGAAAACATCAACAACAACAACAATCAAACAAAAAAACAAACAAAAGCGACGGCCATTTGAGTTGCTCGGATTCGGTATACGAGTTTGTGGGACTCGACTGGTGGTGGGTGGAAATTGGTAAGTTGTGGCGCCCATGTAAATAGCCAATTAGCCAAAAATTAGAATATTATTCCAGCAAAATGTTGTAAGTCTTTCATATCTTGCAAAATAGTCGTCTGTGGAAAGTGGATTTTCAATTAATGGCTATTAATAGCTTTACGGCGTTGTTAATGGGTTATTTTTTTTTTTAGATGAAATGTTATAAATTGATTGTAAGTTTTTAATTAACTGCATTTATTTGCATATTTATTATGATTGGAAAGATGCGATTAGATGGATTTAATTAAATGCAGAGGGTAACCTAAATAGATTTCATATTATTTATGAGTACACATTGTAAATAAAGTTCGGATAATAATAATAATATATTTTGCGTTTTAGTCTCTGTTGAACATATAATGAAAATGAATATATATACATATATAAAGGCATGGAGTCTACCTGATATTGAGGGGAGAGAGATTGAATCGAAATAATATTTAGAATTATTATAGACTAAAAGTTAAGTGTAGTTTCTAATATTATTTTGTTTCTCAAAATCTTATTTAAAATAAGTATAGATATGTGTTCAATAAGGTGCATATGTATTGAACAAAAACCTGATGTAGTTTTCTTTAAAAAAAATAGATGTTTATATGTTAATAGTTTGTCGAAAAGGTGATTTGGCTTTATGCAGCGCTGAAAATAAATCATTGTATGTGAAAAATATCCTAGTTTATTTTTATTTGTTTAAACATCTTGACAATATATCTCTTGCAACAGTTATCTCTTAAGCAATAAATCATTTAGAAGAAAACACATAGATCTTAATGCCGTTTTCGGTTTGCCACAGAACTGACACAACAAATGCCACATAAATCAACACCCAAAGTCGAACAGTCGCGCAGACCTCATGCCAACAACAACTCATGACCTGTGGCCACCCGACTCCTCCCTACCATTTCCATGTGCACTTCTATCACCATTCCATCCAAATAGCTTCACTATAATGTCACAGCTTATCGTGGCGACAACTGCATTTCAATTCATAACAATTAAGTTAAACAACAAACCACTTCGAGCGGGGTTTTGAGAGCTGCACACTGAGTGTCTACCAAGACACTGGACTGGATTACAGATTAAACCCAGCTCCCAGAGAGAACCATATTAGGCAGTCGTCAGTGGGATGGGGTGGGAGAATTTAGAATGCATGGATAGAGGATGGAGAGGAACTGCGCTTCGTACTTATCAAGCACTTGCGGCAACGACTCGCTGAGTTATGTGCGTCGACGCTTGAACCTGCCACCAGACACGATCGCCCGTTAGACTCTGTTGTTGACAGCTGCCGCTGTGGAATGTATCCCCACCTTTAGCCGCGTTCAAAACTCTTATCGTCTCTCCAGACTCTGATAAGCATTGGCGTTATATTTTGGATGCTCTACACACTCTTTTGACAGCGGGCATTGTACTTTTCTTAGGTATTTTGCCTCTGTGCCGGGAAAACGAAAAGTTCAAAGTCGCCTTTGGATCTCCTGGCTCAGTCTTAAGGAAGTCTTGCATTTAATTTTTAATTAATAAAATACTTGATTGTTTTTTATTTTTGTGTTGGAAGTTTCAAAAGTATTATTTCGTTCCGCATCAAGTAAGAACGTTTGTTATTCGAATTTCGTCAATTTTCTTAAATTAACGAGCATTTTCGTTGAGCTGTTTTCACGCATTTTCCGCAATTAAGCGCCTAAATTGTAATTACATGCGATTTGATTTATATATCGAAAGATATTTATGTTGAGTTGGGAGACGGGTCTCGACTCTGGAATTCCCACAGTGCCTCAGACAGATGAGCACTCAATCCTAGCGCCACACAAGCTTCTACACTGGCAACAGGACTGTTCTTGTTATTGTTGTTTTTGGTTTTTTTTTTTTTTTTTTTTTTGTTTTTGTTAAGGCATCAGCGCAGCGGGTTTCGCTGTCTCCGCCCTCTGTCCCTCTCTCTGGGTTCGAGCCCGCTTAATGACATGGCCATTCATTTTGAGCCACAACGAGCTCTGGGCTCTGACTGCGACTGCGACTGCGACGGCGACTGCGACAGCGATTGTGAATGCGACTCGCTGAGACGCTTGTGGGCGTTGCCGCTAACTGACAGCCAGCGCGGGGCAGTGGCAGGGTCAGAGGTAGGACGTCTTTTGCTGCATGCTGGTTTCTTTTCTGTGTGTTTGTGTGTGTGTGTGTGTGTGTGTGTGTTTTTTTTTTTGGGGCAGGGGCTGTTGTTATGCCTTCATAAATTGTTTTATTATTATATAGACTTGAAATATGGCATATAACCAGACGTAAGCGGCCGCTGTCAGTTTATTGGTTTAACTAATTTGGTATCTTGCTGCCCCTACCAGCCCCTGCCAGCCCCTGTCCGCTGACCTGTGCAACCTGTGATCCTCAACTGAGTGTGTCTGTCTGTGGGTAATTAGCCCTTATGGATGCAGCTGCTGCTGGCGCTGACATTGACGCTGCAACTGCAACTCAGAAATTTGTCAAATAAATTTTGCAAAAAGGGTTGCGGCGATCAGGTGGGGGCCAAGGATGGGAGACTGCTGGGGGGTTATCGTGCTGACCACAACAATAATTTGCATGCAATTGCAATTCAATAAAATTCAATAAAATTCAAATTAAATGCCAACATCTGCTGCTCGTCTTTTTCATTTTTTTCTCGTTCGTTCTTTCCTTCTTTCTTTTTTGTTTAGTCAAATGTAAAGCATTGTAATTTTCATGGTAAATATATGCACCCCTATTAACTTATCGATAGTTATCGGCAAATGCAATGCCCGTCCAAAATGTGTTGACAAACTTGCCCAAAAAGATTAAAGCGCTCCCTCGCTATCCAACAACAACAACAAGAACAACAGCAACAGCAGCAGCAGCAGCAAGAAACCCAAACAGCCTGAAAAATAAAACTAAAAAAACAAAACTCGACAACAATTTTGTTGTCACAAAGGAGAACTGTCAACAGCCGTTGCTGCTGCTGCTGCTGTTTTGTTGTTGTTGTTGTTGCTGTTGACATCATTGCCGGTACCTTTGCCGGTTGCAGGTGCTACTTTAATCGCCGCGCTTGTTGACAAACCGTCGGCAAACGGAACGTCGCGAGCGGACAGACAAACGGACCGACGAACGGACGGATGGACGGATGGCGACTGCGTTTTGCAAGCCACTCGGTTTTGAGCCTTTGTTTTACGTGCGTGTTCCACACACACACACACACACACACACAGCTCTGCACACAGCTGTTGAAGTCTGCGGCTGCATCTTCGTTTTTTTTTTTTTTGTTCGGGCTGCTGCCGTCTGATTTGACCAACAGATAAAGCATTGACAATTGACGCTTCTATGGCAGCCAGGAAGCGCGGCAACCTTTCGACCTCCATGCGACAATCAGCGACGCGCACAGGTGCCTCCAATAGACACCGTTTAGTTCCATCAGTTAGCTAGACAGCCCTTCTGCCACATCGAGCATCGAAGTCCAACATCATCGCGACAACTTGATGTGATCTCAAAAGGGGGTTAACAGCTAACTGAAAATATATATATATAATTATATTACAATTTTTTACCACATTTGTGTGATCTTTGCCATGATCTTTTTACTTTATTCAACGAACAGAAAAGCTTCGCAAAAATAACATTTAAATGTTTCCAGCTAACGATCAGCTTTCTTGCTTCCGTTCAGTTTAGAGCTAGAAATCGAGCATGTGTCTCACACTAGTGGGTGTCTCTTTCTCTCTCTCTCTCTCTCTCTCTCTCTCGCTCTCTCTCTGTTTCAGTCGCAAATACAATGACCCTAGCTATTTTATATGGCATTCTCCTGCTGTTTTTGACCCATTACGTAATTCGGGCAGCATTTTCATTATCTGTAACGCCGTCGTTATCTCGCTGCTTGAGTTGAAATGACAATTACAACTCAATCGCTGAAGCATTCATTTTACTCAGGACAAAAATGTGACAGCAAAAAAAAAAAAAAAACGAAAACAAAAAAAAGGGACTCACAGTGGCCGGGCCCAACTATTCGAAGCCAGGGCTAATTGATTAGCCATTAACCTCAATAGGGACGCGAACATCGATGAGAGGTAGTTGTGTCTGTCTGTCTGTATGTATGTATGTATCTGTGTGTTGGTTGCTTGTGTGTGTGTCCTGCATGAGGTGTCGCTGTTACTCTGCACTTACTCATCCACACACACACACACACACACACACACACACACATACACACAGGCACACACACACACAGACACTAAGACAGTCGGCTTAATTAGGCTTAATTATGGGCTCAGACCGGCGTTGGTACGAGTCCAAGTAGCCTTCCAAAACACTTTCAAGACACATTAACAGCTCGTTGTTGTTTGTTATTGCTGGGCAATAAAAACAGCTAAAGAGCGGTCGAGAGCATATGAGGAAATTGAATTAGCTGTGCCCAGTCCAAAAAACAAAAACAAAAACAAAAACAATATTAATAATGTGTGGGCTCTTGCAAAGCCGAAGAAAAAACAAAAAACAAACAACTTTCGGTCAAAAGGTGCAACTTTTACACGTAACGATTTGCACGAAGGAGCTCAGGAGCTTACCAATAACAACAACAACAACAACAACAACAACGTCGAGTTGATGAAGAAGCAGCAGAAGAAGTGCATGGCTGGCAGCTAAAAGCTACAGCTACAGTTCCAGCTACAGCTCCAGCTCCAGCTTCAGCTCCAGCTTCAGATTCAGCTTCATCTTCGAAAGTCGCAAACACAAACGAGAGCAAATCGTTTTGTTGTCGAGCACAGTTCGAGCTATATACACACACACATAAGAGAGGAGGTCCCACACGCAAAAAGCGGGAGAGAGTGAGAAAGAGAGAGGGCGGGTCAGCAAGAGACAGAGAGAGAGAGAGAGAGAGAGAGAGAGAGGGAGCGAGAGGAAGGCGGTCGAGGAAGGGATGGTTGCGCGTGTGGTGGGCCGATTTGTTTGGGGCCAAGCAAAACTTGGCTCCAGTTGGCGCTTGCGGCTATGGGGCTCTATGCGGCGCGACTTCGTCTCTGGCTGTGGTTCTGGCCATGGCCATAACAAGCTGCCAACAACTGGCGCCAAGTGCTCAATAATGTTAACGAGCTATTCAGTTAAGACAACAACACAAAAACCAAAAAAAAAAAATAAAAAAAAAAGGAGCAACAAAAAAAAACAACAACAACAACAACGAAAAAGAAAAGCAACAAAACGATACGCAGCCAAAAGGAGCCCAACTAACCAGGCAGACGTGCCACGGCCTCAGTCGCAGTTGCCGTCGCAGTCTCAGACTGTGGCTCAGTCTTGTTGCCTGGCAAGCAAATAAAAAATAATTTGCAGTCGAAAAAGACAGTGAGAAGAGCAGAAGATGGGTGGGGCAGGGGCAAAGGAGGCTGAAGACGTGAGCTGGCTGCCTGCTTTTTGGTTTTTGGAGTCGGAGTTGGAGGTCCCGAAGCACCAGATGGACTTGACTTGGCGACTGCTCATACCCTGTACAAATTAAATTGCAACAAGTTCCTCCAAATAAAGCCAACAAAACCATTCACGAATATATATTTTACTGAACAGCGGGAATTAGCTTCAATCACTTTAGGAATAATGCTTGAGACATGATTTTTCGTATATAGTTACATATATATCGCTTTGGTATTAGCAAAGTTTTAATAAGCCTAAACTGCTATAGGTAGATATACAGCTAATTTGTTAGTCGTGCATACCCCACTGTCTCATCTTTGACTTGTTGTTGCTCGAATTCGTTCTGCCACTTGCTGCTGCTGGTCTCAGTCTCAGCATCAGCCTCAGCCTCAGTTTCAGCCAGAGTCTGAGCCAGAGCCAGAGCCACTGCCCAGTTCATGTTAGCTGCTCTCTAAATAGAAACATCGCTGCATCCAGGCCTCCATCCGTTCGACAGTCCCTCAGTCTGTCAGTCCGTCAGTCTGTCCGTTTGTCAGTTAGTCATTTAGGCAGTCAGACATCAGTCAGCTTGTTAGCTGTTTGCCTGACTGCCTGCCTGCCTGCCTGCCTGCCTGTTGGCCCGGGCTTGTTTGGGGGCCTTTTTGTTGGTTTTTATCAAAATGCAGGCGCAGCTGATGATGATCTGTGAACATGAACAAGACGTTCGTTAAATTTGATTCATGAGGCGCAGGAGCAGGCAACAGGCAACAGGCGCTGGCGCTCGAACTGGATGCAGAGCAGCAGCAAAGGAGAGGCAGGCAGAGTGCCAGGAAGACAGAGACAGAGGCACATGCAGCTGTAGGCTCTGGCGCTCGTTTGTTGAGGCGCAGTCGCAGCGATTGAGTGATTGCTACTTAAACTTATAATTTTCATATTTGTGTGTGTCTGAGTGTGTTGGTGAGTCTGTGTGTGTGTGTGTGTGTGTGTGTCTATGTATGTGAGGGTGCAGCCCTTTCCTTGGGTGGGTAACCAGAGCCAGAGCCAGAGCCAGAGTGAGTTGGGCCGGAGCTGTGGTCACTGATCGCCTGGCGTGTTGGTTGGTGTTCCACGGCTTGGCCTGCTTGTTGTTTTGTGGCCCCATGTAATTTTCGAGTTTGCACATTGCCACCAACATGGATGGCCAGCCACAACATGGACTAAGGCTAATCAACAAGAGGACCACAAAAGAGCGCCAGCGCCAATTTGAATTCGCCTCGACTCGACTCGACTCGACTCGAATGGGAGTCTGGAGCTGGAAACAATTTGCGGCTTGGCGCCACTTGATAACCTGGCTCCGCGACTCTGCGACTCCACAACTGATCGCAGTTTTTGGTTTTGTTTGCTTTTCTACTGGCACTGATAATGATGATGATGATTATTGAGTGTGTGTGTGTGTGTGTGTGTGTGTGCCTGAATACACGTCTTATTGCCAACGCCCGCTTCTCCTGTCTACTTCTCTCAGCCTCTCTCTCTCTCTCTTTCCCTCTCTCTCTTTCATTCTGTCTCTGTCTCGCTCTCTTACTTGGTTAACGTTGGAATTTGTTGGTTTGCTGGTGGGCTGCCTGAGAACCGCTGCAGCGTTTAGGCTTTATGCCGCTCTGATTAATGTTTTATTTGATTACCCAGCCAAAATGACTTGTGCCTTATCTTCCTCTGCCTCTGTCTCTTCATCTCTCTCTCTGTCTCTCTCTCTCTCTCTCCTCAGTCACTTACTTACTGACCATCTCTTTTTGTGCTTGCAGACAAATGTTTCCGCAAATGAAATTTCGTGTTTCGGGTCTGGATGCCAAGGCTAAATACATACTGCTACTGGATATCGTTGCGGCGGATGATTATCGTTATAAATTTCATAATAGGTAAGTTCTCTGTGTGTTTTTGTATTGTTGTTGTGTATGTATGTGTGTGTGTGTGTGTGTGTGTGTTTTTAACATCAAACTCCCATGGCACTCATTAATAATGTAATCTTTATTTGCAGTCGCTGGATGGTCGCTGGTAAAGCGGATCCTGAAATGCCAAAACGCATGTACATCCATCCAGATTCGCCCACAACGGGTGAGCAATGGATGCAAAAAGTTGTTTCATTTCACAAATTAAAATTGACCAACAATATTAGTGATAAACATGGATTTGTAAGTACTGTACGTCTTCTTTGTTTACCGCATTAGTTATTTAAGACCTAGATGCTCCAAAATGTAACCATATTTAATAACCGAAATCTAAACGTAACTGTTCAAAACTTGACACGTTTCTTTCATCATGAGTGTGTGTTAGCTGTGAATGTGCATTTTTTCCAAACGTCCCATGCGATTTCTATATCGTTGATAGTTCACATATATATATATATAAATAATCCAGTTTCCACTCTAGTAAGCACTTTAGAAAGAGCGAGTTCTTCATGACTCTAAGCTAATTCCTGCCCATTTATTGGCAGCATTGTCTGAAATATCATTGGCCTAAACTGGCTACCTATCGCTGGGTACTGCTTCAAGTCACTGCCAGCTGCGAGCTGGGAGCTGCTAGATGCGTGCAGCTCACGCGCTAATGCCATGCGGCTGCTGTTGACTTCAAAGCGAACATTATCAAACTATATCTGGCTGGCGTATAAATGTACGTGTACGTGTATAAATATATATATATATATTTAGATATAGATATATGTATGTGTACATTTATCAAAGAGGAAGCTGGGCGGCACCTAACACTCCGAGTCCCTGCGCTCGGGCGTCCGGCTCATCCATACATGCACTTGGCTTATCAATGCAAATTTGCGTAGCCAGCCAACGCTTAAGCGTTACCCGCGTCTGCACTTTGAAGTATGGCAGCCAAGCAGCGCGCGGCCTTATCTAAAACTTCTCACACGCAGCCGGCAGTCGGCAGCCGGCAGCAGCAGACGCTACCACGGATAAGACCCAAAGACGAAGATGCAGACGCAGGCGCAGACGGAGACGGTTGCGGCATCTATGACGACGATGAGGATGACGACGACGACGACGACGACGACGACAAATTTCGTTTCCATTCATTTCTTGGGCAGTGGGCGCGAGCGCCAACAAATTGGCGGCGTGGCTTTTTCATGGTGGTGTTCTGCTGGTCGGTGGTGCTGCCTGGTGGCCAGTTTGTCCATCCGCCAAGGCCGAAGCTTTTGAACTTTGCCGACGCCGATCGCGTAAATTTCATCAACTGCTGCGCAAAATTTTCATTTTTTATTGATCAGCGCCGTTGCCGTCGCAGTTTTTTTCCTTTTTTTTTTTTTTTTGCCCACCCGTTGCGCCACCGCGCCGTTGCCGGTGCAGTCTCAGCGACGACGCTGGCGGGCGCCATGCAGTTTTGTCATGTCTGCTGCCCCCTCAAATGCCCCCGCGCCCACTCCACCCTAACCAGCTTACAGTGGTTCTGTGTGGTTCTTGTTGCTTGCACTGGTTGCCTGCCTCTTTGCATGCCAAGTCATAAATCGCACACCGAACAAGCGGCACAGACATCACCGACTGCCATAAGGGCTACAACGACAACAACAACAACAACAACAACATCGTCGTCGCGTCTCCGGCGTCGTGTGCGTGGGCCTCCGCCTCAGCCTCAGCCTCGTCCACGGTCTCCGCTAAGTAGCCTGTGTTGGCCATTAATTTTGCTTAGTTCAAACGCTGCGCGCCGACACAAAGCGCTGCGTGTGTTCCCCCCTTGAAGACTTTTGTGGCTAAGTTGGGTGCTCCCGGCATCGTATGCGTAACCACAGCAAGAGTACTCCAACAGCTGTTGTTGCTCTCAGAGAGTACGCTCAAATCTATAATTTAACGCTATTTGCGGTCAGGCGACAGGCGACAGGCGAAGACAGAGCTAAGGTCACGCGGACGACAATACGATGGCCTCCATATTCTGTTGTCCTTTGTCCTCTGTCCTTTGTCCTATGCCCTGTGTCCCGTGTCCCGTATCTATACCCGCTGGCTGCGTGTCAAAACAACAGTAAGTAAGCCCAACTCCACAGTCCATCCCCTAGCGCATACTTCGGCCTCCACACTGCTCCACCCTTACACCTAATAATTGCATACATCGGAGCTTGCTTGCATGCTTATTAGTCGGCCGCCCGACTTGCCTCGATATTACATTGAAATGCACTTAGCTCAGGTCGGAAATAAAAATATATATGTATATATATATATCGAAATATATATAAAACGCGCGCGTTTTAAAACGCCCCTCTCTGTCTTCACATTGTCTGTGTGTGTATGTGCTTTGTCGGCCATATTGTGGCAATCGCAACCCTAAAATATTGAAATAAACCGCATTTGGGGTGGGTTGCACACAAACCGCCTTCCGTCAGCTGAACGGCACTCGGGCACACTCTGCATTTGGTGTCTGAGGTGTCGCCTAATGCGTTCAATTGAAGCTGAAGCTAAAGCTGAAGCTGGTGAAGAGCTTTTGCCAATTAAACCAAAACCCCTGACCTCGACGGCCACCCCACTTCAAACTGGTCCGAGACGTTGTCAAGTGCCGGTGCGAGTCCAAGGACCTAACGACACAAGCGACAACGCAACGACGGTCCTTGTTGAGGACCTTTTTGGTATGCGCCTCATATATATATATGTGTGTGTGTGTGTCGTCTGCTTGCATTAGTTTCATCATAGTTCAAAGCATAGTTGGCCATCTTCAAAATGGCATCTGCAGTGGCCATGGCTCGTCCCGTGTCCTGTGCCCGTTCAGCCATGCCATGACCGTCGTCGCCCTTGCACAGCAGGCCAAGCGCAAAAAATTCTATCACAGGCAGGTTGACAAATAAACTGAAGTGGAGTTCCATTTCCGCATTTCCGGGCGTAGGCATTGCGCAGCCTTTTAACGCAAATCAAATTAATTGAAGCTCACATGTCCTGACAAGCCTTTTCCAATCCTTGTGTGCCGCCCTCACCCACCCCTCCACTTTGCTGGCCAAAATCAGCGCAGTCGTTTCTCCTGTGGCTTGTCTTGAAACAATTCGTTTAGAAAATCAAAGGCGTCCCGCAAACTTTCATAAGTGTGTGTGTGTGTGTGTGTGTGTGAATGGTTGTGTGCTGAGATATGGGATATGGCCAATTTATCTGTCATAGTCAGTTCAGGCAGGTAGTCGTAGCCTTCGCATTCGCCCTCGCCTTCGCCTTCTCCGCATCTCCGCATCTGCCTGTTAGCCGGTTAGGTGTTGCCCGAAATACAACTTGAAAGGCTGCTTTGAAGTTGACAACGGCCCCCGTGGCTTGTGGTTCTCTGGTTATCTTTGGTTCGATTTTGCAAATATGAGACCAATTAAGTGAGTGAGTGAACGACTTAAACTTATTCAAACTATTTACTATATTTACGTATGAATGCATGTACAAAGTTTTCAACTGCATTTTGGTCAGAAATTGAACTCTTTTTGAGTTTTATTTGATTGACGACCAAATAAGATTTTTCATTAATTTCAAAAGTCGTTTCAGTGACGCAATGTCATCAAAATAATCAGAATAAAATACTAAAAGAAAAACAATCTTCTTAAATTCATAAAATTTAAATTGTAGACGACAGCTCCCCAGTATTCCGTCGATCATAAACAGTTGAAGGACCTGTTTTCGAACTAACTAATTGTAAAAAAAACGTAGAAAGTGCAAATATCTATAGTTTAAATTGAACTTCAGCTTGAAATCAGTGATATTTTGTTTTGCTAGCTAGCTAGTTAGTTACATTTATCTTTTGTTGTGAACTATCTTAAATTCTGTTTTAGATATTGATATAATTCTTTTTTAATCTTCAAAATGTAACAACTTATTGGGTTAGTTTCACTCTCAATACGAAATTAATGTTTTCTACATCGTACTTTGTGAGTTGCTGTTTTTCAACCCTACTCCAGGTTGCATGCATCTATTAGTATTGGTAAACTTAACAACAATCCATTAATTGTGCCAACTTCTGTGTATTTGTGCATTTGAAGGGTCTACAATGAGAAAACGGCTGCTGCGTAGAGCTGCAGCCGAAAGAGATCCTCTTGCCAAAAAATGCAACCCCCGACGGGTCTAACCCCTCGAGTAGTCCTAACCCCTGAGCTATTTACGATGACGCTATCCCTCTTACTGATTATGATGATGATGATGATGATGTTGCTCTTATTCTTTTTGTTGTTGTTGCTGTTGTTGTTGTTGCTCACTGTAAATGTTCAAGTTATTTAACTAGCCCATCCGTCCGTCCGCCCGTCCGTCCGTCCCTTAGTCCCTTAGTGCATCAGTGTGTGCCTATAAATGTCTGATTTCTTATCTTATGCCTAATGCCATCAATTGCGGCGTTGCGGCTCACTATCTCAGCGTATATCATGACGCTGAACGGCGCACGCACCCAGAGACTAGACACAGGGGCAAGGGGCACAGGGGCAGTGAGACATACATCATATCATCATCAGCATTGAGGCTTGGAGTTCTGGCTGAGTGCAAAGGGTATCTACAGCTTGACTACAATAAATAACCAAAAAAAAAAAAAAAAGAAAATAATAAATACAGAACCCATTGGCTATCAGTTTGCGATCAACTCTTGTGCTGCTGCCGGGCAGATTAGGCAACAACACGAGTTTCTGCAGCAGCAGCAGCAGCAACAGCAGCCATGTCCTGTACGTATCTTCGGGTAACGCCTGCTCAAAAAACCGCAGCCGCCACATGAGCTTAGCCAAGCGAGTTTTGGGTTTTAGATTCTTTAAAGCAGCTGTTGCAAGTTGCTGTTGCAAGTGGTTATATCTTTTGTTGTTGCTGCTCCTGCTCCGGAAATAGTTGCCTTAATTGCCTGCATATTTTTGGCTACAAGTCTACAAGTGGCCGCCCCTTTTCGGTTCTGTCCATCAATCATCCTTTTTATTTTGGCGAGCTGCAAATTTCCTTTTTGGCACACACGCAATGCGTAAATGCTGTGGCAGCAAAGTAGGGCTGGAGACAGGGGCAGTTTGGGATATCCCAAGTGGTATTTGTAGCCACTTAATAAGCTGGCAGCGTCATTAACTGACTCACCCCATAGCGCCATACTGTAGACTACTTGAATTTGAGACACACTTTCTGAAATGGAGTTCCTTAGCTTGGGTTAACGCTTACGATTGTTGGCACTTAGTTGGCTTAGAGGCTTACAATTATTATAGAATATTTTTGTTCTAACTCTCAACTAACCATAATATTCACTAATAAGTTTGACACAAGTCTGCTTTCCCATTTAATGAAGCATTTAGTTCGATGGGGACACAGAATGTAAATTTCTTATAAGCTCAGGATTCTTCAGGCAACTAAAACTAACTAAAACATTATTTTATCTCTAGAACGGCCCTCAGCGACGCCCAAGAGAATCTCCTGAAAACTGATTGTTCTGCTCTTTCAAATCGTATTCATATCTAAAACTTTCTTTGCTATCGAAACATTTCATTTGTTCAGTTTCGTTGAGAGCTTATCAGGCAAGGCATTGAGTGGGCAAGTGTTAACCTCAATTGCGTACAGCTAGCTACACGCAGATAAAATATAACGCCATCAGATTCCTGGCCAGGCAGCGACTGCGCCCAGACATCTGTCATATGTCGAGGCATTAGCATTTTGGGCATTAGCATATTGCCGGCTTGCTGCGCAGCTTTAAGCTGTGACTTTGTCGAGTTGAGTTGACGTGACCAGTGGTACTTAAGGCACCACTCAGTGGTTCAGTGGTTCGTTTTCAGTTTCGAGTCAAATGTGTCAACCCAGTGGGGTGGAGGGGGAAAAGCCAGAGCGGGTGAGAGCAACGCAAAAATTTTGTTGGTGCTAAAACTTGAACATTTAGTTTTTGCGCTTGATTTTTGGTTGATTTGCTTTTTTTTTTTTTTTTTTTTTTTTTTTTGGTGGGCGTGGGTGGGGCGTTGAAACTAATTAACATATTTAATGTTTTTAGCACGTTGCGTTTCAGGCCCAACCCTGTGTGGCATGGCCCTGGCCCTGGCGCCAGTCCTATATATTAGGCTAGTTAAAATCTAATAAAAACCTGAGCATGCCTCATAAATTTCAATGCGCACTGCCCCATAAAGGGGATGATAGGTATGGAGGTGCTGAGGGGTTTGTGGTAGAGGTAGTGGTTGTGGTTGTGGCTTAAGCGCCTAATGGCAAACGCGCTTTTATGTTAAATTAAACCGGGACGCCGACTCTGATCCGTATGAAAGTAACTCAACCCACCACCCTAACTGCTACTACCTCATTCTCCCCAGTACTCTTGGTTGGTCTTGGTTTCATTCGCACACTTTCACTCTGCCCTCCTCGGGGGTAGTACTTGGCCACATTTTTGACTTAATTTCGTCGTCGTGTGGCCGTTGACGAGGTGGCAAGTACGTTGTCGCTGAGGTGCGACAAAATATCACAAATAAAAATACCTTTTATGTTTTGGAATTTTTTAATATTCAAATCAAGTTGACGTCTACGCGACAAACGACCTGATGGAAAAAAATATATACGAGCAAAAAACCAAATAAGAAAAACAATTGCGTGGCGGCGTCGGCGTCGGCCAAGTTTTTCATAAAAACACAAAAGAAAAAATAAATATTTCCCTGGCATTTGGCACACTGTGATGGCTGCCAGATGCCAGAGATGTGGGCTGGATGTTTGTAAGCTGCCACTTAAAGAGTCTATTTGAAGCTGTAGCAGGTGAGACAGATTTGTACAGAAAAATACTGAAAATACAGCAAAGATATATGCAGATAAAGAGAGAGAGAGACAGAGAAAGAGAGAGAGAGAGAAAGAGAGTATTTAGCTTAAGCGTGAGATCTCTCTGCATTGCAAATTAGAGTTAAGCTTGCGGGGTCAACGAGTAAGAGAGTTTAAGTGTTTCGTGAAGGTTTCGTAAGCCTTACGAATTAGATACATCGTTTTTATTATTATAAAAGATACTATACAGAACTGAGTCAACAGGATTCGAGGAGAATAGAAAGAAATGCAGAGATAGAGAAAGAAGCCATCAAAAAAGGACAGATGTCAAGTGAAGGACTAGACCCAACAAAAGTAAACTAAATTCTACAATGAAAAATTGCAAAGTCAGGCAAATGGCGCTTAGGCTAATGATTGGGCGATGATTGTGAAACCCAAATGATGATTACATGCAAACCATTGACAAAAACCCAAAAGAAAAGAAAACTAAAACTAATATAATAGAGGACACGAAAAGAAGAAGGAAATTGTTGAAACTGAGCAGCCTGTGACCTAATCCACATGTACACACACACACACACACACACACACACAAACACACAGGCACAGAGGAAGGCGGGCAGCTCATTTTCTGAGCTGAGCTGGGCTGAGCTGATCAAAGTGGCGATTAGTGGCCGCACAAACAAGATTAAACGCCCCTTTTGCTGGTTGCGCCCCCTACTCAGGATTGCATCGTTTTTTTTTTGGTTTTTGGGTTTTTTTTTTTGGTGTTTATTCTTGTTTTTCTAATGCCCCTAAGGATCCTTAAAAGACGCATCCTGACATCGATGTCTAACAACATAATTAAAGAACAGAGAACAGAGAACAGGCAACTGCATAGCGCTGTTGTTCACTCGCCAGTTGTTTGTTGGGTGCGCATATTGCGCATACGCCGCATTTGACTGGCGGTTCGATTATGCGACGGCGGGGGGCGCCGCTATCCTGCGGCGCAAGGCAACCTCAAACCGCAGTCACTGTTGTCGTCGCAGTTGCCGTCGCAGTTGCCGTCGCAGTTGCCGCCGCCGTCGCCGTCGCAGCCTCTCGACAATGCTCGCGGCTCTTGTGTGCATGTCTAAACAAATGCTTAGAAATTGAGGCCGACGACAGCTGAAGACAAATTTATTATAGCGCCGCGTTTCCGTTGGGATGTCGGCTCCAGGACAATGGCATTCTCTATCTCTCTCTCTCTCTCTCTCTCTCTCTCTCTGTGTGTGTGTGTCTGCCTCTGTGACTGTGGCACACATGCTGTGCAGCAGCACACAAAGCACAGTAAAAAGCAGAGCAAATCTAACGATTAAGTCGTTTTGGAAAGCCGTAAGCCCCGCACACATTTTTCTTTATAGCAACACAATCCCCAAGCCCAATCCCTGCATCGTCACAAAATGAGCAGCAGCTGCTGTGCGTGGGCAGTAATAGTAACAAGAACCAATAACCACGCCCACGCCCACGCTTACGCCTATGCTGACGCTCAAAAGAACATCTTCAAGCAGAGCGCTTTTGTTGCCTTTGTTGTTTGTCCATTGTTGCCAAAAAAGGAGAGCGACACGACTCTGGCAATTTAAAGATGGGGCTACAGGGGGTAGCGCTACAGTGGCGGAGTAGGTGGAGGGAGGGGTTCTTGCTGTTGCCAGTGGCAGCTGCTACAGCTACAGCAACGACTACAACAAATGTGAGCACTTCCATTAGCCCAAAGCAAATAGACAAGCTTGACTTGGATTTCGGCATCGGATTGAAACGGAAGTGCAATATTTGCTGCCAGCGCCATGCAAATAGATTTCTAAATACACTCACTTACCACAGAGCTGGGGGCTTATCAGCTATAGTAGATAATGTGCTTAACATATTGTTTTTATTTTTTTATTTTTATTTTTCTTGTACAATTGTATATTACTATAGAATGAAACAAATTATTCACCGATCTCAATTTAGCTGCGTTTAGTAATTTTAATAAAATCTTTTTATTTAATATGTAATAATAATTCTGGTATTCATAGATATATATATTCAAATATTTGATAATATTCATTAAACATTAAATGTATGTTTAATACATATGAGAGACATTTACTAGAATCTGGAAATTCAAAGACAAAAATTGTCTGCATTTGTTAGGACATTTAAAATTCGTTATAGCCGGATTATATGATTAGGTTTAATTTTACTTTTTGGTAATAGGCTTTCGTTTTTGTTTGGCCGCATGCGTCGCTTATTTGCCAACAACATTTTGGTTGTTTGTCTGCTGCTGCTGCTACTGCTGCTGCTGCTGCTGCTGCTGTTGGTGTTGTTGTTGTGGTTATGGTTGTTGCTTTTTGTTGGAGTTGTTTGAACGGGCAAATATGCCAAGCGCCACTTGTCGCTGTGCGTTGTCTGGGCATTATCGCTGACTACTTAAGTCTTAGGTGACAGTTAAACACCTCAAATAAGCTACCACATTTTTGGGTTCAGTCGTTCATTCGCTTCGAGTTTGAATTTTGATTGCATTTACATTTACTTAATAAGCAAGCGGCCCCCGTTTCTGTCTCATCTGTATCCAGGGTCCACCGGTTGCTGTTGTTTCGACTAGTCTACAGTCTCCCAACTGTTCTTCAGTCTTCTCCTTCTCCTTCTCTGTCTGCGTTTGCATTGTCTTCGTTGTTGTGTGTTGTTGTGCGTGTGTGTGTGTGTGTGTGTGTGTGTGTGTGTGTTTGTTTGTGTTTGCATTTGTTTCTATTTGAATTTGAGATATTTGTCCATTCGTCGCTTGTTTGACTTGTCTACCTCCCTCCTCGTTCTCTTCCTCTCTCTCTGTCCTGCCCTCTCTCTCTGTCCTGCCCTCTCTCTCTATCGCTCTCTTGGTCTCATCTCTTTCGCACTCGCTTTCGACAGCTGTTTTGTTGTCGCTTATCTCGGGAAGATAAGCTGGCGCTCGGGGCGTACACAGACGGAAGTGCTCGGAATCTTTTTTTTTCTTTTTTTTTTTGCCTTTTGTCTTAATATCGTTTTATCGTATCTCCGAAATGGTCTTAACAACTGGCGCCTAAAAGCTAATCAGTAGCAGTAGCAAGTTGCCAACTGCTCCCAACTGCTCGTAACTAGTCTCAGAACTCAGAAACCCCACTTCACCCCTCATCCAAATCCTTAACTCGACTACATATCTGCGCTGTGTGCTATATCTCTCGCTTCCCTCTTTTAATATTGGCATTCGCATCGCGCTTATCTGATCTGGAGAGTGAGTAGCAAAAAACTTGTTTAAAAACGATTAGTTTTGTGATTTGTGCGAAAACAAAAAAAAATTGATAGCATTTGAGCCCCATTTTCCCCTGTGTAAAACTTAAGAATTTCTTGAGCCATATTTTCCATACATTTAATAGACATCCATCGATATTTAATCAAGATAAATCTAATTGACTTCCGTAATCGTTTTAATGCTCTTGTCACACATAAAGCGATTTATTGAATTACGACCCAAAGCTTGTTTTCAAAATTATACCTATATTCATTATGCTAATATCTTCTTCATTTTTTTTTTAATTCGTTAATTTCTCTGCTCAAACATTCAAATTGAACAAATATCAGGCCGGTTGTTTAAATTCATGAATCAGCCAGCCAGAATGGTTCCCGTTCCCAGCTAGAATGTAACTTTCGTCTGCCCTTCGAGCTGCACCCGTCTGAATTTGCGACTAATGCACGCTGACACTTTTATTGACTGACAAATGTCAAATGCGTTTGCTGTTTGACTATTGCCAGGCAGGTGAAACAGCAACAGCAACAGGAACAGCAACATCAACAGCAACACTAGCAACACTAACAAGAATAGTAACGAATTTGCTTTTGGTTAGTTTGTTGCTGGCTTTGTGCAAACGTCACGCAAATTTTGTGTTGCCTCATTAAGAAAAGCTTTCCGCGTTGCCATAGATGATGATGATAATTGTTGTTGTTGTTTTTGTTTTTGTTGCAGTTGTTGTATGTGTGACATGATTTTTGCGTGTCACATGGCGAATGGGCGACAATGTATCAAACAATGCGTCAATCATTTCAGTTCAGTTCATTGAGTTCATGTTCAGTCAAAGTCGCTGTTGTTGCTGTTGCCATTGTTGTTCTATAAAGTTGTTAATAAATATGTTTATGCATAAACAATAGCAACAGCTAGACAACTATATTGTGTGTAATTAAGTTTGTATAACAATAACAACAGCAGCAGCAATAGAAAGAGCAACAGCAAAAGCTGCATTTGAAACCTGATTAAATGTGAATATGGCGAAAACGAAACTATTAGCGATAATTAATCAAATTAATTTGCACGACAAACAACAAGTTTAACAACAGCTATTTTATATGTTTATATAAATATATTTGTAATTTTTATATTGCATGCACTCGTACGCGTACTCGTTTACTCGTTTTTAACTATTCTTTGTCTAAGCAATTATTGTTGTTTGACGATCCGCACCCGAGACACACGTCTGTGCCCCCTTCAAAGTGAGGTTCTCTTCTAAAAGTGAAGCACCGAGGGGCGGGGTAAGTGGTCTAAATTACTACCTGCTCTACAGTGTTGGCCTGTTTATTGTTGTTGTGCAGGCACTGGAAAAACGACGTTGCAACACAGCTAACAATAACTAATTCATTTTTCAGTTACTCATTTTCACAATTTCACATTTCTCATTTCAGTCAGTCAGTCAGTCAGTCAGCCAGTCAGTCAGTCAGGCATTGGCTGTTCGGGGGTGTCGACCACAACAAGCTGCAGTAGCTGAGTGGTTTAACTCTCGAGTTGTTGATTTACAGTTGAATTGCTTCAGTCATGAGCATTAATGGATATTAAAACATTTGCATACATATTACTCTTAAATTGGATCCATTAGTTTCACTCAACACTCGGTGTCTATTTATTAGACAGCGCTTTAAGCCAGACACGCTAGACTCTTGTTTTTGCACGCCTACCCACTCAGCTCAACTTGGATTTGGCGAATTCACTTGGACGGACAGCTTTGGGATATGTGCTCAGCTGTTACAATTTCATGAGCTATGACAATCCATAAGCTTGCCACTTCATATAAATCAGGCATTTAATCGTTTTAGGCTTGCAATATGCATTTATTGCATTTTCATGTTCACAATTGCAAAATTTCATATGAATAGCTATCCGATTCCTGCAGCTTTGCACCGCTGACACACTTGAGCTGAATTGTTCAATATAAATCCGGTTGATACATTGTAAAGTGAGTCCCATAAAGGTCTCTTCAATTATGGCCATCAATAAAGTTGCCACTTTCAATTAAATCAAGCTGCTAATCCGCCTAAAGCTGAGTGAATGGATGTGTTTATCAGTTTTTTATATTTACACTTGACAAATTTCATGCAAATCGCTTTGCAATTTTTGGACTTATGGCGCCTAAAAAATAGGAAAAACAAAAATCTTACACATTCCACATGCAACTCAGGCAACAAAACGTTGCGCGTCATAATTACCAAAATGCGAGAAACAAAGAAATGAAAACAAAAATATTAATGAATTATTTGGAAAAAACATAAACAAGGGGAACGGGTGCGGGGCAACAACAGGAGCGTGTTCGGCCGGGTCGGGGGCACGGGGCATACAAAATTAGGCATTTAATTGTCTCGGCTCTATGGCCAGGGCCAATAGTTGGCTCTGTTTCTGGCCTGTGGCTCACACACTCTGCTTAACTTGGCTGGCAGCTGACAGGCGTCACGTTGGTAAAAACCAACAATAATAACAATAACAACAACAACTGGCGACGAGCGCATGCAACGAGGCAGCAACTGGCGCTACAGTTGCACACGCCTGGCGCCAGTTGCCCCTGCCACTGCCGCTGTCCCTGCCCCCGTTGCGCACCGCAAAATGGGCGCAACATGGCCAAGCACCAAAAAAACAACAAAAAAAACCAACGAATATAATAAAATAAAATTAGTATGCGTCGGCAACTTCATTTTTCGATGATTTATGAAATGAAAAATATCAACAAGAAAAAAATTAAAATACAAATAAAATACAATTAAATACATATACGCATTGAAATTGTTGCTGTTGCTGTTGCTGCTGCTGCTGCTGCTGCTGCTGCACAGGATCTCCACCTCCTCTTTAAGCCTTAGTACATTTCAACACGCGCCTCATTAAAATTGAAAATTGAAATTATACTTTTTATTATAGATTATTAATAATTTGTGACACGTACACGGCCATTGATTTCCAATGAAATTGACCCAGGGTTCCCAAAACCCCAACCAGAAACCCAGCCATAAAGTGCGACGTGTTGCATTTGTGCATGGGAGGGAGGCAAGACTTGATTCTAACTGAGGGATATGCATGTTTATAGGAGGCGTCATCTTTATTGTTCCGGCGCTTACAAGACAGCAGATAAAAAACCAAATTTGTCAAAGATCCAGTGTGTTTTATTGCACTTGACGTGAGATTTGTAACGCATTGAAGGAGACGTCTCCGACTCCAGAATGTTTAATAAATATTCCATTTCAACATCACTAGCCGAGGCGATATAGCCATATCCCTACAGTATATAATTTGGAGCCGGCCAGATCGGATAATTATATTATATGGTTGCCATGCTTGTCTAAAATACTTTTTTTAGTCCAGCAAATCATCCAAATCGAACTTAACCAATATACGAGTTATTATTATGCGTCTTATATTATGACCAAAAATGATCTAGTTCAAAGTAACAATCTGTCGAAAGATGAGTTTATGAGTTGTGTGACAAGTTATCCTAACCAAAGTGATCAGATTGGAGTATAATACTCTGCTAATACTGGTTAATTTGGTTTGGATAATTTGTCATTCAAGAACTCATCAACATCGATCACATCGGAACAATCGCACAGTTTTTTGTATAGTATTGCTTAATTTTAATGAGATCAAATAAATATGTATTTAAACCAAATGAGTATTTAATACAAAAATCAGAACTTTTATGGATAATTCTCTAGCCAGCGATGTGGTTGATTATTTACAGATTTCGTTGCTATCTGAAATCACTCAATCACAGTATTCCCCAATGAAAGAAGACCAACAGACAACAAATTGTGATTGCGCATTGTTGATAACTCAATTTGTACAACAATTTGGGCTGGCAATGACAATGGCAATGCCAATGGGGTGCTTCAGATTGAGAGCTGCTTTTGGGTGCTCGTGCATTAAACCTATATATATATAAATATATATATATATATATATATGGATGTATATATATTTATTGGAAAACTGATGACAACCCTACGGTTTAATGACTGCACCGGATTCACTCAGTTATTGATGACGATTATAAAGCAATTTGTGCTGCGCACTCCGAATTAACAAGGCGGGAGGTTTATATATGTAGGTGTATGGATGTCTACAGTAGCGGTCAAAATAATAATAGTAAAACGCTAACCTCGCCCAAAGTATCGAAGAGAATTAGCCGAATCAGGTGATTTGTCGATTTTAAAGCATACATTTTGTCTTACAAATGGTCGGTGGCCATAATAAAAAAGAAATTTGAATTCGATTTTCCTTCAGATTCAACATTATCGGTTGGAGATTGTGCATCTGAGGGATAATATCACCATTATTATTTTGACCGCAGCTGTATATCTACTTTGTATATTTCTGTTGGCTATAAGCTTTTTTTAATTAAGCGAACGTGATCGAAAAACTCCCAGCGAATAACGTGGGCTCGCAATTAACCCTTGGCTGGTGCCGCTGCCCCGCTTAGCCCCGCGCCAGTCTCCTGTCTCCGTCCATTGCTCGCCATTACCTACATTGTTTATGCTTGTTGTTGTTGTTGTTGTTATTATTATTGTATTAAGTGACTGAGCGATTAAAATGCACTCAAGACGTCGACAATTTGCTGGGCATTATATTGCAGGGGGAAAAGGGGGATGCAGTGGGTGCGGGTGCAAACGATTAGCATCGTTGCATTCTTCGTTTTCGGCGCGTTTCGTGCGCGACTTTGGCGCGTTTGGAAATCGCGCTTGGCAGCATTTGTTTCATTCATATTGCATGCTGCACACTCGCACTGTGGTGCTAATTACAAACACACACACACACATATATATATGCATGTATGTATATATGTGTGTATGTAAGAGTGTGCATGTGTTACCTTAGGGCGCGTCAACGCCTTTTCTGCCCTCATTCACACATTTCCGCCATTGTGGCCCAGCCATGACTGCAATCGGGCGCCTCTTTCGCACAACCTTTCTCACTTCTACTTATGCACTCCGTCTCTATCTCACTCTTTCTCTCTCGCTAACTCTCAACTCTGTGGTTTTTTCTCTCTCTCTCTCTGCTCTCTCTCTCTCTCTCTCTCTCTGTTTGGCAAGCTTCGTCATCTTTATTTATGTTTAACTTTTATTTCATTTTCTACTTCGCATTTTGCTGTTGTTGTTTTTGTTCCTCCTTGCTGCTTGAAGTGTCTTTTGTCAAGCGGCCATCGTCAGCGCCTGTTGCCACTCCCTCTGCTGCTTCTGCTGTTGCTGCTGCTGTTGTTGCTGCTGCTGCTGCCACCTCTCGATCACCGCCATCGTCATCATCATTGCCTCTGCTGCAGCTTCAACTTGAGCGCATTTTTGTTTTCCACTTTTTTTTTGTGTTGCTTCGCTTCGCTTTGTCTTAATTTATTCTGCTCATTTGCGCGTTGCACTGCATGCAAATTGACAGCAGCTTCCCCCTTCACTCCCCGCTCCACATACTCTGTCACCATCGAGGCGGCATATTTGCGCTTCCATTGTTGGCATCTCCCTCGCACCACTGGCACGGCTTTACACAATTTTCGTGGCAGCCACTTGACAAACACCCGAAAGCTTTTTCTCAACAATTGGCAGTCAATCAATAGACTTTCCGTCTCTCTCTCTCTCTCTCTCTCTCTCTCTCTCTCTCTCTCTCTCTCTTAATCTCTCTTTGTTCCCTGTCACTCTCTCTCTCTCTCTCTCTCTCGCTTTCTATTATGCTGCTCATTAGCCTGTCGCACATTTGGTAAAATAAAACACTTCCGCTCAATAAGTGGCAGCCGCATTTCCGCTTATCCTGCAACCTTCTGCTGCACGGGTTACCCGAGTCGCCGGATTGCGTATTGTGGATTGCTCCGGGTCTGTGGTCCTTCGGAGCAGCAGCAACAGCAGTGCTGTTCCCTGTTCCCAGTTCCCTGTTGAAGTGCGCTAATGTCTTTGGAGTGTTTCGCGCTCTTCAGCCGCGTTAGCAGCTTCATTCATTCATTCATCCATTCTTTCATTCACTCATTCAGTCATTAGTAACGTATTATGATGCAGAGATTCAGCTACTGAAATGCTGGAGTCCCATCTAGTCTATTGTCACGTCTGCTCCACAGCCACACCTCGCACCATCTCCCCCTCATCACATCTAGCTGACAGCCACTTGCAATATTTTTTTGCTGCGAATTTTTATTTGAGTTTTGTTTTTTATTCTGGTTTTAATTGGATTTCTTAAAGCTGCGCCTTGACTTAATAGGATTGCCATTAGCCTGAATGCGATTGCTATTACGATTTTGAGTTCTGATTCTATTCAATAATTTTATTTTTATTTATTTCATGTTTTTTTTTCTGCACAAAGCCTGCTGACTTGCGAGTTTTTTATTCGAGCAGCTTGTCAAGTGTTTGAAACAGCATTTGTCAGGTGTTTGCCAGCCGACACTTGGCTGTGGATTATTGCAGCTCAGCGAGCTATCAGTTTTGGGCGAATTTAATAGTAATTGAGTATATTACATGCATATTTGAACTGATTTCAATTAGCCACCGTGTTGCTTAGCAATGCCACATTTCAATTCAATTAAAGCTTAGTGGCCAATTGCGTTTGGAGTGTCGGAATCCCCTTCATATTAACGATATTCTACTAACGCCTCTTAGTACGGCTCAGCAGTCACAAGATTGTGACGATTTTTGTCAGGTTCAGTCTAAACTAGTTAAGTCACTTAGCCAAATTTGTTTTCAATACAAGCTTAGCTTTAAGCAACTGCATAATTTGTGCATCTTTCTCTTCTACTGTATCCACTTTTTATTCTATGGGCTCATTAGATCGGGGTCCATTCATTGTTTTCAGTGATTTCATGCGACATTTCTTATAGATATTGCTTTGGAAATATATTCTTTTAGCTAATTTACGTCACCTTCAGTTTTGTGTACTGCTCAAATGTATTCCTTCTTTTCTAAGATTATGACTTCTTTATAAATATTTGTAAGTCAAAATAGGCATGCTTTTTTTACATTTACATTTTCATTTCTTTTTTTTCCTACTCATTATGTCTTGTGGTATAAGCACAACATTAACCAAACCTTTCCCCGCCCTCCCACTGTATTTGTAATGATCAGCCAAATTCGAATACGTGAGCACCGGGAGCATTCGGATTGGTAATCAGCTAGCTAATCTTATGAAATTGGTAACCATCAATTCCATTCAGCTGTAGCTCCGTCACTCTGATCATCCCCTCTGTCCGATCCATCCTGTTTGATCCCCCCCTCGATCGTCGACCGCCGGCGGTCAGAGTGCGTGTGTTCCAGTTTTGTCTGGCAGCCATTTACAAACAATTTGTCAACTGGTGGAGAAGGAGACGAGGCTGAAAGACAGCGAGACTGAGACAGAGACTGAGACTGAGACTGATACTGCAATTGAGCCTGAGACAGAGGCTTGTTAACTGGCTCGAGTTTTGGTTATGGCCTGCAGCTAAGAACTACTCAAAAACATATTAATCATGGCATCTGGTCAGCTTTTGGCCGTGTCAGCATTTCACCGGGCAAACAAAGAAAACCAAAATCGTTTAATTGCCCCCCGAAACTCGTGTCGGGCCAAAGGGACTCCAGATACTGAAGTCTTCAGACTTTTAAGATTGGAGCCACAGTCAATCATTGCCATGACTCAGATTATGGCCCAATTATTGCAGATACTTAAAGAATGCTAAATAATTGTTTGTGTAAATCTTTTAGAGCGTGCTTTGCGCAATTATCATGCAATATTAAATACTCCCTCTGATTCTATTCGTTTTGGTAGCAAATTATAGTTTGTCCACAATTCTAAAACGTATCCATTGACAGCCAGCTGGCCTAAGCTGCAAGCCAGCTGGCCCAGATGCGAGAATCTCTGGGATATAAATAAAATATTCACCAATTTAAATGCTACACACAGTAGTGTGTGTTTGTGTGTTTGTGTGTGTTAACTACTAATATCAGTTTCCCACGAAGATTTGAAAATTAACATTTTGCTTTTTGGCTCTTGCTTGTTTTTGGAGATTTCTTGTTTGGCTTTTGTTTTAAACGTTGTCTGAGGTCTTGTTACAGTTCCTGCGGCTATACGTGGACACACACTACACCTGCCTTTATCTCTGTATGTGTGTGTGTGTATGTGTTTGCGTGTGTGCACACACAACTAAAAAAAAACCCAATAATTTTGTAATTAATGATGTGAGAATGAACCATGGACAGGGCCTCCACTTGACCTTTTTTTTGGATTTTGCCTGAGCGACCTGTCGACAGTAGGGTGCCCGTAGACCTCCAGGCAGATGCTGGTCGCTTGTTTGGCATTTTGTCATCATCATCATCAACAGAGCAGCAGCAGCAGCAGCAACAACACCATCATCATGAGCATCTTGAATATCATCAACAACATCGCAGCGATGTCATTAGGTGGGATTATAGGCTCTTATGTGTGTTGCCCCGTTCGCCTTTGCGTTTTGCTACGGATTTTCAATTCGGATTCGAGTCGTATGAATGTCGCCATGGGCCACAGATTTCTATTGTTATTGATTAATTGACAATACTCGTGAGCTACTTGAACAACAAGAACAACAACAGCAGTCACTACGGTCACATCAGCTTATATTCAGTTTTTTTTTTTTTTTGGCCCACACACAAGACGCGTGTAGAGGCACTGGGGGCCCCCACTAACTGGGCCCAAATGAGAGATGAGCCAAACTATTAAAATTTGTGTAGCGTGGATAGCCAGCAGGTAGCTAGATATTAGAAGAATATAAACTTCTGATGATGATATTACTTAAATAGAATGAATCAATGATAGTTGAGTCCAGCATTTCGTGCTTGAGATCGAATTCTTCTGCCAGGATAAACGGCTTATCGTTTGTAATATGGCAGTCTTATAACCTTAGCAGCTAATGTTCTCTTTGTTAATCTAAAGTTAAAATCATCTAGTTCTTTGTGTTCTCGATTGTAACTTCTTTACGAGCACTTTTCATCAAGATTTCTATGTATCATCCATGTATAATTCATCCCAACTCGAAATAAATGATTTTTAATTGGTAATAGCAAACAAGTTGCTTTAGTCATTCCATTTATTATAAATTTTGTGGTTTCAGTGCAAGTTACTGTTACTTTTATCCCTCTAGCATTTCCCTTAATCAGGTCCTAAATAGATTTCTATTTTGCATTACTTAGGAGATTACTCCATGAACTAGCATTTAACTTAATGCATTAGCTTTATTTTGTTTGTAGCGCACCTTCATTGACAGCTCGTAGTTTCGCCGGCTTCCAAGCGGCACCAAAAAGTGTTTGAACTTTGTTGAGCTCCACCGAACAACCCATCGCCTGCGCCCCAGCCCCAAGATAGATATTCTTCTCGCAGCTCGCTGGCGGCCATTGTGACCACCCGCTGCTCACGACGACGACGACGACGTCAAAGCCCAAGCTCTGATAGGTGGATAGGTTTCCACTACTACTGTGGCGCGGTGGTTCGGTGGTGCGCCTCACTAAGTGTTGCATTGCTTGTAACTTTGAGCCATTTTGCTGCTGCTGCTGCCGGTGCTGCTGCTGCTGTCGGCGATGCAGCGGATTGGGGGCCTGCCTGCTGTGGTGCAAAGGTCAGCCCCGTTACGGTGGCCGCCCACTGGCTTTGTTTGTTGTCACTGTGGTGTTTGTTGGCCATGTTGCTGTCGTGCCAGGCAAGAAGTGCACGCCAACATGTGTACTCCATCACATAGTTGCCACGACAACAACAGCAACAACATCAACTACAACAATAACAGCAACAACGACGACAATGTTGTCGGCTTACAAGACACTCAAGCGCTTCTTCTTCTTCTTCTTCTTTACGGCCTGTGGTTGTCGCTGTGGTTATACTCTTACCCCTTTTTGATTTGGCAAACCGCCCCCGTTGCTGCTGTTGCTGTTTGTTGCAGCGATTTCGATTTCTATCGATGAATTTCATTTGTGTTCTATTTACTGATAGCCATCTAAAATGCGCTGCTACCGACGCCGACGTCCTTAGCCAATTTGTATGCCAAAAACAAAACGACCATATACAAAAAAAAAAAAAAAAAAAACCAAAAAACAAAGCCCCGAGCCTGAGTCCCCATAGCCTGAGGTCTGCTTCTGCGTCTGGTCTCTGGGGCTGGGGCTGGGACTGAGACTGGGACTGGGACTGATTCTGTTTCGCTGCCCCTTGCTGATTCTCATGCCTTGCTGCTGGCTTGGCAAACAAATTTTATGCAGGCAGGCGGTCGCCCCGGCTCCAAAAAATCGTCGTCATCAATATGAAACCGGTCGTCGTTTCAGTTTTATGCTCCAAAACTTTGTTGTTGTCGCTTCCTTTTTGCGCGCGCACGAGTTTTCAGCAAAAATTTCTTATCTACAGCTTCGTTGTCGTCGTTTGCGCTGCCAGCACCCCCTCCCTCCCTCCCCCACTGTGTTTCAAAATTTTTATGGCAGGCTGCGACCACCGTACCAGAGAGACCACAGAAGATACTACCGGCTGGCAACTGGCAACTGGCGACTGGCGACTAGCGACTGGCGTTAGCCGGTCGACCTTCACGACGACGACGCATTTGTCTCTTTGCCCACTGGAGGGTCCATAAAAATGCAGCGCCTGCCACTGGACAGCAAGCAACAGCAGCAGCCGCCGCCGCCGCCGCAGCCACAGCAACGGCCACAAGGTAGGGTCTAAGCTGGGAGCCCGAGGGCGGTTAGGGAGGGTTTTTCTTTTTATTGTTTTTGTTCTTGTTGTTGCTGTGGGCAGGCTCAGAGGGCTCTGCTTATTATTTTGGCAGCTCGAATTTGTTTGGCGCTGGCGTTCAGCCGTTGATTTCAAGTTAAGATTTGAATGTCGCTCGGCAAGACAATGCCACGATGCTACGTCCTACTTCACCAGCCTGCTCTACTACTTCTACCCACTTCTCCATAAACTCCACCACATACTTCTCCTTCTCAACTGCCTCCTGTCTGATTCCAGGCGCTGTGGCGCTCAGTTCTCGTTCTGTTGCGCAGCTCGTGCGTCGTTTCTTTGAATGCTTAACCAAAAATACCCCTACCTTCCTACCCTGCCTAACCTATCGTACCATGAGGCTCAGTTCGTTTCTGAGCTCGTTTTCGAGCTGGCCGCTGACCATCGATCGTCGTCGTTGTCTGGCTTTTTGTTGTTGTAGTTGGCTGGTTGTTTGTTTTTGGGCCTGGCGCCTGCGGTATGCCTTTGTCGTCGGTCTTGGTTTTGGTCTTTGGGTCTTGGGGTCTTGTCGTCGCCTGCTCGCCTATATGAGAAATGATCGGACATGAGAAACAAAAGATTTGCAAATGTCTTTGGCTTTTTGGTTGCCGATGCCGATTTCGATGGCAAAGTCGTTGATGTTGTTGTTGCACTGTGCTTGCTGTTGTTGCACTCGTCGCCAGGCTTTTGCTGTAGCTGTAGCTGTAGCCGCAAGTTAACTACAATCTGGTGTCTACACACAGTAGGCGACAGGTGACGCCGGCAGTGCGACCCATGCGGCCTCGTTGAGCCTCATGAGTCCCACTCCCCCCATCTATTAAGAAACCAAGCCAATTACATACAAAATACAAGAGCCTGACAAGCTGGCAACGAGCGCCAAGCAAGCAAGTAACGACAACGACACACATTCATCTTCAAGCAGAGCGCCGCAAAGTAGCCAAGTTGCAAGCAGCATCGACATGGAGGGCGACGAGGCGCCGGCTTAGCCACCGCTGTCGCCACCGTCAGTAGCGTCAGTGTCAGCACTGTCCAATTCTCCTTTTTGGTCGTCCTGTAACAAGCTTGTCCAGCTTTGCCTTGCTGCTTTGCATGAAGTGCGTGCCGCCCATCGCCCATCGTCCGCCGACTGTCGTCCAGCATCCGTTCCGCCAACTGGCGACCAAATCGACGCCAATTGTGTGGCAGCAATCGCCTTTCCCATCAGCAACTGTTGCTGTAGCTGCGCTTACTGCATGTTGCGCGTGCTCATTTGACGCATTTGGTATACTATGCAAGACTTATTAATTAGGCTTAAAGAGCCAACGAAAATCAGCGATTAGCCAAATCATTTGGCCGCAAGCCTTGTACACATCTATTTTACAAAGGCTAATGATAATTATAATAATGTTGAACATTTTTAAGTACTGGATTATAAACCAATTTCAACTGGATAATAGCAGTAGATGATGGACTATTTCAGCTAACCTATGCAAATATCAAAAATAAAAGCAACACATATTGAATAAATAAATTGTATCGGTTCGGAAATACATTTAGATATACATCTCCTTCAGGTAGTTAGTTACACATATGTGAGGCAAGGGTAAACTGCCCTGATTGCCACAGATATATAATTGTTTGCATTGTTGCAATGTTGCAAAGTTGCAGTTTCTGTTTTCTTGTTTTTTTGTGTGTGTGTTTTTTTTATTGGTCTGCGAGTCAGTTATTGGCAGGGAGACCACCACAGCAGCAGCGCTGGTGCATCGCGTGTATGAGTGTGTGTGGCCACAGTTGATAGGGGTAGCACCCCAAGCGCCAGACGATGCGACAAACGCAATGCGGCACTTAAGCTGACCACTTGCCGGCTACCGCTGGCAACACGCTACGCAGACGCCGGTGATGAGATGGCAATGCAATGGTGCTGAAGAGACGCCCTGTTCTACAAGTCCAGGTTCAAGTTAAGTTCGCGTTCTTCTTTATCATTAAATGCATAAATGCGAATCTACAAAGCAACAGCAGCAGCAGCAGCAGCAACAGCAGCAGCACAGCCTTGTGTAGAAATTTATGGCACGTAAATTTTAATGCGTTGCAAGTTGCAGGCAGCGTCATCGTCGTCGTCGTCGTTGTCGTCGTGTTGTTCGCTGGCGTTGTCGTAGTTATACTTATTGCCAGGGTCGTATTTCCCACCAAACGCGTCGGTAGCAGCGCCGTCGCCATCGCCATCGCCGTCGTCATCGTCACATGAATCTGCCATTTTATTGCCAACTTTACTTTGGCGGCAATGTTATTAACGCACATTTTTATGGCTTTGATGAGCAACTGAAGCTCAACTGCTGAAGCCGATGCTGATTCAGAGCCACAAGAACCCGTAGCCAGAACCCGATGCGATGCTGATGACTTCTGCTGGCTGATGTGGAAGCTGTTGGCTGTTGCCGCCAGCCACGTTATAAATTAAGGCTCGTCGTTTGCATTATTATTATTTGTTTCTGTTTCTGTTTTTGTGTGTGTTTTTTTTTATTTTTGCTTTGGTTTTAAACGAAGACGAAGAAAAAGCGCTAATTGACTTTCTTTTGGGCCACCTAAATAGATTGGTCATTAGCATAGCGCACGGAAATTGTGGGCTGGGGCGGCACTACCTGTCGCTCTCTCCACGTGTATTTATGTACAAATAAATATACACATTCAAGTATGGGCAGGCTGGCACACATTTGGGATTTCCGTTGCATTTAGCCCACTGATTAGCTGCCAATTTAGACCGAACAACAAAAAACCAAACGGCGACAATTTCCTCAATCAACAAAAACCAATCAACAAAAAACAAAAAAAAAAACAACAAAAAAAAATACAGAAAACAGAAAACAAAAACGAATAACAGGTAAACTGAATCTACTTTGGGGGCGGCGGATGGGGAAAATGGATAGCGAGCGCTGTTACTGTCAACAAATGTAAACAAATTTACATAAATTTACACTTAATTATGAGCAGCATACGAACAAAAAATAAAACCCAAGCGCAGTTCGTTTGGTGAATGAATTCAAATATAAAACCACAATTGGACGGTGCACACAGTCGCCAGCCAGATATGGTTAAACCATAACAGTGCAGTGGTAAATATTGTGTGGACAAAATAAAAAAAAAACTAACATTTAGAAATTAATTACTATCTTTGTGCGTAACCTGGGGCTGTGAAATGTTGTTTGCAGACTTAAATTGAGTCAATTTCTCTAGCCAAGTACTTGATTTTGGTTTTAAAATATGGAGTGCGTTTTTTGATTAACTGATACGGGGTAACGAATGTCGATTGATAATCAGCCACGCCTACCCAGCACGTATGCGCCTGTGTCATGCCCTCTCAACTCATGCACCTTGCCCCTTGCCCTTGCCCTTGCCCCGTTTGTTTATTGACGCACGTTCGTGTTTTTCATGCATTTGATTTTTTTATATTTTTTTGGTGCTGCTAATTAATTTTTATGTCCCATTCTTCGCTACGCTTTGCCTTTTCCTTTCGTTAATTAAGCAAAGAACTCAAATAGATACTGCCTGTTGCTGCTTATCCGGCCTAGCCGAAGTTTCCCTTTTGGCTTTACTCTCTCTCTGTGTGTGTGTTTGTGTGTGTATGGCTATAAAATAAAAAGCGAGGCTCCGGCTCGGCACAGCGTGTGGTGGTCACGTCTTGGAGCCATCGCCTCACATGTGCCCACACACAGAGGCCTTACGTCCCGTTTCATTCATTAAAACAGAAAACAACAACCAAAAAGAAGAACAACAAACTATAATCAAAATTTAAATTTAAATATTAAACAAGTGTCGATTTGTTTGTCAGCCTCCTCCTACTGCTCCGACCCATACAGACACTCGATCCACCAAAACACAAAAAATTAAGTTATAAAACAAAGTTAATGGTGTGACGGGGCCAGCCACTCAGTTTAGCTTAGCAGCCGCGCACTACTTACGCCCCGATAAGATAGCGGCCAACATCAAAAACTTTGCATTTGGAAGCTGTAACACGCACTCGCTTTATGACAGACAGACACACTGCACAGATTTTCAGGTCGGGCTCGAATTCGATTTCGAACTCGAGTTCGAGTCCGAGTCCGAGATCGTGATCGTGGCCATTTGGCAGCGATAAGCGGCCAAATGCATCGGCTCAAATGTGCTAAGACAATAGGCAGTTTAAGCTTAAAAGCTTTTGAATGCTACTTAAAAATCTTCAAACTACTAAGAGCTCACCTTCAGCTGCTTAGCGTTTGATGAAACTGCTTAAAATTCGGCCAAGACCACTTAACATATATTCAATCGAAATTCAAATAGATTTACATTAGGCTCAATGAGCTTGAATCTTTACTTAGACCATTTAAACGCTTATTAATCAGATCATTTTTAGCTTACTGCTTAAATTACCTCGAACTTCAGTTTGAATGATTTGAGTTTCTTAAATTTAGATTTGCGTACTGTAAGCATCCTAATTGTAGGTAAATAACGTTCCAAGTTAAGCAGCAGAATCCAAGTCAGTTCCCAGGCTGAGTTTTGGACTGGATCTAGCGAGTATAAATGACGCTCATTAATCGATTTACTGATGATCATTAATTGTCAGGGTATCCATTTGGGTATCTGCTGAATCAGGGATCAGAGCCTTTGCGGCCCCATTCCTGTTTGAAGTTTTTCTTTTCTTATATTCTGTCTTTTTTTGGCTACTGTTTGAGTGGGGGGTCGATGTTGATGATAATGATGGTGAAGATGGGGCTTTCACCTGGCTAATATGGCGAGTATGAAGCTCTACTTTTATTTTCATTAACATAAAATGTTTTGTGTTGATTTTTATACGCTGTAAATTAAGAGCAATTTATGCGAGCGACTGCAAGATATGCCTTTCACATTTCTCAACGAATCGCTTAGGCTCATTCATAAAGGCAGCCAGTAGCTGCTTTACAGATCTTGAGATTATTTCAGATATTCAGATGGCAAGTAGAGTAGCAGCTGAATAGCGTTTTTGTGTGTGTTGGATGTTGTAGTCTTGGAGGCGCACATTGCGTATGCTTAATTTATCGACACTTAACGCCAATGAGGCGACGCGGTCGCACTTCAATTAAGGGCCTCTGCCTGACCATCGGCCTGCCTGCTCTGCCTCTCTCTCTCTCTCTTTCTCTCTCTCTCTCTCTAAAGTCGTTGCTAAGTGTGTCTGCATTATGCTTAACACTTGTCCATGTCGCCGACGAACAGAGGCAGAAAACACCCAGCACAGTAGCCCCTCGCGGTCTCAAGACAGATCCCAAAGCCGAAAGCCCAAAGCCCAAAGCCTCAAACCCGCATCATATGCATGCGTGCAAATAAATTTGTCTTTTAGTAATTGCCGAGTGTTGACTATAAACAGGCACAGTCCGACATCGGCTTTCGGGCATTGCCAATTGCCAACTGCCAACTGCGAGCTCAGTAATCGGAGAATCGCTGGATCGAGGAATCGGCGGCTGAGGTACCGCCAGCGACTGGCCACAAGGAATGGAGCCCGCCGCTGGTATCATCATTAACGCTTTAAGTTGAATTTCATTAAGCAGGCAGGCAGCCAGTCCAACAGGCCGCCAGGCAGACGGAAACAGGAATAGGTATGAAATGAGGTGGCTGCAACTGCGGGTCCCAATGTCACATTGTCAAAAGGGAGCACCCGAAACATTCGCAGATCGGCCTGATGAATGCTTGCATGCGCTACATTCCACAAAATATTAAGTATATAGTTTGACACAATGCCTTCAAAGATCTTTAGTAAGTTGGCAAGATCAATATGTGAGGACTTAAAAAGGTGTCGTTAAAATGAGTAGAAAACCTGGCTGAAAAAAATGTTTTGTTTCTATTCTGCGACTATAAAACACTAACTTTTATTTGTTGCTAGATAATAGCTGGATGTGAGCAATTTGAAAACTTTGAAATCCAAATAAGAATAGTATTTAAAAAAAACATCTTAATAAAAACATATTAATTATAGATTTCCTCGAATTTTAAGGCATTGTGTAATTACTTAAATTGAGCAATTAATAAGCTAGATTATGCATTTATAAATACTAGTGTCACTGGCTCTCTTCCAATTTCCAATTCCGAATCACTAAATTGGCGCCCGTTTTCTATTAGCCCTTCGTAAAGCGATTGTCCCAATTAGAGTAGTTATCATTATCCATTAAAACATACAGTAATACAGAAAATGTTTACGAGCTATTTTTGAAATTTTGTTGTGTCGTTGATAAAAAGTTGATCACTTGATCTAATCAACTGTGAAACTAGATCAAGTTAAATGTAGCGCATTGCTGACAGCAGCTTAAAAAGCAGCAGCAGCAGCAGCACCACCACCACCACCACAACCACCATAAACAACAACAACGGCAGCAACACATTCAAACACACGTTTATTTGACTAAATATATACAAGAAGAGCAACAGCAACAACTTTGGTGGACAATCGCTTAATGGCTCGCCTGCAAAACATGAAAATATACTCAAGTGTTATCGATTAATGTCCAAGTCTAGCAGCTACCGAACGAGCTGCTGAACCCCGAACAGTGAAAAAGCAAACCGAAACTGAAACTCAAAGTTAAACTTCAACTTAAACTCAAACTCAAACCCAGTCCCAGTGGTAGTGGTAGTGGTACTGGCAGCAAAAACAAAACTCGCTTGGCGGTTGGCGGCTGCTCATCCAAAACTCAGTGGCTAAATGGACGACAACGACAACAACAGCAACGTTGTTGGTTCTTTATTATGATTATTCGCCTTTTTAATAAAGAAGAACAAAAGGCACCGACAAATATGGCAAAACGACAACAGCAGCAGTAACGACAGCAACAACAACAATAACAACAACAATAACAGCAATAGCAACAGCAACAACTGCGGGCTGAGTTTTTCAGAGGGCCAGTGGATTGCGGCATGCGGCATTTGGTTGGTGCTAATGTCATCGAGCGCTGAACACCTTTATCAGTGTTGCATTGAAATGCACACACGCATGCGCCATGCCAAGTTGCATGTGGCATGCAACAACCAGAGACACACACAGAGGGCCAGAAAGAGAGAGAGAGAGAGAGAGAGAGCGAGAAAGAATGAGACAGCTAGAGTTGCTTATCGCAGCAAATAGTCAATGCGAAATAGTTGACTAGCTGGCTAGCGACGGAACTTAGCGGTGGGTCGCCATTCAATTTATTAGCTGCAATAAAACGCAAATCATCCGCGTGGTTGACTGCTACCACCACCGTTCCGCACCACACCGCTCTAAAACGCAGCCACGCAACTGCAACTGCAACGGCAACGGCAACGGCGGCAAAGTGTTGAAATCATTTGAAATATTTGTCATTCGCTGATAGGCATAGTAGGCACAAGATCAACAGCAATAGCAACAGCAGTGGGAGTTTGAGGAGCTGGAGGCGATTGAGAGGAGAAGCAGTGGCTGTTAGCTGATAGCTGGTAGGACGACCATTAGCCGCTCCTCGTTTATCTATGACAGGATGGCCATAACTAACTTGGCTCATTTGTAAGCAGCGGCTCGCCGTTGCTCTGGCTTAAAGAGCGTTCATTATTTATGAAGAGCCCATTCTGAATGCCAGCGATAAATACGTATCGATATTTATGCAATTATGAGAAGTGTTTCGCTTAGATTGCAAATGCTTTCAATATGCTTACTGTATTGCTAAATTCCGCAATAAATCGATAAGTTATCAATACAAAAAGCAGAATTTACTTTATCGATAACATCTGTACGGCAACAATTGTTAATCGAAATACTTTCAGTTATCAGTTATTGAGAAGATATCGAGAGTTATGTAATTACAATTGAATTGAATACAATCGTTATCGTCATCGGTTATCGAGTGCGCATTTGCTTACTCGGCTCATTGGCTGGTCGCTTCAGCGAACCACATCGCAATGCATAAACCAAAGTCCAAATCATGTATCCGAGTGCTGAGCAGTTTGTTTTGCCCAATCGACTGTGACTCCAATGGTTGTGGCAACTAGGTTGTGGAGAGGATGGAGACTGTGCGGGGAAGCTGGAGTAGTGGAGACGAGAATCGCTTACGATTTGCATACAACAAAACACTGCGCAGTCGCAGCAGCCAGCAACGGCGCCCAGGCTCAGTTGGCCAGGCATCATTAGCTGTGACTTTGTTGAAAGCTTAACACCCTCCGCACCGCCTCACCCTTTCGGAATTCTGACCTGGCATTGTGTGTGTGTGTGTTGGCCAAAACGCCGCCCATTTTGCTTAGCAAATTTGCAATTGGCTGCCGCCGTTGACCGCCGCACAGACGCCACCAAAATGGACAGGGCAGGATAAAAAAAAAACAGACGGACGGACACTGGACACAGTCGAGACAGCTGGAGACCGAAGTAGAGTTGCTCACGTACCTGAACTTTGGATCAGGGGCGTGCCGGTGGTGAGGTGCAGATCTTTTGTGTGTGTATCAACAACAACAACAACTCTCTCTGGTTGCTGTATCTCAATCTGTTGCCAGGGCTGCTGCTGCCTCTGCTGCTGTTGTTTCGATTCGTGTTGTCATTAAAATGTAAATCCATTTAATTAACATTTTCCGTTCAACGACGACCACCAAAAGATAGCAGCAGCAGCAGCAGCAGCTTAAGAATTTTTATAAATTGTAAATAAATTTTGACGTTATTTAAATGAAATGTCCATAAACTCGTTGGCTGGCCAGCTACTGAGGCAGCGTGAGAGTTTTGACATGGTCCAAAACAATCAGGACAGCGAAATAAGGAGAAGGAGGGAGAAACAAAAGAGCGGGTTAAAGACAGAGATCAATGAAGTTGGCTAGCAGCAAACGAGTTACAGAATGTTCCACGAAATTGCACAACTGAGCTCTCCCGACTTGCAAATGCCCTGTTATTAAATATAGTTGAGTATTTTTCTATTTTACTTTTCGATCGAACACTTTGAAATAAAAATTACATTTAAGCTTACCGCTCAAGAATCCACTCAATCCATACCATCGAAGTTGATCTGCTTATTCTTAATGGATTTTAGGACATTTTATTACGCTCATATAATCATACCTCATTTCAGTTTTACAGGGTATGAGAGTCAATGCTTGGGTGGTGTCTGTCGAACCGGCCCAACAGTCTATGATATTGCTCGTATTTCGTATCTTTTGTCTTTCTGTTTGCTTCAGCCATAAAATTATGCATAATTTACAGATTAATATGAAAGCCCCTGCATGGTGGGCCTCTTTCTCTCTCTTTTTATGTTCCTCTCTCGCTGACTGCCTCCGCCCCTGCGTCTTCTTGGGCTGGTGGCTTAATTAAGACATGTTTCGAGCCGCGTTTCGTGTTGATATTTATGGTATAGATCGCTCAATATGCATATCGATTTAGCTTTCAGAAAGCAGCTTAAGACAATCTAGCGACAGCTTTATAAAACCCAATGCTCAATATGAATTGAGCCTCCACATTCTACTGCAGCAGCCAGCAGACGACATCGTCATTGTCATCATCATCATAAACGTCGTCATCATCATCATCATCGTCGTCATCATCATCATCATCATTGTCGTTGTCGTTGTCGGCGCCTTCAATTATGTCCATAATTGGTCAACAGGTAGCCGAAAATGGTTTTGGTAGCTGCCTGCCTGTTTGCCTGTGTTGCCTAATTGAGCAGCCAGCAGTAACTGGAAAGCTGGGGAGTGTGAGAGCAAGCCAAAGATTAGCTGCTAACGCTGCGGTGTCTTAGAACTTGGCCAAAACGAGTGGGCTCGATTATATGGCATTTATATTGTGAAATTTATAAAGAATTAGCATAAACAAAGTTTGCATACAATTCAAAATTACACTCATTGATTGATAACAATTAAATATCGATATACTAAAATCATCTTTACACCATTGCTGACACTTTAAGAGCATTATTTCGATCTCGTCTGACTATTGTTAGCCACAATCTGAATCCAACTTAAGGCGAACTTATACGCTAAATGGATCAATACAGAATTCGATGGATTTCGAATTATCGATATATTTTGCATAACCAAACGAAAAAAGCATATTGAATCGACTTATCGATAAATACTCTTTATTACTGCACCGAGCTATTTACATGCCTGCTCTACACTTCAGATCATTGCAGCTACTCAAAAGCGCATACCAATTGCAGAAGATTGCAACTAGCTGTAATTTGAGGCAGTTGCGGTTGCTGGCATTCACTCACGATCAAGTGAAGATATCGCTGTAGAAGTTAAGAGGAGTTCGGTCGATGCAACTGTCGATAACCGTTAGCGATCGTCCGTGTTATTGCTGCTGTTGCTGTTGCTGCTGCTGCTGCTGCTGCTGCTGCTGCTGCTGCTGCTGCTGCTGGTGGTTATGCGAACAAAACATGCCAAATCAAAGTGTGAGTGATCATTCAATTAAGCAGCACGCCAACATCCGACAACAACAGACAGCGGACAACCGACAGTAGTTGCTGCAGCAGCAGCAGCAGCAGCAACAACAATAAAATCAACAAGAACAACAACAAGTTGACAACAGCAATCACACAGCGCTGTGAGCAAACAAGCCAGCCAATAACAACTGCAACAACAGCAACAATGCCAATAACAACAGCAACTGCGGTGCCATCATCAGTTAAATTATGTGATAATATGCCAACAATGAGTGTGCAACAGCAGCAGCGACAGCAATCGCAACAGCAGCAACTACAGCAATGAGCAAGCAGCAACAGCAATCAACACGCAAAAGCCCAAAGCAAACGTGACATGTGGCTGGGCAGCAGGGATAGGGGCAGCGGCTGGGGCGTAGTCGGAGGAGGAGGAGACGCGCTATTGAGTATCGGGACACATGACTAGTGTGAAAGATGCGACTCCAAGCAACAGCAGCACGTAGCCCCGTAGCAACAGCAGCATCAGCACCAAAATTGCTGCTGCCTTTTTTGGTTGTAGCTACCGGCGGCTCAATCAGTTTGTCATCCGGGCGATATATAGAGTGATTAAGTGGCCCATGGATTGAATTGGAGTTGGCCAAGTGGACAAGGTGCCAGGCGACTTGCAACCGCCTATAAACGTGCCGCAATGCCAAAGCAACAGTCACAGCAATAGCAATTGCAACTGAATTTTGCATTAGTTGCACGTGAAACAATCATATACAAAAAATCTAAGAAATCTATACAATATTTGACGTATAATTGCATTAAAGCTGCTTGCCAATCAATTCAATCAGTGAATAAAATCAAAACAGCAACAATCTCAATAGCAGCACCAGCAACTGTAGCCTTCTGTCTTTTGTCTTGCTAGCTACAGCAACAATAATAAAAAGCAAGAGCAACTATTGCTGCGGTGGCTGCCTCAGCTGATTTGTTGCTTGTTTTATGACGACTACGACGACGACGACAACGACGACGACGACTGCGTGGCGTCTGTGTAATCGCACTTCATGTCTAATTAGCCTTGTTTATGCCTATTTGGAAAACTGAAATGCAGCAGCAGCCGCAACAACAGCAAGCACATTGTTGTGTTGCATGCACATATTATTTATTTATTTTTTTTTTTATGGCTATCTTCACGGTTATTTTCATTTAAATCGCAATTCAAGCTTGGCAGCTCGTCGACGAATGACATTTTAAATGACAATTTTGCGCCTTTTGCAATACATTTTGCGCTCCCCGTCCAGCGCCACTGAACGCACCTCAACAACAGTTTAGTTGCATGAAAAAATGCGAAACTCGTTGCGAGGCACAACTTACAAAGAGGGAACAAAAAAAAAAAAAAAAATTGAATAAAATTGAACGTAATAATGCAAATTGTTTTATCAATAAATTCTAGACACATGCAAAACGCACAACCAGTAATGCAGATGATGTTGTTGCTTTTGCCGTTGTTGTTATTATTATTGTTGTTGTTGTTACTGCTGTTGCCAAATGAATTTATGTGTCAATAAATTTAAAGCAAATTAGCAAACGACGTTTTAAGTAGACGACGACGAATAACGCGCTTTGCGCCAAACGATTTATGGACTAAGAAACGATTGCGACTCAGCGTCTCGGCTTGATTTGATTGATGAGCGCACAGCAAGCCGCTTGGCAATAAACTGCTTGCCTTTGCCTTTTAAGCCTGGCCCAATTCGGCCATGTCACAAGCAATTCACCAGCCGTCGATTCCGAATCCGAATCCGAGTCCAATACCGAATGCGTTTGGCGATTGTGATTGTGATTCTGATTGTGATTGCGAGTGTAAGACCGATTCAGTGTGAGTGTGAGTTCTTTTGAGTGCTGGCTGCCAGCCAACTGCAGCGAGTGTCCAGTCCAAAATGGCGACGCCGGCAATTAATCAGTTTTTCAACCTTGATGCGTTTTGGGTAGGCAATAAAAACCATAGCCATGGCTACAGATACAACTTTTAAGCAACTGCTCAGCTGCTCAGCTGCTCACTGCATACTCAGACTAGTCCACACAGTATTCATATTAATTACCGCGAGACGTCAACAAGTCCGCAAAGTTGATGAGTCGCTTGCTTTAGCAGCGTGAGAATCAATTTAATGACTGATAATCGATTTACAATTGCGAGCATATCTGTATATTTGTTATTGTAGTTATTTGGAAATGAATTCAATTGGATATCAGAAAGCAGCTAAGATAGTTCAACACACTAACTAAAAGCGGCTAACTTTCGTTGTTGTTTATTGTTTTAATTGGTCCCAACGACAGTTACAGATCATTTTTGATGTAAATATCAATAAGGGACTTTGTTCTGCTGTAAATTACTGTAAGATTGTATCTGTCGGCAACCTATTTAAAAATAGTGTAGCTCAGTAATTTTCTGATGAGCACAACTGTACTCGTTGCTTGTCTACTCACTGGCTGGTCATCGATATCACCTTCTGTTTAACTTGCTGCGAAACATTGACATTTTAGCAGCTTAAGTAATTTTACTTTATTGTTACTGTAGCTTTATATTAACACAAAAAAAAGTCAAGAAAACAAGTTATACAAATATATATTGCTGAGAATATGAGCAACAACAACAACTACAACAACAACAGTCTTATTAGTCACACCTTTGTGGCTGACACCACAAACGCCATTGGTGGTCTCTGACAAAGGGCGTACAAATCAAGCGCAGATACAAGAGATATACGCTCACTAGATACAAGCCGCCAGCCAGCCAGCCAGCCAACTAGCCAGCCAGCCAGCTAGCCAGCCAGCCAGCCAGTTGTTACTGTTCTCAGTCCGTGGTGTTGTTGTCGTCGCCATCAACAGCAGCCAAGGCAGCTAAAGCCACAGCCACAGACTAACAGCTAGAGCCTAAAGGCAAAAGTCGCGTGCATGTTTTCAAAATTACATGAACAAAATGGCGAAGTCCGTCGTAGTAGCAGCAGCAGCAACAACAAAAACAACATCAGCCGCTTGTGGGGTCCACACGCAGCAGCAGCAGCAGCAGCAGCAAGAGCAACAGCAACAAGAGCCGAAAACAAGGTAAAGCCTTCGACTGGAGCTGGTCCGATCTAGTGCCTCGGCATAGACTCCGGCTTCTTGTCTGCGGCACTGCTTTATACGCTCTTCGAGTTGAGTTCACTTCGGTTTGATTCTGTTGATTTGTGTTCAGTTCTGTTGTCGGGGGTTCGGTTGTCGTTTAATCGAAGTCGATTCGACGAGTTATGGTAATTAAAAAGGTGTTCCTTTTGCAACAGTCGCGAATGTTGTTGCTTGGGGGGTCCTGAGTTCGCATTCGCGTTTGCTGCAGACAAATTCATATTTTATGACTTAAGCTCCCTCTCTCTTTCTCTGTATCTCTCTGTCTCTCTCTCTCTCTCTCTCTCTCTCTCTGCCACTGTGTTTGGGCCTGGTCTCTTAGTCGGCTCGTGCACTTTGGTGGGTGGTCGCCTACAGGAATGTCGCCAACTTGCAATATCCACACAGCCATTTGCAATATCTTGGTAGCTATACTTTAACTCCAGACACATATATATGTATATATATATATATATACGTGTGTATATATATGTGTGTGTGTGTGTGTGTGTATTTTATGTGTGTGTGTGTGTCTCTGTTTGGGCCTGTCAAGTTTTGTCAAGTTACTGCCGACAGACGGAATACTTTGTGCAATTTTTTTTTGTTTTTTTTTTTTTTGTTGTTGCCCCATTACATTTTGCATGTCAAGCTAACTAATCCCATTCTCTCTGCCTTTTTCTCTCTTCCACACCTTATACCTTTCTCTTTCTGTTTGTATTCCTGTAGACAATACTGAACTCAATGCATAAATATCAGCCGCGCTTTCATTTGGTGCGAGCCAACGATATCTTGAAGCTACCATATTCAACGTTTCGCACGTACGTTTTCAAGGAGACGGAGTTTATAGCCGTGACTGCATATCAAAATGAGAAGGTGAGCTATCCATAAAGACTGATCATGCATTTTGTATCATACTAATATTGATTCCACATATTTACATGTACTTGCAGATAACTCAGCTGAAAATTGACAACAATCCCTTTGCGAAGGGCTTTCGTGATACTGGTGCTGGTAAACGGGAAAAGAAGTGAGTATCACTAGAGTTAAGCAACTACGCACTGAGAACAAGTGGGGTTTGCGTTAACTTTGAGTTCAAGTTGTTTAGCCTTCAGTTTCGTTAAATAGGATATGTAGATCCTGCCCGATTTTACTTGTTAGATTACTAAAATGTTGTTCACATATTGCCTATTGCAATGGCTAAGATAATTCTAACATCCATTGACATTCAATATTTAATATTGCAAATCGTTCAACGACTTTCTCAAAGTATTTTCTCAAACGTATTAAGAACAACAATTCCGGGCTTATTGGAAGCCACTTTGCCAATATCTGATTAAAAATCCGATAGGTGTTTTAATCCCGACTGTGTCTGCATCCTTGTGATTTAGCCTCTGCACAGATCGCATGGCATTGATTTGCTTGCAAAAGCGCTTACAATGCATCTGCACGAAGCTCCACTGTCTGCTGTCTGGACAAAATTACATTCAACACAATAGACATCAGTCTCTTTCCATATACATCGTCCTCCTCCTGTAAGTACGCTTCTAAAGCAAACTAATCAGCACTTTGAGCTGCACTTCACTTTTAGTAATCGAGTGGCATTTTGGCTACGCTTGTTTGTCTAACTTGTAACTATGGCTGTGTCTGTATCTGTATCTGTATCTGTAGTATCTTTAGTTCTATCGGCACTCATTTGTCTGTCTTGTTTCTGTATATGTAGCTTGTTAGGCACAGACATTAATTTTTGTCAAATCTGTGCGGAACTAATTAGCCTGCTGCTTGTCAAATTGCAAGTCATACAAAGCGCCAATGAGTCCAGCACAGCACAGCGAGGTCGAGGGGATAGCAATCATGAACTCTGGCTCGAGATCCAGTGGCCGCAAACTCAACACAAAATGATGAGCTCCTGATGATGATGATGACGATGATGATGATGATGACTGGCACCTTGTTCTGGTCATTGAGGAGGCCCCACTCCACATTACCCGCCCCCTTTGCAGCAGTGTGCTTGTAATCCATATTGATGGATTGATTTCAATTTCCTGTTGGGCAAAACTGAGCGCCTGCGGTGTCTGCAGCGTGGGCGCTGATCAAATGCTTTTGACTTTTCGCAATTGTTTTTGAGGGATAACCAAAAAGTCAACACACACACACAGGGCAGTCAGGGAGCTTGGAGTGGTTCCGGTTTCCGGCCAGCAGCATTAGCAGCAACAGCAGCGGCCCGTCCCTGTTAGCAATCTGTGACTTAGCATAATGATGAATGACATTTGATAGTTAGCTCAACGTTTTGTTAAATGTTACAAATCAATTTTCACTCTGTGTATGTGTGTGTATGTGTGTGTGTCTGTGTGTGTATGTAACTGACAATGACATGACGATGATGAGCTGGGGCGGAAAGGAACGTGGAACAGAAACGACTCCATCAGTCTTCTGTTTGCTGCATTGACACAAACAATTTACTTGGCTGCCCATCCTGTTTTACTTGCTGATTGTTGTAAAACTGATTACATCGCCTTGATTGGCATTAGCCGCCAAGTTCCCTACTTCGCTTCCCGCTAACCAAAATCCCTAGCCAAAACTGTTTGTTTCGTTGTGGTAATAGTTTTCTTTGATTTCCTTTACAAATTTAAACTGACTATGAAAGGTTTTAATCAGGCAGAATATACCAGACATCAATCTGCATATCTTAGAATATCTAGCTCGTATAGTAGCTCCTTGTGTGCTTTTTATTTGTATATTTTTTTAGAATTGCATTAAATGTAGTCTTGTAAAATTTGATGAATTAGCACATATATAATTGCCATCTCTATTGCTAACAAGAGTTAGCAACACTGGCTACAGGATAACTTCGAGTCGAACATACTCTGCTGTGGCCCTTACTTGTTTTACTGGTTTCTGTCTGTCCATTTGGCTGTGTGCAAAAAGTGTGCCTTGACTACATTTACCAGTCAGCCACACCGCATCCCCCTAATACGCCTTAGTTTGAGGTCCAAGCAACTGGCTGGTCATTGCTGTGACAAGTATGTGTCAAACTTTTGGCTTTCTTGGCTTGACTTAAGGCTGTCTGTCCAAAGTTAACGCCAATTATTAATTAAATGCCTGCGCTCGAGAGTAGGCTAGTGTTTTGATTTGAAGTTTATTTGGGGTTAGGGGTGTTGTTTGCGTTGGTTTGTCCACAGACTGTAACCACTAAAGAGCTTAGACTTGTGAATAGACTTTCAATTAGCCGAGAATGTCGAGTGTACTGGCTCATAATCACCTGGGCAATTAGTGCGACTTAGGGCAAATAACTTCTTTACCGTTTCCGGGCCTTATCAATTGGCAGCAAACAAAAAACATTTAAGCAGCTCTCAATGCGGCAGTGAACTTTTTGTGGTTAACCCTTTTTTGTAGAACACGCGCTTCATTAGCAACAGCAACAGCAACAACAGCAACAACAGCAACGACAAATAACAAACAACAATAACAACACCCTGACGACATTTATATCGTTCGTCGTCGTCCTGCGACTTGGGTGTCGCTTCACAGCAAGCGCCGCTAATTGGTGGCAACTATGCCACAGTCCGCTACCCCCTTCCGTGCAACTTCCGCCGGAATGATATTCATCTCGCTTCCTCGCCTCCCCACTCGTTGAGCAACTCTTTGCAATTGCTTTGGCATTGCCAGCGGGCGCAAACGGAAATCTAAAGTGAAAACCGTTTTAACAGTAGAACCAGCAAACCAAACGGATAAGCTGCCAGCAATTGAAATTCCTTTTCAAATTTATTTGCCAGCTAGTCTGCATCTCTTCAAAGCCTCCCCCTCCCCATTCCCATTCCCATTCCTTCCTGCTGCTGCAGACAAATAGCCGCAGGCGTCAGTTGACAATTGACGCACTCTTTTTTAATAGCAATACTCTCTCTATCTCTTTCTCTCTCTCTCTATCTCTCTCTCTCTCTCTCTCTCTCTCTGAGTTATATTATGTGGCTGCTAATTTGCCAATGTTGTGCTGGGCGTCACCCGAGTGGGCATGTGGGTGTGTGTGTGTGTGTGTATGTGTGGGCTGCATTAAGCCGCAAATTTAGATATAATTCAAAAATTACAGGGCAACGCAAGCAGACAAAACGCGCAATTTCAAACAACTTTCGGGCGCCTTTACCCTTGGGCAACTGCAACTGCAAAAAGGGGGCGTGTTAGCGGTGGCAACATCACAAAAGCCAAGATAAACGTCTTAGTTCCTTTTCGTGCGAGTGTCGAAATTTATTGTTAAGTAACATGTAATGTACAGGAGCGGTTTAGTGCTATGTTTAGACTTTGGTGAGGTGCGACGTTAAACATTTTGAATGTACATTATATATATTTTTGGTGTCTACAGCCTGAGCCCTGTAGCAGGTCTAGTATTATTTGGGCCGTGTGCAATTTTTAGGCAGCAACAGCAATGTATTTTCCGCGCCCCAATTTGGGCGCTGCCTTGGTTCCCATCAGCAGTTGTTGCCGTTTGCTGTCAAGTGGGTGGGCTCGGTGCGCTGCCTGGATTAACACAAATTGATTTGCTATTAAATTAGATATATATACACATACACACAAACACACACACACAGGTGATGTGAAATACGTGGAAAAACAGTTAAGTGTAAAAGAAGACGCCTGTGGCGAAATTGCTAGCTCCTGTCTATGGGTGGTTCCGGCCTGTGGTTGCTGTGATAATGATACACACATGCATACGTGTGTGTTTGTGTGTGTGTGTGTGTGTATGTGTTTTTGTGTGTGCCTGGCAGTATGTGTTAGTAAATTGCCCAATTTGCGAACACGGACTGACGCTGGCAATGTTGCTTTGATGTGTGAACAACAAAAAAGCAAACGTACAGAATGCATGGACGTAGCTTAACCATCAACCCGGACAAGCTGGCCCCGGCAGTGTGTGTGTATGTGTATGTGTATGTGTATATGGGTGTGAGGGGGGTTTACGGGGCATTACGGACAGTGCAGACACTAAATTACACTAACGTGTTTTGAATTATTTTTCAATTTCATTGTCGACCCAGACACAAACTGCCGGCTGTTTCCGCCCGCCATTGTTACATTTCAATTAAGGTTCCGGTTATTCAGCCCCTCCCACATCTGCTCCTAGCACACACCAAATCCTCCACCAACTACATTACATTCATTTGCCGGCAGCGGCGTTTTATCATTTAACAGATATTCCAGCAAGCAAAAATATTATGCCAGTGCCTCGTATATCGAAAAATCCTAATGCATAGAACAACAGCGCTAAAACGCAAAATATTACAACATTTTGATTGGATTTTCAACTCATTCAATTTTCGACATATTTGAATGTAGCCGATAAAAGGAATAGTATTACAGCATTTACAGAGAATTATTTTCTTTTTGGTTAGTTGCAAGCCTCTGCGGATTTATCAATATTTGGCTGCTTAATACTGTGGGCAAATCCTGTATTTACTTAAACCTATTGGAATTTAAAAAAGTTTCTCAGCTACTAAGTAGCAAAGAAACAAACAAAAAAAAGGAACATTTTGTTGTTATTTATTTCTTTAATTTCTGGGAATATGTGAGTCCAGAACTAAACCAAATTGGACAAGCATTTTCTCTTTGGGAAACAAAATAATAAATGCTGCAAGTTGAAATAGATGCATAGACTCAGACCAGTAAGTCTAAATATCATGACTGTAAAATTGATTATTTTCACAAAAAAGGATTGAATTAATATTTCAGCAGCATATGTATATGGATATGTATATATAGATATTAAAATAATTTTTCTACAACACTTTTTACCAATTTAAAGCTTAGGCTCAGATTAGGTATAGAAGTATTTTCGATTTGACAATTGGATGTTCTAATTTGTTTTGTGTTCTCGTCCAACTGTTGTTACAGGCAGGCGCTCATGTCGAATAGAGGGTCCGACTCGGACAAATTAAATCCCACACATGTGAGCAGCTCACGGGCGCCACTGCATTTGGGCCATGCAGGCCGACCGCCACATTTGCATCCGGCACATGCGGCGGCGCTACTGGATAATCAGCAGGACGATGAGGATAAACTGTTGGATGTGGTTGGGCCACCACAGAGTCCGCTGTTGCCCTTGAGCCACTCGCTGCAGCAGATGCATGCGCACCAACACTCGGGTGAGTAGTCGAACGAACATGGAACCAGCAATAGCAGTATCTTCCAGCTGAGCTGATCCAATGCTTTTAGCAACATGTCTAACTGCCACAAATTTCTCGCTCTTTTCTACTCGTTACATACAATCCGTTGATCGTTACTCGTCACTTTTTACTTGCCATTCGTTGCATTAGCAGCACTGGCTGCCTGGTTTAATCATTTGGCTGGCGCTAGTGCCGGTGAGCATACGGCAGCGGTTAATGCGGAGGAAGCACTGCGTCGCCGTCTGCAGGCGGACGATATGGAGCGGGATGGCAGCGATTCAAGTTGCTCGGAGAGCGTCGGCGGCAGCACCGGCGGTGCCTTTCGCCCCACCTCAACGGGCAGCCCTAAGGAGGGTGTTGGCGGTGGTGCAGGCGCTGCAGCGGCAGCAGCAGGTCTCAGCTCAGCTGGCAGCTATCCATCGCCCAATATCTCAGTGGGACCACCGATACACCCGTCGCCGCATCTGTTGCCTTACCTCTATCCGCACGGACTATATCCGCCGCCGCATCTGGGACTGCTGCACAATCCGGCAGCGGCCGCTGCCATGAATCCCGCCGGTCTCAATCCTGGTCTACTTTTCAATGCGCAGTTAGCTCTGGCCGCTCAGCATCCGGCATTGTTTGGGCACGCTTATGCGGCCGCTGGCCACACGCCAGTGTCACCGCTGCAGGGCCTGAAGAGCCATCGCTTCTCGCCGTACAGTTTGCCGGGCAGCCTGGGCAGCGCCTTCGATGCAGTCACACCCGGCTCCAATGCGAATCGCAGCGGCGGCAATGGCAGCGCCGATGCAGCCGCTCCGCCCAATCTGTTGCACACCAGCGGCGGCGGTGGTTTGGCCCTGGACAATGGGCCGCGCAGTTTAAGCTCGAGCCCGCGGCCGCGAGCCTCCTCGCATTCGCCGCCGACGCGACCCATATCAATGTCACCTACAACGCCGCCATCGTTGCTTAAGCGACAGCCGCAGCATTCGCCATCGGAGCTGAAGAGCATGGAGAAAATGGTCAACGGTCTCGAGGTGCAGCACAATGGCAGCGCTGCTGCAGCGGCGGCAGCTGCAGCAGCGGCGGCAGCAGCGGCTGCCTCATTGATATCAGAGGAATCGGCACAGCTGCACCATACGCAGGTGCATCATACGCATTCGCATCAGCATCCGCATCTGCATGGACATCCGCACGGGCATACACATGCGCATCATGCGGCGGCGGCGGGCGGTACGGATCAGTGACAATTACAGGACGGCCGCTCCGATTGCGAGGAGGGCGGCCTCGATGACGATGATGATGATGATGAGCAGGATCGCAGCTCGATCATCGATTTAGATGTTGATGTCTGACCGCCAACGGTGCAGCTGCAGCAGCTTTAGCGTGCGGCACCCACTTGCTGCTGGTGGGGCCCAACAATTGCCCGCGCTCCGGCCCTGGCTTTGGCTCTAGTCAGTGGCGGCAGTTAGCCAGCACTGCGTGCGCTCCCACTGTAAATAGCGCCAGCGATCTATATCGACATTGTAGCATATAGCATGTAGTAGACACCCACACACCCTACACACACTCACACACACTTAATACCCATAGAGCCTAGAGATGTTGCGGGTCGCTTTGCGTATAGTTGTAATTCAACAATTTTTTTTTTTTTTTTTAGGGGGTATTGATATATTTAAGCAAAGCCTAGCCTGTAATTTTTTTTGTGATGCGCAGGACCCGCCAGCTTTTAAAACCTAGTTTAAAGAGACAGACAGAGCGAGTGAATAAAAAAAGAGAGAGAGAGAGAGAGATCGTCAAAAATAGAAAGTGAGTGGACAAAAAAGTATATATATATATATATATATATATAGTGGGAAAAATAGAGTTGTTTTCGTTTCCTTAAACGTTGCCCAGTGCTCTTGCAATTAGTTCAAGCTATTTGCATTATCCTTTAAAATAAAAAATAAAAACACCTCCCTTTTAGCAATTAAGCATAACAACCTTATATATATATATAAATATAATATATGTATGTAACGAACAAACAACACACAATATACACATTTTTCTATATAGATAATGTATAGCCGGAGAGAGAGAGAGAGGGAGATAGAGAGAGAGAACACATTTTGAGAGAGCAGAGTTTGAGAAAATAAAATAGAAACGCCCAGGGGCACACAAATTTAAATATATACATATATCTATATATATATATTGATATTGTACGATTGAAACAAATTAGCAACATCAAAGATGGCGCCTATATATATATACGTATATATATATATATATATATATATATATATATATATATATATATATATATATATATACATATATATGCATATATATATAAAAATATATATATATATATACATATATATATACGTACATACATATATATATACACACATATGTATCTATCTAAATATAGATATATGCATACACACATTTATATATAAATATATGTATATATATATATATATATGTATATTTATATATACAGATATATAAACATATGCATATGTGTACATTTAATTACAATGTAACCTTTAATAAAAAGCAGCAAATGAGAACAAAAAAAAATTTAAAAAATAAATAAGCAAGCGAAGAGCGTAAATTTTTTTTTCTTAGTCATAGGATGAAATTTTTTTTTAGTAATCGTAAAATTTAAATAAGAAACGAAAAAATACAAAAAAAAATTAATAAAACAATAATATAAAAAAATGCGTAAGAAGCAAAAGAATTACCTATAATTCAACTAATTTATGTAGTTCTTAAGTACCGTGTACCGTAACATTCATACAAATGCATAATTTATAATAATTTTGAACACACCACGCCCCGATTACCCCAGCCCCCAGCCCATAGCGTTCAATGCAGATGAGGCCTAGGAAGCAGGTACTGCAACTGTTTGGAAAACATTTGCCGATTCCTGCTCTGATATGGCTCTAAAGAATTCAAGTGTTTTTTTCCTTTAGACACTTAGTAGCAGCAACACTCACTCACACACTCACACTCACACACACACACATACACACATGTAGTGCAGTTATAGTGCAGCATATAGAACAGTTTCAAGAAATCGCATCCTATAATACGAGCTCTTAACTACTTCATTTTATTTTATTTTTTTAATCTATTTTTTTTTTGCTAATATTTAAGTTCTAAAACCAAAGAACAGGACACTTTTTTTTGTATATTTATAATTCTTTAGAACAGACTCGTTATAGCTACTTAGTATTATTGTGTGTGTTTGGATTTTATCATAAATAAACCATATATATATATATAGTAGTATATATAAAAATAATATTTTTTTTTTTATATAAGTGAATTATTGAAAGGCATTCAACGCATGTTCCTCGCATAAGTTTAGAGCGACAAAGACGCAGCAAACAGCAACTGCTTTAAGTTTGAAACACCCCCTTTCCCTTAAAACCAACAAGCACATACACACACACACACACACACACACACACACACACACACACATACACCCACACACATATACACACACAAACAGAATAAAAACAAATAAAAAGAAAATTGAATATTAATACTAAAAAAAATCAGCACAGTTGTAGCGCAGTTTGTTTTCCTTTTTATACCGATATATACATATATATATATATACGTATATATATACATATATATATATATATGTTTGATTTATTTTTGTGTTTGTTTAGCTCTATTTTGATTGAATTATACGCAAAAGCAATATTAATTATAGTTAATTAAATTTAAAAAAAATTCAAACAAAAACACAACAAATGAAAAAAACAAATACAAGAACCGGCATTATATACACCTATATATATATATATATAAATATATATATATATATAAATATAAAAATACGATGAAGCAACAACACCTCATGTCACTGCAATTATATTAAAATTAATTAAACAACAACAAAACAAAGGAAATTAAATAAAAATTATTACTAAAAAAAAAAACAAGTAAAAAATAAAAACAACAAAAATACAAAAAACAACAAAATACATGCAACAATATATCAGTGTTTTACTATTATTATTATTGCTATTCGCATATTTGTCATACGCTTATTTGGCCACTCAGATGCCGTCAAATGGGGCGCTCTCGTCAAGCGAACAGGACAAAGAACGAATCCCATTGTGTTGCACAAAAATGCAACAAGAATCACAAAATCAACATCGGCAAATAACAAGGAAATAATATGTTTGCACAAATGAGCAATAAGACCTGTTTCAATACACCTGAGGAAACTTTTATATCATTGCAAATATACGGAAATACATATACAAAATACGCAAATAAAGCGTGCAAATATGCAGTGTCATAATTAAGGCCCCACCCTACTTAACCATAGTCTAGCCACAATGGCCACTACAGATATCGATACATTTGCAGTTAAGTGTACAGCATATAGGCATACATACAGGCATACAAACTCTTATGTTATTGGGAAGTAGCAATGCCATTATTTACTATTGCCATTCATCGAGTCAAACAACAAGAAGAGTTATTAGCCAAAATTTTATTTATATACAGGTGTAACAGTCAATTAGCGAAGTCTGCACTTTAACATGTTGTGAATAATAATGGAATTGTTCTTTGTAAATTGCAATGACCAAATCTAATCCCTATGCAAAAATGGGAGGGAACAGAATGGCACAGTAAATCGCTCGGCCGAAAAGAAAGCTTTATTTAAACATTATCAGGAAACTCCATAAAGGCTATTTTCGCACTTTAATCAAAGTTCTTACAGTGCATATTTGTTAATTGTGCTACTATTTTTAACTAAAGATCACCAAAGAAAGTTTAAATTGGTTTAAAATAAAAGCGGAGTCTTTTATGTATCAGTTTTCAAAATCTCCAAAATTATTAAACTTTTCCAGATTAGCCGTAAGAGTTTTCTGAAAAAAAAATTGGTAAGGTCAAACAGTTAAATCAAATTAGGTTTAGGGCATTTCGATGTGACTTTATATAATACAGGAACATGCAGAGAGCCCCTTTTAAATGAGCACAAGTGTTGTCATTTCGAATATGGTAGGTGTAACATTTAATTTAATAATGCCATAGTTTGTAATCTTCAAAAAGGAATTGGCTCGATGTCCGCCCAGTTTGGGTACAACTTAATTTGGATTAAACGCTTTGCCGATTATCGTTGTTGCAGTGGCTAACCCTCAACTAAGCCAAACGTCAAGCACTCGACCAACAGTTACTGTTACTAATCGAATTTGGCACGAACGCCAAAGCCGACGAGTGCACTGTTCTGCGGATTAGCCAACAGAGAAAATAGAGGGAGCCGGGAGAAGGGTTAAGGGACTGCCTAGACGATTGCCATCATCGATAGAGCTAATTTCGAGTAATTGAAAAACCCAAAATTAAGTTACGAACCCGCATACTCCGTCTGCTCGTAGCGCTAGATCGAAAGCTGCACACATAGCTGGTTCCACATGAGTGGCGAAGCCTTCGATTGTAAATTGTAACGCTTCAATAGGAAGGCGCAAAAGAGTGGCAAGCTGAAGTGCAGCAATAAAAGCGCCCTAAAACCCGATAAAAAAAACCCTTTGCCCGTCAACCCGTAACCCGGAACCCGTAACTCGTAACCCGTAACCCTTTTTTTTATTTATGTTGTATGTTTGCTCTCTACGACCCACGCATAGGCAATGAAAAACTGTCAATAAGTTTGAGTGTTTTGGCCCAAAAAGTCAAATGCGAGCTGAATGCGCAGCATAAATTACGTATTATTAATTGCGACCGCTGCTGCCGTCACCAATGTCGCCAGTGTCACCACCAACGCCAACGCCACCGGCAGAGTCACCGCCAGAGCCGCAACTGCCACACATTCGTATGAATGTGGCGTTTACTCAATGCTCGATGAAGGGTTATGGCGATGTTGACAACACTTGGCTAACCTCCTTTCCCACCCCCACAACAACTCAACTGGCTACAATCCAGCAATTTGTAGCATGATTAATGTGATTGTTTACCGAGCAGGGGCAGGGACAAGTCGCACAAAATGTTTAAGAAACTAAACTAGCGAAGAGTATGTAACGCGAAACAGACATAGAACAGAAACAGAACATTAGTTGATCAACTTAACGACTTAGCGGGTCTATAAATTGTGTGAATAATTGATGAATATTACTAATTGCTATATGAGCGAAAATCAGCCCAAACATTATACAAATGTAAAAAGAAAACTTGGCAACTTTGAAATGACAAATAGAACAAATAAGAATGCAGTAGTCCAGCGAGCTTGACTGCGGTATGCCCTCAACCCAGTTGTCAAATATATTCTTAAAGCCAAATTTCCATTTAAAAGTTTTCCACACTCAAATGTAAATAGGACTTTTTTTTCTTGTTGCACACTTAAATAAGTCAATGTCGATTATATATCAATTAGAAACAACTACTCTTACAATGGTGGCTTTTATTGATATCGGAAATCAAAATATATTATCGAGAAACGGAAGCAGTTATCGATATCAATTAATCAAACACGATATGCGCGGGGTGTACGCGAAACTAAGGTCTTATAGTCTTTAAGATCTGCGTGTTCATTCATTGCTATATCGACTCGGCTGTTGGTCCTAATCAGGAATACATATTTTATAGAGTTCTGGGTATAAAGAGGACAACCCATTATCGAAAATGTTCGAAGTTTTCCAAAATCCGTTTCGAATTTGTATACAAAAATATTCGTTTCTGCTTACTCTCATCTGGCAGTTAAAGCATGATCTATACTTGTTTACCATTCACTAGTCATCGATTGAAAACTTGAATGATATCTCTTTGAGTTGGAGGCGAGTCAAAGGGTAAACAACTGGTTAGGTAACTCCATTTAGAAACCATGATTACGGTTACCGTAAAGTTGATGTGCGTAAGCGTAACCTTTCAGACAAGCAGGAGTCAACAACAAATCGCCCATTATTGTCGCAGCTTTCGTCATCAATTGAAATTTTTTGCATGTCATTGTACTGTGACATGTTGCCAGCCTGTCAATGTGCATTATCATAACTTGCGTTTTATTGCCAAAACATTTATGAGACAGCGCGACAGCACCACAAAAGTGCGTGCTGAAAGTTCTTTTGCTCCCAAGGGATGGGCTGGTTGGCGAACACATCCCATTCCACATTCCACATTGAGGGGCGGTGCCACAGTTGCGGTGTCATCGAGTCAGTAGTTGGCAGTCGAAACTATAATGATCATAATAATAGTTTTACGGGTTAGAGAAGTCACAGTCACAGCGACAGCGACAACGACCAACAATTTAATAGCAACAACAATTACAACAACAACCACACACAGAGCACTATATCGAGAAAATTGTTTTCATACTTTCGATTTTTAACCCTTTTCACAATGGTGCGTAGCGCATTGCGTGCAACAGCCCCAGCAGAAAGGGCTGCCTGATAGGCAGGGGCTCTGCGATTTGGGGGTGTGTGGTGTGGTGTGGCTTGGTTGTTGGTGCTTCGGAGTTGGTTGGCTCAAGTTTGTTATGCATATTTTATTAGCGCATTCTGTGGATACGCACAGGAAGTTGACTCCTTGCGTGCACTGTGCGTTCCCGTTCGAGCCTCATCCCCGAATCTAAGCCCTGTTTAGATTTTAGAAGGGTTGCAGCTACATACATTTTGCTAGGCCACACAAACTGTTGTTGCTGTTATTGCAACTTCTGTTGTTGTTGTTGTTGTTGTTATTGACATGTGACTTAAGCGGCCGCACGACAGCAATTCAAATGCTCAACTTGTCAACGACGAAGTTGCCCTTAACACCCAACCAAGCACACACCCGCCCACTCAGCCATTCAGATCATTCACAAGCCGTTCGCATTTTCGATTTGATTTGTGAACAACAAAGAGCCAAAATTATGACAGCCACTAGAAAATTATCATTGTACACTCATTGCATGACCAGGCAAGTTTTTTTGATGGCTTTTATCATCTGATGAATTCCTGAAAATAGATTGCCGCCATTGCCGTATACATAATTTCTTGGTTATCTCCTATAAATAGTTCGGTTCTCAGCCAAATCGCGAAAACCACATAAATTAAAATTTGTTAGCTCTAAAAACTGAATTCTTAATTTAAGTTAATCAAGGCTTTCGATAGTACCACAGATGACACTTGAAACCAAAAGATGTTCAGCTCAGAAACTATCTGAGTCTTAGTATGTGAATTATTGCGAGATCCATTCAGTATTGTTAATAGTTAAAATTAAATATATTAATAAATATTTTTATATTCAATACATTTCAATATTCCAGTTTTGGAAACCCTATTAAATAATAAAAAATTAAACACTTGTATATACAAATTTGAACCTGAAAGTATTTCTAAATAATATTGAAACTCTGTTCATACATCAGATACAAGCGACTCAAGATTAGTTCATGTATATAGAAATACACAATCTTTTTTTTTTTGCACTGGGCTATCTATCTATCTTTCTCACTCTCTTCCTTTATCGATCTGTCATTCGCTCTGGTACAAACTTTGCCAAATATTATACATTTTATGCAAGACTGCTGCATTTGGAATCGATTTAATGGTTTTACGGGTTACGGGTTATGCTAATGAGTAGAAACAGCTCCCAAAGAACAGGTGCACTCAAAATCAACAGGGTGCTAGCGGTTTTCGTTTTGTTTTTTTATATCTTTTTAAATTTTTATGAGAAAAAAGGAGAAGAAATAGCAACAACCATAAAAACAACAGCAACTTTATGCGGCGCTATAAAATCCGCAACGCAAAGAAACTTTGAAACGTCGAAAAGCTGCATCTGTCAGCACCTAGCGGCCTAATCAACCTAAACAATAATAACAACACCCTTAACAACAACAACAACAGCAGCAAAAATCACACACAAACACACAAACACACACACACACACACACACACATGCACATTCATTTTGTATAGGACGCTGAGCTGTCGTGTTGTGCGCGCTTTTGATCATTTTATAAGCGCAATTTCCCTTTTTACGATTATCTTCTCATGCACAACTGAAAAAGGCTGTGTCCCCCCGAGCTCAACCCACCATCCACAACCCCCAGCTCCCACCCATACCCCCAACATTTAAAGGCACCTCCCATCATCCCTGCTTCTGTCTCCCCCAAATAGTTAACAGCAATACGTGAAATTTGTTTTCAATTTTTCGGTTACAATGGTCATAAAAACACACACACACACACACAGGTGTGCGTGGGTGTGTATGTGTGGATGTGTGTGTGTGACGCACAAAAGGGTTAAGGCTGCCAGCAAGGGGTGATATGGGAGCGGGGTCACAGACTAACCATCAAAATGCAAATGCGCGACCATAAATAATGTGCCACAGACAGACAGACACAGAAAAAGCGAGAGAAAAAGAGAGGTAGAGAGAGGGAGAGAGAGAGAGAGAGAGAGAACGAAAACGAGATGGAGATGGAGAGGTGGAGGGAAAGATATAAAGCGACAAGAGGCCTAATAAAAACCACCCAACGATTTAAAACCAGCGCTGCCAAAAAATCCAAAACGCAAGCAGCAGCGTTTAGGTGCGCCCACAGAGAGTTGTTGGTGGGGGGAGGGGGAGGAGTAGGCGCATTGAGGGCGTGGCATTGGCATCGTGTGGTGTGTGCTTAGTAGCGCTGTGTGTGTGTGTGTGTGGTATGTGTGGCGTGTGTGGGTTGCCCAAACGCAAATGCAACGCTTCAATGAATGCGATGCCGTTGAGACGGTGTTAAAGGGTTAACAAACAAGCTACACACCACCTCCCCCCACTGCCCCTTCCACCTATCCCCTCCACCCACACCCCAATCCAACTTTCAAAACCTTAGTCATGTGCATTGAACTATGGCTGTAGCCTGTCGCCAGCAGCGCCGCTCGCGTTTAAACGACGCGACAAATTAAAATTCCCTACATCCGGCAATCCAACATCCACCTTCCCCTGCTACACTGTGCTGCGTAGGCGTTGCTCTACAAGTTGAACCAAAAGTCATGCTCGATTAAATTGCTTTTGTTGCTGCTGTTACTGTTGCTGCCGTTGCTGTTACTGTTGCTGCTGTTGCAGTTGCTGCATTTGTGCCGGAAGTTGAGTTACCAAAAAGCGCAGACTCGATTCCAATTCGAAAACGCAGCAATAACCTCAGACCCAGACCCAAGCCCAAGCCCAAGCCCAATGCCCAATAACCAATTCCAAAGCCCGAACCTCTCATTCAGCTGTAACGAGCTGCGTAGGTGCGGTCACATCGACAAACCCCCCTCCCCCCAACCACACCACCCTTTCCTCACTACCCCTTTGACTCTTTGTTCGTGGGCGCAAATTTGAAAATCAGTTAGTGGTCAATTTTGTTGGTTAGCCACAAAAGAGGCCCCTTGTGTTTGCCCCTCTTTGGAAATGATAATGTGGTGTTTTGGTGTGGCATTGTGCCACCAACTGCAACAGTTACCAGTACATACACACACACATTCCTCGCTCCCCCCTGTGGTCCGCTTACCTTATTAAATGTTGAGCAGCTGAGTGTAAGCTGTAGGCTCGATTGCTCTGCCATTCACATGCACAGCCGATTCCATTTCAAATGGCAAATTGCTGCCGCCTGATGTTAACTACCACAACTCGTCTCCCACTCCTCCTCTGTTTACCCATGCCCCTTTATTGACAGCGGTTCGCTGGCCATTATCCAATTTCCATATGCAAAGCCAGTTGACATTTTGCGGCTGCCACAATAAATGGCATGAAACCATCCCATTTCATCTGTCAGCAACACCCCCCAGCCCCAACCACCACCCACCCGCTGTGCACAACGCATCCACCTGTCTAGCAGCTTGTCCCGCGCCTTTTGTCGTCACTTTGATTGATTTGCCTTCTTTCTTTTTTTTTGTTTTTTTTTTTTTGATTTTGTGTTCAGCGATTTTCGTGTCAATCGCCAGGCATTTGGCTGTAACCGTTAACCGTCCATAAAGGTGGCTGATTCTCAGATCAGGTTATGTCTCCAGGCATCTGTGCCAAGGTGATGGAACCACAAATTGCCAAGCAAGTCTGATAATGGCGTTAATCGTAATGCAAAAATCGTGTTTACTAATTCAAATGCAGTTTTAATCTAGAGATCAAGCAATGATTGAAAAGCCATTGTTTTTCAAAATCGGGTCAACTTTTTTTTCATAATCCGAAAAATTGTTGATATTTGATTTTAATATGATTTAAGTTAAAAAATTGTATTTCCTATTTTTTTTTTTCAGATAAGAACATAAATAGATACTTATACATACATATAAACAATACATATAAATTAAAATATTACGATTCCGTTAATGTGCTTTCAATTTTTGAAACAGTTTCACTTGCTAAGCAAAACAACTGCGAATGCAATGCGAAAAGCAGGAAACAAAGGTGAGGCTGGAGCTTGAGATGCAGCTGGCTAAGGTGACGGAGGAGGAGGAGGCGAACTTTATCTGAGCTGCTCCGTTTAAAATTCCAATCGACACCCAAAGGCGGCTGCTTTTGAAGCAGCATCGTCTGAAGCGCTGACAACTTTAGCTGCGCCTCTTGCCAGCACCGAGTGACCACTGTCCAGTGACCACTGTTCAGTACCTGTTGGCTTCTACCAGGTAGCTGGTAATTCCGCTAACGCTTACCTGTTACCCCTTACTTGGTATCCACCTAGCACCACTGGTGTATCGCCAGAGCTCTCTTCTCGTATCGGTGTCTGTGCATATTTTATTCAAATTATCGCAGCGTCGTTGGGATTTATGTGGCTGTATTGACCCGAACACCAGGTCCACGGCCACAGAACAGTAGCGACAACAAAAACAAGAACAACAACAGCAGATGAACGAAATGAAATTTAAAACAATTTAACACTTTACACGACATTCAAATACTTTTATGGGAAATTACCAGGGAGCAACCTTTGTCTGTGGTATTTCGTCAGCGTTAACCTCCGCTGATTGTTGTCATCTGTTGTTAACCCGTCCAGAACTACACCCAACTACCCACACACAAACACACATATATGCGCGGACACAACGTGTAATTGGATGGTGTTTATTGGGTGTCGTCAGCAATCGCCAATTGCCGCTGAAATGCTTTTCATCCCCCCTCCTCCGCCTCCACCCGCTTGACCAGCTCAGGCAATTGAGTTGGTAGCTAAAATTGGAATTGGAATTGCACTCGGGATATGTTTGAGATGTCTTTCTCTCTCCCCCCCCCCCCCCTCTCTTCCTCTTTTTCTATCCCTCTTCGCCTCCCTTGGTTATTTAGTCAAGCAGGTTGCACGAGTTTCGCTTGGCCACTTGACCAATTCGGCTAGTTATGCATCGTTCAGCCTTATATGCAACTGCATATCAAGATGCAAAGCACACACAATAATTATGCTGAATAAAAATGCTCAAGGCATTTACGAGGATTCTCTTTAATAACCTTCCAATAGGTTGGCTGAAACGCAATCTGTATGCATGCGATATGTATACCATTGTGCTAATGGAATGTTCTATCGATTGTCTTGGCACTTACTTCTTATTATTATTTAATTGTTAATTAAGATTGCAAATTACTCAAATTCATACATATAGTAAATGTTGATTGGCAGTTTCTGAAAACGGATCTGAACAGAGAACAGCCTTTCGATTCATTCAGCATTTAAAGTGTGGTTATCTTGTTAACAAACCTATTCGAGCGATGCTCAAAGTTAGATTAATTTAAAATTATATAAACAATATATAAGCTTAACTTCATTTTAATAAGATGAAAACGTACCTTTTAATTGTATATTATTGCGCCGAATTTTATAAAACTTATTGATTTTGAAGTCTGCTTAAATTGTGTCAATGAATCTAAGTAAAAAGAAAGCTAGAATGAGAACTGGAGCAGAAGGAGAAACCGAAATAATAACAAGAAAAAGAAAAACTCGAAACAATAAAGAAAAAGACGACTAAGAATTGGCCATAATAAATTGGCTACAACTGACGAATTGTGGCAAAAAGAACCAGCAGCAGCAGCAGCAGCAGTTAAGGATGGAAGAGTCAATGGAGAGGGGTGAGGGGAGCGAGAAACTACGCGCACGGTTGCACATTGGCCGCATTTGTTGGTAGCAGCCAGCACTAGGGGGGTTCGCAATGAAAATGAAGACAAAGCAGAAGATGGGGAGACTAGCAGAGAGAATGATGGGTGTGGTAAGGGGTGGGATGAGGAGGGATGGGGGGATGGATGTGCGGGAGTTAGCAACGCGAGCTGCTGCGGTCCAGCATTTAACACTCAATTTAATACGAAATTTATGGTCAGCGCCAGCGACGACATGCGACTGACTCACAAACAAAATTGCTATTGAAGGTATTGAAGATTGCGATTGGGGTTTTGGGATTCGAATTTGGAATACGGAATACGGAATACGGAATCGGAATCGGAATCGGTATATCGAGCTGGGACTCTACTGACTACACAGTTGAATGGACGCCGGAACGACTGCCAGCCGGCCGGGCGGTAGGGCAACTCAAACAAATTAAAGACATTAGAGTTTATTTAATTTGCACAAGCGCAGCTGACCCTGCTGTGACCCCACGCTGACCCTCGGCCAGGGGCCAGTGGCCAGTGCAGCGACTGCAATTGGCACTTTTTATGTTATCGTGTGACAAATTGCGCAGACTTCACTTGAACACGACACACACACACACACACACCCACGCACACACACGCACACATACTTGTACAAATATACGAGCATAGTTAAGGTCCCGTCCATATGGGTCTGCAGTTTAATTGCTGGGGTTGCGCCTCGCTACTGCTGCTGTGAATCTTTTGAGTGTCAATTTCGTAAATTACAACGATTTGCCAAAAAGGCAAAAGCCAGCTAAATATGAGGACGGGGAGGGTAACGCATTTGTAGAGCTCTGTCTTTGGCCTGGTGCTTGTTGATTGTCGTGTCATATTAGTGGTAGTGCTGTCCGCCCCTCGGCCCATACCCATAAGGGGGTTGCTCTCAGCATTAGACGTCTCTCGGCTTCGTATAAAGCCATCAAACTAATGCGTTTTCAATATTCGCAAAGTAATTTTGTAATGAAGGGGCAGCTACTAAGCGCTGTCACCAAAACGAAACCCTTAAATTATCGGTAAAGTGAAGCTTATAGCGACGCAAGAATGGGAACTATATATATACATATATTTATATATATATAGCTAAAATACTTGCAAAACATTACAACTGAAATATTAGTCGACTTTAGCAATTTCCATCTGATTAGACTATTAATCGAATCAAGTCAGCCCAATATTTTTTAAAAAGTGGAGCAGGCTTCACTATATATTAACAAAAGATAACTGCAACTAAAGAGCAGATTAGCCACAAACATAATGGATCAACTGAGATTTTCTACTGCACAACAAGCTAGCATCACAGAGGATCCGGACAATGATCGGTCTTCATTTAAAATCAAGTGAGGATCAGCTCATCAGGATTACTGCAGCAGCCTTCCACTGCAAAGGTTGTTCAGAGCACCGCAGCGCAGAGGTAAACAGCTTGATCACTGATCGAGTATTATGGTTACGATTGTACCTGCTTAGAAAACGAGCTCCATAAATTGCGAGGGCAAGCGAACCCTTAGGCAAAAGCACATTTTGACCGATCAAATTGAACGACTGATCGCGCTCGAGTGACGCCCCAATGAGTCGGTAGAGTCGGTAGGCTCTGGCTTCCTTCTTTATTTTTTAAATGCTCTTTAGTGGCAACGGAGTCAGTGGCTTATCGCGTGATACGATCGCATAGCCCAATGTCGTCTTTCGTCTATATTTCGCGCGCAGCGATCACATATGCGGCCGTTACGTGCGATCGACCATTTGGAACCGATCAATTAGCCGACTACACAATACTGACTGCAGACGGGGGGAGGGGGCTAGTAGGGTAGTTGGATAGTTGGCAGACGGGCAGATAGGTAGGGAGTTCCAGCGTGTCAGTCTAGGCAAAATGTTTCGCTTGATCGGATCGATCGAGTATATTCAACATTTTTGCGGTATTTCTTCGACGTGTTGTTTTATGCGCCCCGAAACGGCTCAAAGTGTTGGCCCTAATGGGAAAATTAGTTTGGTTAAATGCTTCGCTGCTTGCTCGAACCGTGTCAGAGTTCGAAGGCATCAAAGAGGCCCAGGACACACAGACATCGAAAGAGAGAGAGGGAGAGAGAGAGAGAGAGAGAGAGAGAGAGAGAGGGAGCGGCATGGAGATAGGCTTCTAATCTTGACCATTTGGCCGCCGCACCTGACGGCTCTTTCACACGCTGCCACAAAGTGCTGCGACATGCGACTGCTTTTGCTGCTGCTTTTGCTGCTGCTGTTGAAGCTGCAACAAGCTGCGGTTATGTCAGTTGGCCTGGCTATAATTTTTAGCACGAAACGTTTTTAACACAATGCGCACAAAGCGCAAGTCGAACTCTTTGAATTTTGGGCGTTTTAATCAGCAACCGAAGCGAATCGAACCAAACCCAACCGACCGACTCCAGCTCCAGTTGCAGATCCAGTCCAGCTTCCAGAGACAGGCACGGCACGTACCTTGCCAGAGACAGTTGCGCCCATTGAAATTGAATTGGAATTGAAATTGTTTGGAATTTCTTGCAGTTGTTGGGTGTCAGCTTGATAAGTCGACTGGACAGACAGACGGACAGCAAAATATCTGTGCGGTTGCAAAACAATGCAACAGCAGAGTCCAAGTGTTGATCTCTGGCGTTAACACTCAATAAAATCGAAAACGGTTTGAGTTGCGGGTTAATCGAGGGCATTATAATATTGCTGATTTCTTGCTGCTCTCTTGAACAATCATCAAAGTTTAGATGCCGAAAAAAAACTATGCAAATTAAACATTTGAATAAACCAGCCCTTAAATATTAAATGGTTCTCTACAATATAATAACATATATTAAGCAATAAAATGTGATTAATAATTTAAAGAACACACAGAAAGGTAGAAGAAATGGAATTCACATCCAGTTACCCAAAATATATCTATTCTAATTTTTAAATGATAAAGCCCCAAAACGGCAACTGATGGAAATCAGTCATAAACAGAGCCCGTCATAACAATCGATTTGATAACCATCTCTAAAGGAATCTCAATGAGAGTATCAAAAATCCCCAATTAAAAAATCAACTCTAGTAAGAATATTATCTCCCAATAATTGTTCCTAACTCAGTGAAATTTAAATTGAAGTTCGAGTTTTTTGTAGTTGGCTTTGACGTATTTAAAGATGAAGGCTGAAAAAATTTCCTGCACTTTTAGTTGAATGCATAAAACGCGTAGTTGTCAAGTGTACATTTAGTTTGTTAACGCAAGTTTAGACAAAGCTATATAGTATGTGGCATGTAGTACTTGCATCAATTTGTGGCATACGGCTTTTGCGAATAGTTTCGAGTGCATTTTGCACAGTCAATTCAAGAATGTCGTTGGGCAATTAAAACGTTTCGAGCGCTTTGCATGACTTCGAAGCATATGCTTCGGACACACACACACACTTACTTACACACACACACACAGACACACGTTGCACACACGTGGCCAGCTGATTAATCACGTAAATGCGTAGTTGAGTAGTTGGGCAGTTTGGCCTCACAGTTAAGTGACGGGCAGCAACATCCCCCAAAAACTATCTACCAAATCTGGCAGCATCGCAACATTTTTGCTCTAATGAACTAAATGGCGGCAATGCCAACAACAACAACAACAGCAACAAGAACAGCCACAACAATAACAACAACAGCATCAAACGAGTTGGAGACAGCGGCGCTGTTGGAGTTTTCGCTGGACACAGCTAGGCAGCCCACGCCCACGCCCACTCCCACGCCCCGCCTCCTTGACGTAGTTGGTGTCCGGCCAGGCAGTTGGTCAGTCGGCAAAATCCCATTAATATGCCATGCGAGCGCTTAAATTGCAAGTCGTCGTCCTCTCAAATGTCTCATCCTCGATGAGGACAACAGCAACTGCAGCGGAAATGTGTCCAGGCACGACCACTCCTCCAGCACACACACGCACCAACACACTCGGAAAAAATATACCATCGAATTTAAATGAAGAAAGAAACCCAAGAAGAGCCAAGGCAGTGGAATCCAAAAGTGGATTTCGAATACGCACAAGCCCTGCTACGAGGCAGAAATTTCAATGCATATTCGTAGAGATCGTTTTTCATGAGACCGAAATCAAATTCATAATATGCAGATTAAAATCTTTTTAAAACTTAAAAAAAAAGTTTTTCGCTTCTCTATTTTAAATATAAATAACTATTTCGTGATTCAACTCTTAAAAATCAACTTAAAAACAATTATTTATTTGAGTAGGTATCAGTTAGACGATATTTAATTTAGATACACATTTTTTTCATAGTGTACAGGCACTCACAAACATATAGGATCCTTGCTCGTCACATCATGTGGCAAAGTCCCTTGCAATGTGCGTCAGTTGCACACCAAACAGCAGCAGCAGCCAGCACAGAATTTTGGCCAGAATGGCAGCTAACTCGTTCCGTGGCCTTTCATCATTAACAAAGTAACAGAAATACACACACACACACATAGACACACACACACACACACACACACCAACACACACAGACACACACACAAACACAACAGCACAAACAATTCAACCAATTGAGTTGTGTCCAATGCACATATAACGTGGGGTTTGGGTGGCTCTGGCTTAACCCTAGATGGACATGCAAACAACAAATGGATTACGTGCCCCTTAACTAACAGTGCTGCAAGGCAGAGCCGAATAGTTGTTGTGGAGGGGGTTGGGGCTAGAAAACCAGTGGGATCTACGGATTTCGCTATACATACATCTGATGTATGCATGTACATACGTGCACAATTCAGCATTCACAATGACTAACGATATAGTAGAGTATAGTAAATGAGCGAAGCGTTAGATTTATGGCAAACATCAAAGCCAGTGGCGGTAAGGTATATTCTTTATCTTTAAATAATCTGACGAAAGTTTTCATTCATTTCTATTATATATTGTTTTCATTTGTTGTCAGTACTATGATTATTTTAATTTAAATTTTGTGTTCTTTCTACTTGTAGGTTTGTCAGCCTATTTTGTTTATGTCTGCTTAAATATTGGCCATACACATATAAATAGACTAATTCGTAATATTTCACAATTTATTTACTATTCTTCACTACCATTTTAGACATCATGTCATCTTAAAATTAGTTCTGCTAAAATTTTCTTTGCATTAGACATATACAAATTCACAAATCTCTTTTGTACATAATCTTTACTTATTTTAGTAAAATAACTATTCACACGAAATTGCCTAATAGAGTCCTACTTATTTACGCAAAACTCTTAGCTCAACTCAATTTCCAGGCTGACAGCCTGTTTAACACATTCCCTTACTTTGTTCATGTGCCGGCAAAAGCGCAATGTTACTTCACATTGAGCACAGCAGGTGCTCCACTCTGCTCCACGGTCATACCCCACTCTGCTTCCCTTGTGGCATGCTTCTTTGTGGGTGAGAAAATTCGTTGGTAATTGCTGTAAACGAGCCAACGCATCGCCTCGTGCAATCAGTTGCCTTTGTGCTGTGTCTGTCAAGGCTTTAACTTCATTATCCGATGCCAATGTCAGTGGCTAAGAAAGTTGCCCAAATAGAAAATCCTGTCGTTCTTTTTTTTAATGTGCCATCCGCTGAAACAACCGCAAATGTATACCCCTTGCACCTCATCAGCTTGCCAATGCCCGAGACTAAGACGAAGACTGAGTTCTGTCAATGGGAATGGGATTGGGAAACGGAGTTGAACTCCAACTGTGTGGGGTAGCTGTGATAATTTGGGTGCTGCGGCGACGGCCGTCACCACGGGAAATGTAATAATACATCCGAAAATCAGTTGTTATTATTGTTAAGCGTAAACGATCCAACCAAACCATCCGACCCTGCACCCATCCATCCGTCCATCCGTCCGTTCGTTCTGGCAGCGGAACTCCGCACGCACTTCGCTGGCATAATCACAGTAATCATAAGCCAGTCAGGCAGTCAGTTGGGTAGTCGACTCGAGTCCAGAGCGAGAGGGTTGTAAATGCGGCCCGTTCGATCCCATCATATCTGCCCTACCCCTACCCCTACCTCTATCTCACAGCACCCCATCGACTTGAGGCTTGTTGTTGTTGTTTTTTTTCTTGTTTTTTACGCTGACTCAATAGAAATGTTTTGTGCAATTGCGGCTCATAAAATCACAGCGGGTTAGCGTCTGGCGAGATCCGACAAACCGAAACCAGACCCAAACTTTAAAGAGAGTCTTGAACTGAGTATATAAGCATATCGAATACTAATGCAAAACGATGACAACAGCAATAAAAATGTGCTGCGCCCTGGCACCCACCCAAAACAGTGAACGGATAGAAGTCGAAACAGAGCTACGGGACATCTAAAATGTCAGGCTCTATGAAATACTAATTGGGTGCGAAAGTTCTCTAAACACACACTAAGGGAATGGTGCGAAGGGGATGGGCGGCAAATGCAACAAATTTTGCAACTTAACTTTTGTATCCAATTATTCTTTAACTAGTTGACGGCAAAAAATTTGATTAGCTAACAAAGATATTTCAGCTTAAAAATAAATAAAAACTATTGACCACAAAAAAAACATTTTTTTCCCAAGAACTAAAATAAGTTTTTAACTTTCAGAGAGACAGATAAATCTTTATATACAAATATACAGTATATACAAACTTCATAGCTTAATAAATAATCCTTAAATGCTTTTAAGTGAGAATATTTCAATTTCAATGAGGGTTGGGTACTAATATATTTTGATGTTGATCAAAGAGGAGGAAAAAATATACAGATGTGACTAGTGAAATGCTTTTGTTAACGTTTTCTAATTTAATGATATATTTAAATTACACTAATGTATGCATATCATTTTGAAAGCGCAATTCAAGTGCAGATTATCTATTATTTCCGCAATCAGAGCCCATTAAAAAATTATAAAAATATACCCATATTGAGCAGACACAGGAGAGATTTGTGATCTTGCAGCGCAATCTGGTGTTGACAGCAACCAGTCCTTCCCCTATCATGACAGCATATCATGCAGGCAGCTCCATTAAAATTCAGTTGTTGAGGGTTCGAGGAGCCACGTCAAAAGTGTGCGTGTTTTGGTTACGATTCGCTTTGGTTCGAATTTGAGTTTGGGCTTGGGGTCGGATTCAGATTCGATTTTGGTTTGGTTGGTTGGGTTTTTGGCGATGTCACCGCCGCTTTGCATGTCGCAGACCCGCAATAACCAAAAGAGTTGCCTGCCGGCCTGCCAGCCAGCCAGCCAGCCAGTCAGCCAACAGCAGCAGCAGAACCAGCGTGTGGCAGGGAGGGTGTATGGAAAGTGGGCAGAGGGAATTAACGGAATAATAAACAGGCGCTGCTAACGACACGCGGAGGTTGCTTTACTTCTGGCTGCCACTGTAGTCGTAGAAGCATTTGTCTGGCTGTCTACCTGGGCGCAAGGCTCTTGCACGAATTAATTGTAATTCATACGCCGCAATTATCACATGAAAGCCAAAAACGAGCCACAAAACTTGCCCAAAAAGAAGTTATGACACATTGGGTCCCAAAGTGTCCCTCCCACCACACCTCTGTTCCCTGCACAAAATCTTTAGCAGCAGCTAACTGCAGGTTAAGTTTGAAGTTGCTGAATCAACCCGTTGGATCGGTCCCTATCCCTCTTCCAATCCCTCATAGAGGAGGGGTGTGTGTGTGTGTGTGTGTCTGTATCTGTGTGAGAGTGTGTTTTGTGACTGGGGTGTACGTATCGAAGACAACTGACTGCCAACTGTTTTCGAGGTCACAGCCTAACAATTTGTTATGGCGGCTTTCAGCGCCAACGTCGCGCGCCCTGATGAGTGGGCGTGGCAATAGCAATGAGCGTTAAAATGAGCAGCTCCAGCGAGGCATGACATTTGTCAACAGCAACAGCAACAACAACAACAACAACAACAACAACAAAAATCTTCAGCTCAGATTGCACAAGTTGGAGATACTCTCCGATTTTAGCTGAACCTAAAAAATCTCCTTAGTTCCATAGGTATTTCCATACATACTTATAAATGCAAATAGTTTCAATATTTCTATTTATTTTACGTTTTGCCTATGCAATTTTTAGCACAAATAAATAACATGCTAAATTTAAATGTATACCAACATTTTTGACTTGACTTGTTTATTAAACATAAGGCAAATACGCATGTTGCCTCTTAGGTGGAAAAGTTGGGTGGCAAGCGTTTCTCAAAATAGTTGCCTTTAAATTTAGTTGTTTGTTATGATTCGCATCTCCAGCTGCAGACTCGAATGTTGCTCTCGCTTAACAAAAAAAAAAAAAACATTTTATTCTCTGGATTAATTCATATTTAGTTTTGTATACCCGATTAGTGGCCTTTTATAACAGCCACAGGGTATGTGAAGCGCCATAGTCGCAGACCTAACCAAGTATGTGCCCAGAGCCACCTCCCCAACGCTTCGGTAGCTGTTTTTGGCGAGTTTTAATCAGGCAAAGGCGCAGGCGAAACTGGGCTGTGAACGGGTGGCTGGGGGGAGGGGGCGTGTCAGCGCACAAGTTTGCCTCTGTGTGAGCGACCTCTCGCGGTGCTGCCACCTGCCACCTGCCCCCGAACTCGGTCCGCTTCGCCCGTTGCGCGCTGCTTGCCACTTTCTTAGCTTGCCGCAGAATTATGTTGATTGGCAGCAATTTGTCATAACGTGAAATTAGTTTGTTGTCGTAACAAGCGCCGCGCGCTTAACGGCATTTTCCATTTGGCCCAGCGCACAAGTCACCACTGCCCCTCCGAAGCCCCTCCGGCACCCATCAACCGCACGCCCTTACGAAAAATATGTCGATAAAAACAAACAAATTAACATTAAATGAAAAGATTAAGTGTTTAAGTTTGCAGTAGGCAGTAGGCAATAGGTTGTTGTGTTATTGTTGTTGCTTCTGCTGCTGCTGTTATTATTGTTGTTGTTATTTTTGTTGTCCTCAGCCATTTGACAGGCAGCAACACGAAAGCCGCCCCCAAACCGTCAAGCTATTTAGCCCAGGCAACACCGCCCTTTCAGGTTATGTAATTGGCAAAATGGCGCACAGCTTTTTAGACATTTAGACTGTACAACAGTGAAAAGTGTCGTCCACTTGGCGCTTCTTTTTATGTACATATATGTATATAAATATATATATAAATTCTAGTATAACATTGACTAAATATTGGCTCCGGCTCCAGACCGAACTGAGTCTATTCACTTGATGATAACCTTACGATATTGAATAAGAATTCTCTATATACTTTTTAAATTTTCCCACTAACTTTTTTTATTACTTATTCTTTGCATTTTCTAGTACCTCAATAAACAAATATTAAACAATTTTTGACAACGCTCAAACAGCAATTGCACCTTAGAAGAAGGTCCTACAAATATATAAAGAACGAATCTTCTTGTCTTATATAAAGCTAAGTAAGATTTTGGTTAGCTTTGATAAGTTTAAGTTAAGCATAGTTATATTGAGTCAGATAGTACATGGTTCAAGCTCACAGAAAAGGGTTCATCATAGTAAGTATAAATGGATTTTTGGTAAAGCGCGAGAGTTTAAAAGGGGAGTAGAAACTTAACTTTTAGCTAATCGAATGAATTGCAAGGGGCATTAACAATAATTCTTAGACTTAATATAAGCAAAATATTTACGTGTATGAACTCAGCGCTCAGCAACAAATAATATATAATTTTTTGAAAATTTTCTAATATTTACTGTGCATAACTCTCACCACTAGTTGATGCCCTGCCTCTCCCGAAATTGTACAGATTTGCTTGGCATTTTCTCGCTCTCAGCTGTTGCGGTCTGCTAAGTTCTACAAGCAGCTTCCGCATCTCTTTGGCGTGTTTGCTCTACCTAATTAATGCAAAACCATCGCCGACAAACGGCCAGCGGCGACTGTGGCCAAAGCCGGAAGTTGCACAATTTCAGGGCTATTTAACTTGGCCAGCCAGTCACTGAGATAATGGCCAAGAGCGAGATTGCCAGTTCGCAGTTGCCACGCTTAGTTGGCAATAGTTTCACAGCAAATTAAGAAAAGGTTGGACCAGCAACACACCCACACACAACACACACACACACACACACAGCAGCAGCAGCATCTGTTGAAGTCAGCAAGTCCTTGTTGTCCACGTTGGCCACATCCAAATTTGTGGCGACACTTTCTATGCAAATTGCAGCAGCCCAGCCCAAAAGTTATACACATGAACACAGGGTACAGTCAGCGCATCGGAAGTACAGTCATGCACACACCCATTTGTATGTGAATGTATGTATGGGTGTGTGTGTGTGTGTGTGTGTGTATGTATGTGTGTGTGTGTGTAGCGAGTGACAGCGAGAGTTTTTGGGGCAAACTCGCATAAATCTTCGCTTTACACAATGTTGGCGGGTCAGTTACAGACACAGATACAGTTACAGTTGCAACAGTTGCTGCGGCATATCCTCTGAGCATGGACTCGCAGTGGCAACAAAACAGTAGCTGTATAAAGTGTGCATGCGTATGTGTATGATGTGTGTGAGCGAGACACAGAGAGAGGAGAGGAGGGAATGGGTTAGCAAAGTTTTATTGAGCATATTGTCCAAATAACATAACGCCAGCCAAATGGTACGCAAGCTTTGAAGCAAATTGTTGTTGCTCTTTTGTTACCCTGTACCCAATAGAAAATCCTGGAAATCCATAAATATACATAATTCAATTATTCAATAAATGCTCTCCCATTTCATATACTCCAAACATATTTTGAACTTTATTAATAGCCGCCTTTACTTTATCAAAAGCCAGAATATCCTTTGACTTTTGTGCACACACAATTCTTATGAGAATTACTCGAGCTGAGAGCTGGCTACACGATATCTGCCAGTGTAGTACTCTCGCTGAGGGTGCTTAGAGCAGTGATAGTTGCTGCTGTTGCGGGTATATAGTTTAGTCAATTGAAATTAATTATGTTCGCGTTTTTCATTCGAAATTTATGCCCCATAAGTTGGCCCCCAAGTGTGTGACTGCATAAATTGTTGTTTGCAACGGCATTGCCAGGTTGCTGTTGCTCCTGGCAATGCTAACTGCAATTTGCATAATGGTCAAATTACAGTTGCTGCCAATGGCTGACAAATTTTCCAATTGACTAACGACCAAATGGCCCCATTGCCAATCGCCAATTGTATGCACGTACATAAGTTGGAAATGGGGTGTTCGCCGGCCAAGTTTGAATCGCGCGACAATTTAAACGGCCGTCCATTTGGCCGAATGACACCTGAGAAATGTTCGGATAAGAAAATTACAACAATTTCACGTGACACTTCATAATGGAGCCAACTGCAAAATGCAAACTACCAACTGCAATTGCAGCCGTCTTGCAACAGCATCAACAAACAGCAACCTTGCAAATTGCTGTCAGTTGAAGAGAAATACAACAACAACAACAATAACAACAACAACAACAAAATTGCATTTCAAGGAATCGCTTCACAATCAAAGGCTGAAAATTGTTTCAGACGCGCACCGACGACAAGCGTTGCATATAAAACAGGCAGTCAAATTTTGTGAATGAATCGACATTTGTAGTATCTGAGATACTCCCTGAAGAAGACGCGCCAGCAGTTGGGTATATTCGACCTAATATAATAATAGCTCTTAATAAAAGCTCTTCATATTCTTAAGTGGGCACTGACCAAAAAAATACAGAGTATATTCGAGTCTAATAAACTCATTAAATAAGTCACTTTTACATTTTTCTTTATAATCATAATAACTACAATACGAGTGTGACTGAGTTCTGTGTCTGGCTGTCTGGAACAGACTGTCTGGAACAGATCTTATCGTCACCGGAGCATTGTCACCGTCGACGTCGCGTTCACACCATCAACACGTAGGGTTGCCACTACCTAGACGAGGGTCGCTGACACGCGCAGCCTGACAGATCAGAGCACTTGAGGCTCGGCGAGGAGCCAATGATGAACGTACGAAGGGGGCGGGGTGGTCTAAAGATCGTGACAACAAGTGCCTCAATTGACACAATGAACGGAGCGTTGTCGAGCGTGCCATTTGGGTATGGTTCGTTGGCACAATGGTTAAATACTTAGACAATCGGCTCATTAATTGTCCTCTGGCTCGTCTGCTTCCCAGAAATCCAAGCCCAGTACAGACGGCATACACATTCAATATATGTCACTTGCATTCACGTAGCATACAAATTTCAGGCAAACAAGTTTATTTCCATCAGCCAAGGACAAAGCCCAAATGATTATATATTTGAGTTAAAGTTGGAAAAGTTGGAAGATTTGCAATGCGGAATCTTCAATTTCAAAATAAAAATCAATTCATTTCAACACCTACGCGCAACTTTTAACTTTATATAACAATATCAGTAAACTTTGACAAACCCAAAAGAGTTCAGCGATTTTAAAATTCGTTAATTCTAGTTCATAAAAGAAATTTTATAATAAATACCGAGTAAGATTGAGTTAAGAGTTGTAACTCAATCGATGTGAAGTGCGGCTAAAATTGATGATGGCTTTATAAATCGCCACAAGTTAGGCAACAGTTTAGAGAAGAAACTCAGCCGAGAGCAGAAGCTTAAGTGCAACATGTGGACAACAAACACACAGCACGTGAGAGTTGACTCGAGAGCAGCAGCACTTGACAAGCTTCATATAAAGTAAATGGCAAAACATTTCACACCTGTGCAATCGGTCAAATAAGAAGAACGAACAAGTAATGCTGAGGCTGACGGAGCAGCTGGGGCAGAACAGGATGAACTAACTGCCACAGAGAGCGAAGTGGGCTCTTTGGCCGATTATCGTAATAAAAGGCGCCAAGCAGGAAAAGAGGCGTCCTTCAAAAAGAGGGTGCACTGCCGTTGAAATGGCATTGCTATCCTGCTACTTGCCTCCTGCCCCCAAAATGTAGCACCCGCAGCACTCCACTGTCAGTCTACACATCAAAGCAAGTGAGCAAATTAAGCTAAACAAAACCAAACAACACACACACACACACACACACGCATCCATAAACGTACATAAGATGTACTTGTGTGTGTTGTCGGCATCCTTTTAAAGTTCCCCTTCTTTCCTTTTTTTTTTTTTTTGTTGCCTGCAACTTGAGGCAGCGGCGCCATCTGAAGATGATGCTGCCCCACTTGACAATGCACAACAACACACCCACACACACACACACATTTTTAGCACTCCTGCATGTGTGTGTGTGTGTGTGTGTGTGTAGAAGTTCAACTTGAAAGTAGCTTCAACTGCTTTTCCATTACTTTCGTTTTGCTCATTTCTTTTTTTACTCTGCTGCGCTGGGAGCTCGTCACATTCCGTGGCCATTTAAAAAAAAGGGGTTAAGATAATTTTGTAAGAGCCAGCGAAATATGTGGCCTTCAGAAAAAGGCAACTCTACTTGCAACTCAGCGAGGCAACTCCAAATGAAAACGAAATCAATTTTTTTAGAAACACAGTTTACAATGATATAAAGCTGTAGAAAAAATGCAGCCGCAAATATCCATGTGATAGCTGAAATTATTTGACCAGTATATCAAACAGTTGATAACAAATAAAAATCGTAAATATTTTTAGCAATCTTGGATCTTAGATAAATTGTTCGCCTCACAAAATGTAGTTTGTTGGCCGAAAAGTAAGTAAAATATTCAAACTAACTACTTAAAAGTGCATCTTGAAAATAAATCGATCAAAACTAAGGCAAATTTCGCTCAGATATATGCAAATTGAATTCCTTCTTTTAAAATGCATCCAAGCGTTTCTTATTATTTTTGAAAACATTTATGTCAAATGTTAAGTCAAAGAAATCAAACTTTAATCAGTTTCTAGCCACAAATTGAACGAAAAATACAATTTTAAAACGTATTCAAAAATGATGAAGATATTTTCCTTTGGACTTGCACATATCAATTTGACATCAAACTCAATAATATTTGAGCAAATAATTTTGTTTTCAACCTTTTTTCTCCATAGCCTAGACGACTTTGAGCAAAAGTTATTGGTTGTAGCTCCTTTTACTTGATGATCCGACATACCAAATTAGTACGCACCTTAATAAACTGTAACTAAGTAGAATTTGAAAATGTGGCACACAGCTTCCCAACAAGAGTAGCAAAGTGTATACGTGTATTCATGCAACCAATATTCAAATGCTGAATATGAAAATGTGGGAGAAAATATCCTGGGATGAACATGCATATTTATCTATGCAGTATGTATGTATGTATGTCAGCCACTCAAAATTCAGAGACGAGCTGAGTTCTGCGAAATAATTATTTTGGATTTGGATTTGGATTTGCACAAGCTTCGTGCAAGTGTTGGATATGCAATTTGTTAGTGCATTTTACCAAAACTGTTGGAAAATTCTTTAATTAAATTCTAATATTTTGCTTCAAAAACATTTTGGTATACCACCGAATGAGGACTACATCAAAACTTTCAGCCTATTACGTGCATATAATTTTATTAGCCTGTCATTAAATTACACGCCTACAAAATCAAAGTGCCAAACAGATGCCACAGCAAAAAAAAAAAAACGACGCACAGAAATACTTGCAACCAAAATAGCGACCTCTCAATACTCTTTAAAAAAATAATAAGAAAAGCTAAAACAGAACAAATTTCCTAGTAAGATATCTATTTTAAATAATTGAAAACTTCAAATGGCATTTCAAGTCTCCATTGAAAAGAGGGTTGCCCAGATCATCCTCCCATATTAATACTACATTTAATTCATGTAAAAACCTGTTTATATTGTCGGCTTTTGTCTTTCCATAGTCACAGCTTTGTCACAAATTATTCGATAAATATTTGACGATTCTTGGGTTATGTCAACAGCAATCTACCCTTCGAATTTTGGCGAATCTAACTGCGGATATATGTACATATATAGAGCTTAAGACATATAAATTTTTGCGATTATTGGGGCCGGAATGGGCGTGTTCATGCGATTTTGTATTAATTCTTAAAGGCGGTTAGCGATAGTTTATCTTTCAAATTTTCCACATTTCGATATTGATGGGCGGTGACGCTGGAGGCGGAAGAGCTGAGAGTGACCCATGCCAATCTTTGAGAAACATTGCCAACAACCTACCATCCAAATTTTGGAACTGTAGCTTTGTGGGAGATATGTGGTTTTGTCGATTTGCGATTATCATCTCTTCTACGTTCGGTAGTAGAGTATAAAAGAAAGAAGACAAAAATAACAAAAATAATTGAAATATATTAAGATTTTATGCAGAAACAAAAAGAGCGCTTCGATAACAGCAACATTAAGATTGAGAATATAATAGGTGTATACTATATACGTTTGGGAATGCCTGTTTCAACATGTTGCATAATTCATAAGACTTTTACGTAACCCACAGACTCTTTATATCCTCCCAAAACCAGCAACAGCGCAGCACACAACAAAAATCCAGAAATAAGGCATATAATAAAAAGTGCGGGCTTGCTACAAAATTAAATGGTCTGGAAAACTGGTCACTCCTGATGGCCTCCAGGCCTCTGTGGCGGCCAGCGCTGCCAGTTGAGAGTGCGTGCATAAAGCATTTCTCATTACAACAACAACAGCAACAGCAACAACAGCAATAGCAAAAACAAAATCTGAACGTCTAGCACCATGCAAAATCATGCAAATTTGGCAGATGCCCATTGTTGTTGTTGTCGTAGAAACTAATGGGGCACAATGTGTCCACACTGCATGGTCCCATTCGTTCTTGTGTCGAAACAGCCACCCGTTCCTTCGCCTCGACTCTACTGTCCACAACCCGTGCCCCCGGAGGCAGCTGGCCTTTAACATCAGCTTAATCATCTGTAAATGCGGGCTCACGACCAGGACGTCAACCAGGTCCTGTGTCTGACTCTGACTCCATCTCTGCGTCTGCCTCTACCTCTGCCTCTGGCTGGGTACCTCCTGCATTACACATACACTAAAAAAAAAAGTTAAATAGGAAATGATGCCAAAATTAAAATTCATTATTATTTCTCACTTTAAATATTACTAATAAAAATAAAATAAAACATACTTCTGTAAGCTATAAAAATATAATATATCATAATGTCAACCAAATTGTAAACAATATTTTTTATAGTGCTGTAAATGAGGGTGGTTTGGGAAGGTAGTTTTCACTCTGGGCAGTTGTTGGTCAAATGTTGTTGCTGTCGGTTGGCTCTGTACCCGTCTTAGGCGAGAAAATTAAATTGGCCAAAAGTTGAATCCATAACTTTTGGCTATGAACTGGATACACAACACGCACACACACACACATACACACATGCGAGGCTGTATCGCCTGTCGAAAATTGAGTATAGCCAACGTCAGTGCACCCAAAGGGCATCACTCATGCAGCGAGGGCAGGAGAAATGGTAAACGAACAAGGGGCTGGGCAGGGGGAATGGGGGCGGTCAGAGCAAAGTCAGCCATTTTGGTGTGGTCGGAGACCAGAGTGAGCCAAAAATATTTTGTCAAATCCAATTGGCTAATCAGAGACACAGCGCACTCAACACGACATTGCATTTCTTCATTAGACTTGAAACTAGAAACTCAAAACGCCTACAATCGTATTTAACTTATGAAGGAAGATATACTCAAAAATGAAGTAAAATGAAAAAAATTATACAAATACTAATACATTATAAAACAGATCAAACTTCTCTCATGTACTAAAATCAGTTTTATGTAAGCGCGAAATATCTTTTCAAAACTGTGCCACAGTGCAACCCTCTCTCTCTCTGTCTCTGTCTCTCTGTCCCTATCTTTCTGCTACTCTTAGCATGTTGGAGATGTTCCAAACTTTTGTGTTCAAGGGTAAGCCAAATAGTTCATATAGTGATGCGCTCCATTTTGGGACAGTCTAATAAACCGTTCCATTCTGCCCCAGCTCCAAGTTTTGCAGGCTTCGCTCTGGCCATTCTCTGTGTGCTGTGTTATGTTTGTTTGTGTGTCTGTGTGTGTGAGTGTGTCTGTGTATGTGTGCCTGGTCCTCTTCATCCTGGTCGTGGTCTTGTTTCTGGTACAGCTGCCCGTGTTGTTTGTGTGATTTTCTGCTTAAAAGCCAACATCAGCTAGCCCAAAACTGCGTTGGCAGCAGGATGGGGCTTGGGAGTTCATGGGTTGGGCATTGGGGAATTAAAGTTGGTGCTTTTTTTGGGTAGATACGTGTATGTGTCGTGTGTGTGTGTGTGTGTGCGGGGGGGCAACACAGCACAACAAACAGCTGGCGGTCATATTTTCCAGTCAACAAGGCAACAACAAACATAACATGGCCCGCAATGGAGGCAGACACACACACACACACACCCACACACACACCCACACACACACACCCACACACAACCAAACAGGCAGACAGGACACACATAGCGTCAAAATTATGCCTTCTTCTGCGACTGGCTACATTTTTTTACTTAACTTTTTTTGCTTTTTTTTTTTTTTTTTTTTTTAAGTCAAAAGCCAGCACAAAACCCTCACTCCCACTGCCACGCGCCTCCCCCTGCGCACATGTCAACCTGGATAATTCTCTTATATATATTTTTTTTTGTTTTTTTGTTATTGTTGCTGCTGATTCGGCTGCTGACCAGGTTCATATCAGATTTTCGCAGAAATCGCTGACCAAGCGAGCTGAGTACAGCTCACAAAGCGTTTGGGTCCTTCAAGTGCGCACTCCGTGCCCACCTAGTGTCCACCCCGTTCCCATTCTCGCTCCTCTTCAGCAAATAGGTCGCTTCTCCCGGTGGCGCCACCTAGTATCAGGCATTGACAGCACGCGCGCTGCTGCAGGCGCCACCTATGGCAGAGCGTACGCAACGCATTTCTTTTGATGACTAAGAAGGAAGAAAATGGAGCTGAACTGCTGCCAAGGGCTGTGTTGTGTTGTCAGCGACTCCTAAGGGTTGTTTCGATTTCAGTTTCATTAACCAAAGACAGGGTTGCTACTCGTATATGCATCTATGCCCAGTGGCTACATATGGATATGCTTAAATATATATGTACAAGTAAGCTTTTGCTTATGGGTTTCATTTCGACAGCCAAGGATCGTCGATCCTCTTTAATCCTGAGACTTCAGTTAATAAAATTAAATTCTAAAAGTGATTGTAATTCGCGACTAATTTTAATTGCAGCTATTAAAATATTTAAATCAAAAACGAACTAATTTTATTAATTACAACAAAAAAAAAAAATTTTATGTAGTTCTAGATTTTAACTTAAACGATTTGAGCTACCTTTTTTATTGTTATTTTAAATTGTATAAGGATGTGTTATTTAAAACTATTAAATAGCAAAATCTTTGTTTTTTCAGTTTTATTTATTCTAAGGACTTTTGAATAATGCACCGTTCTAATTGCAATTCATTTGAAAGTTTAACGATTCCTTTCACTGATCGCCTGGCAACCCCAACTCAAATACGGCTCTGCCTAACGGTCATTTGCCAGCATTGGCCAAGTGTCGGTCGAAGACTACGCAGCGGCAGAGGCAGCGACGACGCATCAACACCAAAAATACTCAGTCGCAAAACACAAACACACACACATAAACACATATACATACACACACGAGACTGGCACACAGGCAGACGCAAGCGAAAGAGCGAGGGTTGTTTTGGCATTCAAAAAACCAGCCTAGCAGAGAGCGCGTGAGAGCGAGAGCACACTCTGTTGAGCATAAACATAAACGCTGCCGCTGTCGCTGCCGTGGTGAGTTTCAGTTTGCTCTCGCTCAATACCAGCCAGACTGCGCTGCTGTTGCTAATGTTGGCGTCGCAGCATTTTCGATTTTGTCACCACCAAAACAGCGACGTTTTGCCCAACGTTCTTCTGCCTATTGTTATTGTTATTGTATATGTTTTTTTTTTTTTTTTTTGCTGCTGCTGTTTATTTGTCCGCTTCTCTTTCTGTGAGTGTGTGTGTATGTGTGACAAAATGGTGACATTTGCTCTGCCGCTGGCGCCGTCGTCGACTTCTTTCATTTTACATGGCGTTTTCTAATAAAATGGCAGCACGCGTTGCCCACACCCAAAACTCAGTGCCCCCTTCTCCTTCTCACTTAGCTGACTGCTATATGCTGATGTAATATATATATATATATATAGTGTGTGTGTGTGTGTAAGCTAGTGTTGAGCTGCTTTGGATTTGAAATCATTTTCTTCATCAGGCGCTTCTTGCTTAATTTGACTCGTCTCGTGTCAACCGTCGTCAGCAACAGCGGCCGCCATTGTTATTGTTGTTGTTGCAGTTGTTTTTATTGTTGTTGTTGTTGCTGTTGTCGCTGTTGTTGTTGTTTTGCCTCTGGCGTTGGCTTCGTCGCCTGAGGGTGAAAAAAAGGCATTCGTGCAGACAATTACGCACAGATCTATATACATACATACATGTGCTTATATACACATATGCTATATATATTTATCAATACAGTGGTCACTCTCCTAGTTGGCGAAATTTTGAAATAAGTCATCGTCACAAAATGCGACACAAATAAAAAATAAGTCAAAATAAATATATTTGTTTGCAATCTATAAAAAAAAAAAAACAATTTACATGAAATAATACAAAATATTACATATTCTTAAATTCGTTGATTCCGAAAATAATTTGAGGTGACTTACAAATATATTCGATTTAAATGGAGAAACAATAATAAACAACAATCTAGGCAAGTTTAAAGTATAAAGACTGACTGAGAAAATTCTGGAATAAAGATTCTTAGATTGAGTCAGAACCTGGCATCAAATTTCTTGTATTTCCACTGATACTAATTTACTTTCGTACTAATTTTTACGAAGACATTCTTGATTGATAATTCATAATCAACGATTTTTTCATTCCAGAATGCAATAAATTCTTGAATTAAGCTTCGAGATGTTCTTTTTAGTGCACTTGTCCAAAAGAGAAGGTCATATTTCTGAGCGAACAATGTATATATGTTTTTATATATAAAATAAACTGATCAAGACGCTTAAGGAATTGCACACTTGCAAATTATTCAAGACTAAACAGTTTAATTTTTTTTTGCTGTTCACACACAGACTCACACACACACACACACACGTAGATGTGCCTATTTCCTGACACTAATTGAAATACTTTTATCAGTTTTCCGTTAGCTGTGCAACATCATCATCATCATCATCACAGCAGCATCATCAACAGAGTCTTTTGATGAGGGCCGTTGGGCATTTCTGGCTGGGCAGCTGATGACGATTATGGTGTTGATGATGATATGATCTAAGGGCTGTCTGGGGAGTTTTTGCTTTCATTTCATTTTCTGGTTTTTGTTATTTGCGCCTGATTGCGCAATTTGTTTGCCCACTCAGCTGTAAGCGAACCTCAACTTTGAATCAGCGAACGAATACGAATACGAATACCAATACGAATGCAAATACAAATGCTATGAAAGGAATACGAATACAAATACGAATACCTTTTTTGGGTGCATGTTTCTTCTACCCTTTTTGAGTTGGCTAAACGGATCAAGAAAGTGAGAGCGATACGATTTTACAATTTTCGAATATTATTTACTCATTCATTCACTCACTTACTCGACAGCGCACCCGCCCACTCATTCACAGCACAGTGGGTCAGTTGGCGATGATTTGGCATCAACATTTAACATCAATTACTTTTGCGACCCATTAAAATTGCATGGGCCAATGGCAATTGTGAATGGTCGCATCCGTGCATGTCCTGCTTGTCCATCATGTCCTGTGTTGCCGCCCAAATGTGTTAAATATTTCAATTTCAAATCCAATTCTATGGAATTCTAATAAACAAATCCAACAGCATGCAAATTTCATGGCCAGATGCTGGCCAAAACGGAAAACCCAATATCCAAAACCAGGCCCCCTTCACCATTCACTTCCTGTGCGAATGTCCTTTACACATATTTTATAGTTTGTATATTTTATAGTCGTCATATTTCAGCTCTCTCGCTCGATTGATTACCCACTTTTAATATGAGTAAATGTTTTTATTTTTTCATTCCTAAGTTGACATCAGTTTTATTTACATAATTCAGATTCTAGATATCTTAATCAAAGCTTTAAATGCGGTCAAAGAGTTTACTCGATTTGAAAAATATACGTACATATTGTTAGTTGGCTTAAAAGAGATCAAAATAAAATCCATTTTACATAAATGCATGTAATTCAATGACGCGTATATATGGTATATTTTATGTAAGCAATAAAAGAAGCAACAGTTGTGTACAAATCATCACATCATCTTATGTAACTTTTAATTATTAACGTATAATATTTAAAAAATATGGTAACCACGTTTTTTTGCAAAAATAAGAAACGTTTACCTGAGGCACTCCGATAATTAAATAACCGGGTCCGGGTAAAAAATGATGATGATTTTTTTACAAGCCGAACAATAATCGTATTTGGTCTATATTTATAATAATAGCTGTGTTTTTGTTGCCAAACTTTAGAGGCGTATTAATCAAAAAGGCTTTGCTTTTGAAAATCGGATTAAACAAAGTTATGGCTCGGGACAGTTTGGAGGTAACAATAGTTGACAAGAACTTATATCTTGACCTATAGTTTCATCCAGTTATATAATATGGCAAACAGCTAGTTATGCTGATCAAGAATATACGTGTATTAAAAAATTCATGGAGTTGCAAACGAGTCATTTTTAATTGCTATTTAGTATTTGGATATTTATTACTTCTATTCCCCAAAGTCTTTCGTTTAAAACTATGTATTTTACCGCATAATTTTTGTGTTTTTGATGGCCATCGAGTTTGAAAATAAATATGCTGATCGTTCTGTCCAGCCACATTTGAATTTCTAAACAACACTCCACTCATGTATGCAGAGGCCCCACGGCTCGAACGCACAAAAGTATGCAACATGTTTAAAAATGCAAGCGCATAGCTGCCTAAATCGCAGCAGGGCTGCATCAAGGGGCGAAGTGAAGGTTAGCGTATGGGGAGGGTGGTGATGTGGCGCCAAAAATGCAAATTCAAAATAAATCAAATCAAACGCGCCGCAAGAGGTAACGAAGCGGCAGCAACACCAACGCGAACCGCCAACGGAACGTCGGCAGCGGCGGCGGGATGGGAGGAGATGGCCCATTGAGAGGGAGTGGAGACGGGGCTAGGCTATTTGAACACTTTTAAATATTTTATGTTGGTTATTTCAGTGATTGTTTATTGGCAAATTGCCTGGAAGCACTTTAAAACGCTTCATAGAACGCCAACAAAGTAGCGGGAGTATTTCAATGCAACTGGCCGACTCCAAAATACCTGCACCATTAAACCTAACATGTAAGACAAAATGCAACAAAACAAACAAATACTCAAGTTTCACTAAGACTTTTCCAAAGGCTGCCAGAGTCTTTTTGCTCTCAACCTATTCTGATCCCCATCCTTATATTGACTTTTCGACAAGTTGCAAAAGTAATAAATTGAATTAATTATATAACATTTATTAAAAATATTTATATACATTTGTCTTGGTATTCGTCTTTCCGTTTATCTCTAATACAGATTTTAAGATTTTATCTCAGTTTTATTGACATTGATTGAAACTACATTTTACATGTTATCAAAGAGAGTTTAAATTAAAATGAAAATATATAAAATATAAATTTGAAGTTTATGTTCCGTTGACTTGTTTTTAAACTGACAATGCGTGCTCTATTTAATGAACGTTATGAAAAGATTGAAAAAGAGATATTTTCACTGAAAACTAGATGCCCTATTGTTCGGGTATTAGCAGAATAGCGGCAAAAACAGCGGCCCTCAGCGTTATAAATACGCAACAAATGAAGAAAAAATGTGGCAAGCAAGCAAAAAAAAACAAAAAAACAAAAAAGAAAAACCGGAAAAATTAAACAACAACAATATAATACAACAATAAGCGGGTATTGTACTCGGATGCAGTTGCTGTTGCTGTTGTTGTTGCTGTTGCTGTTACTGGACAAATATTTTTTACCACTGACCCGCTTCACCTGCCCTCACCTGTGCTGGCTTACAGTTCGTTTGTGGGTGATTTGAGGGGTGTTTTGGGGGTTTAGCTTTCGGCTAGCCGCATTGGTCGACCTGGCGAACATCAGCGCTTTTGGCCGGGTTCATTTAGTTTTTGTTTCAGCTCGCGCCCCCGTTTTCCCAATTTTATTCGGGCTTTTGCACAATTTCACGACTCTCAGGTTCATTGTGCATAGTCAAATATGTTTTACCATAAATTTCGCACGTCCATCAAAAATTGATTGCGCAGCGGACCATGAACATGCCACCTTTGTACACCTGCCACTCAAACCAACACACAAATACAACACAGGCATGTCCATTGTGTGTGCGTCTGTTAAAATTTTCAATGTTTACTTGGCACATTGTAAAATATTTGCAATATTTTGATCAGAGCCGCTAGCGTAATTTTTATATCATTTGAGATTAATCAAAATCATTTAAATATATTTGAGAAAAACTAAACCAAACAAATCTATCTCATTTAACACATTCAAAATTAACTTAAATTAAATCGCATGTAGATCACAGCTAGCTTTCAATTAGCCTACTCTCATGAGTCCCTTCAAATAAATCATTTACTTACAACCCTTGCCATCGGCTCTCAGCCGGCGCACAACTCCTCAACCTCTTCTTCGTCGTTTTTACTATGCAATTTAACATTTATTGCATTTACGGGATTTATTAGCTGAAATGCTGAAAAGTCGCGAATCGCGAGCAAAAAAATAAAAATTCAACAAGCTAAAATGCATTGACGTAGTCAAAATGCGTTCATATCCAAAAGGGGCAGCTCAACGAGTGATGTAATATTAAAAGCTCAAGAAGACCTTGACTACAGAAGATAAATCAAGAAAAAATATCGTATATGTATTAATATAATATAATATAATATAATATTCATATAAATTAATATAATTGTGCTCAGAAAATATTATTTCTGTACTTAATACGACTATAATGTTTGGTCAATAATTGACAGTCAAATCTTTATTATAAAAAATCTTATACGAGGGCTTGCTATTATTATTTATTTGTATAACCTTGTTGAGGAGAATTAATCATAATTTTATTTGACTTCCTTCTTCTAAATATTATTGATCAGCATCACTAGCCAAGTCAATATTCAAGTCAGTTGTTTTCTTTTTGATAAAAACAAACTTTGAGCATGTTTGATTAAATTTTTCTGTTAAAATTATTAATTATTCTTTATTTAGCACATATAAGTTGGTAACATCACGTTGCCCCTTTTCTTGGCCCTTGGTTGCACAGCGCCACTGCTTGAAGGCTGCAAAAATGCCGAGTGCAGCAGCGTTCACTAATTTTATTGCTGAGTGCTTTTAGTGGGGATCGTCGTGATTCAACGCCATAACCCACTTTTCCCCTTTTCCCCTTTCCCCCTTTTTTCCAGCCAGTTGCAAAAGTTCTCAATGCAAAAATGTTCTTGGTGGTGCTTAACACGAGGGGCATGGAAAGATGCTGCAAACTGAAAGAGAGAGAAAGAAGAAAAAGATGTCAACAGCACCAATTAGTTTGATAAATTGGCATAAATGAAGCCCAAACTGAAACGAAACGAAAAGAGGCGTAGGGGAGGCGGTAGGCGCGGCAGCCATGCTGCAAAAAAAAAAAAAGAAAAAAATGTAGCGGGCGGCTAGCAGTCGAGTGCCACTCGAATTCCAAATTATGAGCACCGACTCCAGTCGGGCTAATGAGCAGCCAGCAACCAAGTGGAGCCATCAATGCAAAAATCAGACGACAAGCGACAAACGAGAAACGACAGCGACAATTCCTGAATGGTCGCTCAAATAATTGGAGCCGGAGGCGGCAGTCACTCCAAATGTCAAATTGTTGGCCATCAAGCAACCAATAATGTGAAGCAGTGGTCCTCTCTCTTTCTCTTTCTCTCCCTCTCTCTTTCTCTTTCTCTCTCTCTCTCTCTGCGGTGTATGCTCCGAAGACGGTTTTGTGGTCATTAATTAAAAATTGCATGAAATACGCAAAAGTTCAATGCGAAAGGAAGCAGTCCAATTGGAACTGGAAGTCCCTTGTTCCAAGTGTTGTTCGTTGTATGCCAAGCATTTTTAATTACCATCGCTCAAAAGTCAAGAATCGTTGTCGCTGCTGCTGCTGCTGCTGCTGCTGCTGGTCCACTTCAGTGGCAGGGCAAATAGAAATTGTCCAAAAGCAGAAAATCTGAAAGACTAAAATCGTGTCCAAGCGCTAGCCAAAATGGCGGACATCATGTCAACCAAAGGGTAGCGGGAGGGGCACTGCTGCAGGGGGGTGGGAGGTGAGTAGATTGCTAAAGTGATCCGCTAGTGGTTGAACCGCCCTAATTAATTCACCCCTGCTGTGAGCCGAACACAAAGGACGACGTTTAGCGCTCAAGTAGTTCTACGAGTGCTGCGACAATTTCAACGCCACACAACCCACACACATAAAAGGGCGCTGAAATTAATTTTGCAGCTCTTTTAATCAAATGCTGGCACATGCACAGGCAGCACAATGGGACTGCTGGCTGGGGGCGGTGGCAGGACTTATGTGTCATGGATATGGCGCGATTACGAGCATTTCATCAAATCAGGATGGCTTGGGCCAATTCCCAGGAGTTAGATCAAAATGGTGCTGACAAGCAACCACCACAAGCCGACTAAGCAACATCGAAGCTAACCCAACCAACCACTCAAACAAGCCAACACACACCACCCACTCACCCAAACACTCAATTTCAGTGATGCTGACGGAGAGTCGGCTTTGGGGCGGGGTAAAACGACTCTCAACTCGCATTATAAACATGTCGTCGTCCATTGACGGCATTCGAACAGACAAGGAGTTGAGCCAAGTGGAAAAATAATGAAAACATTCGAGGATAATGATGACGATAAGGCCGAGGACGCGGACGAGGATGAGGATGCTGATGGGGATGGATGGACGGAAGGTTTGGGCGATGCCTCTTGAAATTGATATGCGAAGTGCAGGGCGACCTTTATCAATAAAGCGCACAATAAAAAGCGCTAAGCCGGGCAGCAACAGCAAGCAGGACACACAGGGATAGTATATGTTAGGCAGTTGGGATTTGTGGCCAACCCCCTTTCAGCAGCAGCAACAGCAGCAGCAACCCCGAAGTAGGTTTCGTCAATGGCAGACAAAACACATCAGCATCAGCATCATCATCATCGTCATCATCATCCTGTGTACAGCTTTTCAAGCAGCACCAACAACAATAACAGCAACAACAACAATAACAACAACAACGGATGTCCTGAATGGGCCTCAAGGAAGTAAACACTTTTTGCCTGCACCCCGAGCGCAATGTGTGGCAAAGCTTCGACAGCATTTGGCTGAGCATTGGGTGCACACAACAAATGCAAATACAAATACACACACACACACACACACACACACAAAGTGGAAGTGGGTTTTTTTTTGTACAGGCCCTGCTTGATCTATTACCAGCTAAGCGTATTTTCACATATGCTGTCAACAATGACATCATTCAGCTTGAACAATGCACATTCATATACTTAAGTAATGAGAATATTCAGCAGGATCTCACATATACACTAAGAGGACAAGTCACTTGGATTGGATCTACAAAATGGGAACCATGCCAAGTAGTATATCCAAGAGTAGAACCTTAGCTTATCAGCCATAGTTCTTCACACAGAATGGAATAAAATTAATAACTTATAAAACTGTTTAACCAACTTTTTCAGGTCAGCCGATTTACATCAGTAATTGACTCTAATAAATTGAACCACTTATATTAAAATTAATAAAAATTAATATATATTTTAAAAATTAATAGACATATTTTCTGTTTAATCTTTGGTGCAGAGTCATTCGCTAAAAGAATATGTGCAATCTAAATAAAAATTAACTTTTGGAGCCCTTTCCAAACACTTTGGAAAACTTACAGATTTTGATCAAATTGAGAAAGAATGTGACTTGGCCTAAAAAATGTAAAACAAGCTTTATTGGACCAAAGTCAACCTGACGATATCTAAATTTTGGCCCAGAGTGCGATATATTTTTTATGTTTCTTACTAGCTGCTTATACAAAGCAGTTGCAGTTGTGTCTTATTATCTATTTAACAATTGCAAACACGCTAACTCCGACGGAAAACAGTATTGGAATTCTGGGCAAAAAAATACACCTTTGCATTGAAAGACAAGTAATGCTCGAATAGAGATTACCAGACTAATATATGCTGTGAGTTACTTATAAAAAAAAAAGAAACACAAATGCATCGATTATGGTTTTGGATGTAATCTGTGCATTTCGTTCCCTGATATTGCTTCTGATTATGGATTTTTGGTCCTCCCGTCAATAAAAATGAAGACAATGAATATGAAATTAAAATATGTGAAAACAAAAGAGAAAAACAACAATATTATTGCAAAAGAATAACTTTGGAAAACATTACTTTGAATACTTATTAAAGTGTGCTTTTTCAGGTCAAAAAATTAAATGTGTTATTTTTGTAAATCTGATTAAAATTAGATTAGTAAAGTCTTAAAACGGCCAATTACTCGTTGAAACACTCAAATATCTGTTCACATCATAAAAACAACTCGCTAAACATTAAAAAATATTTGAAAGTATTATTTGAGTATCTAATATTTTGTTTTATAATTTTAGTATTCAAAAAGTGAAATATTTTTTGTCAGTAATATATACGTATTTCAAATTTTCAGTTTATATATTTCGAAGATGAAGAAGGAACTTGCTAACTTTAATAATTATTGTAATGTATTTGAGGCTGGAAACAAATGATAAATTTTAAGTTTCGAATGTGTGAATATAATTAATGTTCTCCTTTCCAACTTATGCTGGAAACCAAAAACTAGATGTTATTCTATTCGATATTCTACTCCTTTCGCTCCATTTCAGTTGACACAATGGGCAGTGGCATTCGCAATTGACGCACCTGCCAGTTGCGTCTTTGGGCGTTTTCCAATATGACAACTATATATGGCACTGACACATGCTTTATATATACATGTACTATATATAAAACTGACTATCTCTCTCTCTGTGTATGCCTGGGTTTGCTCTACTGCTTGTCCTGGCCGCGTTTGTTTGCTGCTATTGCGGAGTCCACGTAAAATGTTTTATCGCTTGTAATCTATTTACACAAAAAGAACCATCAGACTTCAAACATGTTTTCAAGAGCATCTACACACACACACACACACACACACAAATACACAGCTGAAGTCTGTGTACGTGAAATGCTGGCATCCTGAATTGGGTGACGACTACACAAAATTGTCGTCTGCTCACCAAAAAAAAAAAAAAAAAAAAAACAGCAATGATCCCTGCAGCACCTCTTTCCGCTCCCCAACCCTCATAAACTAATCTGCAATGTATAAAAAAAATAAGAAAAACTTGAATATAATAGCACGTGGCCTCCCCACTCTTCATCTGCTTGTCCCTACTCCTACCGACCGACTCCGCTCTGGCTCCTTCTCTCTTTGCTCCATGCTTCTGTTCTCTGGAGTTGCTCGAATTTTGTCTGTTGGCACAGGCCAGGCAAAAATAAAAAATAAACAACGAGTCCACAAACTTTGACGTTGTTGTTGTTGTTGTTGTTGTTATTGTTATTGTTCTCGTTGTTGTATTCATTACATTTTTATGCTCTTGGCATGAAGCGTTGGCTAATCACACCAGGCGACGTCCAAAGCCAGAGAATCTCTCTAGTACAGTGAAGCACTCTGCTCAAGAAAATGCCCAAAAGTGACAAAATATATGATCTTAATGAAAATATCAAAATAGGAGGAACTTAAATATAATTATAGATAAAGCTGTAGAATAAAATCAATCAATCATCAATTCTGAACAACTAACCAAAAGTAATCAAAATGTATGGTTTCGTTTTGCGTTTCGCAGAAGTTTTCTAAGTACTCTTTAATTAAACATAAGTTTTTTAAATGCTTGCTTAATGCAATACTTAAATATCTTAAAAACGGGGATAATGGTTTTGTGCAAATGTAGGAAGGAAGCATCTCCAATCCCAGAAAGAAAATGTGGTCTTGATCAGCATCAGGAAACGAGTCGATATAGCACTGTCCGTCTGTCCATCTGTATATCTCAGAGTATATAAGAGTTAGAGACTTGAAATTTTGAATATACTGTACCGCGAAGATAATGTTTACTTCATTTTATCGATAAATGACCCCGCTTTTGTAAATGTCTAGTATTAATCTCCGATCACAAATTGAAGGGCAAAGGCTTCTTATTGATATGCTTCACATTGATTACTGGACATTTTCATCAGGATCGGGTAAGAAACATCCAAAATGTTTTCACTTCAGTGTGCAAAGTTTTTACAGGGAAATTTGGAAATAAAACTATAACAATATATTGAACTGCTATAGATGTAGATATAGATATAGATATAGATATAGATATAGATATAGATATAGATATAGATGTAGATATAGATATAGATATAGATGTAGATATAGATATATAGATATAGATATAGATATAGATATAGATATAGATATAGATATAGATATAGATATAGATATAGATATAGATATAGATATAGATATAGATATAGATATAGATATAGATATAGATATAGATATAGATATAGATATAGATATAGATATAGATATAGATATAGATATAGATATAGATATATATATATATATGATATAGATATAGATATAGATATAGATATAGATATAGATATAGATATAGATATAGATATAGATATAGATAATATATATAGATATAGATATAGATATAGATATAGATATAGATATAGATATGGATATAGATATAGATGTAGATATAGATATAGATATAGATATATATATATTGATATAGATATAGATATAGATATAGATATAGATATAGATATAGATATAGATATAGATATAGATATAGATATAGATATAGATATAGATATAGATATAGATATGGATATAGATATAGATGTAGATATAGATATAGATATAGATATATATGTATATTGATATAGATATAGATATAGATATAGATATAGATATAGATATTGATGTAGATAATGAGTATATAATCGAGCTAACTCGATTACAGCCTTCCCACTTGTTAGCTGTTTGCCCACTGTGCGCAGCGCATTTGGGTGGCAGGACGCGTGTTGAACCAACTGACAAACTGGCAAACGAACAGAGCGACTTGGCTGCCTGGTCGCGTCTCGTCGTGGCAGTTAAGCTGCCAAGCACTCAATAGAGGCCGTCCCACCCGTATGTATGGTGTGCTAGTCTGGCGCCGTATACATGTGTATGTATATACAATTGACAAGGGAACAGGACTCGAGCGATGTGAGCTGCGAGCTGCAAGCTGCGAATGGATAGGGCTAGAGGCAAGGGTAGTGGTATGGCTAGGGGTAGGCGGCGGCTGGTATGACAACAGACCTCGCCGGCCTGTATGTATTATATGCCGTTGTCGAGTGTTTGGTAAATAACACGTACGTTGTGTCGCCATCGCCATCGCCGTCGCCATCATCGTCCGCATCTTCAGCACCATCAACAGCAACAGCAACAGCAGCAACAGCAGCAGCAACAGCAGCAGCACAAAAAAAGCCCTGTGGGGGAGGCAACTGTACATAGGGTTGTGCGTTTGTTGTTGTTGCTGTTGCTGTTGCTGTTGAGCTTGCCAGGGTTGAAATGTGCAAAACGAATGTACGCTGAATTATATATTAATAAACAGCAGCAGTAAAACAAGAAACGAAAGCAACAACAACAACAACAACAAAACGCTATAGTGAAGTACCCGGGCGAGGCAGCCATTATGCCGAATGCTGGCAACTCTGCAACCCTACACTGGCCCTCGACCGGGCTGAAGGGTAGCAGCAAAAAGCGTCAGCATGACACGTGTAGTAAGCGCCCCTTTGTCCCCATCCCAGGCACCCCCACACCCGTCAGTCAGTCCTCATGTCCTCCTTACCCACGCCCGCATCAGGCAGCCGCCTTTTGACTTTTAATGAAATGGATATGCTACAGCCAATACCCCCCGTCACCCGCCACCCGCCACCGTATCCACTCTTGGCCAGGCCACCCTTGACTCTTGTTGTTGTTGTTGTTGCTGTGCACACTCAAGTGTCGATTTCTGTTACTCTCTCAACTCGATTCGTCGACGCGAAAATGTTTGAAAATGCACATATGGAATATCCGTGCATATCCTCAAAATCGCATTCGCATCGTCCTCGTCCTCGTCGTTGTCTCGCTCCGCGCTCCTTGTGCTGGTGTTGCCATAATACACTTGAGCATAATTTATGCTGTTAATTAATCGGTAGAGTTGTTGACGTGCCGTCATTTACCGTTATGCAAGGGTTTTCAGGTCCTCGTTGCAAGTATTTTTTTCATTTTCTCTTTTTTTTTAAGTTTATCGTTATCGTTTTCATTATTGTTTTTGGCATTGGAGGACTTGAAAAGCGTTAATGAGCTCGCAATTCGAGTTGATTGTGGCACATTAAAAGCTGCATCAATAAACGAAAGTCTTTTAATACCAACTAATAAGTGCAATAAGTGCCAAGAGTAACGAGTTGCGTTTAAAATAGGGTTGCCATTTATTATTTGTATTTTTTTGTATTTGAGTCGGTGCAAAAAAGAGTAAATTTGTTCGAAAAGTGTATAAGAATTAGCTATCAAATACTTCATTCATCATATTGGACACATTTAAGGAAGTTGACTTAGGAGGAAACCCTGAATTTTGTACTTTTGAGGATGGAAAAAAATCAGAAAAACAAAAACTGTAAAATGATTTAAGATTTGCGAAATAGAAAATATATAGAAATTAGTTTGGAACACATTCAAAGACGTTATTGAATTTAATGAGTTCAACTATTAGCCGATTATTTTGCTTTTACATTGCTGATAATTTAATGGCGCATAAATTCCTGAATAATTTACAGCTTCAAAAGTTGGGCTTGGCTGGGGGTTTTCTGTGTTCTCTGGCGCAGCAGCTGTTATGTATCCTTTAAATTCCCGCAAGCCGATTGCAGTGACAACATATGTTTGTAGAGTGCCTGCCCCAAAGGCAAAAGCAAAAGGAACCATGCATCAATTAACTGGAGCCGTTTGTCGTTTCTCAAGTTATTATGTTGGGGTTTCGGTTTTTGCTCCTTGTCTTTTCCAGGACAAGTGAGCGATTTTAATTAACTGCCATCGTCGCAGCTTCTGGTTTCCATTGTCGCCTTCTCTCTATCGCTCTTTATCTCTCTCTCTCTCTCTCTCTCTTTCTCTGTCTTTTTCTCTCTCCCTCTCGCTATCTCTATCTCGCTCTGTGTCCCATTTCTCTCTTACTGTCTCTGGCGCACCGACATCAAAATAAGACAACTAAAAGAAATTCATTCGTTGTGCGGAAGATTTAATTCCCTTTCAGTTATAGATATTATATATGAATAAGCGTATATATAAATTTGTATATGTTTATGCATCGATAATATGTATAAAATTCAGAGAATCTTGAATGAGTAAACGAATAATGCTGAATCCAATTGCTGCTCATAAATAATAAAAGACAACTTTGAAGAGAGAGAGCGTTAAATGAGCCTATAATGCAAGAATATCTAGAACATCACATATATATATTTAAATATATATATACATATATATAGATATATATATGTATATTCGTATAAGCTCTCTTTTGCATTGCGTTACACACTTGATCATAATAATATCCTCAGCATTGGTATAGAAAAAGAGAAAACCCTGCAAATATTTTTTTGGGGCGTTTTGTCAAAGCTCATTCGTTGGGGATGCGAATGTCGCTGAAGAGAACGATGAGGATGAGTTGCCGTGATGGGGGGGAAGGGTGGGCGGGGCTGAGGATGTGGGTCTGCATATTTTGCCAGGTTTTGTTTTGCTGTTTGTGCAAACTTTTTTTTCAGTTGTAATGCAAAAATGCCACCATTTTAAAAGTGGTTGCCGAGGCAAATGAAAGAAACGACTGAAAGACAATGGCAAAATGAGGTGAACAGAAACACAAAGAGAATGACAGAGAGAGAGAGAGAGAGAGAGAGTGAGAGAGAGAAAGAAGGAGAGAGAGAATGTGTGGGAGAGAACAAAAAAATGTAGAGAGAAAGATTTCCACCTGCTGGGCGACCAACGTGTCCTGCGAAGCGTGAATATGCCACCGGGTCCTCAACTGCAATCTGTCGCATCGACAGTGCCGAACGATTCCCAAGTAACCCTCCGAAAGAACCAATATCAAAGGCAAAACTTGGCCAAAACTAAAAACAATATTTGCCGTTGCCAATGCATACCCTTTCCGTTGAAAAATTGCCATGCTAAACTAGTCGAAGAAATGAACTTGATAGATTCACAATAATTATATGATCATATTTTAACATGCTTACTTCACCGAAATTTGTTTCTTATTTTCTAAATTTGAAAGGTAGTTCTGATGATCAAGAAACCAGTTCTCTTCAAAATCTATGCAATCTTCAGCAACTTTTTAAAGAAACACAAAAGATATAACATCAATACACCAATAACATATATAAGATAGATCAACCTGTAGTTTAATTCCATATTATATCATTCAGTTGGATGAGAAAATGAGAATACAACAGTTCGTGAAGAGTTTCCAAATACGATACGCAAACATGTACAAATGTAAATGATGAAAGGCGTTCTAATTAGAGAGCAAAAACTCACGCGGAATGACTAAAGCACCACTCAACACACCCACATATATATACACACATATATATATATATATATACATGTACATACATATCTATGTATATGTACATAGCTGGAATGCGGGGTGCAAATTCTTCAATTTAATAACTGAAATCAGCAGGTGGGGTGGAGTGTGAATGGGACGTGCGGAGCGGTGTGGGACTTCATATATTTTGTGGGCTGGCCTGGGTGGCTTGGATGCTAGAGACCAACAATAAGATGTTGAAACATAACCAAAAACAGCAACAACAACAACAACAACTGCAGACTGGCAGGCTGGCAGGCTGGCGGGCTGGCAGGATATCAAAGCTGTTGCTGAGGGACGACGCGAAGTTGCGTTGACGAATGGTTGACACGGGCGGGCAAATTGCCAGCACGGTCGTGGCAACAACATTTTGGTGGTTGTTTGCTATGCCCATGAGTATTTTGGGTGGTGCTGCTGATGAAACTGATGGCTGATGCTGCTCGCTGCTCGCAGCTCGCTGGCTGTGGTGGGGATGGTGGTTGTTGCTTGTGAGTGGTTGTTAGTTGAGTTGGTGGGCTGGGCGTTGCGCCATAACGGAAATGAGACGTTTAATTTACATTCACACAACGCGCACGATAAGTCCGCCGGGACCCGGACTCACGCAGGACCAGGACCAGGATTCGAGTGAGTCGGGACCCTCGTGCAAGTGACAGTCAAAGAAAATTGAAAGATGTCCTTAGCTAAGCACTTGCACAGCGTATCGATGGAGGGGATGGCTGCTGTGGGTATGGACTGTTGGGGTGTTTGGGAGGCGAACGCTTTTCGGTTACTATGACAAGTTGCGTAATCTGCGGATAGCCAAACTGCCGGACTAACAATGCGAGCGGTGACTGTACTACGACGACTACCACTACCACTACTACGACTACTACTACAACGGCCAAGCTGCCTCATTCATATTGCATGACTACTTGCCTCGAACAAGAGCTCCCCGGACTAAACGTATGTGGACGAACACATACACACACACACTCAAGTATCTGTGTGTGTGTGTGTGTGTGCCGGTATTTGTATTTCCGGTGCTTAAGACAAATTTTAAAAGAGCCTCATAAATATTTAAGCGCATTTCCTGCCGCACTTTGTTAGCCCGGCCATGCCTTCAAATGCGTTTTCTCCTTTTGGGTGGCAGCTCGTCAATTAATATGCTTAGTATATGCCACTCTCTGTGTGTGTGTGTGTGTGTGTGTGTTTGTGTTTGTGTGCAATTAATTCAAGTGAAAGCTTGCACAACAGTTTGTTGCTGACTTGGCGCCTCAGTTGCGCCCCAGGAGCCACAGCTAGAGCTAATTGACCATTAAATTAACTGATTCGTTGGCAATGCATTGCGAGCATAACAGCTGCAATCGAATCACTTGAATCATTTAAGTCACTCGATTGTAACTCCCAAATAGAGACTTATTACGATTTTGCTCTAAGTACAAAATTAACTCTAATAAATGGATTTATCACGTATGTAAAATGCATATTTGTATTCCCTCATCAAGGGTATTTTGAACTTTGTAACGCATTGACAGGTTCAAGTATTAAGTTTATACGTTCTTGATTATCGTTCTGTGGAACCCTTGAGTTGTAATATGTTAAGTAAGCCAGAGGAACGATCGGTCTAAGATTGGTTTTCGTGTGAATCATTTTGTGACCAACTCAGACCAATCTCTCAAAATACGCGGCGCAGTCAGTAGATATAAATAAAATAAAATCTGATTAAATTATACAAATAAAATTAAAAACAGAAAAAGAAAAACAATTTAAAACTCGACAAAAAATAAATATATCTATCACTGGACCAAACTTGTTTTATCCCGCATATTTTGAGTCTCATATATTATTTATCATTATTTTATATATATATATGTATATGTATCTCAAGATGTTTCCCATTCAATATTTGACAACTGCAATTACTAGAAATTGAGATGGCGAATGCAAATGTGGTCCGTAATGAGGCAGCTTGGTAAGCAAACCCCATTGTCCCATTGCCGGGCACAGAAATTGTGGCAGAGCCAACAAACTATTTGCAACTTTTGCCAACGCCCAATTAGTGACACTCAAATAGCACAATATGCGGGGATACGAGTAACTGTACCACAACCGGCAACAGAATCTGTTTGGGAGTCCTGGACCTGAAGATTTTTGGCCGCAGCACTTAGAAAATTGCGGCATAATCAGGACGTTGCCAGCCCCGAGTCAACAATGGATGCAGCCAGACTTGCTTTGCGATTGTGACTCTATGCCGTTAACAAACTAATGAGGCAAAGGGTGGCTAACTGGCAGAGGGAGAAAGGGGGATAGGTGGATGGAGGGTGGAGGGTGGTCACAACAAAAGCAAATGGCTGACAGCCAGACGTTACCACAAAAGTGCTGACTGTGACAGCTTACTTTATTGGCAAAATCAAATCAACGTGGCATTTGCATGCAATGCCAAAGATACAACCCCTCAAATGGGGTATGGGTGAACTTGGAATGGGGTGGAGCAGGAGCGAGGTGCAGAGTTGGGGCAGTCAGGCAGACATTCAGGCAGTCGGCTCATCGTACAACGTCATTCAACAGCAACATCATCATCATTGGACGTCGTTTGCCGTTGTCGTTGCTGTTGCCGTTGTCGTTGGCTGTGCTAAATGCAAGTCAAACACAAGCTTAGCCGACCGGCTGTTTGGGCCTGCTAAGAGAGGTTGCTGAGTGGAGGAGGAGGAGGGTGGCTGGTGGGGGTGGCATAAGGGTAACTTGCCTCGCCTAGGTATTGAAGCTTGTAAAAATTGCATGGCGCTGCATTACCGCTTAAGTGCGCGCCGAGTGCCGAATGCCGAGTGCCGAGTGCTTTGCCCTGGCAGCCATCTTAGCCAGCTTCGGAGTCACTTCAAACCGTCATAGTCATTCACATGCATTTAAGTGGCACCAGACCCCATCCACATCCCCCACACCCAGCCCCCAATCGCATTCCATTAAAACCAAAGCAACTACTAAGCAAATCATATTCATGACATTTTCTTGCATTGACTGTGCCACCAGTTGCCTTGCCCAGATTGGGTGGGACCTAGTTGATGCACAGAAGAGCTGCCTGCATTTTAAGGGGATGGGAATGGGAATGGGGATGGGGGTGAGGCGCCTCTGTTTTGGGGCTGTGCTTTATAGGTGGCTGTTTTTATTTGTTTCGTCATCGCCGTCGTCGTCGTCGTTGTCGTTGTCGAGGCCGCTGCTCCGTCATTTGCCATTTTTTTTTCTTTTTAGGGATGAGGGGGGATTCAACGGCTTTTGATGCCAATGATGTTACGCTAATGGGCCACGGGGGTTGCCTACGGACGGGGATTGGGGTGGATTGAGCTGCCTGGATTGGCGGCTTGGGCGCACTTGACGCGTTTTATAATTTCCGTAAATAACAAACGGCTTAATTTGCGCATATTTCCGTTTGGATTTGCACGACTCGAGTGCCAGACAGGGGCGTCTGGCTGGGGAGTGCAGTGGAATGGGTGGATGGAGATGGAGAGATGGAAAGATTGGACGGGGGAGGGGGAGAGAGAGGGCAATACTGCCTTTCTTGCTTGCTGCTGGCTGGGTGTGGGACACAACTTAAGCAACGACTCCCTGTCGCTTTTACAGGCATTCCGCTTTGCCGCAATATGCGTAATTAAAAAAATAACGGAGAAAATACAAATATTTTCAGATTTCCGAAGATTAAATCTCCCCGTAGATATATTGTAGAGCTACAATAGATACGTAGATATAAACTAGAGCTTGAATCTACAAATATTCAAATTTAACATAAAATATCATGCAACATTTATATTTATTATTTATTATTTAGTTTCAATATTAATTAGGAGATTTTCAAAACTGAGCGACTTGTTTGCTGGGATGATCAAGAATAATTATATATATATATTATATATATTAAGTGAGAAAATATCAAATATCCTCTGTACGAAAAAATAAAAACAAAAAACAACAAAACAAGCAAAAAAGGAGCTCCAAATTGTTGCAAGGAATGTGACATGGGTTGCAAGTTCATTTTGAGTCGACGAAGGGAAAGGATTAATGGGGGTTCAGCCTAAACCGATCTGTAACTGACATATGCTAACCGCGATTCCAGGAATCCTGCCAGATATTCAGTAACTTTTGTTGCATTTTTCCAAGAAAATAAATCAACTTTCTCATTTTTTAAGCAGATTACAATTAATCTAATCATAGAAAAATGCCATCACTGAAACCACTTCACCACAAAGAAATAAAAGTCAAAGCAAATAGTTAATAAATAAATGATATAAATGATCATTCATGTGAGTAATCAAAATAAGTGAGATATTAAAGAGATCCAGGAAAGGCGAATAAGGAATTAACTTTGAGTGATTATCGATTGCATAAGTTGGATTCATAAGTTGTGCTTGAAGGAGAGTTATGCTGCTGCAAAGCTAAATTTACAAAACCCTCACAAAGTTAATGAAAAACCATTTGCAGGGAAACAACAGTCAAGGGGATTTTCAATTGATCTATACCCAAAACGTTGTTACCAGATCCGAAATTCGATTAGATAGCCCCAAAGGCGAGACGAAAATTGGCTTAAAAGAGTGGCCAAAGGGGTGTGTACAATGTGGGCTGGGGTTGACGAAAGTGGTGTTTTTAGGGCGGGGAAAGCATAAAAAGCCAATTGAGTTCCAGCCGACGAGTCGGCCAAACAACCTCACATTGATGATGAGGAACTCTGGCAGCAACAACAAAGCGGAAAGCACGTTTACATGTTGTTGTTGTTGGTCGTTGCTTGTTGTTGGTCGTTGGTTGTTGTTGGTCGTTGGTTGTTGTTGTTGTTGGTGCCTGTCACGATGCTTATGACAAAAAGCTTTTCAACATCGTTAGCCTAATAACTGTCAAGTAGATGAGTGTTTCATTGTGTGTAGGCTTCCACATGCGACTGGATTTTAGGCAGTCCTTGTTCTTCTCTACCCTTGCAGAAGGTATTCAAGTTTTTCAATGATATGTGTAACTGTTAAAAGTCGAGTTGCATTTCGAAGTTATCCGGAACTAACTCGAAAATTACGTGTTGCATTCACTTTAAGAAACACTCGAAAATTTCGACAAAATATCTCCGTTAGAGCACTAAGTCTACAGCAAGTTGAAGAAAGCAATTCTTTGGTTTGTCTGCTTTTTTATTTTTTGTTTTATTCTTATTTTTATTTTTATTTTTATTTTTGCTTTCAGCCTTTGCTGCTTTCTACTTTGTATGCTTCTTTTTTTTAGATGTTTCTTTGCTGCCAAGCCGCATAATTACAACAACTGCAGCACAACAACAGCTGAAAGAGAGAGCTCGTGTGTGGGTGCCTTTCAAAGGACATGTGCCAATATGGCGAGCTGCGGTTGCCAACTGTCACAGCCAGTTGCCACAAATATATATATGTGTGTGTGTGTGTGTGTGCTTGCAAGTGGGTGTGTCATTGATGTTGGATTCTTGTGACAAGCTGTACTGCTGCTGTTGTTAGTCCTTCTGCTAGTCCATGTCCTCGTCGTGGTCCTGTTCCCGACCCTGGTCGTGGTCCTGGTCCTGGTCCTGGTCCTAGACCTGGTTCATGTTCATGTTCATCGTTCTTGACGTACTCATTTCGTCGAGTGGCGCAAAACAAAAGATTTCTGCTTGCTGCATCTTTCAGTTCCAGCCACGCCCTTACCACCCCCATTCCCCATTTGCAGCAAATGCATTTTGCACTTTATTAAAACCAAATCAACGAAGCAGAAGAGTCAAATGCAATGCTGATTAGCCCCAAACAGAAGGTAAAAACAAACACAACTCGGCTTCTCAGTTGCTCAGTTCCATTTTGGGGGCTCTTTTTGGGGTTGACTTTTTGGTTTGGGTTGGGGATAGCCTTGCTTGCGGTTGACAAGCTGTTAAAATTGGCGCTTGAAGGCTGCCTAAGCTGCAACGGCTTGAATTTCAAAAGTTAACTCGTCTGAAGTTGAAGTCGAAGTTGAATTACCCTTGCTGGCCTTCCTCATATTATTATCACAGGTATTATTACCATTTCCAGCAACATTCGTTAAATAAATTAGTTCAAAGTGAACAAATTCAATTACGAGTATGTTCTTGGCTCGACAAAAAATCGTTTGACAATTGAACAAAGAAAATCATCTTAAGTTGAGCCTTTGCATTATAGAATGAAAAATTGTTAGGTTTGTTGCCTTCTTGAGCAACATCTCAAATCGAGTCGAGTCGAGTCGAGTCGATATAGCAATGTCCGTCGGTGAGTCTGTTCCCATTTGCTACACCCATTTTTTGAATAAATTGGATTTCCTTAATGCTAAAGCCATTTTGCTGAAACTTCATCAGTCTTTTTGCCAACTGGATCGGACAACGATATCATAAAACTCTCATTAAAAAAATTGGTCGAAAGATTAGTCTTAAATAATGAAATTTAGATACAAATCTTTCTGATAACATTTCATATTATATGTTTCAAACTTCGCACTACAATTTAGATATCAGCAGATTAATCTATGTAATTGGTGTGATCCCAAAGATAGCCGTTCATCTTCCTTGTTTACAGATAAAGTTACTTTCTGGATTTGAGATTGTAGATCTTAATGCAAGTTTCAAATTCGAAATTTAAGAAGTTCATGCAAAGCATTTGAAATTAAATGAAATATTCATTTTGATGAGAATCCTTAGCCTTCCATATCATATTACAACTGTAGCAATATTTAATGCAATTAATGCAAATAGTTGCATTAACTGCGCCAATCAATAATTAATTGTTGTCTTAAGTGGCCGCATTCTTATTGAAGTGCATATACATTTGAAAGGGTCTTTAAACATTTAATATGTTGTTATTTTGGCACTCAATTTATTTAAATATCGTAAAAATGCTTTAGGTATATACATATATCCTACATAAATAGATACATGTATTTTAAGCCTAAGAAACCATACAATAACATTTAACTCATTACTCTGAGAGTTTTAATTTTAACATATAATAATGTTTTTATCTACCTATCCGTCTATCATAGCTACAGTGTCTCACAGCAGTGTCTAGCTATAAAGTGTAAGCAAAGAAACAAACGCAAAATGTTTTAATTAATTAATTAAAATTAGTCAAAAACTGAAAACTTATCCAAAATATATGTCATAGTTTATTTTAGACAGTCTTAGGAAACTAACATATTATATAAGGATGTTAATACTTAGTATGATATCCTTTAGCCTTAATAAGTTCCCTTATCCTATTAGAGATCGGATCTGTGATTCCGGATGTTATTTTCCAGTAGAGCGTGCTTGACTGTTGCCTTTAGGATTTTGGGGTTCAGCTCTATCTGTATCTCTGTTTCTATATATGTATTTGTGAATCTATTCAATTTTGTTGATACTTATTCATATATTTATAAACCCATTATTTGTTTTATCATCTTTACGTTCATGATTCCAACTATTTATCTATTCTTCTAACTTCTAACATATATTTTGCTATATGTTTCTATTCGTTTTTGTCTTGACTTATCCGTCTCTCAATGAATCCAACGATGAATATTTTCTCTCTATCTATCTATCGATCTTTATGTATATTTAGTCATGTATCTATCCATCTTAGCATCATTTGAAATGAATTTCATCAAACTACCAATTAACTCAAGCTCAAATCTTATGTCTATCGCCTTTCTATGCAATTCTCAAATGTGCCCCAATGTAAAGGGCTGGCTGTACACCCACTTTGAACAACCAGTGTCTGTCGTAGTATTGACTGACAGCCAGCAAATAGGATATAAAAAAAACTCGCAAAAAGGGAGCCACATGAAAAAAAAAGACGAAAAACAAAAAGGAAGCAAGTGAAAAGCGAGCGAAAATGCGAGGGAAAATCTCATTAAATGCAAGCCAATGATGGCCACCGTGTATCCACTTTTGATGACCGATAGATAAAGCTACCTTTGCTGCCCCCACGTATCCAACTTTATTTACGACCGGACGACAAATCCCCAAAGGCACGGAAAAAAAGGAAGATTGGACCAAACAAAAAAAAAAAAAAAAAAAAAAAAACGAAACCAAAAGTTTCTTCTTTTTTTTCGTTTTGGCTAGCTGGTGTGTGTGTGTGTGTGTGTGTGGCTTGGAATCTGTAGTTGGGACCCGACCAGACCAGGCCAGACCAGACCAGACCAGGGTTGTCATAGCAACGCAGCTAACGCGTCACTTTACGTGTCGGATTCGGGTGTTGGCAGCCATATTTGCTCTTATAGCGCTTTACTTGCCTTTCATGGCGAGCCAGCGCCAGACAGAGCCCAAAATCCGCCCTTATGTGTCGACCAACCCGGCGAGCAACCCCCTCTTTGCCTGCCTCCTCAAAACGTACATACATACGTCAGAGAGGGAGTTTTCCGGGGGGAAGGGGGGATGATATTGAGAGCCTGCAGCTACCCTTGTGTCTGTTTGCTGTTTTCAGCTTTCTGCGTCTGTCGTCAACGTTGCTTCATTTGGCTTTAGCTCAATTTGGCTATGCTTTTGCCTGGCACCCAGGCACTCAGTCAGCCAACCAGTCAGACAGACAAACAGACAGACGGACAGACAGACAGACGACTGGCAGGGAGGCAGCAAGGCAAAGGAGCATTTGGCACCACTCACTGGCGCGTCCTTTGGCTTCTTCTGTCCTATCTGTCTGTCTCTCTGTCTGTCCTCTCTGTCTGTCTGTCCTCTCTGTCTGTCGCGGCAGTCCGTGAGGCCTGTGCTCTTAGGTGTTGGGTGTTGTTGCGCGCACTTTGCTCTGTCTGCCTTGCTGTTCGTCCTTGTATCCTCAGCTTCCTATATTTCTTCATTTTTTCTTCTGTTTTGTTGTTGTTGTTCGTGTTGTTGTTGTTTTGTTTTTGTGCTTTATTCCATGTACTCTTGGGGCTTATGTAAAGCGTTTATGTACTTGCCTATATATTCGCCCGAGCACACCTGACACATGCCTGCTTCTAGCCCAGCCACCCCCTCCCCGCCGCCCCCTTGTTGAGCATTTTTGTTTGCTCGTTTCCTTATTTTTTGATCTGCGGCCATTTGTCATTTGGGCCCGCAATGCACCCCCTTCACCTGCCTCAGCTAACAGTCCGTTCTAATATTCCAACGAAATCCTTTGTATTTGTTGTCCTTGTGCTTGTCATTCGCCCAATAGCCAGCCAAACTGTTGAGCGACCCGTATTTAGCTATTGAGCAGTAAATGCTATTTCTTCCTTTCTAAATAACTATAAAGGACACTTGAGCAGTTTGGCGACTGCAAAATTACCCAACCATGTTTGCTGTGCTTTAGCATAAAAAAAAAACAAAAAAACCCAAAAAGATGCCACTTCCACAAATGGGAAAATATCTTTAAAGCACACAAAATCGAATTATTATATCTGCTTCGATGTTATTAACAAAAATGAATTTTAAATTAAATTGTTCTTCAAAAATGTTGAAAATCAAGTTTCAAGCAGACATTTTTGGAAAACAAGATTGTCATTTCCAAGGAAATCAAACTTTAGCAAATCCTTTTGTTTTTAGAGCTATTGAGAATTTCTAAAAGATTGTTCTTGGAATCTCTCGAAATAAAAATAATTGCAAATGCTATCAAACTATATATATATAGATATATCCATATAAATATATCCATATAAATATATAAACTTTTCTAACTTCAGATTCAACGATTTGCTTTATTTTCCTTATTTTCTGTGTCTCACTTATTGTCTTTCCTACTGTCTCTCTCTCTCTCTCTCTCTCTCTCTCTCTCTCTCTCTCTCGTGTGTTTGCTTTCTTAACATTGTTATTTTTCTTATTACTAATATACAATAATAATATTCATTGTATTCTTCAATTTATTTCATTGTTTTTCATATTTCTTCAGAATTTGTAGCTTAAATGTTATAAATTATTTAGCAACTCCATCGACTTCATTTCATTTATTTAACTTACTTTGTGCATTTTTCATTTAACTTTCATTTTAATTTTTTTATTGATTTTCTCCTTTTGATTTGTAACCTTAATTTTTGAAAATTATGATCTGTTTTTAGGCCACACAATTCGAATGGTTCTCGAAGAGATTTCCGTCTGTTGCAAGAGTAAATAATTTGCATATATATATATATATATATATATATATATATCTATATATATATATTTTAAATTTCAGGCAACATTAACAGTTCGCAATTGAATGCTGACAATTGTAATCGTAATCAGGGCGCAGTTCGGTGCACTTTTTAGATTCTTTTGCATTGTTTTGGATTCGATTCGATTCGTTTCGTTTCGTTTCGAATCGGTTTGTTTTGTTTTGTTTTGTTTTGTTTTGTTTTGTTTTTGGTGTGTTGTCTGTGTTTTTTATCAGGCAGATTGATCTCATCATCATCATCTGCTGCTGCTGCTGCTGCTGCTGCTGCGCCCTAAGCAACAACAGCAACAACATGAAGATAAATAGACAATTGTTTCGATTACGCAAAAGGGAAATAAAATAGAAGCAGAAGCAGAGGCAGAAATAGAAATAGAATGCAAAGCGTGAATAAGCCGAGAGACGAGAGCCGATAGCCAGGAGCAGGAGCAGGAGCAGGAGCAGTAGCAGTCGCAGGAGACGCAACGATCTGGCAGGATAATAGCTCAAGGCTGTATGCCTCTATTGTCCGCAATGCTCAAGGCTTGAATAAATAGTGCCGGCTAAACAAACAACAACAACAGCAAGCAACAACAACAGAGATAATTGGCTTGCCAAATATTGCGCAGCAAAAGGTTGCATGCAGCACCCACGGCGCAGAGAGGGATACACAGCGAGGCATCCTTTTGAGTAGCTCAGCAGCAGCAGCAGCAGCGGAAACAATCAATCGAAAAATGCTGCTGGAGTCCTTGTATCGCAGGATCTTTCTCTCTCGCCTCTCTGCCTGCCGCTTAAGATAGCGACATCAAGTGGCGAAGCCAAGTTGCCAGCTGCCAGTTAAAAGAGTTTCGAGTCTAGGATTACGCTAGGATCATTTGTTTGTCGCCGATTGTCGCCGCAAGGTGCAGCAGGATCTGGCCAGCAGCTGCCAAGCAAAAGCTTAACCATAAACGGATCCTTTGAAGTACACCGATATATACCAAGCATATATATATATATATATACATATATTTATATATATGTCTGTGAGGGGGACGCCTGTCATAACTGCACAAAGGAACTGAGCAAGAGAGCCAGCCAGTCAGCTTCATCATCATCATCAGCAGCAGCAACAGCAGCAGCAGCAGCAAAGTTGAACTTCCCTTTGCCTTTTGTTTTGCTGCTTCGGACGTTGCATGCCCCGCTGCCCCGCTGCCACAGACTGCATATAGATTTCAGTTGTTGTCGTGGTAAGCGATATGCCCGCTTGTTCTTTTAATTGCTCGCCGAAAACGATAGGCAATCAGCCAGCTACTCTCCCCGCTCCCCGCTCCCCTCTCCCTTGAGAGAATCTCAGCCAAAAATCAGATTCAAACTAAACAGCAACAAAACGTTGACGGCCTCAATTGCGGCGGTTTTGGCGGCACATTTTCTTTATTATTATATATATATATTTTTTTTCTGCTTTTTTTTTTGATGTTGATGTTGATTGTCGGCGGACAGCACAAAACTATATCAAATTACAGACAGAGAAACTGGCAGCAGGCAGCAGTTGAGGCAACGGCCTGGGCGATTAAGGGGCAGGCTGGCCAACGGCGCCAAACAGCGCAAACACATATTTATTTAGTAAGATTTAAACAAACTATTACTATTTAATTAAAGTAAATAAATGTCAAGAAAACAAAAAACAAGCGCTTTTTTTGTGCGCGCTTGCATTTGAACATGTGCATAACAGCCCTGTTTCTGTGTGTCAAGCTTTAGCCAGGACTCACACCGTTTGCACGCAACTTGTTGCTCACTTAACGAACGCTTACAGCCAGGACACACGCTTGCAACTTGGCTAAGCGGTGCGAGAACTGGCTCTGAAAAATACCGCGTGTGAGTGTTGCCGGACTGTGCGCATATCCTGCGCATTCCTTTGTGGTGGCCAGTGGCAGCATCGCACGCACAGACATGCTTTCGAGCAGTGCGTGTAGTGCCAGGCGATATTCAGTCAGTCGAGAGCGGACGGCAACCGCCACAACAACTTGATTAAAAGAACTCTCAGCAACCCAACAACAACAGCAGCAACACCAACACCAACTACAAAAACAGAAACAACAACGACGACATTAGAAAAAATATTAAAAAGGCACAAAGAAGCAGGAAAGCAGATATGTCAGCTACGAGCTACAACAACAACACCAACAACAAAAGCAATTGTTGCAATTAAAGCCGCAGCTTTTTATTCCGTTACTTTTTGCAGCAAACAAACAGCTGTGTGAGTCAGTCAAAGCACTTGTTCGTGTGCGTGTGCGTGCGTGAGTGTGTGTGTTGCAGCCGATATGCTGCTAACGGCACAAAGTACTCTTAATTCAGAGCATTATTAGCAATTATAGCACACACATCACACCAATCACGCCCCACTCCCCCCTCCACCCCCTCATTCAACCCCGCCCCAGTCCACTACACATACACATACACACTGACACTATTCCTAGTGATGTCCTGATGTGTGCGCGCGATTACATAAAAAAAATAAAGCAAAGGAGCGAAAAAGGGAAACAACTACAACTAAATTAGTCACTCATCATTTATTGATTGTGCGAAGAACGAACAACGAGCAACGAACAACGAACAAGAACAACAATAACTAATACTTGTAACCAGTTAAACAAACGTCGCCTAGTCGCCGATTGCTTTCTAGGCATACAAAAAAATCAATAGACAACAGGAGTAGCAGCAGCAGCACAGACAAGACAAAACAACGGCAATAACAACAACAACAACAAGAACAGCGATTAGTTGACGACACACAGAAAAGTAAAAGAAAGGAAGCGAAGCGAAGACGACGGCGCAGGTAAGCAAACGAGGTGACAGCGTCATCAGCAAAAGCAACAACAAACAAGAGCAGCACAGCTCAAGCAGCGCAGTCAGCAGCATATCAGCGCAGCGCAGCATAATAAAGTTAAAGTTGAGCAAGAAGCGCCTGTCTGTGTGTGTACGATAGGGTAAAAGAGAACGATAGTGTTTAAAAAGTGCAGTTAATTAAGCGACAGCACCAACAACAACAACTACAGCTGGCGGGCGCCATTGTTGCTGTTACTGCTATTGCAAAGCTTTAGAGCAGGGCTTTTCCCGCTGCTCCTTCCTCATGCTGCTGCTGCTGCTTTGTGTGCATTAATTGAATGAAAATTTTGTTTTGCTGCTGCTGCAGCATATTTCTCATTTTCTTTTTTTGTTTTGCCTTATGTAAGCGACAGCTCGACACTTTCTGCTGTCACTTAATTAACTTTTATTGTTTCAGAAGCGCCGAAACACACACACAGATTGTGTGCATGTGTATGTGTGTGTGTGGTTAATGTAGTCTGCTTTTGCTACTTGGCAACTTGGTGTGTATGTTTTTTTCCTTTTGTTTTTGTGCATGACTAATTGACAGTTATTCTGGGAGGGGGAGAGGCACACAGGGCTGCTTATCGATCTGATGTCTTAATTATCGATAAAAGCGTGACGTTGGCAAAATGTAATTTGCAATATTGCATTTGTTTTTTTTTTGTTTTGGATGTGTGCGCAGAAAATTCAGTTCAAGGCAACGCCTCCATTGCCGCCATTGAACCCCCTCCCCAGTACTGCCTACCATTCTACTCCTTTCTTTTTTGTATACACTGTGCCCTTATAAGGGTCGAATGAGTATATTCGGTTTGTGTCATGTACTTGCACATATAAGTGTATATATATTTAATATATTATATACATATATAGTGATCAAATGATCAAAGATCAAGTATGAGTTTTACTGCTTATCACTAGAATTTCGATAATGCACTTCTCCCTTCTACACTTTTGTGTTAAGCAGAGTATGATACAGTCGGCTAATTTCGACTGTAACATTCTTCTGCTTATTGCCAGCCATTGACTTTCGCCTTTTGTCCTCATCTCTCTCTCTCTCTCTCTCTCCCTTCCAGCTGACTGAGCAGCATATTCGGAATAGGAACAGCAAAGATGATTTCACTGCCGCTTCTGTTACTGTTCATCTCGCTGCCGGCACTGACGCTGACTGAGAATGTGACGCTGACGTCAACGGCCGTTGGTGAGGCGGGCGGCGCTGGCTTAAGCACAGCTGCGCCTCCACAATTGCCGCTGGCCAAGGATTATGAAAATACCAACAACAGCAACAACAACAACGATGCCAATTATGAGCAAACCAACAACAACAACAGCAATAGTAATGCAGCACTGGCCGCATCAACAACAACAACAACAGCAACGGCAACAACATCAACAACGACAACCAGCAGCAGCAGCAGCAGCGCAGCAACAACTTTGGCATCCATTGAGCAGCAGCCGGAAACCACAGCGAATGTTGGCGTTGCCGTTGCAGCGTTGCCGCCCACAGGCAACACGACCACCTCTAGCAGCAACAGCAACAGTAGTGCTGCAGCAGAGGGTGCACCAGCAACCGCATCGCCGTCTCCACCGCCGCACGAGATAATTGGCTCGGCGACACCGACAAAGAACGAACAGGATTCGATATTGCGGGCACTGGACTGGCTGAAGGAGAAGCGCGCCTTGGACTATGGCTGGGGCAACGACACCCATGTCGTCATCCTGGCCAAGGAGTTGTCAGGCGGGCGCGATCCCAATGAGAGCGCCGATGCGCATATGCTGGTCATTCAGGAGCTGGAGGATACGCTCTCCGTCAAGGAGATGGAGATTGAAATACTGGCGATGCTCGATCGCCATCATACGCTGCCCCGTCCCCTCAATCTGGACAAGTTGGCGCGCTATGTGCTGGCGCTGGGTTCCCTGTGCAAGGATCCAAAGCATTTCCATGGACACGATCTGGTTGCGACGTTGCAACATCATGAGCCCGCCCAGGACATTGAGTTCGCATTGACCACGCTGTCCGCGTGCAGCTCGGCGGCGCATGTGCGCAAGCGGCAGATCCGGCGACTCCTCGACATCGCCAGCGGTGTGACGGATCAGAGTGTGGATGCCATTGCCATGGTCATATTGGCGCTGCGCTGCATCGTCACCGACCATCGCCATCGGCATCTGCAGCACTTTGTGCGACGACCGGCCCGCGGCCTGGCCAGCCTCCAGGATCAGCGTGGCAGCTTTGGTTCGTTGCGCAGCACGGCGCTTGCCATGCAGGCGTTGCAGGATCTCGAATATGATCCGGCTGGTCATTGGAATCGCACGGCCGCATCACGTTATATATTGAGTCGGCAGCGTGCCGATGGCGGCTGGAGCGAGGAGCCATTGCAGGATGGCCAGGAGCCGGATATTGGTGTCGGTCTCACAGCCGACATCATTCTGGCCCTAGGCTGGAAGGGTCTGGGCGCTGTCCGTGCCCTTCAGTGTGATCATGTCATCCGCGAGAGCAGCGATCCCACAGGTAACAGAAACAAAATAACTTCTTCCACTTTCCGTTTAATAACGTGTTCTGCTCCGCTTGTGCAGAGAATGGTGAACCAAAGCTGGCATTGCCGTTCGGGCTTAGCTCCTCGGCTGAGGAGTCGGATTCGAAGAACATCTCATACACGTATACCTTGTGGGTGGGCTCCAATGTGACCGAAGCCTTCTCCCTCTCTCTGATATCCCCCAAGAACACGAGCTTCTTCAAGGCAATGACTCAGGCCGCCGATATGGATCCAAGGTCAATAATACTTAACATTATTTTTAACCCAGAAGCATATTCAGTTAGATCAGTCGGATATTTATGAGGAAACTAATATTGGTACCATTTATAGATTCATTTTCGAGGCGCGCGAGTGGCCCAACGGACACTATGTCCACACCCTCTATGGCAAGAAGGAAGAGCCGCGGGGGTAAGTCTAACCACAAATATCAAATTGGAAACTGCCTAAATACAAAACACTCCCCGCTATAGATACCACTACTGGCTGCTGTACAGATTGCCCGAGTTACCTGATCCGAACAATACGCCTGGGAATCAGCTTATTGCGCCTGTTGGTCAGTTAAGCCAAATGCAATCTTATGAACCTGTATAAACATATATATATTTAGACTATACTAATCAGATTGCATTTTGCAGGTGTGGATGAGCTAATGGTCGAGGATGGTGAACACTATCTGTATTGGTATAAGAAACTTTAAGCACAAGAAGCGATTTGCCAGCCTTAGTCACTACAACTAAAGTTAACCCACAAAGCAAAAGCAAAAGCCACTCGGCGAGGATATAGCAGCTAACACTATAAGCAAAATCAAACAGAAACTACAACTTCATCAACTTAACATCATTCATTAACAGCAACTGTAATTGCAACTAATGCAACTGCATCCACATGTGTATGTGTATGTGGCTCTCTAGATACATACATACAATCATACACACATATATACATACATACTATACATACATATAACTGAATAATAATGGCATTATCAAAACTGCATTAGCCCACACACAAATTCGCATAGACAGCGAAAGGCTTACGAAGTCAAGTTATACATCCAAGCATACATAATACATACATGCCTACATACATGCATACTATTTACATACATACTTACATTCTACCTTTATACAAATATACCTTAACGTTAGCTTACAAATGTGTTAAGGTTATACGCACCCAAGGAAAATGACAAAAGTAATTCAAAAGCTACAAAATACAAAATTATAACCTTATGCACTACTCGAAGGCAGGTTGCTTCATGTGCCTGTCAAACTTCATGTTACGCAGTCTAATATCCTTTTAATCAAAAAAAAAAATTAAAAGAGAAAAAAAAAATGTTTGTAAATTGTGTGCTTAAAAGCTTGCAATTAAATGTTTTTTGCTTTCAAGTAGGCAACTCTGCAATTAAGTAACATAACTTCATGTCAAATATTTAAAAATATCTAAAACCAAAAGAAATCAAATTCAGTTTGACGGCATGTGGAACACACCTTTGACAGGCACACGAGAAAAACAGGCCAAAAGAAATAGCGACGACTTCACACACACACACTCACACACACACACACAGCAAGAAAACGGCAAGTCGTAGAAAGCTTTTTCCCATCTTTCTCTCATTTTCTGTTGTCGAAAAAGAAAGCAAACAAATGTGAGATTAGCTCATTTGTCACTCCGTCCGTTTTGGAGATTGAGAGCCTAATGTTTGGATGCAGAATCCGTTGCTTGCTGTAACACTCAATCACACACACACACACACGCACACACACACAGAAAACGCTTTACGTGCTATTGAGAGAGGCTAAAATGAATAACATAAATAAATGAAAGCGTTCGTCAGTCCAAGCAAAGCATGTTATACCAAACACCGTACGTAACAATAAGTGATTGAAAATCATCCCTAGACATACCTAAACATATACATATATCTATATATATATATATATATATATATATATATATATATATATATATCTAAAACCTGCATATACATACACAAATATATACATATATATATATAATACAAAAAAAAGAAGAAAAAAAAACAAAAAAAAAACTAGTTTTATATGAAATTAAGTGGAAAATCAAAACAATTTATGAAAATATGAAAATGAACGAAGAATAACTTATCGAACACTATGCAGAACGAGGCAATGTCATGTCATACTTATCATTAAACGCCATCATAAAACAATGCCTACCCAGATATACATACATACATACATACATACATACATACATACATATATATATATATATATATATATATATATCCAATATCAATACAAAACATTTATGCATTGCTCATTCAAAGCCAAAAACAATATACATAAAATTATATTACTCATAGACTTTCTATACTTGAATGTCATTTCGAACTGCTTACAAGAAACGCGGTCAGCAAGCAAGCAAGCAGTTCAATCAGCAATCTCTTCTCTTCTTCATGCACCACTACCACCACAAGCGCTCCTCTCTCATGGCCCCCAATTCAGTTCAATTTCATCCGTTAAAGTTAACCTCAAAAACCTAATTCTAACCTAACCAATTTTTAAGTGCAGCTGTGCGAAACTAACCTAGCAAACTAAAACTTAATTGTTTATATTATAAGCATAAAATTGAGCTTTTTTAATTGTGCAAGTCCTAGCAAAACAAAAACAAAAACAAAATCAAAAACAAAAAATAACAAAAACAAAAAACAAAAGAAAAGAAATGAGAAACACGAGTATCCATAAAGCACATGATGAATTTTTGTGCGGCTGTGTTGGCATCGATATTAATATGTATTTATGTGTGTGTACTTACGCCCACTTGTGTATGTATGCATGCCACGCCCATTTATGTCATCTTATGTTCCCCGGATAACCTACAACTTAGCAATCTTAAATTGTAAAATGAACACAAACCGAAAACAAAACCAAACAACAAAAAAACTATCTGTCAAAAGCCACCAGCAGCAGCCGTTGCAAACGGATAAATTATAAAACCTGTCGACAGTTATATAAGATTGGAATTGGATAGATGGCGTGTGTGGATGTGGATGTGTGTGTGTGCGGCTCTGTGTGTGTGTGTGTATGTGTGTGAGTAAGGAGCGTAGAACAAGATGGAAGATTGCAACGCTGCTGCCTGCTGCTGGTTCCCTGTGCGTGTGTCCCAAAAAAAGAAACCCAAAGCGGAGCAGGCAACCAGAACAAGCGTGAATAAACAAGATAAATAAAAATTCAAAGAATTCCACTGCTGTTTTACTTGAAACTAAAATCAATTTCTAAAAATATTTTTATTTACTTAGCAGTTGTAGCCAAATGAATATATTCAAGTTATCTTCATCTGAACACTCATTTATTGTGAAAAGTATTTTGGCAACTAAAATATGTAAAATAAGTATCATTAAATTGTGAGTAGCTAATCAACTAATAAGTAACTATAGTTACTACACAGATCTATAGATACTTTATCCAAATCTCATATCTTGTCCAAAAACGAATTCCCAATGTAAAACAATATTTTGTTGTTTAAAACATTGCATTTATTTTAATAGATTTTTGTTCATTTTGCATAGGTTTTGAAAGCATACAATATATATTATTTATAGTTTTTAATTTTAACAATAATTGCGCATGGTATTGGTAAATAGACAAATATTTATTGTTTATAAAGTTTGCATGCGCATGAGATTTGAAACTTGAATCACTTATGATATATATAAAAAGATGTATATATTTAATTTAACGAAAGCCGAAAATCTGAAAGCCAAAAACAAAATACGTCGAAAAATTGTTTTTCCGTTATTTTTGTATCTTTAGATTATCCTGAACTGTCGTAAAATGGGGGGAGCTGAAAAGTTGGCGTAGGAAACATTTTTATTAACGGATTATAATTATTATTATCAGGTGCCGGCCCAGTGTGGCTGATGTAAAATTGTTTTAGATCGGAGCTAGGCTCCTTTATATAGTATAGTAGTATAGGTTCAACTGCTAACTGGCTGGTTTACAATAGTCTTACAATTGTTCATTATTATTATAACTTTACTTGCATATTGCATCATAATCATATTGTGTTTTGAACTCCCTCATTTCCTAGGCAAACCAAATAATAATAATGACCAAGAAAGCAAGCTTAAGGATTTCTCCTCCTTTGGGCTAAGTGCTAAAAGGCAATATGTACATACATATATGAATAGCATAGTAATATATTTATATATATATATATATATATGTATGTAAATATATAGGCATATAAAAAAAGGAAAAAAATACATATATATATGTATATATATTGTTAAAATAAAGTAGATTTCACTTTGTCAGCGTTCGTAAACTAGGCAACAATTCTGTTAACATTGCGATAATTAGCTTTGCTGCTAGCCATCAGTTAGATATATGCATGCATATGCGCATATACATATATATATATATATATATATATAATTGTTTATACATATATTTATATATATATTATACATATATGTTAGATAATTTGTATGTTTGTTAGCTACAATTTGAAAAAGGCTGCATAGAGCACGAAGGCAACAGAGTTACAACATCAAATACACACACTCGACACACTCGACGATTGTGTGTGTGAATATATATATACATATATCTATAGTACAAGTACACTATATAGAAACACACACACACACACACAGCAACAAAATTGATTAAAAACTTCTTTTTTGCTTTTCATTTTAGCTTATTTGGAATCGCATTTCACATAATCTAGTATTTATATATATATATATAAATATATATATTTGTATAATGCTTGCTTAGGTTTACATAATGTTGCGGCTTTGTTGTATGTAGCATATTTGATGGGGCATGGAAACCATGTCGAGCTGTTTACGCAGAGATTCGTATTTGTTCATTTAACAATAGTAATTTCAACTGAATAATCTGAACACTATCTGCAATTAGTTGCTATTCCAGTAACAAATGTTGCACTTAAAGAATGCTTAGTTTATTTATGTAGGACATATACAGTGATCGATTAGAGATTAGAAAATCGCAACTTTTACTGCATGCGTATTGCAATTGTATCGAATTGCGTTGGAAAACTTAGTAATTTTCTTTTCAAATGGACAAATACAACATGCAGCAATTGAAAATCTTTGCAATTTGCAAATAAGATTCAGGTGTGGAACGGAAGCATTTTTTGTTTTCGAGAGATCACTGTATATATATTGTATGGATGTGGGGATGTTTTCCTTATTTGTTCCCCTATTTTTGTTGTTGTTCTTTGTATGTAGTCTGTTGCCCAATTAGGTGGCAAAGCTCAGCTGGAGGGCATTGCGCAGATCGCTGAGCACCATGGAGCCAATGACCATTTTCTCGCAATTGACCAGCAGGGTGAGTGCATCATCCGTTTGCCACTGCAGCGTGATCAGCACCAGACTCTTGGAGCTCAGCGTCTGACCGGCAAAGCAATGCAGCTGGCCCGTTGTCGAGCTGTACGTGTGCGCCACATTGATGCACTCGTAGATCTTTTGCTTGAGGGCAACCAGATCGAGCAGTTCGCGCTGCACGCCGCGCAGCTCGCACTGATGCTCGTTCATGCCCCGCAACTTGGCCCGCTCCTCGCGATGACAACTCTCGCCAATGTGCACCGAACGCACCAGCTCCCCCACCGGCGGCTTCAGTTGGACGCGCACCGTGCCCGCACTGGAGATCAGTTCGAAGTCAATCGCATGCGTCGTATCATTGAAATCAACGCCCAAAATACCGCTGGCCATCTGCTGGGGCAGCAGTTGAACGATCGGTGCAAATTCGCTCAACTGCATTCCTGGCGGCAGCTGCTGCTGGCCCATTCGTATGTTGTCCAGCTCCTGATCGCTGCGATTCTGGAACTGCAGCTCAATCGAGCACATCGCTGCCGAGTAGAGATGCGGTGCGCGTGTGAAACGATACGACAGCTGCAGACCATGTCCGCTAACCTTGTTCAGCAGCTCCTTGTGCTTGAAGTCCGTGTGCGATGGCCCAACCAGTTCGATGCGATTGTGCGCCTGCTGCGGCTGCAGTGCAGCCTGTCCAGGCATCATCGGCGTACCTGTCAATGTTATGAGTATCAGTTAAAGTGGTAGGTGCTCAGTTTAGCTGTTAAATGCTTGCTAAAAGCTCTGCTTTCCTCTATCTTCTCTCTCACTCTCTCGCTGTCTGACTAACTAACTAACTTGGAGGATTCACTTGAGGGTTCACTTGCTCTCTGATTGTAACTTTCATTTATTTCTAAAGTATTTTACAGGTTAAAGTTGAATTCACACAACTCTGAAACCTTCTCTCCCTCTCTCTGTCTCTATCACGCTGAACTCTCTCTTTCTCTTTGCCATTCTCTTGACTCAAATTAGTTGGCAACTAAATTTCAATTAAAGTTTCAAATAGCTAACCTGGCGTTAGGAATCCACCCAGCGATGGCGTCATTACTGGCCCAATTGGCGGTATATCGTCCAGATCGAGCAACAGATCCAAATTGCTCTTTGCTGCCGGTTGCGTCTGCGTCTGCGACTGTGCTTGATCCTGCGGTTGAGACAATTGCGGCTGCTCCTGATGCTGATTGGACGCCTGCTCAGCAACCGTTGCTGATTTCCTAGGCTGCTGTTCATCCTCGCTGTCGCTGGCCGAGTCGCTGCTGCTGGTGTCGCCGTCACTGCTGCCGCTGTAGAACGAGGATTCGCCGCTGTCGGAAGTGCCCGAATCGTCGACAGCATTGTTGTTATTATTGTTACCAGTTGCAGCAGCAGTAGCAGACGCAGCCGTATTGGAAGCAGCTGGATTGATCACCACTTGATCTAACTTTGGTGTCTGCGATTGTGCTTTTGATTGTGCCTGTGCCTGTGGTTGCTTCTGTTTCTGGTTCTGGTTCTGCTTTTGCTGCGTTGCCTGATCCTGATCATCGTTCGGTTCGCTGTCGCTGCTGGATGAGCCGTCGCTGCTGTCGCTGTCACTGGTCTCGGAATAAGCGGAAGACTTCTCTGACTCGGATAGGAAGCCCTTTTCGCGCGTCTCCTTGGCATCGCCCTTTGGCGAATCCTTGCTCCGCCCTGGACTATCGCCGGGCAGTTTCTCCTGCATATAGCCGGCAATGTTGCGGACACTTGGATCGGGTGCAACCGCTGGAAACACAGGCAGCTCCTTGTACCCGGTGGCATGCATATTCAGATAGTGGGACAGTGAGCTCAGCTGGTAGACATTGCCATCACGGTATTTGCTTTCCGGCACTGGCACCGGCTTCGATGCCAGAAATACCTGACGAGCGTGCTGGGTGAGCACGGTGCTACCGGCGCTGGCGGGAAAGATGAACTGGCGCAAGAAGCGCGCCCGATCGCGAACATCATAGTTGGTATCGTAGCGGGCCAGCGTAAACACATACTGGCAGAGCAGCGACGTCTGCTCCGGATTGGTTAAATAGAGTTTGACCCCCAAATTGAGCACCTGCAACTTGACCACATCCTGCTCATCCACAAATGATTTGGCCATTTTGCGCAACACATCCGGCGCAATCAGCGGCACCTTCTCATTGTATTCGCCAATTAACCAAATGATTGCCGCTCGTGCCGCCGCAACATTGATGTAGTCAATGAGCTTGGCCATCTGTGTGATGATCTCGTAGTGCTCGGCGGCCTTGCTCTGCAGCAGCTTCTTGATAACCACCACGCTTTCGGCCACCACATGCTCTGTTTACATACAAAAATGAGAGCGAAAAACTTAGATTTTCGACTGATCCGCGATGGTAATCAAAAATAGGAATAGGTAGATGGATAGCACTTACCGTCATGATTGGAGAGCAGATGGACGAGGCCGCTAAGGCATGTTTCGGTGACTTCTTTAATGCTGGCCGCACAACGGCCGATGGCCTGAATGGTGGCTGCGACAAAGCTACGATCACTGCTGGAAATGTATGTCTGGAATTCGCGCAAAATCAGCGAGATGCTCGATGCGGACGCCAGATTCGTGAGTATGTCCAGCTTGAGCAGCTTGAGGTGCGTGGGATCGCTGGTGCGCACAAAGAACGACTTCAGATGCGGCTCAAAGATGGCCTTGCGGCGTGCCGACATCGATGCAATGCAGTTAAGCACCACGCTCTGCACCTCCTTGTGCGAGCGCAACAGGCGAATCAGTGCCTTCGCAATCAGTTGCACCTCGTTGCGGGGCGCCACATGGTGATAGAGTTGGGCGACAGCCATCACAACGGATGCGTTGCGTGACTGCAGCAGTGGCTTTGTCTGCCGCAACAGCAACCGGTGATCCAAATCGATGTGGTAGCTACCGGTGGCACCAACACCACCACCAGCACTACCACCACCAGCACCACCACCACCGTTGTTGTCATTATCTTTATCATTGCTGTTGCTGTTGTTGTTGCTCGACTTGCTCCTCGCTTTGGCGGTGCTTGTAGCTGCTGCAGTTGCGCCCTCCTCTTCGCTGGAAGCTTCGTTCGCTTCACTGCTGGAATTGGAGGACTCATCGTAGAAGCGTTCATCATTGACGGCCGCCTGACCATCGAGGGCATCCTGTATCTGGCCGTGCTCCTCATCCGGATTGGGATCGACGAACTGCGTGCGTGCGTATCGTGTTAGCATATTGATTATGATCACCTGACCCCATTCGTCCACATCTACCAGCAGATTGCACAGCTTGCGATAGTTCTTGTGTATGAGATCAACGCGCTCCGGGCAAACCTAACAGAAACAAAACAATACTCATTGTCAAGTCATGTTGGAAACTACCTGGAAAGATAAACTGCTTTTGCCATCCAGCTCACCTCATCGAAAGCCATTACGGCGGAGCCAACCACCAGCGTTGTGCGGTCCGACAGTAGCTTCTCAATCACCGTGACCAGCTCATCCTTTTGGTCCGGATCCAATGAGTACAACTTGGGTATAGCATGTGCCGCCGTCTTGCGCACATATGGACTCAGATCGGCAGCGCTGTCGCGTATTGCGAGCATTACAATCGGCACAATCATGCTGACGCGTATGGAAGAGAGGACGCGGAGTGCACTGGCGCGTATCAATTGATTGGGATCCTTGAGGGCGCGCTGGAATGTGGATATGGAGAGCAGGGCCAGATCCTGTTGCTCCTCGGCATAGCGCACCAAATACACATAGACCAGTTTTTTTACCTCGATATTCTTGGAGACGACGTTCTTGACAACGGCGGGAAACAGATCGCTGGCATCGCGTCCACGCGCTATCATCCCAATGATGCGCTTCATCGCCTCCAGCTTGAGGCCATCCTTATTGCTGTCCAGCATCTGCTTGAGATCGTCATGTTTCCGGCCATCGCTCTGAAAGAACGCTGCACCGCTTGCCGGATCCGCACCAAACTCCACGTCCAGTCCCATTTGGGGTCGGTCGCCATAGGCGGCCACCGAAAACGGATTGCTGACTGCGTTCTGTTGCATCTCAAGATTGAGTGTTCCTTCTCCTGCTGCTGATGCTGCTAATCGTTATAGTGTCGAGTGTTCTGTTCTCTGTACGATGTTTTGTAAAAAGGGTGAAAGCGTCGTCTGAAACCTGCTGATCTGACCTGCTTAGAACTCCACTTGGCTACGTCGAATTTTAGTCTACATCAATTGGCAATACTCATGCATTCCTTTTACTGGGGACACAATGGCACTGCAAATTTTGTGTTACTACTCGATAGCAAGTGTCCACGAGTACGATTATAGTATCGATAGCGAGCGATAAGATGCTTGCCTATCTATTTATCGAATATCAAAAAGAGAAAGTGGCACTGCGATTTTTATTTTGAAATTCGATAACTGGCTGCGGCTAAATTATCTCCGTTCATATTATAAATACCTACAAGAAGTCAAAACTCTAAACAAACAAATATCTTAGCTCTGTTGTGTGTCTGATATAATTTAGTCACAAAATCATAAGTTGGTAGTGTTCTCGATCAATTTGGTGTAAGTTAAAATCATGAAGTCTTGATCGATGTAACATCGATACTTCGATGTTTTGCAATAATACAAATCCTCCAATTGTAGTACAATGGGATTGGGGCTATTTTTGTATTTATTTTTACATATATATCATACATTTGTAATTCGATTCAGGGGGACAGTGAAACTGGTCTAGAACATAAGCGAGAATTTTCTACGGGAATTATTTTGAAAAATGTCTAGTAAAACATCGTACATTCCGATACTCCCCGAAAAAAATAAAAAACATCGCATCGCACACGCCTTGCCAGAAATGTTGCAGACGAGTATAGAGTAGTGGTGGACAATTATCGATGTTTACGTACAAGTGAATCGATGTTTGCAAAATAAATTGAATATTATCGATGTGTCATCGATATATCAATGCTTCGTCCAGCACTAGTGGTTAGAGCAGACCAGACTGAGCCACTGAGCCACAGCCGCAATCACGTCAATTAATGGACTAGTAATAAATAAGAATAGCGCAAAATACAACTCGGCAAGCAATATGAACTTTCCTTTAGCGAATGCCAACAAGGATACGCTGAGAGCGGCCTGCAAGAAATGCGGCTACGCTGGTCACCTGACCTACCAATGCCGCAATTTTCTCAAGGTAAGCCGAAAGCCGATAGCCGAACAAAACACACACTGAGCAGACAGACAGACACACATAGGGAGACATAGAGAGAGAGAGAGTGAGAATAACACGCGCTTTTCGACGTTCTTAGGTTGATCCCAACAAGGAGATACTGCTCGATGTGGAAAGTACCAGCTCAGACTCGGAGCTTGACTATTTGACACCGCTAACCGAGCTGCGGGCTCAGGAGCTTAAGGGCGGCGGCGGTGGCGGCAAAGGCGACATTGTGCCAGCTGCAGCTGCAGCAGCAACAACAACAACAGCAGCAACTGCAACAACAGATAAGAAAAGCAGCAGCAGCAGCAAAAGCAACAACAATAGCAAGAGCACCAAGAGGAGCAGCAGCAAAACAGCAGCAGCGAAACACAACAACACTAAAGCCGAACAGCGACACAAGAAGCGCAAGAGAAAGAGCAAGAACAGGAAGCACAAGAAGAACAGCGACGACACCAAAATCAGAACCACCAGCAGCAGCAGCAGCAAAGAGGTGTCCAAGAGACACAAAAGCAACAACAGCAGCACCAGCAGCAGCAAGAAATCGAAACGTCGTCGCCCCGCCACCAGCAGCAGCAGTAGTTCGAGCTCATCATCGTCATCATCATCAGCCAGCGAGACATCCAGTTCGGATACGGATTCGTCCAGCAGCGACACGGAATCCGATTCGAGTGACAACGAGGAGTCGAGCACGAGCGAATCGGACGAGTATGGCCGGAAGAAGAAGCGTCAGGGCAAATACAAGCGCAAGGCGGAGACGTCAGCGCCGCGACGCAAGAAGGCGAAGGCCAAACGCAAGCGGCATCGTGTCGCCAGCTCCAGTGCACCGGGCGCCAGCAGTTACCTCAGCAGCCTCAGCGATAGCAGCACCTACTAGCAACGGACTACCCAAAGCAGCACCACTTTCCACGCATTTAGTTTCGTCTATCGTTTAGTTAAACAAAACAAAAGCAGACAATGGAAAACAGCAAGTTAGGCGAGTTATTCCTATATATATATATATATATATATATATGTTTATATAGTTATACCTATATATATATATATAATATATATGTATGATGATGATGCCAATGTGAGCACAGCTGGCGGTTCAGCTCCCCTGCGCTTCCTCAATTAACAGCAGACTGCCCAAATGTATGCCACACACACACACGCAGACACAACAAACACACACACCTACACCTACACTCACATTAGTCTTGTCTTAGTGTTAAGGTATCCCTCTCCTATGATTCGCAAATACAACAAATTAGTTTGTACAAATGTGTTGAATGCAGATATTTTGTTTACTATTCGGATTGGGTTCGTATAAAAAGTCGGGCAAGCCTTAACTGAGCCTTAAACGTTTCGAGCAGTCGTGTTTCGGTGTGCAAAATGTATTTAAAAGACACCAAACACATACACACACTAAGAGACATAGTCGACAGGATGAAGAAAGGGTATTCGGCTCAAAATCAAACGGAGCGGAAGTCCCTGGCATGCCGAAGATGAACTAATCTCTGTAGACAATAGTTAAATTAGAGTAGAGATAAGAGTTTTTATTGACATTTGACACACATTGCAGTGTGCTTAAGCTTAAGACTCATTGCTATTCGACCGATTGCAATTCTATTAGCTTTATGTTATATAGTGTTTCGATCCGGTTGCACGTCGAATGCTGAGCTTGCCATTACTTTAGACAAATTCAACTAGACTTCAGATAAATTTGCCAAAGAAAAACCTTTGCAAATCTCATAAATTAATTAATTCAATAAATTGACAATACTTTGATAAATATCTCCTTATAATAATAGCTAATTAAGATTGACAACAAACATTTTATTATGTTTATTATGACTTTTTACAAAAATATTGAAAGAATACCACTTGTGATAGATAATAATCATAATTAAAAATGTCGCTTCGTTTTCACAATTTTTGGATAATTTGAAATGACAATTTATATTGTAGATTTTCTTATATATGTATATATATATATATATAATACAACAGTGCTGGTTCAACAAGAAGAATGCCCCAAATATTTACTGAGGCAGGGATGCAGTTGCGCCCTTGCTGGTCGTATACTTGAGCAATGCGTTCTGCATCGCCATGAGACGAGTCTCCAATGCGGCGATCTTGGTCAAGTGCTGCTCACAGTTGCTGCAGTTGGTCATGGTCAGGTTGTCAGCGTTTGTTCGACACAATGTTGTCGACATGGCTGCGATCAGGGATGTGTTTTGCTGCCGGAGCTCAGTGTTTTGGCTCACCAGATCCTGGCAGAGGGCACCGGTGGTGGTGCGCAAATCATCGAATGCTTGCTCCTTGACCCTCAAGCTCTTCAACAGAGCACGATTCTCCTTTTTGAGATCGAGCAGCTTCTGCTCCAGCTCCAGCAGCTCATCTTCATCGTTATCATTGCAGGGCTGCATCAGTTTCCTCGCCTGCAGTAAGCTATCTATTTGCTTGGACGTGCCAATGGCAGCCGAATCGCCGCCATCATTCAAGTGGTGCACGCTGCTGCTGGTGGTGTTGCTGTCACCGGTCAGGCGGCACAAAGCCTGCATTATGGCGTCCATTTTCTTATCTATGGAATGACCGGTGGCACGCTGCTCATCCAGATAGATCTCCAGCTTGCCTACGGACATCTGCGGTTCGCTTCTCGGCAGTGAGACAGCACTGCAACTTTTTATCAGCGCCTTGGTGGCTGCCACCGGTGCTGGTGCTGCCACTGGTGCACGTGCATCGTATGTAGTGATAATATCGTCGCCGTATTGTGCGGACTCGCTTTCGCTGTCATCGTTGCTCGCTCGGGCTGCTGATTCCGCCTGCATCGTGTTTGTGGTTGCGGTTGGGGATGTGGCGATGGCAATAGCGGTGGCCCATGATTTATCTAAATTGGCTGTTTCATCTAAATTCATGCCCAGTTTTGTCAGCGCCTGTGTGAACCGCTCCTCGTCCTTGGCCAGTTTAATGTGGAGGCTCCAGAAGCAGTGCTCATCGTCGAAGAATTGCAAATAGGTTTGCCGCATTATCACAGTACCTTGGCCGATGCATGGCTGCGATGATTCCGTCGATTTGGTCAGCATCAACCGGCTGAGCACCTTAGCCCCGTTCTTGTACACCATCAGCTGGGCGGCACCGGCCTCATTGCGCAACAAAGCCAAGCCGACGCGACCGACAGCATCGCTACCCTTGTACGCCTCGGCCACCACGGCCATCAGCGTTGTCCAGCTCTCGCCCGTCTTCGAATCCGGCTTGTTGTGGCGCTGCACTTTTGTCTTGGGTTTGTGCTGTTGCTGCATCTTCTGCTCCGACTGCGGCTGGTAGCGCAAGTTTTTTGTTTCACTTTGCAGCAGCTTGTTGTCATCCTCGAAAATCTGGCTAAGATTACGTGGACTGTTCGTGCTGCAACATGACAAAGATTGATTGACCATTTGGGTTGCATTAGCAATTTGACGCTGCACTCACCTGTGCAGCTTCTCAAAGAAGGCCTGATAGTTGTCGCGATCCAAATCCATTTCAATTATTCCACCCTCTGATTGAGCTGTCCGCGATTCCCAACGTACTTCTGTATTTTGCTTTGGATTATTGTATGCCAATTGACAATAAGCACCAAATGTGGCTCGTCTGTTAAAACTATGTAAATAGCTTTCAAAGAGTGCTAATGGTAAACATTATTATGCCTGCCCAGTCAGAAGAAAGTTATGTTTTGAACGGAAAATTCATTTCTGGCTGTCTGGCTTTGTGTATTTTGTTATTAGTTATTTAATAAATAAATGCTGTGTAACAACAACGCCAAATGAGTATATTTTACTTTTGTCTGATATCGATAGCTCTTGGAAGTGTATTATCGTTTTTAAAAAAGAAAAAACTGATTGTAAATTTAAAGACATTAATCGAACTATCGATACAAAAGAAGGGCTAATCGATAGAGTTTTGTAGCCATTCCTATTTTTCAATTAAACGGCGTTTTTGTGCGCGTCTCTGGGTTATTAAGTTATTTTCTTTTGCACACACTCTCGCTGATACCTGAACTGGAACTCAAAATAGCCAGCCATATGGACACGCCACGTCGTAAACTACGTAATCTGCACATGGAGAATGTGCAGAACAACAGCACACCCATAAAAATACCACCATCACCGATGCTCAAAACACTTGGACATGGTACCGGCGTCAGTGTCTACCGTTTGGACAGGTCACCCAAATTGGGTAACATACGTTCGCCGTGGGCCGTTAAGCGCATTACCCAACGCACCCGAGTCAAAAAGGATCCCATTTACAATGAGCGCATCATACACGAAGCAGCCATTTTGCGGTAAGCTCTCCATTTCCAATTCATATCAGATTATGTTTTGTATGTATTTTCCACTATACACACCAAAATAAGTGTGTGTACACACACACACACACACACACCCTAACACACACGTGTGTGTTGCCTCATGCGTCCGTATGTGTACGGTTTATGCATGCGTGTGCATGCATATGCGTGAGTCTTTTTGGTGTACACAAAATTATGATACACACAAGTGCAACAACTGCAGTTGTATCTACATATATACTATATACTATGGTATTGATAACTGCTTCGTTTGGCATTCCTTAGCACATTAAATCATCCAAATATTGTTGGTTTTCGTGGCGTCTACAAGTCATTGGAGGGTGTGGACGCATTGGCATTGGAAATGTGCAGCACATCGCTGGGCTCCATTTTGGAGGAACGGCACGATGAGGATCTTGGGCCGTTGCCCGCCAAACACACGTTCAAAATGATAATGGACATTGCGCATGCCTTGGACTTTCTGCATACCGAGGCGCGCCTGCTGCACGGCGATCTAAAGTCCTTCAATGTGCTCGTCAAGGGCGAATTTGAGATATGCAAATTGTGCGATTTTGGCGTCACACTGCCCCTGGACGAGAACGGTGAGATCAACTTTAACAAGCATCCGCAGCTGCAATATGTGGGTGAGTACAACAGCTCGCGACAATAACATCAATAGTAATGGGCCAGCTTTAACTGAATATTGGTTATCATGTTTAAGGAACGGCCTTGTGGTCACCGCCGGAAGTAATGGATGGTGTGGATATTATTGACAGCAAAGCAGACATTTTCAGTTTTGGCTTAACCATCTACGAGACACTGGCACTGGTCCCTCCACACACACTTGAGCTGGACGCCGCATTTGGCAGCAGCAGCGGCGCCGTCATCGACTTGGATAGCTCACAAGAGCCGGCGATGCCGCAGCGCAAGCAAATGAATCTAACAGATAATTCCATAAGGGATGACAAGGCGCACGAGGGCGTCGATAATAATGCCACTGATGACTCGGTAGAAGATGAGGATGAGGATGATACCAAAGAGAATGATATCTCTGACTTTTCACTGACCCATGTGGAGCAGGCATATGGAACACGACCGCCGCTGCCGGTTGCCTTTCAGCTTAGCGATGATTACAACTGCATTGTGGAGCTGTTCTATCTGTGCACCAATGCACACAGTGAGGATCGGCCCGCTGCACGCACCATCTGGAAGTGCTTTGAAAACAATGCGGCAAGTGTTCTCGGCGATGCAGTGAATGACTAAACTGCCCCCAATTCGCGCATCGCAAGCTCAATCGTTATTTGTAAGCTTAGTGTTGTAAATGCAAAACTTTACGTGAATCTCGATTCCCCTCTCTTTCTCTTCGTCTTGTTCTTCCCCTAACTCAACGCCCATCTCTGTACCTAAATGTAAAATTCCATTTCGCTGTATAAATAATGCAATTACAATTGATCAAAGGCCAACCTTAAAAACCTTAAAAAAAAAAAAACAAATGAAACGTTAAGCTACGTTTTAGGCATTTCAATTAGTACAACTAAGTCGTTTATATTACAAAAATTCCATGTATTCCATATATATTCAGTAGTTACATAAGTAGTCCTTCATTTTTTAATCATGAATCGCAAATAAACAAAATACACAATCCGATGGCAACTTTTTGTTATTCAACATTTTAAAATTGAACTCAACGCATTCTCCTTTGCATACCGAGATGAGTTGATGATTGAAAAAGACAAAATAATTCTTATTAATATTTTTTCGAATTGATTGTAATAATCATCTCTAATCCAGAGTGTTGTGAGTTAGCTTTAAATTTTTTCTGTTGATCTTCTTGATGTTTATAATATGGGAAAATGCATTTTGTAATATGTTTTCAGTGCACTTAGAAGTTCACTTAAGATTTATTAAAAATACATGCATCATAATATTACTTGATCTTAGACGTTGTTTTTGTTGTTGTTGTTTTTTCAGCAAATGCCGTTGTGAATGCGCTTGCGAGTGTGTGTGTGTGTGTGTGTTTGTGTGTTTCTTTGTATAATTATATATTTAGTGTAGAGTTATTGTTGTTCGATTCGTATTAGTTGTCTGATTATATTAAATACACGTAAATTTATTGATTTGACGTGCGCAACGCAGTCAATCTAACATTTCCTTTATATATATGTATATAGTAGTAGGGTATTCGGTATTCGAATTACAATTAGATGCTTTAACTCTTTTAACACATTACACTAACTATATAGATTTATAAAGGTTTGTCTATATCTAAAATATGCCTGTCTCTCATATGTGTATTGTTAACTTCAAGTCCGTAGTTTTTTGCATTTCTGCTTCTTCGTTTTAATGTCTTTTGCTCAATTTTGACTACAATAATAATAGATCCGTGTATAAAACTCTATTAGATATATAGTATAGTATATCGTATATTGTATATAGGTGTATAAAACGTTTTGCGTTGCTATTTTTTAAAGGCGCTGTTGGTGTTTTGGTAGTTGTTTTTCGTTTTCTCTTTTCTAGTTTCTCGTCTTTCTTCTTTTCTTTTCTTTTTTTAACAAATACAAAAACAAAACTTGAACGAGTATTAGACACATTACGAAAAACAATTTAAAAGAAAAATACAATAGAATAAAATAAAATATATATTAAGAATATTAAGTAACACTTTTTTAAGCTCGCACACGTTACATACATATTTAAAAAATATTAAAATGGAGGGGTAAACAAAAAATACAAAACATTTTTCTTAAGATTTTAGTTGTAAGTACATACAAAATGTTTAATTGTTGTAGGTGTATGTGTGTGTGTGAGTGTGTGTGCCGCAAAGTGCATAAATGGAATGCAATTTTTAAGTTCGAGGCATTTTAAGGAGCGCAGGTGTGTGTGTGTATAATTATTGCAATTAAACAATTGGTTTACAAGTAAAACTCGCTCGCTTGCTCTCTCTCTCTCTCGCTCCCTCTCTCTATATATGTCTTTGTCTGTCTAACTGGTGTAACACATTAATGAATATAATATATATGTATATATGATAATAACAAGGACATTAATGCTTACAATTAAAATACATCATTGGAGGGCGGGATGAACAAATTAGAGTGGAAAATTAATTAAAACAAATCTGGGATTCGTGCATAAAACTGGAAATGAAAACGTATCGAATGTGGAATGTATATATAAACATATATATATTTATATATATATATATATATTCCCCATTTTATATATGTATGTGTGTGTGTATGTGTGTGTGGGTGTATGTGTGTGTATTGATCCAGTGCCTGCTGCAACTGTTGCTTATAAATGTTGTTGCTGTTGTTAATGATGTGTTGTTGTTGTGGTTTGTTTCTACAAATGCAGAACACCATCCTTGACATCGCTGGCCATTATTGTGGATGCATTTGAGGCAGCCTGTTTGTGATGCGTGGACGGTGACGATGTGTGAGTTGTCGTAACGGTAACGTTGCCCGTCGGACTCTCGTCGAGCGTAACGCCAGTCAAATCGACAATATCATCCTGATCATCATGCTCCAGCTCATCGGATGTGTTTGTGTGATTCGTGTGATGCGATCCACTCGACAGTTGACTGTTCCGCGAGAACGATCCCCGATTCGTGGACGTCAGCGTACGCTGATTGGCCGGCTTCACGGTTATAATCAAATTGGAGCTGTTCGCGACCATCATGTCGGTCACCTGAATGGTTGAGTAATTAATGATTAGACATGATTAGGCACACAATGTTTGACTTACTTGATCCAGTGTCTTGCCAGCGACCTCAATGCCATTGACTTCGATGACCTCGTCGTTAACGGCAAGGAGACCGGTGCTTTCGGCCAGACCGCCGGGCACCAGACGTGATATGAAGATGCCCGGCTGCTTCTCCAGCCCGCTGGCGGTCACACGCACCGAGGTGCCGTCGCGTATGTAAAAGCCGAGCGGCTTGTCGCTGCCATGCTTGAGTAGACGCACTCGCCGATGCGTCTCCGGCACAATGTCCACATCAATGATGGCCGACACTTGCCGAAAATCATGCGGTATCGATATGGAGGGCGCTTTGGTCTTGACCGGCGTATGGCCGAGTATGCTGCCAATCAGATTGCGAGGCTTCATCGTGCCAAAGCCCGAGTACTCGTTCAGATCGTCTGTGCGACATGGTAAATAAAGTATATATATATACATATATAAGCATATATATATATAAATCACTCACCTTTGCGCTGGACAATGACGCGCAGCAGCGGACGTGCCGTTTTCAGTGCACGCCCAAAGTTGTCATCGTTATTGATGGGCAACAGATCGTTGTCGCGCGGATCAATGTAGAGTATTAGAAACTGTATGTTGGCCAGTTTGTGCAGGTGCTCGATGAGCGATGCGAACTTATCGAAGCTCTGCTCGGGCTCATGTCGCTTAAAGCTCCAGCGTCGAAACTCGGCATCAAACTACATGCAAACACAAACAACAAAATTATTTGCACATAAAATAAGCAGTACATTTAATGAACTCGAACTGGCAACTGACAACCAACTGTTGCTGTTGTTGGACAAGCAACAAGCGCAACAACAACAACCCGTTTCCGCTGCCATTTCAACATGCATGAATCAGCAGTGCCGCAGCCGCAGTGGCAGTGGCAGCCTCATTATGATCCATTCGTAAATTCGTTTAATTTGTATCTTATTAAAATGCTAGTTGCTGCTCACCTTTGATTTCACTTCAATTAGATTCGTTTCGGCATTCGCGGCCGTCGCTGCAGTTGTGCTTATTTTATTTTTCGACATTTTGAGCACTTCTACTTCCAATCCACTTCCACTTGCACTATTTCCACTGGCACACACAATTTCACAGCAACAGCAACGCAGCACAACTGATGCAGTGCGTTCATTCAAGTGCCGTCGCGGCGCCAACCACCAGCAGCAGCCAGCAAAATTTAATAATGTTCAATAAATTATAATCGAAAAAATTCTAAACTAATACTAAATTATGCGTTGGCGTTTGTGTAAAAAAAAACATCGAGACATCGCGATTTTTTTTCTTGGAGCACCGCCATTCACCGATATCGTACGTGCATTCACATATTTATCGATATATTTGGAAACTTGTTCAGTTGGCCTTAACTCACTGATATTGGCTAAAAATGATATCGTACGATATGTTTAAAGTGGAATCTTCAGTCATGTCCAACGTGTAAGTATAAATAATTTTAATATTCATTATTTTGCGTTACATATATATCGATATGTTTAGCCATTTTCTACGCATGTGGCAACGCTTCGTACAAAATGACACTAAAGCAGGCTAAGGGCCCAAAACAAATGGCAAATTTAAGTTTATCTTCTATTTCTCAGTTAATCAATGCTCATTTGAGCAGCACACGTTTGTTTTAAAATAAATATATATCTAATTTCATTCGAAACTGTAAATTCTTCGAGTAATTTTGAATTTGAAGTGAAACCTTCCAACACGATAAGCACGAGTGAGACAACACTAGTGTATGCGTATGAAAGGAGTATAGATAGCTGCTCAATAGTACGATCGAGGATACTTTTGCATACGCTGCATGACAGCAAAGTCAAGAAATAGTAATAATTAACGCAACCAAACGAAGATCGAATACGATTAGACTATACATACTAAACACGCGTAATTTATCAAAAGCTTATTAATTACTGGAGACATTTGCCCCCAAAGATACGAACGCATCTAAGCATTAGCGTTGGCCCAAAAGCCACATGCCCCAACGTGTAGCGCACGCCATACGACGAGGGTTTCTGTAAATGGGAGACTTGTGTTTTGTTGTTTAGCGTGAAGTGAGTGGACAATTGACTAGAAATTGTTTTTTTTTGTTGTTGTCTTTTAAATGTGTCGCAAAGCCAATAACAAAATAAGAGAACAAAACATTTTCAGTTTTCAACGTATTCAAACAATTTCAAAGCAAAGCGTACAACGCAGCAGACGTATAAAACGGGCGCACATTGGAAAAACAGCAGCGAATACGAAAGCGAAAACAGAGCAAACCGTTTTTTCCCCAAACTCCCCCCGTGCCCCGCCAATGCACGAGACGCTGACGCGACGCCAGTGAAAATACAGTTAGAAGCCAAGCCAACTTTTAAACATTACAAACGCTGCACGCAAGCACAGCTTCAGGACATTGGCGCCGTTATTGCAAAAAGGAAACCAAACCAAAAATACAAAACAAAAAAAATATAAAAAAAAACACCTTGAGACGCATTCTGAGAATCGCAGCAATTCATCGCACACATCCCCACAAAAATATAGACAACAGGCAGACACACACACACACACACAACACCAGCAGACACAGAAACAGTCAAGCAACAGCAGGCAGCAGCAGAGGCAGCCATGAGTTCGGTAAATGTAAACAAATGTTTAGCGCAATGTGCGCAGCGCTAATCGAAAAAAAACAAAAGTAATTGCAACATTTTTCAACATTGCACATTTCAGCAGTATTCGAATGTGGAGAATCTGTCGCCGCAGACCATACGGCAGGTGATGAAGGAGCTGCAGGACATGGAATCGACGCCACCCGAAGGCATCAAAGTGCTGATCAATGAGAGCGATGTGACCGATATACAAGCGCTAATCGATGGACCCGCTGGCACACCGTATGCCGTTGGCATTTTTCGTGTGAAGCTGACGCTGAGCAAAGATTTTCCACAAACGCCGCCAAAAGCGTATTTCCTAACCAAGATTTTCCATCCAAATGTGGCGTCGAACGGTGAGATATGCGTGAACACACTGAAAAAGGATTGGAAACCGGATCTGGGCATTAAACACATACTGCTAACCATCAAATGTCTACTGATTGTGCCCAATCCGGAATCGGCCCTCAACGAGGAGGCTGGCAAAATGCTGCTCGAACGCTACGATGATTACTCGCAGCGTGCACGCATGATGACAGAGATACATGCCCAGGTATGTTTGTTGCATCAAAACATTCCCATTTCCATTCCAATTCTGATTGCCATTCTCATGTCTCGATCTCCGTTTAGCCGGCAAAGTGCGGTGCTGGCGCCAGCGATGCCAAAGATGATGATGGACCCTCAACAAAGAAGCATGCGGGCGTCGATAAGAAGCTGCAGGATAAGAAGAAGGAGAAGTTGCTCAAGGAGAAGAAGCGCATGCTGAAGAGATTATGAGAGGCATGAAGCAGAGGCTGTCAGACAGGGCGACTAAAACCACTAAAAATATTTACAAATATGTAGGATCAGCAAGGAATGGAAAAGGAGTGTCATGCAGTTCAAGCATTGGGCGCAGGCAACAATAACAACAACAGCAGCAGCACTAGCAACAGCAACAACCACAAACAAACAAATAACAAAAATTGATGGATGTATCTAAATAGCCAGCAGCAGGCATCAATTTACAGATGAAAACCAAACGACTCAGCAAACAAACAAAAACTTGGCGACAAAAGAAAAAACAGCATTCAACAAGCAACCTGAAGATCGATGAGCAAATGCAAATGCAAATGCAAAAATAAAAACAAGGGGAAAGACACAAAAAAGAAGAGAAACAAAACAACTCCAAAGAAAAATGCATCCAGTAATATATACAAAACCATTATAATAACAAATAACAAACAAACAAAAAAAAAAAAAATAAACAACTCAAAAATCATTTTGGTTGCCATCTGTTCAGACAAAACTGAACGGATATTTAGATTGTATACACAAACAAGCAAAAAACTAAGTAAAAATTAGATGTCCTAATTAATTTAGTGCGCCCCTTCCTCAAATGATTGTTTTTTTTTTTTAACGCTCTCGCGCTATCATTAGCATAATTTATGTGTATGTAATTAGTTTAAAGATTTGTCCACGCCTTCACACTCACACACGCACAGACACACAACACCTCTACACACATTTATTTTTAGCAGCGAAAACATCACCATTGTACCGTTATGAGATCTGTTTAATTATTTCCATCATTTAAACTGTTTAACTTAACAAATTACTACTGAATTGTTATCTTTAACATTCGTGCGTTTTAATTAAAAAAAAAAAAAACAAAAACAACACTTACAAAATGACAAGAAAAAGAAATGCAATACAAAACACACATTTATATTATATATCGAATGAATTTGTAGCATTGAGGAATTGCAAAAGATTCGCATATATGCTATAGTTAAGCGGGGTCTCCTAAACGTGATTAAAAATTACGAAAGAACTATTCCAGAAAATGTTTCATTCAACTATTTATAATGACTTTAGTCTCTTTTTGATGTTGTTGTTCACGTTTTGTAATCACGTTTTGAGCATCTCGCATATATTTCCCTGGTTAGAATTTTTTAGGTTATCTACTTGTGTACAAAATCTAACCAAAAACCAATTTCGAACTAAAAACAAAAAAAAAAAAAACAAAACAAAAAAAATAAATCAGTGACAAAATTATGTGCCCTTCCGATGATAATCCAATGAAAAGCAACATTACTTATTGCCTATATGCTAGATTTCAAAAAGAAAAGAAAAGAAAAAAAAAACAAAACAAAAGATGATAAGCAATCTCAATTAAATTATCGGTAGAAGTTAAATAAAACACTTTTCGTTAAAATTGTTCTAAAACGAGCGTCACACAACAACAAAATGAAGAAAAAAACCGCAAAAAAATAAAAATAAAAATCTCAAAAACAAAAGTGTATAATAAATTAAATCGAAAATTGAGAGCAATATTAATAATAATGCACCGGTTTCTGCGCATATCTATATATTTATATATATATATATATATACAATATATGTGTATATTTTTCCACATGTGGTTGCGATTCAAGTGGCCACATTTGTTGAGGCGCTGCACGTAACGCGTGCCAAAGCGAAGGCATTTCCGAGTTCCAATTGTTCTCCAAGCCGGAAGAGTATTTCAGATAGTCGATTTAACGATTCTGTGAACTGCCAATGCGACAATGAGCAATACAGGTGTCTCTCTCTCTCTCTGAGTGGGTGTTTCTCTCTCTCTCTCTCTCTCTCGATTTATATATATATTTTGCGCTCTCTCTCAGGCACTGGCAGTTTGCGCCAACGCTTACGCCAACGCCGGCCAACATTCCAAGCGGCTAACCTTCAGCCCAACTCCAAAATTGTCGCAGCTCCACACAACAAAAGCCAAGAGTGCTCTTGTCGAGTGGCATCGGCTACCATATACCCTGTGGGCAACTCTGAAAATTCTTAGTCGGAGTTTTACAAATATACAGAAACTAGAATTCATCATAATCCACAACATTGTTATACCCGTTTTTACCCAATTTTTGAATGGGTATCGTGCATAAGCCACAGCAACAACAGCAATTAGGAGTGCTGTAGTCGAATGTATCCTGAAAATATTAAATATATTCAAATTTTATTGGCACATTTCCCTTAAAATAACTTTACAAGCAACTGTAAAGAGAAGAACTTATATACCAAATTAGAAGTCTAGTTCATTACAGACATTACAGGACATGGCTATATTGGATCGGATATGCTTCCTTTTGCCTGTTCCATACTTTTACACAAGACAATTATACCCATTTTCACACATTTTCAATGAGTGCGGGTTATAAAAACAATGAGCGCAAGCTTTTTAGAATGCTGTCGCTCTTTCCATAGAAAACCTGATGAGGCGCAGCAACAACAATCGATCGGCTTGGCCAGTGTTGGACATTAAATGACAATAGCTCTCGCTCCGGCTCCCTCTCTCTCTCTCTCTCTCTCTGTCTCAGTGAGAGAGCTTACCAGGTATGTGGCTTGAATGAATGCGAACTGCGCGTTGCGAGCTGCGAGCTGTGGATCTGGCTAGCAGATGGACCGCAAAAGCTAAGCTTGTTGTGAATGTGATTTACAGGCGGCTGTGGGGCCAGGAGGGGACTGGAGTGGAGTCGACTATATATGTGTGTGTGTGTGTTTGTGTGTGCGCTCGATCGCCAATTCCAATTTGGCTGCGCGCGACAGTCAGCAGCAACTAGCGAGCAGCAGGTAGATCAGTTGTGAATCTGGCACGGACAGACGACAACAAACCATTTAGCTTGGCTCGTAGCAACTCGCAAACGCGACGGCCAAAATCAAAAAAAAATAAATAAACGTTTTGCGCGCCTCCTCCAAACGTACGTGTGTGTTTTTGGTATATGTATACGTGTGTGTGTGTCGCCGTGTCGCGTTGCCCAGTTGCAACGTTTGTTGTTGTTATTGTTTTTATTTTCTTCTTTTTTTGTGGTTACGATAAACAAAACCAAAGCTCAGGCAAATATAGAAAATCTCAAAAACACGCCCTGTCAATAGCCATATTTATTAAATGTATATATATATATACAGATGTATTTTTGTCTGTGTGCGTCTTTGTTTATAAATGTGTGCGCCAATGTGTCTGTCTGTCTGTGCGTAATTTGCATTGTGTATCGAACGAACAGCGATCGATGGCCGATAGATCGATTGATCTGACACGATTGCCTGCGCATGGAAATGCAAAAAAAAAAGGGCTAGTCAGCAGGAGGCGGTCGCGTGCCGGGCCCATTGGAATATTTAGATGCTCGGACGCTTAACGGCGCGTGGAATGCGACAGTTGCGTGCGCGCTCATCCGTTTTATTTGCCATTTTCGCAACATCTGTTTGCCCAGTTGAGCGTTTAAGCCAAGCCAGTTGGACAAGATCGACAAAAGAAAAAAACCAAAACTGAAAAGAAATATATATCTCTTCAGCTGTTTGCTTTTTTTTGTTGTCTTTCTCAAATATTCTATATTTGTGTTATGAGCTGTGTGTGTGTGTGGCACCGCTTCTAGTCCAGTGTGACCTTGCCTTAGTCGCGCCTGGAGCCTGGAACTGAACTTCAAATGAACGCACTGCGTACTTGACTAAAAATATCAGAATTTATCTGGCATTTCGATGACATTCCGTTGCGCATGTCGCACATATTTGCATACATGACAATATTGTCCGTCAATTTCCATATTGTCATATGCCATATGCCATATGCATATGTAAATATACTATAAAAACATACGATTTATGCTTTTAACTGCTCTCACGACCCTCGTCACTCGCACAGCAATAATCCAAAAATACAGTGACCACTGGTAGTGCTTGGCCGTTTGCGAATAATTCAATAATTCTACAAATCTCACTCTCTCCCAGTTTACCCATACAACAAATAAAACATTGATTATCGCAACATAATTACCTCAAAAGAATTCATTATGTGCAATGTCATGGGAAATTCTATCATAAAAATATAAATATTTGTCGTCGATTGCAAATCACGATTCTTATCTAAAGCACTTTCGGAGTGTTACAATTAGCGAGAGATCACTGTGCTGTGTTCACTTGTTGTGTGTGGGACGTCGAAATTGAGTAAAGTCGCGCAAATAACTCGTTCATTTCGTCATTTTTAGCAACCGTCAATAAGAATCTGTTATATATATATATATATATCTGTTATATATATATATACATATATACATATATATATACGTATATGTAATAGTGTAAATCCATATAAACAAACGCCTTGAGATTTGTGTGTCGCATCGCTAAAATCTTCCAATTTGTTTTTGGTTTTCGGTTTTGTTTTAACTTTTTCCAAACCGAGAACGCTTTAGTTATTTGACGATTGCGTGGTTGTCGCGGGTGTTGGTGGTGGGCGGTCAGTTCAGGTTCGTTTTGGGCCAAATACGTAAAATTCATTTTGACCAAAAGCGTTTTATGAACAGAGTGGGCGCCAAAAACCACCAAACAATTGAAGCTGTGGCCGTCAACACAAAAATGCGAATTCCGATGGGAGATGTGCCAGCCAAAACAGACAGAATCAAATGTTTAACAATAAAAAGGAGTGAAACGGCTCGTAAATAGAACTGTGCGATTGTGAATAACTATTCGAATTAGTCGTGCGTGAAGTGTTTTCGTTTTGTGATTTGTGATTCGATACGCGCCTATCAATATCAAACATAATTGTAGCAGGATAATTCCAATTGCTGACATAACCTAAAACTTTAAAAAACGGTTATTATTTTACTAACGAAAGCCCGAGCACATGCCGGCTTAGCAAAGACAGCAACCAAACGAAGCAATATGCACGAAAACTTTTATGCGCGCGCCGCCTAAAAGCAGGCAACACCTTGTCAATAAATGCACAAACATTTTTCAAATTGCAGTCACACATACACACACACACACCTAAATAGAGAGGGAGAGAGAGAGAGAGAGAGGAAGAGAGACGCACTCAAAAAATACAAAGTGGAGGCTGCTGGGGAGGCGCCATGGCACTGAGCAAGACGAGCAAATCGAAAGCTGGCGCCAAAGACGAGCAGAACGAACTGGTGAGTGAAAGAAAAACAAAAACATAACAAACTAAATTGAAGCACACACACACACAGACAAGCCTGTGTGCCTGTGTGTCTGTGTGTGTGTGTGCCTGTGTGCAGCACTGGCAGAGCTTTGGCGCTGTGGCAAAACAATGGAGCTCAGCAAGCAGTAAGCAGCAAGCAGCGCGCACTTGGCTCAAAGCGCGGCGCAACTATTCAGTCCGTCTCAGGTGTAACAAACTAACGGTGCAGCTCGTGGAGCGCCGCAGTCGTCGCCGCGCCATCATATCGAACACGCCGCGCACACAATTCTGTCTTCTTTTTTTTTTTCATTCGTTTTTCCTTTTTTTTCGTATTATTTTTTTTGCTGTTATTGTTGGTGTTGTTTGTGTCGACTTTGACTTGTTGTTTTGCATGCGCGCGCTTTGCCAATTAAAAGTCGGTTAAATATTATATGAACTATATCCACCATAGTGTTGTCAGTTGAATTTCTTTCTATTTTTTGTTGTCAATTTATGTTTGTTAATGTACAAAGTGTGACCACACACACACACACACACATCTAAAGAATTATGAGGGGGGTCAACACTGCAGTAGTGTAGACTTGCCCTATTGCATATGCATAATGCATAATGCATATGCACATGCTGCATTCTCCATACTCGAATCTCTCCACCTCTTCCACTCTACACGCTGCGCTCTGTTCCAGCTTTAAGTGGTGCGCTTAACAAGGCAGACTACGTGCAAAAAATTAATCATTAAAACCGCCGACGTTGTCGTGTTGTATTGTGTCGTGACATTTGTTGTTGTTTGTTTTGTTTTTTTTTGTTTTTTGTTTTTCTGTTTTGTGCTTTTTTGTGTGCACCAATTTTGCTTGGGCCGCTTCTACTTGTTGCATAATCGTTGCGTATACGTAACGCCAAACCTCAACTTAAGCCAAAACTCTACAGCGCAACTCTACACATAACCTCAAAGATCCTGCGGCGCACTCGCAATTTATCGATAGCTGCCCAAATCCAAAAACCAAAAAAACGAAACTACAAAAAAAAAACCAAAAAAATCACATCAAAAATATTTTCCCACCATTAAAGCGCACACAACAACAACAACAACAACAGCAACAGCAACACACACATACAAACAAAATAACGCGCATTATTCGTTCACAAAATGGACAAATGCTTGCAGCGCTTTGCTGATGGCTGGGGGAGGGCGAGGGGGAGGAGGCGTATGTGCACCCACAAGCTGCAGCTTTTGAGTTGTTATTGTTGTTGTTACTTGCGAAGCACTTTGCTTTAGACAATTTGTGGCTGCCACAACAATGTGCTTAACTGTTATTTTTTTTTTTTCGTTGGGGTTCTTCTGAAAATGTTTTGAAGAGTTTCATTTTTTGTATGTTTTTTTTTGGCCAACAACAATTCAATGTCTCTGTTTGGTCAAAAGGCGCAAATTAGCAGCTTCAGCTTGGGGTGTCTGTTTCTGTCTGTGTGTGTGTGTGTGTGTGTGTGTGTGGGTATTTGGTGACCAGTGCGTGACTTGTGGACTCCGCCGTCGCACAGTGGTTCAAGTGTATGGGCAGCAAGAACGAAAAGCGATCAAAGATCCCCATTCTTCTTCTGTCTTCAAGCACTACAAGGCTTGGGGTGCATTCAGGAATAGAAGTTTAAACTTCACCCAAGCCACTAATAGTATTCAACTAAATAAATAACAATATTTACATATAAGAAACACCTAAATTTTTAATTTAATTTTCGTTTTAGATTTCAGACATAAGTTTTTTTTATTTTAATTTTTTTTATTTCACTTGAATTTTTGTCCACTGTGCGGGCCCAAGAAAAAAAATCCAAAAAAAAACAAAACTCTTTGCGGGCCAACACATTTGTATGGCTAACGCGACGCCTTGTTGCAGTTGCAAGTTGCAACTGTTGCTGTTGTTTTTGTTGTTGTTGTTGTTTTTATTGTGCTGCTTTTGGGTCAAGTAAAAGGCATTTGCGATAGCATTTTGTGTTTTTTGTGTTTTTTTGGTTGTTTATTTTTTGGTAATATTTTGGGAATTGTCAAAGTACGATTTGTGTCTGTTTGTGTTTTTTTAATTTTGATTTTGGGGCGTGGCTTTCTATGGAAATGGGTGACTCATGTTTTTCAAGGGGGAGAGAGGGGTGGGTGGGTTGGGTTGGGTTTGGTAGCACTGTTAACATGGCCATAAACAGAAGCACAAACCGTGGCCAAAACCCCAATCAAAGGCAGAGCCAAAAAGGTTCTCAATTTGTCCTATCGGACGGAAGTAATTACAAAAATGGCCAAATTGCAGGCACAATAATTTAGTTGTTGCTGGTTGCTGCTGTTGTTGTTTTGTCGGTCTGACGTCATACGCATATTGATGATGTTCTGTCCGAATCGATCAATCGATCGCGAATAGCAACACAAAAGGCAACCGGCAGCCGCCCAAAGCGGCAGCAATCACAACAACAACAACAACAACAAATGACAAAAGCTCAAAAATTGATTGTTAAAACGTATTTAACGATTCAAGCATCGTTTCGCACATCACACACAAAAAAAAGCCAACAGCAACAAATTAAAATATAAAAAGAAAAAAACAAAACATAAACAACAAGAAAAACAAAAACAGTGAGAACTTTGAGAGTTTGGATACACAAAAGGCAGGGTGGGGGGAGTCGGGCCTGGCGGGATATTTGTGCAAAGTGCAAAGCAGTTGACACTCCAATGGAGAGTTTGGAGAGTTGCGCTCAAACTGACAATTAAGAAATAGGTGTGTGGCGGGGGGTGCGTGTAGATTGAGATAATGAAAAATGCCCAGCTTGGAGAGTTGTGCTCAAAATGACAATTAAGACACTTCAGTGGAGAGTTGCGCTCAAAATGATAATTAAGAAGTAGTTGTGGTTAGTGGTGTGGGGAGGGGAAGGGTTTTAGTTTGACTTCATGAAGAATGCCCAGCTTGGAGAGATGCGCTCAAAATGACAATTAAGAACTAGCTGTTGTGAGTGACCGATGAGACCGTACTAAGTGTTGAGCGAGAGAGACAAGGCTAGCAACAGTCAAAGTGAGTGCGCTTTGCGAGTGAGCGAAATAGCAGCAGGAAATTTGAGCAAAGTGCAAGGCTGGCAACGTCTTTCGTTGAGTCGGTAATAAGATGAGTGTTTTTTCTTTCTTTTTTCGCATCACAGTTTATTCAAACTCTGAATTACAGTTTAAAATTTTAATTAAACTATGGGAGCTGTTTTTCTTTTTTATTCTTCCGCTTAGCTGACCCACATCTAAATATTAGAAGCTAAGCCTCGAAATGCTTAAAGTTTTATGTGAAGCGTGCAAAAGAGTCTGCAATTTGATTTTAATACTTAGCCAAATTTAGAAAAAACAACTTTGCTTCACTTTCGCTAAGTTGAACTTGGCAAAAAGTTTGTTTGTTTTTTGTATTTTTGTTGTTGTATTACATTGCTTCAATTGAGACACAAATTATGAAAAAAATCGTTCAGTTTGTCAATTGCAAGGGGCGAACATTTCCAAATTTCATTATCTTTTGCATTATGCATGCTCTGCTTCTTCTTCTTCGTCTTCTCCTTCTTTTTCTGGTCACGTACTTAAAACACAAACTCTAGTTATGGAGCAGGTTTGGGGGGGGGGGGGGTGTTAGGGGGATGTCTAGTGTCTCACAATTGGCTTGTTTAGTTGGCTTAATCAGCAGCTCAGTGCCAATGGCCAATTGCACAAAAGGGCCCACATTTCAGATGTTTTTTCGTTAACCACTTTTAGTTTTTGTGTTTTTTTGTTTTTGGTTTTTCTTATTTTTGGTAATTGTCGTCTGTGGGTGCGACCTTTGGCCGCATTTGACCGCATTTGGGTTTGGGTTTGTTGCTGTTATTGTGCTTTTCGCTCAGTTGTTTTCCATTTCACCGCCTTGAACTATGCACGCTGCCCTTTGAGCCAACAACAACAACAATAATAACTCGAACAACCTTTTTGGAGTGCATTTGGGTCGTGAGTTGTGTAATAAACCAACTGACCAAAAGTCAACGAATATGTGCATGTGCATGTGTGTGTGTGTGTGTGTGTGTGTGTGTGTGTGTGTGTGTGTGTGTGTGTGTGTGTGTGTGTGTGTGTGTGTGTGTGTGTGTGTGTGTGTGTGTACAACACTATTCTTCATCTTCTGTTTTTCTTATATATGGGCTCTTAACTTTATGAGCCGTTGCCGTCTATGTCTGTGTGTGTGTGTTTAGCCAGCCAAACTCTTAATGAGCCAAACTAGCTGGTTCTAGCGGCTAAACAGAAATAATTAAAAAATTAAGCGCGTTTCAGCTGTATATAAGATACAAATATATATATATATATATATATATATATATATTTAAAAACCCATTGAAATTTAATGTATATTGTTTATAATATATATGCTCAACAAAAATAATAATTTCCGATTCCAATCTTCATGCATCAATTTCTAATTTCTGAAATGTTGAACAAATATCATCATTGGTTTTTTGCCTTTTATTTATTTTTTAAATTTTGGTTAATTCCATGTAGTCGATGTAGATAATATCTACAAATATATAGCTATAAAAATCAAATATTTATATTTGAAAAACAATTAAAAACTTTGTGCAAAACAAAAAATACTCTTTCCAAAAATAATTTTCGATTGCAATCTTTATGCTCCAGTTTAGAATTTCTAAAATGTCGAATAGTTTCCTGATTGGTTATTTGATGTTTGTGTTTTAGTTGCATTTGAGGCTCAGTTATGGTTAATTCTACGTGGTTGATGTGGATAATATTATAATTACAACCAAAAGAAGAATGCGCCGTTTTGGCAACACTGATGGATGATGGATTGCTGGCAACGGTGAAAACCGTTTTTGTTCCAAGCCTCAACGCTTGCTGTGCTTTGAGGCCGGCAACTTTGTTCTCTTTGTGCTCTTGATTGAAAAATTCACACTTGCAACCGATTTCCAGTCAAAGTCGACGAAACGCTACAAAATTTCACTGGCAGAAAATAAAAAAAAGAAATACAAATCACAAATAAGACACTCGGTTCGCCCCCACGTGCCAGTTTTTTGGTTTTTGTCGCGTGTCGCGTTGAAATGTTTTGTGCGGCACAAGCAATTCAAATCGGTTGCAGCGAAAGTGCAACATTAATTAGGCAGCAACAGGCGGCCGAGGAGTAGCAGTAACACTAGCAACAGCAGCAGCAGCAGCAGCACCAGCGGCAGCGGCAGCGGCAGCAGCAGCAGCAGTAGCTAAAAACAGGCGGCATCAGGTGGCAAACGGCAACGGCACCGATGTAGTCTAAGCCCAGCGCTCCCACATTGCACGCCGCCAGATGATCGAATGGTGGTGATCCTTCTACTGTCGCCATGCACGTGCAGCCAAAGCAGCAGCAGCAGCAGCATCACTCGCCACGCCCACCAACAGCACCAATACCAATACCAATACCAATACCAACACCAATACCAACACCAACAGCACCACCAACAGCACACCCCAGCACCAGCACCACCGAATGCGCGCAGCTCCTCGCCAGGCAACAGCAACGGGAACAGCAATGGGAACAGCATCAGCAGCAGTAGCAGCAATAATGGCAACGTCTCCTCATCGGCATCCACGGGCGATACGGCAATACCGGCTGGATTGTATCGCAGCACGGTCACGCCCACTACAGCCCCACAGTACCACCACCACCACCAACACCAGCAGCAGCAGCAGCAGCAGCAGCAGTACCACCACCACCACTACCACCACCCAGGGCCTAGTCATAGTCATAGTAGTAGCTACCAGCCACTGTCCACTTACTGGCTGCCGCCCTTGCCAGCAACAGCAGCCAATGCGGTGCCCAAGCCGCCCCGCAGTTACGCCCATGTCCATGCCCATGCCCATGCCAATGCCCATGGCCATGCCGATGGGCACGGCAACGCCCACATTTATAGCAACGTCCCTGCGGCAAGTGCATCGCTGGTGTATCGCATCTACGCACAGACTCCAAGTGGAGTCGACACAAGCCTGCCACAGCTACAGCCACCTGCCAGCTATACTAACACAAATTATAAGAAAACCAGTGGCCCCACCAATTGTGGCACCACCACCACTGCCACTGACTACGTGCGTCACGTGACCCGCGTTAATTTCTACGACGTTGATACTTCGCAGGTCGAATTCGAGCCCAAAGATGATGACGACAGCAACGAGGCAGCTGCAACCGATACAGAAGCTATAACCAAAGAAGGTGAGTGCATCCCAAGTGAATCCTACCAATATTATCTAAATACAGCTGCCCAAGTCCGACAAGAGAATCACGAATCATAGCTAAAGGAATTCGTATTTGAAGAATTTTTTTAAAATTGCAATTGTTTTTTTTTTTTTGCATGAAAATGCAATTATTTAGTGCATCAATTAAAAAGCAGAAATCATTTTGCAAGAAAATTCTAAATATAATTCTTAACATTAGAGCGTGGTTTGAACTAGGTTAGGCAAGGATAGGTTGGTTGAAGCACGCCAAAGATTACATTCTCTTCTAAAAATTGCATTATAAATGTAAAAAAGTCGAACGATTGTCATATAGCAATATGATATAGTAGTCCGTTGCTATTTGCTTGTTGCCCACATTTTAGGAGCAATGCTGAATAATGCTGAGATTATTCCGATGCCAATGATTAGAATTCACATATTGAGTATGTTTGGCTTGCATATTCTGTTAAAGAAAAAAGTTTTCCATAAAAGAACTCATCTTTCGACTGATTGTTCCTATGGCGGCTATATGATATAGTGATCCGATTCGATACATATATATACTGACTGCAGCAAAAAAACGAAGTTTGCCAAATATTGCTTCAAAACTGAGAGATTAGTTTGCTTTTGAACAGACAGACAGACTGACATGTCTATATCGAGTTGGCTGCTGATGCTGATCAAGAATATATGTATATATATATATAATTTATGAGGACGGAGACGTCTGCTTCAGTGCGTAACAAAGATCTAAAAATACACTTCTGCCTTTGAAAAACTACTAGAATAGATCTAAATGGAAAATCATGTAAATTTATTGTAGTATTCACCTTGAATATAATTTGAATTTACTTATCAACGATCTTCGCTCCCTCACTATACCTCCCCCTCGTTCGCTCTCTCTCTCTCTCACTCTCTCTCTCTCTCTCTGTATCTGCCATGCTAATGATCACACCCAGCTCATGTCAATATAGCATTGATAGCTTACTCATTGTATCGTATATTGTATAGACAATTATGATAATTATCCGAATGAAATCGACCCATATATATATATATATATATATATATATATAATTCGTCATGCATTTGCTTATGATGCGAGTGCCAATCACAGCATGCATTGCATGCATTCAGAACTTGGCTGGGCCTCGAATTGTGATTCACGAATATCACGTATACGACTCGAATATCCAATTCGAATCAGTTTCTGATTGCCAATATAATTATTTGATTTAGCGGAAGGCAACACATAATCTCAACCCCTCTCCCTCTCTCACTGTCTCTGGCGGTTTCTGCATGTGAATTGAACCCTTTCGCTATGCAGTATGCGAAGTGCATAGTTTTTTATCTGCGATCGGTTGGGTTTTATCGTTGTTATCGTATTGTTGCGGAAATCATAGAAAGTTTGATTTAATTATGTGATTAGCATAGCACAAAGGCGCCTTTGGCTACTGCAACAACACCAACAACAACAACGGCGGCAGACATTCGACGGATAACTTGTAACATTGTGAAAAAGTGTAAAAATTAAAAATAACAAGCAGCTACAAGCAACAACAACAACAACAGCAACGACAAGAAACAGCAGCAGCAGCAGGAGCAACAACAACAATGGCAAAATGTTAATGCAAAAGAAAATGTTTCCAGTTGCAAATTTCCCACGTTAGCAAATCATTAAAAATCAACGCTAGCAACACGACAGCAACAAGCAACAAACAACATTAATAATAACTGAGATTTGCTGTTGGAGTCTTTTTGCATATGCATAAATATTAATAATTGGAGCTCACTTGTTATGCTTGTTATGCCACAGCTCTTCACACACACACACACACATATACACACACACACACACACACACACACACACACACACACACACACACACACACACACACACACACACACACACACACACACACACACATACACACACACACGCACACATCAATCTCTAGCTATTTTCGTGGCAAGAGCTCTCCACCCCGCAATATTCTAGAGAATTTATAAACCTGGTCTCAATGTGTCATATCCCGCAGAAATCGGTCGAGTTTTGACATAACTTTGAAAGTGGAACTTTAAATACGCATAGGCAATAAAAAAATACCTATTAAATTAGGTAGAGTTGGGTCTGTTTTTAATAGTTGACAATTTATGAAAGCTTAGAGAGATCAACCATTTGAAGATCTCGAAATACTTTGCTTGGGCATAAAATGTTAACTTAAAGTTTAGCAGGCAAAAAGAGGTCGAAACTTAATTAGCGTGATTAGAGGAGAGGGGAGAGTTTGTGTGTGTGTGTGTGTGTGTGTGGGGGGGGGGGGGGGGTTGGTTTGTTGGAGATATATTGTAGTTGGTTGACAGCTGGCGGTTAGAGATTGTTGACGATGCTGCTGCTATTTTTGTAGGCACTTAACGTGGCCATAATTGATACCACAATTAGCCCAATGAGCGGCATGTGCAACAAGGCAGGCAAACGTAATGAAATCTCTGTGGCACTGCTGGTGGCACAGGTGTGTGCGGGTTGCGGGGCATGGCATAAACAACGATTACATGTCATCGACAATGCTGCGCAATCGATTGAAACCGATGAACGAAACGAGAAACAATGCAAACAATCAACAACAAACAACCAGCAACAAGCAACAAGCAAAAGCAAAAAGCAACAGGCAACAAAAGTAAACCAAAATCGAAGACCGAGAGTGTAGCCACCACCCAACGCCACACAGGCCAACTTGCAGCACCACCCGCGCACCACTCAGCATGCGTCTCGTGCTGTTTGTTTGTTTAATTGTAGTTGCAGTTGTTGTTGTCGTTGTTGTTATTGTTATTGTTAATGTTATTTATGAAGTGCTTGGCTGACTGTCTGGCAGCCAGCTTAGCTGATGCAATGCGGATATATGCACAAATGATAAAGATAAACGCTTCCAAATGCTTGAGGATGGCTTGCGGAGGGGTGGTTGGTGGAGTGACGAATGTTGGGGTATCATTTAAATGGTTTCGATCAAGAGGCTCAACTGACCGGCCCAATTGCAAGTTTCTCGCATTGGTAACCACCTCAACTCAATAGCGACAAAAGCAACAACAGCAACAGCAACAGCAACTCCAAGCAGCTTCCAGCAGCTTCAGTTTTCTTAGAGATCTCGTTGCGGTTTTTCTAACAGCGGCTGCAACTGCAACTGCAGATAAATTATATAAGCGACCTTTAATGGTCCAGCGATTTCTGCTGCAGCAGCCAGCAACAGTAACAACTACAAAAACAACAACAACAACAACTACAATAAAAAACGGAGAATGACAAAGTTTCAATACTCTTCATGTATATTTTTTTAAATTTTTATTTGTAATTTTCATAAAATTGAACAGAAAGTAATTTATAACAATGCATAATTTATAATAATGCCAAGCAAACTTATCCAATATGCGAATTATAATTGAAATCGGCCCAAACTCACCAGTTATGAATGTTATTATAATTTAGATGCTGGCAGGTTGAGTCTGGTCTTCAAGGTTATGTTGTCTTTGGCGTACCTTATTTTGGAAAACAAACAGTTTTCCAATTAGATGATTAGTTTTAGATCATTCCTAACTATATATATATATATATATATATATATATATATATATATATATATATATATATATATATATATATAATTATCTAGAAATAAAAAATATATTTGATTTAATTCAGTGTTTGATATAATCTCTATTAAGTAATGCAAATTGTGTTAGAAAACAATGCAAAACATATATCAGAGCAATTTTCACTTCATACTCACTGAGTAAGTCATAATACCATTTAATAGGGCATTGTGGAAGGCAACAAGAAAAATCAAGTCAGTTTTTCATTCAGTAAATCTGCAGTAAGTCAGTCTTGGACACAGACAGTCGTCGGATGTCCGTGCTCAAAGCATTGCTCTGTGTGTTGTTGGCGTCACAGGTTGCCACACACACACACACACACACACACATACATATAAGTATATATATATACACTCATAGTACAGTTAGTCTAGTGGCAGACAGACCAACTTGGACTTGGGTTACGTAATTGGGCGACCAGCTAAGCAACCAAATGCGGCAGCCACTCAGCGAATCGCTCAAGCGCTTCGCTATTTTTTTTCTGCTTCTTCTTCTCCCACTTCTTCCTCTTCTTCGTGCTCGTCGTTTTGTTGCTGTTGCTGTTGTTGTTGTTGTTAGAAGTAGGCACACAAGTGGAAATGCTAAAATACAAAATGCACTTTATCTGCATGCAAATATGCAACATGCAAATCGCAAAGTTTGCGGCACCAGCTTTCCGAGGTGTTGCAATCAGAACAGCTGAATGGATACAAGTGGCAGGCAACATGTTGCAAATACGGAATAGTTCATTTAATTGCACTCATAAAATTATCTTAATTCCATTATTTATGGCTCTGGCAACACTCAAATCTCGCACAGAGCTCAACTATTAAGTGTTTAAGCAACTCTTTTCGATATCAGTTATGTGCCGAGGCAAAGGTCTTAAAACTATTTAAGTTGAACGTGTACTGCAGATTAAGCGAACCCAACAACTTAGTTTTGAGCTGCTTAAGCAAAGCATTTCAAAATTTAATTGTTCGAAATACACTTTGAAAACAATTGCCGTGAAATAATAGATAAGATTAGTCTACATAAATATTGCACTTGCTATTTAACAAAACTTGCTGTGCAAAGGCACTATTTTTAAACAATCTACTGTTGTTTTTAATAGTTTTTTAATAGTTGCAACCTTTGGAGTCAAATTATAAAAGGCCTTGCATATTGAAAGCATTCTAGTCAAATTTATATTAGTCAATTTGAAATTAAATTACCTCAAATTATTTTTGATCTGATATAATTGCCGCAACTTTCTTTTTAAAAAATGCCCTTGAAATATGAAACGAGAAGCTAAACGAATTGTTTGCCGAGCTAAAAGTGCATTTTGGCGCTCTGTGACTCTGACTCTCTCTATCCAGCCAAATGCAGTCGAACTCGAAAGCTCTTCGAAACGCTTTGAAGCGCACTTTTGGGGCTTGACTCAATTGAAAAGAAGCCAGCGAAAGCTTTCAGCAGCGGCTTGAAAGTATGCAATGCAATGCAAACATTAAAAATATATATTTTTTCTTGCAGAGGAATGGATAACGAAGCGAAAAACAGAGCTGACAACAACGAGACAAATCGAGACACGGGTGAAACGACAGGTGAAGTTGCAGGATGGCAAAGTGATAGAGGACTCAGGACCGATGGTGTCCACCAATACGACCGAGGACACAGATAAACAGGAAACGGAGACCACTGAGGTGCGTTTGCCTCGCCAATCGCATGTATGCATTGATTTATTGAATTTGCTTTCGTAGAAACGCGACTTGGGTCTGCCTGATGAGCTGGATGGCAATGCGCAGCTGATTGACGCCGCAGCTTTGGAGGCGGGCGCCGTCAACGAGACGCAGCTGGCCCAGTTGCAGGAGGCGTTCGGCGTTGGAGCCGGCATCGATGGTGGCAAGCTGGTGAAGCGCATGGTGCCGCGCCCCGTTGACGGCCTGGTGCGCCAGGTCGACGATAAGCTCATCATATCGCACGAAGAGATCAAGGACTATCACGAGACGCAGGACGTCAAGCACTTGGGCGACTTCACCGACGAGGTGAGCAAATAATATAAGCAGCTGCAGACGCTGTTGTAATCCAACACTGCCACAACAACAACAACAACAACAACAACAACAGCAGCAGCAAATTGGCATGCAAAATAACTGAAAATCAATTTGGCGTGAAAAAAAAACAAATATGAATGCTCCAATTGAGTGTGCTCGACTGTTAGATGACCTGTTGAGTTTGTTGTCTGTACACTTAACTTAAGGCATATATTCATTTCATATATATATATATATATAAATATATACATCTGTATATATAAATATATATATATGTAATTATATTCCCCATTTTTGTATAATGCATAAGTTTATTCATGCATATTTCTATGATACCCTATGATACAAGTTTCATTCGAACAGGGTAATAAATAAAAGGTAACAGCGCCACTGGGCAGTCGCCAGCAGCAATCAGCAGCAGCAACCAGCAACCAGTTGAGTCAAGTTGTTGTTTCTTTAAAGCTCATTCGAAAGTTAGAGGCAGTTGTTGCTGTTGCTGTTGCTGTTGTTAGCAGCAAGCTGGCTAGCTGCATCTTAAGCTGTTGCTGCCGCCAGTTCAGTCGCCGCCGAGCGAGCGCCGAGAGCAGACAACAACTCGTTTCTTGCTAAACGCGTCGCGCCCGTAACCAACGCGATTTATTGTCTTTAATCTTGATCTTAACTTTTGGTTTATCTTAAGTCTGTAACGGTCTCTCTCTCACTCTCTCTCTCTCTCTCTCTGTCACTCTTTATCTCAATCGGCCGCTTTGTCGATCGCTGATTCTCTCGCTTGTACCCCTTGTGGCTGTGTCTCTGTTTAAATTAAAATTGTTTTTCATAATTTTTGTTGTTATTTTGTTGATGTATTTTGGTTTTTTTTCCTACGCACATCCGCGCGCCCGCACGACTGTGATTTAGTTTGTACTCGCGCACACACCCCGCTTAGTTTAAAATACACACACAGTTTTAGGTCTCATAATTAACTAAAGTTCATCGTTAGAAGCAGACTGAGTCTAAGAGCGACGGCTAAAGCAAAAACAACAACGTGAGAAACATACACAGAGAGAAAGACACCGAAAGGAGATAACAAAGAAAAAACTAAAGTTTTCGTTTTTGTTGTGCGTGGGGCGCTAAGCGATTGGCCAACGGCATCGCTCAATTTGCTTAATTAACCCAGGTGCGAATACCCATGTGAACATATTATGAGTATGTTATGAATATTATGTGAACCATTTCAAAAGTTGCACAAATCCAAAAAATGTGCAAAATATTAAAAGACTTAGGCAACGAACTTGATTAGAGCTACTATATACAGATCGCTGCGCGTGTGTGTGTAAGCGTATATGTGTGTGAGATAGCTCCTCCTAACTTACTTTGATTGTGTGATCGATTTCATAGGATCAAAAAAAAAGTGCTAACAAATATTGCCATAAACAGAAGACTTAGGCAACGAACTTCATTTCAAGCATTATAAAACTATGATCGTATGTGTGACAGCTCTTAGAACATTGCACAAAACCACAAATTAGTAAGTGTTAAAATATATGTTAGCAACAGTTGACTGAAAACCAGCCAACTCTTAAAAGGTTATATTCGAAATATGACGTGATATTATTGGAAAACAAAACAAAAGACTTAGGCAACGAACTTGTGCAAAAGTCTTACATTATAAATGTATGTGCCTGCGACAGCCGACCCTATCTCAAGTAAAGACTCATTTATATTTTAGAATTGATTGTTAAAAATATATATTATTTATTTTGATTAGGCATCTGCTAAATGAAAACTTTGGCAACGAACTTGATTAAAAGCTTATTGCTTAGATATATAAACGGTAAATTATAAGTTCTATGCGAAATATTACGTGATCCAGTTCAGAAGTTTCCTCAAACGAAAGACTTAGGCAACGAACTCGCCTACAGGCACTTTAAATGTACTTTTTATGTGTATTTGTGAGGCAACAGCTTCTAACTTCTAGCTCCATTTGAAAGTTCTTTTGCGGCTAGTCAATAAACGTGCGAGATCTTAGAAACTCCCTTCTTCTCTTACCACACACCACCCCCCACTGCTCCAGCCTGCCCGTAGCGCATTACTGGACTTGGGGAGCATGTCTTTAAACCGGTAGTTGGCAATTACCCAGGCAGCAAAAGGTTGTGTACCACAGCAGATGATGTTGTACAAGGTATACACACAGTTCATTTACACACAGACAAGCACACACACACACACACACACACACACATACACACACATAGACAGCTGAAGACCTGTTCTGGAGCCCAGTTTAATCAATAGACAGCGGCTGCTCCTGCTTTGGCTGCGACTACGGCTTGCCATGCCTTGGCTTTAGTTGGCCTGGCTCGGCTTGGCTTGGCTGGGATTCTAGGCGTGTCTGCAGCAGGTCCATGAACCTAACTACACACCAATACGCCAATACACACACACAAACACACACACACACACACACACATACACAAGCACATATATAGCTAAACACAAACATTTGGATTTGTGTTTTGTCTACAAAATATTTGTTGAATTTCGAATTTGAATTTTCAGTTTAAATTTGTGCGCTTGTGTGTGTGTTTGATTGTGTGTATACTTCTTGTCACACACTCACAGCTACAAGTGTGTGTGTGTGTGTGTGTGTGTGTGTGTCTGTGTGTGGGTACTTGCTGCCTGGGTAAACTTGTTTCTGCTTTGCGCCCATGTGCCCACATTGAGTTGGCTCACACTCTAATCAGCGTATACCAATCGGCCTGAACTCCAGCACAACTGAGGTTGCGGCAGAGAGCACCACTCTGCGAAGTTGGTTTGGGGCCCCCAAGTGCTCTGGTCAGCTGCAGCTGCGTTGGCGTTGGCGTGCAGCGCACACTAACTGAATTACAATAATAATAATAATCATAATATAATCGAACGCGCTTTCGGTGCCCGCTGGGCCTGGTGCTGGTGCTGGTGCTGTTACTGCTGCTGCTGCTGCCTATGCTGGAGGTTGAGTAAACTGCCAAGGCAAACTGGTCTGGTCGAGCAGCACACGCACGAGAAGTCGAGTGTCTCTTGGGCCCAGGCCCAGACCCAGCAGCAACAGCAACACCAACAGCAGCAGCAAAACTTCTCTTGAACGGACAATAAAAAAAAAAAAAATACAAATCAGCAACTTGGCTCATTTCTCTTTTTGGCCACTTGGCATGCCAACGAGCCAGCAATTCATTTGAATACCTTCAAGCTGGCCAAATCGTTTCTCGAATTGAAATTATGCCCCAGCTCATGTGCGTGTTTGTGTGTGTGTGTATGTGTGTGTGTGTGTCGTGTTCAATCTTAACTCCACTTCATTCCACACACTCCACACACTTAACTTTAACTTTTGGCACTGGCATTCGGCATACTGTTTGTGATAATCAAGCACAACTTATAAATAAAATTCAAGCAACGGTTTTTCACATTTTTGGCCAATGACAAAGCTCTTGACAATGTCCGTTTGCCCTCGTCGCCTCCGTCTGCCTTTTCTGCGTCATCATCTTCAACGTCATCACGACTTCATCTCGGCCATAAACATTTATCATGATCTTTATTGGCGCCAACGCCACGAAACCAAAACCCAAACCAAAACCAAAACCAAAACAACAACCTCCGAAACACATGCCCCCTCCACCTCCTCAATAATCCATCACTAGCCGAGCTACCTAAACATATCTCCATATATAGCTTAAGATCTATTATTATACCCTCTAAACATATCACAAGGTTTAGAAGGTTATTACAAAAAAATCACTAGGGAACTTGAAAATGTTTATATGTTTATTATTTTTCTTTATATGTGGGCTCTCTTTATAAAGATTGTTTGTGATGAGATTGTGATGATAATCATTACAGTAACTTAAATTAATTAAAAACAAATGTAGCCTTAATAAGCAGCTAGTAGTGATCTTTACTTTATTTGAATGTATTTAAACGTTGATAACAGGATTTATAAATATATATGTGTATAAATCCGATCCTATTGAATATATGTGTATATATATAGGATCGGATAGTTGGAACTTTGGCCTAGGCATGTTGTCATGCATATTCAGTTCCTTATTAATAAATGATTTCAGTGACTATTTGAGATCGAGTTACTATATTTAGTATGTGGGCTCTTGTGAGCTAAACCAGCTTCCAGATTCTGTCACAAAATGTATATATGTATAAGTGTGCATCGCTCCCACACGCTGATAGAAACACGTATAACGCATAAGATGATGACGATATATATTACGGGGTATCTTGATGAGCGCTTTCAGTTGCCGTTTGCTTCTTATTTTTTGTGTGTTTTTTTCTTTAAATGTTGTTGTTGGACTCATTTTTTTTTTTTTTTTTTTTTTTTGTCTTGTATCTCCCATAATGAATTCGTGTCCATCGATCGTTCAGTGAACAGTCAAATTCACTGTACCGCCTGAGGCAGCCAGCGGAGACGCTCGGGTTGAGTTTTGCGGGGAGACGAGTTTCATGTTATTTGTTATTGTTGTTGTTGTTTTTGTTGTTGCTGCTGACATTCAAGTTTTTCAGCTTCAAGCTAAAAAACAAAACACTTTCTACGCGCGTTACCGTTAAACAAGGTCGCCGACAACAACAACAGCAGCAACGGCAGTAACGACAACAATACAAACAGCAACAACGAGTTATGTATAACTGAATCTTCCAAAGTGGTCAAGTGGTGCAAATGATGCTCATACCCATTAGCTGGATTCCCAGTCTGGAGTCAGCTCCAAGTTAGTTTCAGTTTTGAATTTAGCTTTCAGCTTCAGCTTCAGCTTCATCTTGTCCAGCGATGCGTGCATTTTGCTTGTCATCATGCCACAAAGGAGAGGGGCTTGGTTGGGGAGTGGCAACCAACTGACTGACCTTGACGCATTGCTGGCGCTTCTGCTTCACCTTCAGTTTCATCCTCTTCATCTTCTTCGCCTTCTTCTTTAGCTTGGTGTCACATTCTTACCGTTATTTCCCTTTCCACGCATTCCTCGGGGGTTTTACTTTTTTTTGTTGTTGTTTTTTTTTTTGGTACCGCCCCAAACGCTACTTCACTTGCAAAACGGAATGTGGTGCATTGTGGTTTTTGTCTTGCTCTGAATACCATGCCGCTCTCTAAGCTCATGTGTGTGTGTGTGTGTGTGTGTGTGTGTGTGCGGTTGAGGCGATTGCATCGACTTAGAGTGAGAAGCATTTGGCGATGCCGACGCATCGACCATGTCGATGATGCAACCTGATCAGCATTCAACAACATTTCAGGTCTATGCAGAAAGAGAGAAGAAGAACAACGATCTTATAATAGCAATAAAAAAAATAAAAAAAGAAAAAGTAAATTAATAAAATAACTAAATCCATTGTCAGCTCAGCTTCTTTTCTCTTTTGTATAACTCTTGTCTATTTTAAATGCGATCGCTACGAAACTCGTTTAGATAATGGGACTAAATATACGACTACCGAATTTCCAAACTATGCATTTATTATGTGCTTTATTATTATCCACAAATAAATATATAAATATAAATTTAAATCATTCGATATACAAAATAATAGATACAATTTATTGTATTTTAAGTGGCTCATAAATACAATCAAACATTGAATTTGTGTATGACCGGAAGTAGAGTGTTGTCTTGCCTAATTCGATTAAATTTTTGGTCATCAACTCAAATGTTGACCCAGAAAAATGGTTAAAACTGTGAGAAAGTCTTTTGCCTATGGAAATTTAAGTTGCTGTTAGGTCAAAGATTAACCTTAATTGTTCTTTAAACTTTAAACTGCTCTGCAAGTAAATCTATGGCTATCAAGAAGCTATGTAAGAGGCAGAAGAAATCATGTCCGATATCATAAAGTATATATATACCTGATCATGTCCATCCATCGCTCACAATATGAAATATATATAAATATATATATATATATAATCTAATATGTATATATAATATATTTTGTTAACATGACATAATATTATAAATAGTTGAGCTCTCTCGACGAAAGCATTTTATCTTTTCTGATCTGTATCGGATATTTACCTAATATTGAACATTGTTTAATATTACAAATTTGTATTCGATTCGCTGTAGACATACGTGAAGGCGGTGCGCGAGGGTGTTGAGGATCTTGAGGCTGTCCTCTGCTCACCGGAGAGTCAGCAACAGTTGGTGGCACTTGGGCCGCAGCTGGTGGCGAATACGAGTCGATCGCGCAAGACAATCGATTCGGAGGATACGCAGAAGCGTTGTCTGGCCCAGGAGGACGGCACACTGGTTACTGAGAGCAAGCGCACCACCGAACACGAGCTGATCCTTGACGGCGACGAAGACGACACAGAGACAGAGGCAAAGGCAAAGGCATTAACAAGGACCAGGCAAAAAGCCGGCAATGAGCTGGTTGTTGGTCAGCAGGGCGAACAGTTGACCACAACGGCGGCGAGTCAACGCTACTTCAAGCAGCGGGACGAACAGCATGTGGATCTGATAGCCGACGGCAAACTGGTGGCCACCGAGATGCGCTACGCCGCCGAGACGACCCAAATGGAAAAGGACGGCTCCCTGGAGCGGCCCGGCGACTGGGACAGCCTATCGGATCGCATGCGCAAACTGCGGCGCTCCCAGCAACAGCAGCAGCAAAAAGGTAAGCGATCTATCAACGAAAAGAATTCCAAATCGTATTCATTATACACTTGCATTGAACATCATATCTCCTCCGGCATCATAAATATCGATTCATGTTTTCAATTTGAAATTCAATTAATGATGCCTTTTTTTATGCAGAGGTGGCGCTGCTGGCGGATCGCAAGGATGCGTTAACAAAGCGTCCGCTCGACTTTGATCGGGAGGAGGAGACGCGCAAGGGCGAGACGATGAAGTGGCTGGAATCGCACTTTGGCAGCGAATCGACCGCCTCCAATGATTCACGGGATGACGAGGCCAACGATGTGGATGTGGAGCCCACCAAGAAGAGCTACTTTAATGTGATCATCAAATCGCAGAGCCAACTACCGGCCGGGCTGCCAAACAATACAATCTCTGGCCAAGCAGCAGGTACAGCTGCTGGAACTGGCGGTGGAGCAGGAGCAATCACGCAGATACAACAGCACCATCCGCAGACGCTGCCGCGCAGCGCCGAAAGAGAGCGGGAGCGCGAAAGGGAAAGGGAGCGAGAAAGGGAACGCGAACGGGAACGGGAACGTCTGCCCGCCACTCTGGATCGCAAGTATGTTAAGGAGGTGAACGGTCTGTCAGTTGGTCGCGGTAAATATTTCCAGGGTATCTCGAACTGGGCGGATCGTCAGGAGGCGCCCATCAATCACTTCTCCAGTCAAGCATTTCGTGAGGATCTACAGGAGACGATACGCCGCAACGGACTCAAGAGCAAGGGCAAACAGCCAGATGTGCTTCCGTCCAGCGTTGCCGACAGCAGCTATGTGAGTCGCGAGGATATCTTACAGCAGAAGCGCCAGAGTTTGTCCTCGCAATTTTTAGCGCGCTCCACGCGTGGCTCGCGAGATGCCCTCGATGATCTGGATGCCATACCGGGACCACGTGATCCACCGCCACCAGCGCAAATGCGACATCATCAGCTAGCCGCTGTTGCTAATTCAACGAATGCGCCACTGCAGCCCAATCGCGCCGAGGAGCCATCACAGAAACGGGTGGCCTATGGCCATGGCCGCAGCAGTAGTAATCCCATCAATTTGCGCGGCAAGAGCTATGAGCGCAGCTCCCTCGAAACGCCCATGGAGTTTGCGACGAACAGTAGCAGCAGCAGCTGCAATCTGGGTCGGCCCACTGTGCCCCAGCGACGACGTGCCATCGAAAAGAAGATCGGCGAGCAGATAACAACCACATCAACAACAACAGCAACAGCATCGCACAACAGTCATCAAGCCGTTACCAAGCTACTCGCACCACAACCGCCACCAGCACCAGCTCCAGCTACATCTGCTGTGACTGCTGCTGGCGTGGTTACGCAGCTGGAGCCGCCACCGGATTATTCGCCGCCACCGCGCAGCCGCAGTCGCAGCTCATCGCCGCAGGTGGATTATTTGCGTACACGGCCACGCCACGTCCCCGCCAATGCCCATGCCCATGGTCATGCCCACTCGCACCCACATGGCCATCAGGCCAATTTGGAGACGGCAGCGAGCAGCAGCAGCCTGACCCTGAATCGGAAGCAACAGCAACGCACCCGATTTGCACCAGCCGCAAGCTATAATAATCGACAGCCAGGCGGCAACTCGGCCTCCACCTCGAATCTGTCGACGGTGAGCGCCAGCAAGCCTGCCAGCAAGATGGGTCAGGTGATTGGCAACTCGCTGCGCAAGCTGGTCAGCAAGATACGCTCGGCGAGTGCGGAGCGTAAATTTCGTATGAAAAGTGCCGCAGCAGCAAAAAGTAAATCACGGGAACAGTCGCCCAGCCAGGCGGCGGGCAATGTGAACGTGTCGCCCAGTGTGACCACTTATCAGCAGTACAATGTCATCGATGGTCACATTGGTGGTGGCACTAATAACAACAACAACAACAATGGACACATGCGGCACAGCAGCAACGAATCCGAGGGCTCCATTAGCGATGGCCAGCGACGACGCAAACCGGATATGCCAGCTGCTGTTGGGCAGCCGGTGCGCAACTTTAAGCCCACAGTGGCTGAGCTGGAGTCGACGGTGATGAGTCCACGGCAGCGTTATTATCTGGGCGAGGATCCCTATTCCAGTACGCTATACGGCAAGGAGAACATCTATGAGCGACATGCTCACGCCCAGGCGCATGCTCAGGCTCAAGTGCAGGCGCAGGCGCAGAGTCGAGCTCGTCAGCGGTCCACAGAGCCCCGTTTCGAGGATGAGGATGAGTTTTATGAGTCGCGTGCGCCGCCAGTTGGTAGCTCCACGCATACACTGGGCCGCTATCAGAAGCATGGTCAGCGCTTTAGCGGCTCCACACCCAATTTGCATGTGCAGCCGGATTATCGATCCACGCAGACGCTGCCCCGCAAACTGCACGAACATGGACAGTACAGAGGGCCACGATATAATCAAACGCTCGAGAAGATTCCAGGAAGTAGCAGGCCCAGTTACAGTACGGTCTTGAGTCAGCAACAGCAGCAGCAGGCAACGCCTCCTCCTACTTTGACAACAGCAGCATCAGCAGTCACTGCATCATCTGGAGCTGGTCCTGCGAAGCCGGCGCGCACATATGCCAAGGTCTTGAATCGCAGCAAGAGCTTCAATGTGCACGGCATGAATGGCAGCAATGATCCTAGTCCCATTTATATTGAGAAACTGACCCGTAACAATTATAGCAATGGTCGCCACGAGCTGTTGTCGACGCAAACCCAATCGCAGGCATACAAATCGAATCCGCATCTGTACTCCAGCGGCAAGGATAACTCGCTGAAGAGCGGCCTCAAGAGTCCATCGATTGTGAATCTGATAAGTCGCAGTCAAAAGGATTTGACGAAAATTGCCAATGGCAATGACGATGATCTCTATCAGCCGCAGCAGCAACAGCAACAGCAGCAGCTGCAGGAGGACAACAACAATAAAAATAAGCAGCTATATTTGCGCAATCTGCACCAGCAGACACCCGATCTATATCGTGTCATTCATGGCGATGAGGATTATGGACGTAACAATAATAAATATGCATTGCAGCCAAAATATTCACTGGACTCGCGCTCGCCACCGTCCGTTGAGCTGAACAAGGATACCGCGAGCATTGTGCGGCGTAGCAGTGATGATAACAACAGGCGGCTCCTCTATGCTGACGATCATCATCATCATCAGCAGCAGCAGCAGCAACAGCATCAGCAGCAGCATCATGCGCAACAGCATCACCATCAGCAACAGCAACAGCATCTGCATCATCATCATCAGCAACAGCAACATCATCATCAACAACATCAAGTCCAGCAGCAGCAACTGCGTCGCGGATCCGGCGCCACAATTATTGAACTGCGCCAACGCAAGTGATGTCTTACTCTCCCCTCTCTACCACTATCCCACTCTATCTCTCCCTCCCTCTCTCTCTCTCTCTCTGTCTCTCACTCTCTCTCTCTCTCTCTATATATATAAATATTTGTTTGTGTCTCTTTCTGGACTTGGCTTTTAGTTTCATTTGACAAGCAGCAAATAAATACAAAAAAGGCCCACTGCACCTATTTGGTTACGGATATCAAGCTCGTTTTTGCTGCTGCCACATTCCAATCATATATGATATACATATACATATATATATCTATATACTTTTACACACACACACACACATTTTTTTTTGTTTTTTTTTTTTTTAAATTGTACTAATTAATTGTAACTTTTGTTGTATAGTTAACGTTAACGGTAAAACTTTTGATCGAACAACTAACTAATTGATTAATTACATAATTACCCTTATTTACAAACACGTACTTATACAAAACTTAATTAATTCATATGGGAAAACAAAAGCAAAAACAATAATTATTAATAATAATTTACTTACTTAATAATAATTTGCTTAATAAACCAATTCCAATTACAATTATAATAAAACAACAAAAATAAAGTGCCAAAATAAATAATTAAAAAAATACAAAAATTGTTTTTGTGTATTTGTTATTATTTCTTTGCAAAGAATGTGCGTCAATGCAATGACTTATGTTGCTTTAAAAGTGTTTTTCTTTACAACCTTAAATTTATTATCATCATACCCCATTGACCTAAGAGACCATAGGGGCTACAGAAATTAAATTTGAAATTCATTCCGTATGTTGTAGAATGTAAATTGCATACTCTGGTTGTTCTAGAGTTCAGTTTGAAGTACAACGATCAAAATTGTATTTGTACTAATTTAATCACTTAGCTTCAGAGGAGAGTTGTTGTCTTTAGCCGGCTTGCGATGCGAACGGCAGTCAACAAATCTCAACCAAGTTATGATGTTGCAGTCACTGATTCTCCTATTCGTGATCGGGGTGCTGGCTCAGCAGAGCACAGGTCTCGAGTCAGACTCTTTGCTTTGGCGCCTGACGAATCTTGTGACGAATCTACAGCAAAATGGCACAAGGCAGACAACGCCATGTGTTAAGCAACTTCAGATGTTGCACTACGCTTGGCATGAGCAGCAAGGCTGGGCATTGAAAGGTATTTAATTTTTTTACAAGTTGAGCGACTAAAAAGTCATGTTATTGTTATTTATTAGTTTGAAGAAAATTTTAAAATAATTCTCAAAATTAATTTTTTTTTGTTTGTTTATTAATTCTGGCACCTGTTTTTTATCTAAAACATTTTTAGTTTAATTTTAGTTGAGCTGATTGATTTTATTACTCGATGCAGAAAAAAGAAAATTGATTTGTTTGGCTCATTAAAAAAACATGTCAAATTAAATAATATTAAACATTTGCAGTCTTTGATGCCTCCGGGAGCGGCTATGACAATTTTATGCTGGGCAATAGCCTCTGGCTGGGCAATCCTCAGACCTGTCGCGCTGTCAATGAACAACTGCTGCGGGACATTACCCAGCGGCAGCAGCAGCTGCTACAACAATATGCGCCCTTTGCATTCGACTACCGCTTGGTCTATCTGCGGGCTAACTCACCCTGGCAGCTGGCTCTGTCTATTAAGGATACGCCACTGTTGCATATTGGTTTGTGTGTGCCGCGCGCCTGTGCCCCAAATCAGCTAGAGATGCTGTTGCACGAGACGCTTAGCACAGTGGGTGCTGGAGGACACGCGGACCGCCTGCAGATGCGAGTCGAGCTGATCTACACCAAGCAGCCACAGCTAAGCGCTAAATTATTTGCAAGCAATGCATTTCGTATGCTCGCCGCACTGGTGGCTGTCATCCTGCTGCTTATGCTGCTTGCACATAATGGATGGGATGCTGGCAGCCCGGTGATTGGCTGCTTCAATGTGACGTCCAATTGGCAGCGTCTGTGGGAGCTGTCAGCGGACCCGCAGCAAATTGGCGTCATTAATGGGCTGCGAGTCTGCAGTGCCTTTGGATTGCTCTGTTTACATGTAGTTTGGTATCTATTCTATTCAGTGAATCACTCGTCGGACTTGGCCTCAAAGATTTTCAAGATTAATCTAGTGCCCTGTTTTATGCCAGCATTATTGGAGGTGTTCTTCGTCGTTAGGTTGGTTTTTATCTTTAATTTTGTATGCATATGAAAAGCTGACTTTGTGCTGATGTAGTAGTTCACAAATGTTAATACCAAAAATGCCTCACGCAAAGCTGATGTTTCTTTTCGGCAGTGGCTTTCTCACCGTGACCAACTTCCTACGCAACGAGTCCTTGCAGTGTTGCATTGCAGAGGACACTCTATCGGGCAATGTGCGTCGCTGTGGGCGTCAATTGGCGCACCGCTATCTGCGCCTGGCACCTCTACAGTTCGTCATGATACTGATGTCGGTTGTGAGCTTTGCCTACCATCGTGAGGCCTCTGTCTTTCATCTAACTGAAGCAGCGGATGAGCTGTGCACTCGGCATTGGTGGCGCAATCTGCTCTTCGTGCAGAATCTCTATCCCGTAAAAGAGATGTGCTGCAATTGGACCTGGTACCTCGGCTGCGAAATGCAGCTGCACATTGGGACAATGGTGCTGCTCTATCTGCATACCAGGTACGTATGATTGGCTGCAAAGGAATCAGGAGTCAATGGGAAAACACCAAAGAATGCACTTTGCTCCCGTAGGTATGCCCATTTGGTGCGACGTCTGGTTATAATGCTGTTGCTCGGAAATATAGTGTATTCGACACTGTTGCCTTTCATACTGGATGTCCCACTGATTTTTGATCTTTTGTATGAGAAGGCTGACTGGTTGTACACAAAGCCGACGGTGCGCATGTCGTCGTACATCATTGGCAGCATCTACGGCTATGCACATGCAAGTGGCACTGGTTCACCATTCGAAGCAGTGTTCCCCAACAAGCTGACCAAGAGCGCGCTGGCTGTCGTCGCTCTTTGGCTGGGCTTAAAGTTACTGCGATCAGAGGGAGTGACCAGCCCACTTGTGCTGGGCTGCACTCTGACAATTTTGCGAGTGTTATTATCTGCAGGCATTGCCCACCTCATTCTCAGTAGCTTTAAGCGAGAGCAAAGTGCTACGCCGACTCGATGTTTGGTGTATATTTTGGAAATGAAATTTTTTCAGCGTATTGATCGTGTGACTTATGCCATTTATTTGTTCAATCCTGTTATTATACTCAACTTGTTCTATTCACTCAGCAATGCAATTCCCACGGATGTTATTATTTTGGTGAGTTACTTGGTAGCAGTTATATATACAAAGAGTTGTTGCTAACGGGGCTTTCGTTTCAGGTTTTCCTATGCGTTGCTAACTTGGTCATAGTTTTAGTCTTTTCTTTTGCGCTGACTTTGTTCTTTGAGCTGCCCTTCAACAGACTTTCGAATCTGCTGCTACGCTCGATTAATCCTAAAGGTAAAGGTAGCAAAATAGAATAATTTATATCGAATATTTTAGGTTAATCAATTTAAATTAAGGACCGGCTTGAATGTGTTGTAACGTATTTTAAATAAAATTTCGATAATTATCGTTGTGTTGCTCTGCTTTGCGTTGAAAGTGCTCAATTTGCGTTTGCGTTTCAATTTCCGATGCGCAAAAAAAATTCAAATCGATAAATATTATCAAAACTGTTTTCGATTGTTTTTCCCATACAAATAGCAAATAAATAAAATGTAAATTGTTTAGATAGGTGTTAGCTAAAGAAATTAATACACAAAACAAGGCTCACGGTACTCACCTGTCCTCACCATGACGTCACGCAATCTGACAGAGGTCTTCATTATCATGCGTAACAATGCCAGCAAGAATCGCAATCATTATGACGATCGGGTAAGCATATGGAGATGAACTGATTGACTTATGGACAAAGTGACTCAAAGCTTATGCATATTGTCATCAGCGTGGCAGCGACTCGGAGCGTCTGCTCAAGCACACTGTGCGCGAGGCTGAGGAGGGACTGGAGATGCAGGATGAGTACGGTACGCCGCCCGTTTGGCTCGACAAATTCGAGGAGGCGCAGTATACAATGTCCAAGTGAGTGAGAAGCGTCTATATATATTTAAATAATATACATATTTCTACTGTCTTTGCACAGAATTAAACCCAAATTGGATGAGCTGGGCTCGCTGCATGCGCGCCACTTGCTGCGCCCCACCTTTGATGACCAAAGAGATGACGAGTGCGAGATTGAGGTGTTGAGCCAGATCGTTGCCAAACTCATCGCCAGCACCCACCGGCACATACAGTGCGTCCGCTCTAGCCTGGGGATGGGCAGCAAAGTGGAGCAGCGCTTGACTGCCAATGCGGTGCACTGTGCCCTGCTACAGCTCCAAGATCTGACAATAAAATTCCGGAGTAGTCAAAATGCCTATTTGTTGCAGCTCAATTCGCGCGAGGAGCGCTCCCAAAAGTACTTTGACAACAATGAATTCACCAATGTGGAACTGGGCGGCGGCCATAACGATGAGCCGGCGAATTTTGTCGACTCCTTTGACAATTTTCTGCAGCCACTCGATGGGTCAGTCATTGGTCGTGGCAAGAGCACGGCGAGCACATATATCTTTGAGGACGATGACCAGGAGATCGATGATCATTTCAAGAAACCCGTCGCCAATCGAATGACCCAGCAGCAGTTGCTGCTCTTCGAGGAGGAGAACACGCGAAATGCACAACATCGCGAGCAGGAGGTGACCAAAATCGTCAAGTCCATCTACGATCTCAACGACATATTCAAAGACCTGGGCCACATGGTGCAGGAGCAGGGCACCGTTCTGGATCGCATCGATTACAACGTGGAACAGACGCAGACACGCGTCTCCGAGGGATTACGGCAATTGCAGCGCGCCGAATTGTACCAGCGCAAGAATCGCAAAATGTGCATCATTCTCGTCCTGGCGGTTGTCACCTTCCTCATGCTCTTGCTGCTGATTCTAACCAAGCTGTAGTTTTGGCCCAATTCCCCTTCAAATGGGCCCCAGCCAGCAGTTTTTCCATTATTGCGTGTTGTTTCGTGTGTAAATTGTAATTGTGTAATGTAAAATATACGTTTTATTTATTTATTACTAGTCAATGGGGTTTTTTTTTATAGAAGTCATCAGGCAACTATTCCGATGATATCTCATTGATTGACCTTGAACCAGTTGTGTATACATATATATGTTTGTGTATCTGAAACATCATCCAAGATCAGTTGTTCAACCACTAAAACTGCCCGGATGTGTTGTTAAATTTACATGTATTTATTTATAATTATTCATTACATCGAAGCGAAAAAAATATATCTTAAGTTAAGAGCCCGCCCAAGACGATCACAGTTCGTTACATGCGCTCCGAGAGGCGCGTCGCAACGGAACGCAAATTGCCATAGACTTTGCTGGGTGGCGAGCCAAGGATCAGGTTGCAGATGGCGCGACGGGCAAGCTGTATATTCTGATAGCTGCCCAGGATGTGAATCTTGCTATCGGCGAGCACAATGCGCGTCTTTGTTACGTTCTCGATTGTGAACTTGGTGCGACCACCTTTGCCGGCGAGTCGTCCAATTGCACGCGACTGATGATCGCCGCGCAGCGTCTTCACATCCTTGATCTCGAACGTCTCTATGAAGAGATCCTCGAGACGCAGCAGTGCCAGTGCATCATCCACTTCGAAGCCGCAAAGGAATGCCTTCACAAAATCGGCGCCTCGCTGCAGATTCGAAATATCCGGCGTCTCCGGCCCGATGCGCAACTCGACCTGGCGTGCTTTCATGTTGAAACGTATCTGCAGCTTCATGTGCTCCACGACAGGCGTGAAGATCTTCATCCATTGATCCTTGAGCGATGAGTAACGGTGCGGTGGCACAGACACCTTGCGCAACTCGCTGCGTATCCGTTTGGCTCGTGGCGGCGCCGCTTGTCCGCTGCTGGCACGTTGACTTCCCTCGATTCCTGTCGCCGCATCCACCTGCATTTCGTTGGAGTCCTGCGCGTCGGCAACGGCGCTGCGCTTCTGCGCCTTTTTTGCTGGCACAAATGCGTCCACTTGTATGTTTTCCATGTCCATTTTTTGTTAGCTAATTCTATGGTATTATGCGCCGTGTTTTATTTTTTTGCTAGTGGTTTATTTTGGGAATATTTCTCCACGTGCGGTGCGCTCGCCACTCAGCGATGCATTCGTGAATGTAATCGTTGTTGGACAAGCTATGTGTGTGCTGTAGCGGTCAGCTTTGTAGCGTGTGCTACTTATCGATTTGTTGCTATCGCCGTTAATTATCGTTGTCCAGAGCGTAACAGCTTTTCCTGCTATTTTAATTAACTTTTTTACTTTAAATATTTTACATACATGTAAGCATTACTGAAATAATTATGAATATCCATTAAAATATACAAATGTTCTTTATTGAAACTATGTTTTAAACACTAATTATATTTATACATATAGTGTTTAATGTTTTTTTTATATTCTTTTTAATAATTTTGTTTGTTATTATTATTCAACATTTTTGGTTTTATGGGATAAGTTTACATCTGCGATCAACGTTAAATTCAATTTAACAGCAGAATACTTAATGCGACAACTTCAAAAATAATGACAATAAAATTTCTGTATCAATCGAGCAGACAGAAATTTATGCCACATATTGTGTGGGCTATACAAAAATTGAGTGTTTTGCGTACTTCTTGTGAGCTCTAAAATGGAAATATCCAAAATGGAATTGTTGATGTGCAATCTGATGCATTTATGTAGATTGTGCAAACTGCATAAATGGCAATATCTAAATGCTTGCACCAATGTCACTGCTTGTGACTGTGACTATTTTTGGCCAACAAAAACGGCTAATAATAATGATGTCCCAAAGAGCTCCCATCCAGGATAGCTGCTGCTGCTTGTGCTGCTGTTCTGGTATGCACTTTTGGCACATAGGCATTTTTTGGTCGTGACACCGCCTGTTTAATCCACAATGCTCGGACAATTTTAATACAATTTGCAACGCTATTGCGTCTCCGGCTTGCAACCCAAACAACTAAAATTCATACACCATCCTTCACAGCCCCCCTCGAGTCGCAACCGTAGCAAGGCTATCCTCATGTCTATATCCACGGCCATAGCCATAGCCATAGCCATAGCCATAGCTATAGCCATAGCCATCGTCCGCGTCATCGTCATGGTCATAGCAGCTATGCCGTTAGCAGCTATAGTTGTAGTCTCTCTTTTGACTCTATTGGCAACTGATTAGCATTTAAATTAAAACGTCGCAAAGTGGCCTTAACAAAATGTTGCATGCAACTTAGAATAGTGTGTGCTTGGGCGTGTACGTCGGTTGCATTTATATACCCTGTAAATGACAAGTGTAAAAAAGTGCGGCATTTCATTAAGCAAAAGTATGTAATAGTTCAATATTTCAATATATATTTGTTTCTTATCAAGTAAGTATTTGAAACTAAATTAAAATTCCTATTAAATTTATGAATTCAAATCTTTAAGATTAAAGCATTTATTCATTTACTAAATAAATACATATTTCATGTTGTTATGTGTAATATAAAGGGTATCTGTTAGTCTGTTATTATATTGGACAGAGCATTTGCACTTGCGTGATTGCAGCTTATTGTCTCTGGTGTCACCTGCTTATGTTGCTGCTGCTGCTGCTGCTGAGATTGGCAGTCGCTTCGGCAATTGCCTTTGTGCCGCGTAACTGCAAGCTGAAGCAGTGTGGAGAGGGAGGATGAGGATGCAGATGCAGATTCGTATGCCGATGCGGATGCTGATGTGATTTTTGCTGTCCACTTCAAAGAGCTGAGCGGTCGTGCTTAATTATGAAAATTAATTGTATTCGAATGAATAATGATAATTGATTGTACCCTCTAGAGCTCTCTTTCGCTCTCTCTCTCTCTCTCTCTGCTCCCCCTCTCTCTTGCACTAGCTCTCTCCGTCTCTCTCGTTGTCTCAACTGTCACTTGCTGGCTTAACTGTGGCGCGGCTTACCTTACCAGGTCGCATAGTCAAGCCCACGTCCACGTCCCCGTCCCCGTCCCCGTCCCCGTACCCCCAAGCCCTCGTCCCCTTTCTCACAATCTTCCTGTCGCATTAATTAATTAGTTAATTTTATTGTTGTGAGTGAAAACAACGTGAAATCAAATACAATTTCGCCAGGTTGTCGCTCGCATCTTTTGAAACTGCCGTTAGTTAAATGATTCAGTCACGTAATTCATTTGCATGGCGCGCGTGGTCAGGATACGATATCCAATGGGGTGTGAGCAGGATAGATAGATGGATGTGACGGAAGTGAGGTAGAGAAATAGATTTAATAGAGAGAATTGACCTGTCCGCTTACAATATTATCCTCGAGGTCTTCTATTTGTAGCTTTAAGTATGCCATTCTTTGAAATGGTACAAATTACAGAGCGAGCAAGAGAGAGAGAGCGAGAAAGAGAGAGAGAGAGAGAGTGAGTGAGAGGGAGAGACACAAACAAAGATAGAGGCGCAGACCGTAAATAATCAGTATTTTAATTTTTAGATTTTACGGATTTAAATACATTTTCCTAAACATTTTAAATTTGATTTACTTCCGCCGCTGCGTCGTGGCGTGATGAACGATACTTTAATTAATGAGCTTATTTAATATTCATTATACATAAATGTTATTTCATGAAAAATAATGCTATAAGCTAATTTATAAATTGCAATATACCCACATACATACATACATCTAATAGTGTATTCTCTACATTTTAATTGTAATATCCTCAACTATTTTTAAATCAATTAATTGTACTTTTTAATTTTAAATTTCTCATCAACAATCAATGAATAGGCATTATAATAACTAAGCGGGAGTGAGAGCTATATTTAATCTTGATCCTGATTGATACAGTCTCGTCACATAATTCATCTGAAAACATCATCAAATTTGTGTCGCATAAGTCCGAAGTTGTCATACCTCAGACTTGTGAGACAGAGAGAGAGAGAGAGAGAGAGAGAGAGAGAGAGAGAGAGAGGAGACGATATACGGAATTTAGCCAAGGGGATGGGACGCGATTTCCCATATGGCGTTGACTTTATGCTGGCCAAAAAACTGTTTAACCAAATTGATGCGTGAAACTTTCTTGCCTTGGCATTGTGCTAACAAATTTGTCGGCTATTTTTTATGCGGCATTTGGTCATTTTTCATGGTCAGTAATTGGCACGACTATGACGTTGTCCTTGCCCACCAGCTATCCCTCTACATTCCCCCAATCTCACCTCTCCTCTGTCACCATATGATTATCCGTATAGACTGTCCTGCATTGTCCCCTTGGGCTGATGACAGAACGCGCCTTCACTTTTGCGTTGATTCTCACACCAAACAGGCAGGTTTTCATCTTAACTGTCCCTCGCACACTCGCATACACACACCCACACACACACACACACACACACACACACAGATGTGTGTACGTATGCCCACGCAGGTTCTATGCATATATATGCGCAATTTATGGAGGCGTGTGTGTGTGTGTGTGTGTCATCTATGCTCACGTATCAATAAGTGCTTGGGACGTGAACTGAATTTTTTATCACCGTTTGTGAAAGTATGCGCAAAAGCGAATGCTGCCTGACTGGCTGGCTGGCAGCGCCGCAGGACGCAGGTCGCCGGACTTAGGACACACAGAATATGTCTCTCAGCATGCGAAATTGGCTGTGAAATATTTTTCAAATTTACTATAAACATACATATATAAGTGTATATACACTTGAAAAACTATTTCAAGTGAACAACTATTTTGTATTGCAAAACTATTTTGTATTTGCAATTCAGACGTGAACAGGACCTTTTTTTTGCTGTGACTCAGATAGTCGTTCTTCATTCCTTAAATTTAAATCAAATCTAATCAAATTGAGATTTGAGCTTAATTAAAGAGTTTGGCACTACACTGAGCTTAAGTTTCTCTGAAGAGCTTTCGTTTAACTTTTTGAGTGTACTGTCCTTAATTTTCATTTAATATAAATCAACAGGCATTCTCCTTGCCAGGATATGTAAGTTAAATACATTTTATTGTAAACTTTAAATAAAACCACTTTTTAGATATGTGAATTTCGCAGTGCGATCGAGAAGAGGTTATTTGAACAAGATTTGTATTCTCGTAAAATAGCTCTGAGTGTACGCAGATGGAGCAAGAAGAAAAAAGCCGAAGAAAGGCAACACTTTAAAGAATGTCACGTTAGCTGTAAGCTGTCGGCTGTAGGCGTGGCATAATCAGGCATTCAGTCAGCCAGGCAGGCAACCAGACAATTGAGCAAGAGATGAAATCAAATCAATGGGCCAAACTTAACTTAGCCAAGAGACAGGCGGGAGTGGGAAACAGACGATTGCTCATGGCCAATTGCGACTAATCTGAGGGGTACTCAGCGTGCCATTTTGGCCTAATCCCGCAAAACGGGCTAAGAGAAAGGCGAAAGGCGGTCTGAAATACGCATTTACATTAATTGTATGCGGCCATAAGCGGTGTATGTGTCTGTGTGTGTCTGTGTGTGTGTGTGTGTGCGGGAGGGATTAGCTTTGAAGTTTTCGGCGCGGCAAGCAACTTGCAGATGCCAGCAGATACATAACAGGACACTTAAGTGCGTCAAAGAACGAAGGACGAGGGACGAGCGACGCTGCCGGTCCCAAAGGGTTCAATGCCAATGGTTTTCAGGTAATTTCTCTTGATGGCAAACTGGGTTAAGTGAGCCAAAAGGCTGCTTAAGTCGCCCGAGCGTTAATTACTGCCAAAGTCAGGAGTCCAACCCGCAACCCTTAAACGAAGCGCCTGCCCCACATATCGTTAGACTTCGACAAGAACTGCAAGTGATAAATGGCCTGGCTGTCTGCTGAGGTCCAGTCCTGGCCAGCTCAGTGTCGTGCAGAATCTGTGAAACTGTCTCGGGCTGCTCGCAATTGATTTATAAATCAATAAAAATATGTGCATAAATATTTACCGAGACAATATAAATAAATTCCAAACCAATATGAGCAGTGGGCTGAAAAACCTTATGCAAAATGCAACTGGACAGGACCAGGACCAATACAACGACCACATGCAAACAGGCAACAACTGGACAACAGACAGTCAGACGTGCAAGCGGGCAGCTGGAGAAGCGTAGTGGTTGTGGGCAACGGCATTCATTGTTGTGGTTGTGTGATGGTGTGGAGAGTCGGGCTCCAAGTTGAAGATTTAACCAGGCTTATGAGTAACTGCAGAGATGCTCGTTGCTCTTCTGTTTCTTATAACGGCCAGGAGCAGTCAACAGACGGCAGTCGGCAGCCTGTGGCTTCTTGTGTTAGGCAGAACCCGACGGTCGCCACAGAAGTATACAATTTGTATATTGCCGCTAAATGCAGATATTTTTGTTTATATATTATTGATTAGTTTTTCCAAATTCAAATCATTAATCGGCTTATATCAGTATTTATATGTATGGATGTTTTCAATCCCTGCGACAGGCGATCCCTGATTTATCCCTGATACGAGAGCGGGAGAGAGTTGCTTTTAAAGCTGGTTGAGGCCTTACCATAACGAGATGGAAATAAAGCTTACTTGGCTTAAGAGCAACGAGCCGTTAATAAATTGATAATTGCTATCGATATACTGATATACTCTAAACACCGTTTTATAACATATCAATCAACCTACCTGCGTATAGATAAGAAAATTGAAAGCAAGATTTAATTTGGCAACATCATTTGACGTATTGTATGCAATGTGAACGCAATTTAAATGTGTGCCCAATTACGTAAAATGTTTACTACAGAGCACTGGGCAAAAAGGCGGACAGAAGACCATATCTGCCAGTTGGGTGCCAACTAATCAAAAATGCGAGCAATTATAATTAATTAAAATGAGACGGACAACGAGTCGAATCGTGTCGATGAGCTGTCGATGCAGCCATCCAACCATCCAACCATTCAACCATTCAACCAACCATCTAAACACATAACCACCCAACCATGCCAACTGTGGTTGTGTTTACATAAAAGGAATACCCACACCTGTACCGTTGTGTAATTGAATCAGTTTGTTGATGGCAACCATGGACTGCAAAGCAATTACATTTATATATCGTTTTCATACAGCATATTCGAAAATACCCAAAAAAAAATATATATATATATTTCTAAAAAAACCAATTAAATGGGAGAAATTGTCGAAAAATAAATTAAACATATATTACAGAATTGCGCAGCCCATGAAAATTTGACAAGTGCATAACAAATACTTATCAGCATTTAAAGTGCACCAGTCAGCGTGCATTAAAAAGACCTAGAGTTGATAAAATAAAAAATATATATATATATATATATGTATAAGAAATGTTTGTATTTATGTAATTTTCGACCAAATTAAAGGACTTCATAATTATTGGCGATAAAGAAATATAATATTTGAATATAACAATTTGAATTTTTTCAAACAAAAACTTAAAACGTGAATTTCTCGTTTTGAGTTTCAAAAATACGTATTTTCAAAATGTGATATAAAAGGGCTTCATAGTGTTGAAAGAACTTCGGATTTTGGACAATTACTGGCGAAGATATAACATTTTGAATTTGAATTTTTTCAAACAAAAACTTATAACGTGAATTTCTCAATTTAATTTCAGCGGTTGCAGTGTGCAAGGACCAGCACCGAGGCTTACCGCACGCAGTGCTTATGCAACTGGCCCGCATGCACCTGGCCCGTATCCAGGCAGTAGTATTCTGCCGTGTGGTTGGAGGTTGCATGAGAGTTGGCAGGGGAGGTGAGCAGGGCCCTTAAAAGAGACCATAGGACTCGCACCGCACACGAAACCCGAAAATGTAATTGAAAAATTATTTTGTTACACATGTCCGGCTGCAGTTGCAACGGTTGCAGCGCGTTGCAGCAATCTATCCGTCCGTCCGTCCGTTCGTCCGTCCGTCTGTGTGTGTGTGTGTGTGTGGCGGCGACGCATCCTTGTTTTCCTGGCTGTCCTGACTGCCCTGCCCTGGCGTACGATAATTTCGTGGCTTGGCCAAATTTTAATTAATTTGCCGAATTGCCAAACTCATATCAACTTCAAATGCTGTAGCTGCAGAGAAGAGAAGATTTAATAGCTAAGCCACAGCGAGAGTGGGAACGATGCGACATGTCTCTAGGCGGTAACGCCTGCTTAATGATTAGCATATAAATTACTATGCCATTGCCCCCTTACTCACCGTGTCGCGACAAATTCCAATATGTTTTGTTTATTGATTTAGCATTAATTGTTTATTGTTAATAACTGAGCAGCGGACAAGCATTTTTCAGGCCGCCTCAAAGACCTAACTTAGCCTAAGCCCCTCTCCCCCCTCTCTCTCTCTCACGCTCTCTCTCTCTCTCACTCTCTGTCTCTTTCTATTTTGTGGGGTTGCGTTCCTGGCATGAAACTCAATTAACTTGTTAATTTATTTGTCATTTGCTTTGTTCGCATCGCCTGCGTCGCCAGCAAAAACAACACACAAATTCCAAAGCTTTAACAAAGCAACGGGAAAGGGCAGCAGAGAGATAGAGAAAGAGAGAGAGATAGAGAGAGAGAGAGAGAGAGAGAGTGAAGAGTGTAAAGTGTGGAACCAATGGAGAAACCCAGAGGTTTGCCTGACTTTGTGTCTGGGTTCCCTGGCTCAGATGCAAGTGGGACCCCATTTGATAGATAGTAGTTACTTGGAATAAATGCTTGGCTAAACATTCTGAGTCGTTCCCTGCGGTGGTTGTGTATGTTGGTGTTTGATGTGTGTGTTTGTGTGTATGCTGTGTGCTTAATAATGTCTCTTAGCCGTGTATATTACACCAGGCCATGCAGATTGGAGTCTCCCTCCCCAGGTTGAAGAGAGTCTTCTTTTCTCGCTTCAGATTCGTCCTTCTTCCTAAATTGTTATTATTCAGTTTACGATTTTCGGCAATACTCTTATTAATATTGCTAGAGCGAAAACCAAAGGCATTCAGAAACTATCTAAGTGGTCCATGGAGTGGGTCGGAGAGTATGTGGGCGGGTGGGTTTGCGATTGGTGTGGATCTGGAAGAGTGGTGCTCTAAGCTCTTACTGCTGGATGAAAGCTTGTTAAAATCCTTAAACCGTTGCTCTTTTTCAACTTTGAAGTTTACAAAGTTTTCGCTTTGCATAATTAAAACGAGCAAGTAACGCTCTAAACGAGAGTGCTGGACTATCAACTACACGGCTACCCAGCTACAGATCATCATTTAAGTTTATAGGTCGTTATAATGGCAAGTGTGCTTATACCACAAGCCCATCAACATTTTACTCCTGAAATATCTATACTTTAATACTTTTGTGAACTGTGCTTTCCGACAATCTAAGCTTTTATTTATTAATTGTAAACTCAAAAAAAAAGAAAAACGAACGGCTTAAAATCGATATGTCCCAAGTATGCCTTATTTGGAGAATGTGTATAGGGTATGACTAGGCGGCGTTGCAGGGTATGAAACCAAATTGTTTACATGTGTCTTTGTTACAGTTATCATTGCTGGTTTGAGAGGCAGCATCTCCCTTACCCGCTCTGTCAATATCTCCCTCTCTCTCTCTCTTTCTCTCTCTGTCGCTCTTATTCATTCGCTTTCTGTCTCTGTCTCTGTCTGATGCCGTGTCTGCATCTGTTTGCCGTGTCTTTCGGCTTCGTCGCGTTTGCCTGCCTCTCCCCTTGCGCAGTGCGCTATTTACATATATGCACATGCAAGTCGCTGACACGCCCACAAAAGTCTATGTACGCCCCCTATCACAACCCCCTGCCCGCCCCTGCTCCCCTCTCAACCCAGATTGCTCTTGGTGACGCCCCTTTTATTTAGCATTTTGTTGTTTTTTTTTCGGTTTCCTGCGGTTTTTAATTAAAATTAACTTTGTTTATTTTGCGCTTTTCCCATTTGGCTGACGCCCCCAATATCCCCCGGTCCCGGCCCCCAATCCCTATTCAACCCCTTTCTTCTCCATCCTTTGGCCACCAACACCCGCCCATTGCATACACGGCTTGTCTTCCGCCTTAAAAGTGATGTTTACTTTCCCGCTGTTGTTGTTCTTGTTGCTGTTGTTGCAGTTGTAGCTGCTTGTAATTGCCGCCATTTGTGTTGTCGTCAGAGCCATCAGCCATCAGAATATCTTGTGTTGTTCTTGTTGTTGTTTGTTTTAGTATTACCTGTTGGCAGACAGACAGTCAGGCAGTCAGACAGTCAGGCAGTCAGACAGTCAGGCTCCACATCCACATCCGACTGTCAACAGACAAGCTGGCAAAGTGGCAACTGCCAGCTGTTGACTGCCAAAAGCGCTAGAGGACCTGAGTTTTGCAATCATCGTCATCTCTCGCGCTCGCTGATGTTCAACTTTTTTAGCAAGTTTTGGCAAAGTTTTTGTTATGCCTGCCGGCTTGCTAAAGCCTCCCACGGGCTAAACTCCCACACCTATTTACCTCAGACCCAAACTGGCTTAATTGCTAAACCATGAGCTACCCAGCAGCTAGCTGCTATCTGTCAATATGTATCAATGAGTATACTGAGAAGTACTCCATTCCTTTAATCGCATGAATGGAAATTATTATTATTATTATTTTAAGCCGAGTAGTTGCAGATCTTTCATATCATATGTGCCACATGTGTGGATGTATTGAGGCAATCTAATCATTTATAAAATATAATTAAATATATGAAGTTAGAGTTTTAGTGCCGTAGTCATTTGAAATAGTGCTGTTTTCTTAACAAATATATACATTAAATGGATTCATTTCAATATACCCATCTCCAACTCGGTTCGCAGAGTATAATCAGTCCTTATACATAAGCATAAATGGCTGTGACTTGAGCATTTTGATTATCGCATTTATTTGCGTTTTGATGTATTTCGTGTTTGTCTTGCACTTGGCGCAAATAAACCGAAAACGAATAAAACTAACAAATTACAACTGTAGCACGAACAAATCTTGCGATTCCCAGATCCTTGGCAGCTCCTTCTATGCATGGCTCTCGGTATAGTAATTGACCGGCATGAGATTGACGCCATTCGTTCTGGTCAGCGAGGAAGTGGAGCTGGTATTGTCATCATTTTGATCATCATCCTGATCCTGATTCTGATCCCGATCCTGATACTTATCCAGATCCTGTCCAGATTCTGCTTGCATGCCGTTCGCTTTCTTGAAGCTGGCGCTACTTATCTCCGCATAGAGCTGCTCCAGCAGCTCGCGAAAGAGCGTCGGATTCACATTGATGCTGACGCACATGAGGACAAACCAATCGCCATAGCAGGCGCTGGCCAAAACCTGACGCACCTGCGACTTGGGCATGCCGCGCAGATGGGTGCGCAGCAGCTGCAGACGCAGCTCCGGGCAGCACACAAGCAACAGACGATAGAGTATATTGATGGCAGCCAGCATGGCAATGAAGAGGAACCACACATAGAGTACGGCGAAGAGTTTCTCGTTCAAAATGTTGAGCGGCAGGAGGCAGAGTATGTCCAGTATATTGGGTGTGCCGCTCGGTCCATAGATGAACATCTCGCATTTGGCCACCTTGGGAAATACGCGTGAGCTCATCAAATTCCACAGATTCCAATCGTAAACGGGTATCGCAGCCAGTGCGTGAATATACTTGTGCCAGAATCCATTAAATATGACGTCCATGAGCCAAAAGTTGAGCAACTGCAAATTAAACTCGATCTATAATCTCGAATCTGTGGCATATTTAAATCATTTATCATTTATCCCTACTGCATTAGCTTTAGCTGATGTTACTTTCACTTGCGGTCAATTTCGATACTCACGCTAATGATCAGATTGAGAAGCTCGCAGAAGGCATACTTGATGGCATAGCAACAATGGATGGCTGAGAAGTGGGCCAGAAAGTATTTGGTTAGCATGCGCAGTCGCAATTGATAGGTCTCCTCCAGGATGAGCGCATGACCGATTTCGCAGCACAGCTGCTCCATGCGCTGCCCCTCCCATACCTTCCACAGGTACGAGGGGAAGTAGAAGAGCAGCGACTGAAACAGCAATATCATAAATATCCACTGATAATAACGCAAATACATCCGCTTCGTAACGCCGCGCGTCTCGGGTCCAACGCCCTCTGCTATGGAAACGATGCGAACGTATTGCTCATTTTGGGCCAAAAGGATGCGCATGCTGCCTTCACTGAGGGCCATCGAGCGTGGCGGGTGCTGTGACTGTGACTGTGGCCTTGGGTGTTCCATCGGTGGCGATGATTTGCTACCATCAATGCTATTATTATACGGGGACAGTATATAGGTGCCCATGGTCCAGCAATAGGATTGAGCGTACTCCGCATGCTTTGCAGTGCTGAGGCAGAGTATTGGCTCGCCAAAATACTGTTTGGCCGACAGCAGGAACGTGCAGGTCAGCAGGATGACAATGGTGCACTTGGAATGCAGTGTGAATATCGGATCGTAGATGCGCACCGTCTTCAATCGAAGGTATTTCGAAAGGGGCTTCACTGCGGCGTACATAATGCACCTATTTATATTTGTTCTGCTATTCTGTTGCTTTCTTTTGCTCCGAGAATAATTTCAAATGCTTCTCGAATGACAAGCTAGCGAGAGAGTGAGCGAGAGAAGTGCTTGAGCACACACTAATGGGCTGCTCTGCTAGTATTGTTGCCTCGCTCTGGCACAGGCGAAAAACATGCTAAACAGTGTTGGTTAATGCGGTGCCAGCTCAGCTTTGCGTCCAAATCAAATTCAACAATTTAATAATGTGGCAAATAAGAAATTAGCTCAACAGTAAAGTTTGACAACGTTAAACGTTACTAAGTCATCAGAGAGAACAAAATCCAAATGTTTGTTTGCGCTAGCATTTACCGTTGCTGCGATCGAGTGGGGTGAAGGTTGGGGGCTTTTCAGCATGAATTGCATGACTTTTGCTATTTGACACGCATAATAATATTGTCTACAGCAACCCATCCCACGCCCCTCCCCGACGCCCCCGTACATCCAGCGTATGTATGAGGATCACGAGCGCTGGGAACGGCAACGAATGGCGGCAACAATAATAATAAAATGATTAATCGATGCTACATGACTGCATATACAAAATACGAGGGGGGCGCCCAGTAATTCCCAATGCTGTGTTGTCATCCAGCGTCATTACCAGCTACTCCCTTTGCCCCCTCCTTAACGCCCCTCCACTTCATCTACGCGACTCTCGGCCCTCCCCTTCCCTCCGCCCCACGCCTATATCATTATAATCATTGTGAACATTCAACATCATCATTATCATTGGGCACGCGGCTGCCGTGCAAATGTTTATTGTGGGAATTCGTTTGCTGCCGCTGCCGCTACCGCTGCCATTGCTGCTACGACGTGTCCTCATCCTCCTACGACAGCCCCAACCCATGACGTAGCTAGCTCCCCTCCTGCTTCATACGCTTGACGGCAAATTAAATTTATGAATTCTTTCGCTGGTGCGTGACCAGAGATTTACTATAATCAGGCATCGGGAATCAGCGAACACGCTCAGGAGACTAATTAGTCGAGTACTCATTGCTAGCTAGCGCACACACCAACCATTCCTCTTCCCCTCCCCAGTCCCCTAGTTCCCCTCTCTTTCCCTTTTGCTTACAATGCTCTCTGCATTACCAAATACATATTATAATTATAATTTGTCGTCGCCCATTGATTTCTTTTCGGCGTCCAATGATTGCCATAAACTGCACAATATAAAGCCAACTAATTTGGCAAAACCGCCACGACTTGATCGCTTGCCACCAGGTGGTGCCACCAATTCGACCTGCCCCTGTGTGTGTGTGTATGTGTGCGTGTGCGTGTGCGTGTGATGCCTGTCATCGCAATTTTAAATATTTATTTACAATTTCATATATATTGTTTAAAACTGTTTCGCATTGACCGCAATAACCGAAAAATGTTCATTGACTCCTGCCACGCTCAGAATGCTCACATTTTGATAGGGGACCAGGTCACTGCGCAATTGCCGCTTAAATAAATAAATTGAACAATTATGCGTGGTTGCGGTTGTTTTGGCTTTGATGGAGTCCACCTCCACGGCCTGGCATAATCCTATTGCCGAGCTCTGTAACCTCGCTTGCGGTCACAATTTTTCTCTGCACCCTGTACACATATTTGCAGCGGGTATTAGCACTTTGTCGTGAAGCTTGTTACGTATTGCAGAAGACTTATTATATATATATATATATATATATATATATATCGCATTTAGCATCGCTAGCCATGTCAATATAGCGATGTATGTCTGCCTGTGTATGCAAACTAGTCCCTCAGATTTTAAACAATAAGCTTGATAAGCTATCTTCTTGTGTCAGAGTTGGCCAGATCGGATCACTTATTCAGATTTGCCATTGGAACCAAAAGTTGCTGTTTACAGATACTTTAATCGGAGAATCTCACTTGCAAGTACATTGAATACTTTTAGATTATCAGCTCGATCAACAGTTTTAATTTGTGATTTGTAATATTTAAAAATGTTATAAATATATACAAGATGATATGATTAGTCGAGTCGATTGGTAGGTGAAGAATACATATATTTGTATTTTTAATTTTGTCTTTTTTTTAAGCCGAACAGGTGCAAAAAATTAACAACAATTGAATTCAGATTGTGGATGGTAAGAGATTGCCAGGAGAACGGGGATGGGTGAGGCATGGGCATTACGTGTTGGGTGGGATTCGGTTGGATTGGGTTTAGTAGCTGTTGGAGTGTAGTGCGACATTGTCATTGTTCACACTGCGCCGGGCAGTTGTCAATTGCACTTGAATTGCGATTGCGACAGCTCAGAAAATGACACCGCAAGACGACCAACAAATCCTGACCACACAAGTGGTCACTGGGGAGTGAATAGCTGTTTTGGTGGAAAATTGTGTAGAGAGTAGTGTGTGTATGTGTGGGCAATATGCCTGGCAACGTTTTAGCTGCGTCTTGACTTTAATATTGCAGCCGAACAACTCTCAGATGTGGTTGAATCTTTGATGCTATGTGGCATCCATTGCGATTGCGATTGGCATTGTGTTTGCCCCGCGGTTATTTGAGACAACAGCCACAACAGGATCATCATTATTATTAGCATTCAAAGGGGCATGGAAGGCGTTGCCATGGGGAAGTGCCGGTGTGGCAGGCGCTTGTGCTGTTATTATTATGTGCCAACATGGTCGTCAACGTGATGGCGTCGAGGCGACGATTTCAGCATATGTTACAGCATCATGTGTAGATGTATGTGTGTCTGATGTGGTGTGGTGTGGTGTGTTGTGGTGTTTGTTGGTAGGGTGGTATCTTGCTGCCGCGCATTGTTCGATTAATGACTTAACGACGTGCGTAGAATAACTTTGATTTAGTGTCATCTCATTTTGGCAGGCCACACAGCGGCCGTTCCAGCTAATTGTATTTATTTACTAGACACACACACACACGTACAACACACACACACACATATACACACACACACACACTCACCCAGTCACCGATTTTAATTAATATATATGCATATTATATGCATAATTAAACATTTATATTTAACTCGAAATACACACTTATCTATACCCATACAGTCAATATACTCGAGCCCAATCTATATTAAAATAATTACAAATATGATTGACTGACAAGGCTTCCTTCTGCCTTTTACAGACTATTGCACAACATCATTAAACACTCTAAGCCCATTTTAATGGATTCAGCGTAGAACGCGAAATAACGGGAATTCATGTACCAATATGTAAGCGGATACCATAAAAAAGTTTGAATAAATGCCGGAATATAAACAGAATTGTTCATACTTTTCGTATCAAAATCGGAATTCCAATTCCTAAATTCCTTTCGCATTTGCCATTGATTTTTATACCGTGTTCTCCAATTTCAATTTGGCCAATTCGACCAATTTTACACGTGAAATCATGCATTTTCCAATGAAATTGTAACGTTATGTTGGAATTTGTTTTTGGCAGACATTTCATTTGTTTACTATACGACATATCCGATTCGTTAACAATTTTACTCACCATCTCGCCATGTATACACATTTTATTAAATGCAGCTGCTATCGCCTCGGTATTTGTCCAATTAACTTACCACGCTGGCCAAAACTAAACCGGATTGACCAGTTGCATGTCTTGTTACACTTGGCCAGTTGTTTTGTTGGTCAGTTAGTTAGTTGTCCGGCAACGGTTTCGTCTCCGTTTCTATGTCTCCGTAACCGTCTACATTTTCGACAACGAGTGTCTGCCTGGTGGTCTGCCGCCCGGGGCAGATCATGTTTAATTAGCTCTAATGAATATTTAGCCGGCTCGGTCATGGCACGTTTCCCATTGCTGGCCAATGCAATTTTCCTACACGCTTTTCTATTAGTTTCTGACCAGCTTCCCCCTGCCTTCCACCCCTCCCTCCCTCACCCCATATAGCTCTCAAAACCCATTTCCCACACAGACAGATACTCATACGGTCCTTGGCTCGTTATTTGTAATTTGTTGTAAGTTTTTGTTTCAGTTTTTATTGTTGTTGCCAGTTGCCGGTTAACACTAGCCTTGTCCACATTCTATTCCCCGTTACTCGTTCCTTATTTCCCACTTAACATTCTCCACATTGCCAGATTCCTTTTCCTTATTATACCCTATCCGCATTTTGATAACATCTGCAAAGCCTTCCTTATGCAGTATTTAGATAGTTTCAGTTGTTTTATTATATACATGTATACTTATCCTTTATAGATATATTTTATATGGATTTTACATATTTAATATTTGAAGCTTACAGTCGGCGAAAATTTGGAAAATGTTCTATTTACTAAATATATATATTATTTCAGAGTACAGGAATATATATATCTACTTGTGTATATTCCAACAGTTGCAAAGAATATGTTTTCAACAAGGTATTTGATGTCCGCCATTCTTTTGTTGTTGTTAGTTTTGGTACTGTTTCAGTTTCAGTAACCGGTTCCGGTTCGGGCTGTGTTTCGAATTCGGATTTGGTTTCGGGTTTGGTTTCGGCTGTTATTTCCGGTTCCTTGTTGCTGCTGCTGCTGCTGCTGTTGGCCATCGTTGTTTTTATCGACATTGAAATGTGGCCCCAAAACAGTTTCAGCTCATAAAAATACAATTTGCTGCTGCTTATTTTTTACGATGCACATGAGGGCGATGCTTGGCCTCCTGTTGGTCCTGCTCCTGACCCTAGGACCTGCTCAAAAGGCTGCCTCTGCCGCCATCCATGAGTATTTCTGTTTGTATGTGTGTGTGTGTGTGTGTGTGCGGCTTTGGCAAAAACTATTTTCGAGCTTGAAACGACTCACACACATGCTCCAAGTGCGTCCAATGTCCAGTGTCCAATGGCAATCGGGTTGCCACCAAGTTATGTGTCTCTGTCTCTGTGTGTGTGTGGCAACGTTGCACGTTTTGCGGGGCGGGGAAGGCGTGTCAGTGCCAGCTGCTGCCTGCTTCGGTTGCAGGCATTTAAACGTTTAAGGGATTTGTTTATGTTGCCGCTCCATTTTGGGTCAAGCGATCTGAGCAGCGACAACACCTCCCTCAACTCCCTTTCCCTTCATTCTTCAGCTGCAAATTGGCAAGTTGCTTAAACATAAAAACAATGCGGCCAACTGAACGGCCCATGTATTCATAATCCTGCCTAATAATCCACACCAACTATACCCTCCCCTCCCACTCCCTCCAACACACAACCACCCGTCAACCCACATATATTGGGGAGAGCGGCTTGTACGAATTCATAGAAAAAGAAATGAAATGAAATAAAATAGGCAAAAACGTTTTAGCTAAATAGATAAAATGAGCACAGCTGGATTTTAGGCAGATATCAATTCATATATATATATATGTATATATATATACATACATGGGCAGATAGGTAAAGGTGAAACTGCTACAATTTGTACTGAATACAATGATGATTAATTAAGTTTCCTGCAAATAATTAATCAATATTTAAGAAGTTGCTGATTTGGTTCGGCGCACTTTAATGCAGACACTTGTAGACGCAAACAGCGTTAAAAGGAGTGCAGATGTACATAAATGCATATTTAGTTTGTATAATTCACTAATGCATATTTATATCCAGTGGAGTCTGTCAGACGCCTTTTTGGTGTAGAGAATGTTTGGGTTAAGGGGAGGGTTCGGTTTAAAGTCAAAGCTATTGCACTTATTGTATAATTATGCAATTTAATGAATACTAAAAAGCTGCACAAAGGCTAACACGTTGCAAGGGGCCAGCGAAAGGGGAGATTAGTCAGGGTATTAGGTAGGGGGAAGTGACGGTGGCAGCGGCTGGCAGACACATCCAATAAATACAAACAGCACCAAAGAAAATGAAAATGCAACAGAAAAAGCTGAAAACAGCGAAACACCCACAGGCCATAATGTGTCTGCTGTGCGTGTGTGTGTGTGTGTGTGTGTGTGTGTTGCCACTATGTTGATTATTATAGTTATTATTGTGCACCGCCAGTTGCACTTAGCAACGGTTATCCGACTCCTATGCCCTTCCACCCAAAACCTTTTTTGTTACGGCATTTTAGGCGCCTTCAGAACTGCCAACGCGCAGAACTGCAGTGGCTTGCTGTAAGAGCGAGACAGAGCGACAGAGCGCCAGAGAGAGGGAGAGAAAGAGGTAGGAAGAGTGAGATGGATGTGGTAAGATAATGCTGCGGTATTCAACATTACAAGTGTGTCCATCCACGTTTCTGTTACCGGTATTTATATGTCTCTGACCAAATTGCAAAACTCATTTCTGAGTCTATAAGCCGCTTAAATGCTTAACGATAGAAGTTTCAAGGAGTAATTTGGATTGATTTGACGAGCTCAAGCTCTGCTTTTTGCGCTTCTCCAAACTGAAGTCCAATTACCGATATATTAATAATAGTCAACGAACTTAACTCTGATTTGACCATTTGATGACAGACCGTTGTTCATTGGGCCAAATGGAGTTGTTTGGTGTGTTGTGTGCAAACCAGGAGGTTCTTACCTGGCGCAAAGATCATCCTGATAGAGTATTAACTGCGTTTTACCTTCAGCAGTGGCATTTTAATTTTCTTGCCACGCTTTAATCTGCATGTGTGTCTGTGTGTGCGGCTGTGGATGTGAGTGTGGGTGTGGTTGTGGGTGTATGTGTGTCATTTTATGCATGAATTTTTTAATAGCTTAAATATGCGGCAATAAAACTTTAGCACGCTCATCTTATCGCCAACGCTTGGAAGTTCTCAGCTATAGTATAGCTACCCCCCTCTCTCCATCTCTTCCTTGATTGTCTGTCCGTCCTGCGTTCCTCCTGGCTGACCCGACGTCGCACGTAGCTAATAAAAGCCACACCACGGCGTCGAGTCGACTCAGATGCAGATGAAGATGTGGAGTTGCCGCTGGCAGTCGTCGACAAGGTGCTCTCTGCATGTGCCACGCCCACGCCCACCCACACCCACAGCCATGCCCACCTCAACTGAACTTAACCATCCACTCACCCGCCCGACTACCTGACTCTGCCAGTAGCCAGCATCTTGACTTTTAACTAGCTAACTTGATAAAACTACAAAACTATACAATAAATATGCAAAGAAAACGCTGGCAACAGAACAAAAAAAAAAAAGACGTGGAGAAGCAGGAGAATGGTGCAAAAGAGTGGCAGGGATACTAGTTGTGTACAGGGAGTGGCGGCGGGGCGAGAGTTGAACATGCTCTGCTGCACATAAGTGTTTTTGCTGGCCGTTGCATTAAAGATGTCCACTAACACGAAATGGCCACTGCCACCGTCTCTGCCATTGCCACTGCCTCGCTAATCTTTCGCAACCCTTGTTCCACTGCGCACTCATGGTCAGATCTTTATGTGTGTTTTTTTGGTTGCTGCAAGGTGTCGCTTGGCTGTTCCGTGAGCAATTTAACTCATACACCAATTTAGCCTATTATGTTGCTCCATCTCTCTCTCTCTACTCAGCTCAAGGTAAAAATATAGCGACGAAAGAATATTTCAAAATTGTTGTTGTCTAATTTTGTGACGAAGAACGTTAAATTTAATAAAATTGAATAATCCAAATTATAATACTGTCTGGAAACTACTGATTGTACTCCAGAGCATGCTTACTCCTTCATCTTTGAGCCGGATGGAGCTGGAAAGGGCGATAAAAATTGTACCGAGTTATATAATATACTGAATGATTCCCGCCCAGGTCGTGCGGACTAACAAAAATCGGAGAAAACTAGTCGTAAGTAAACTCTCACATATACATATATAGATCTTTTGGTCCTCCATTCAAAGATAAAGGTCTTAGCAAAAAGGGGGAGACACCATCTAATCCGTAGTGTAAGGATGCTTAAGCATATCTAAGCCAGTATTCGAACCTTTTTTGGAACAGTGCTTTCAGTCTCCGTTGTCAGCTTTTTTGTACGTGTTTGTTTCAATATGCTTGCTTTTATTCTCAGACCTTGTGGGTATGCAGGCGCCGGAGGGCGAGGAGGAGCGTGTGCGTGTGAATGGGCTTTGGCATAGTTTTTAAGTTTATAGGCTTGTTATTTCATTAGCATAATCAAATGGCTGATCGCCCCCAGATGCCTTGAGGGGTGTGCCAACGGGGCGGGGACGAGTCAATCGCTTGTACACATGCATGCATACATGTGTGTGTGTGTGTGTGTGTGTGTGTGTGCGTATGTATATATTTCTTAATTCTATAGTTAGGTTGTTGCCTTTCTTTACTTTTCAATCAATTCCCATCGCTTTCACCGTTTTCGCTGCCTTTGTGCCTTTTACTGCCTTCCACGCCCCCTCCCTACACCATCGCTGTCAGCAAATCTCTGCTGAAAGCCATCAACTCGCAGGCATTGTCAGCGACATAACAAGGAAGCTGTTTACACTTTTCTCGCACCAATCTCCACCCACCCGACCTGTACCAGTACTGCAGAACTTTGTGACGCAAAGCAGATGGAGGCAAGCAGCAGATGAAAACGCAGAAGCGAGCAAGTAAAAAGTCGACTTGACTAGGAGATACCACCAGATTCAATTTCGAATACCGATTCTCAAAACATTTCTCTGCTTATTATCAAATAGTTCAACAATATTCTAAAGACGCTTGGAATGTTTTTGCAATACATTCTTGAGGTCATCATTAAAAAAAATGAAATATTAAAAAATAAAAAATGAAAATGAAGTGTCTTCAGTTAAACGGTCTATCAAAAATATATTTCCATATATCTAATCCAATTTACAGATTTTGAGATTTCTTTTTTAAATTTTCCAAATGACTTATGCCCTTTTTAGGTATTTTCAGTGGGTATAGGGTTGATTTTTACAACAACAACCAAATAAAGAAAAAAGTGAAAAGGAAAGAAAGAAATCAAAATGGAATAAAAGTTGTGCGTTTTGCATAAAGTGCGCTTATCCCCGTAGGATATGACTGGCAATGACGCCCCGACTTCTCCCATCTGCACACATACGCCCCTTTATCCATCTATCTATCTACTCAAAAAGTGGGGGAACAAAACACTAACGCTCTAAGGCTCTATGCGCTGTCTAATTTTGCACAAAACTGCGCACCTTCTGGGCAACAGTTTCCCGAGCTCCTTCCGCTTCTCCCCGCTCTGCGTCTCAAGTCGGCAATATGTCAAAAGCGCTGCTCGGCTTTTCAAGTGCACGTGCCGAAATGAAGCTGGATGTGTGTCATCTTCTGCTCTTCTTTCTTCCCTGCACTCCTTTCAATTCGCCACTCCCTCTACGCCCCTGTCCGCATCGGCGTTGCATTGGGAACGCTTTGTGTGCGCCTGTCGCTTGCTTTGAGTTTGGAGCTTTGATTTATGTTAACGCTCCATGCAGCAGCATACCCTGCAGCAGCAACGCCACCTTCTGCCCCTTCCAATTGCTCTATTTCCAATTGCCCCTCTTACACTCTCGCTATGTGAGCCGCCACAAATTGTCTGCATCTGCATACAACAGCGGATAATGGCGCACTAAAATACGAGCTAGCCACAAACAATGCCAATTCACAACACACACAGCACACTACAAACACATTGAATTCTGGCATATCAGGTATTTTGAGCTGCCATTGTTGTTAGCCAAGCAGGTAACAGCCAGTCAACCACACTAAAAGTAAACATTCAAAGTCATCGAATGCCGAATATCCTTAGAAACTAATCACAGTTCATAGTTCAAGTGATTAAAACATGAATCTGTTATCCTTAGAGTAACAAGTAAATATTTTGCAAATTATCTATAAAGTCTATATAGTAATTTAAAATGCATATGTCTAGACTAATGACTTCTAACGAGGTAATGATTTCTATTCAGCTCAAATTATTTTTCTTATGCAGTTTTAAATAGTATAACTTACAAAATGGATATCGTAGTCATATAAAAACAGACATAGCATAGCACGAAATAAAAATATTTATATATTAAAATGATTGGGGTGCTCTGCTTACTAAACAGCAATGTCCTTCATCCTGGAGTAGGGGTATCCCAAAAGCAATGGGTATTCAGTGTTCCGTTGCAATGGATGCCCAGGTTGGCGTTATCTCCATTGCTGATGCCATATGGGCAGCATCAACAGCAACAACTATAACAAAAGGACATTGAATATTGGAGGACATTCATTGAATGCTGGTGGGAGTGCCAAACATGCACCATCATTAAGTACCTGTCATTTGATACAATGAGCCAAATAGCCGCCAGTCACCGATTATTATCCGAATGGTTATTACGGGCATATGAAATTCCCCAGCCCAGCAAGTAGCAGTTGGTCTCTAACGATCTGATATCGATCTGTATATGGTGCACAGCAAGACTGCACTGCTGCCCTTTAGTGGCTGTGGGTGTGCCTCTGTGTGGCTTCAGTAACAAGTTTAATATTTTCAGTTGAATTTGCTCAACATTTCATCAACTTTGCTGGTTGGATATTTAATTAATTAATTAACAATGCTGTAGTCCAGAGTACTCGGTTCTAGATTATATTTTTATTGTCGAATTCATCTTTTTTTTATGATTGCACTGATAGGCAAGAAAAATATTAATTTTAATTGTGGACTTAATTTTTATCGGAAATCGATATGTATCGATATTTGCGAATTGGGTCGGCTCAGCGATTCTATTAATCATTTTCGATATTTAGCTTTTATAATCTTTGAAATGGTCACACAGACGGACATGGCTAAACCGATTCGGCTGCTGATCCTCATAAGGAATATATGTATATTTTATGGGATCGGAGATGCCTCCTTCTGCTTGCACCAAACTTTTACAGAACTTTATGGTATAAAAGGATCGTGAATAAATACGAATTTTACGTATGCATAATCGTTTAAACAACAAAATATATACGAAAAAATATTACGTCTGCGTTATAAAATATGTTTGCTATGTTTTAATTTAATTTAATTTCTTACGCATGCGAGATAATTAAAGATATTTCAAGTGAAATTCGATAAGTGTGGGGTTAACTACAGGCAGGAAAGTGCCTACCAAATGGTATATCAGATCGCCCACACACAATTATATTGTGTACACACAACAAACACACACAAATTTACATCAATACGTATATTTACAAGATGCAACAGCACCTATCCAGTTGGCCAGGCGCAGCACTAGGGATGCGCTGGTCCTGTTTTTGTGCGTGGTTGGCCCATAACAAAATGCAATTGAACAATGCGCCAATCATTGTAAACAACAGCGACCGCGAAGCGGCTATGAAAATGAATTGAAAATCAGTTTTTGCTCAGCGTCTCCAACTTAAAATTAAATCAAATCAATTTCACTTCATTGAGCGTTTACTATTTGGCCTCGTCGGCTCGCTCCACCTTCTCGTTCGTCCTTGTCCACAGTGTGGTCCTTACAGCTGCTTTTGTTGTTTTCATTGCACTCTTTTTTATGACCTGCATTTATGAACGCATTGTTCTGCTCTCGGCCACGCCACCACTCTACGCCCCTTTGTCAATTGGAATGCATTTGTGAAAATGTTGGAGTCATTTTGTCACTAGATCAAACCTTCTTGACTCAAAAGAAATAAAAGACCTTACGAGTTATAAAAAGAGCATTTAGTGCACTCAGAAAAAAATGTTTGAAAGGCTTTCCCCTTTTATAAATTATTTAAAATGCTTATGTGAAGTCCAAAAATACTAATGTTTGACAATAATATAAGTAACAAAAGACCTAATATAAGAATTATTCTATACATAAAAACGAAGTTAAAGTTTTGGAAAGTTTTGAACCGTTCTCTTATAGAGGTCAAGCCTTAATCAAAAAGCTTGGCATGCATCGAATTGGAATAACCAACTTAAAAACCACGACTATATCGACTCGGCTGTTGATCCTGGTCAAGAATATATGTACTATATGGGGTCGGAGATGCTTACTTCTGCCAAATACATACATTTGCACTAAACCATTACAATAAACTTTAGCAACGTACTTTCTAAATGATTGGGTGACCAACCAGTGTGGTTAGTTGCATCCATAGTAAATATGATTATCTTGTTTCCTAATAGTTACGAGTTAATAATTTAATCAACTATAATATATATATATATATTTATATGTATTTTGAAGTGTTTTTATATTCCTATCTGTACTGTTTGAACTGAGCGACAATCCGAGCTTGAATTAGTAGTCAAAAAGTAATTATTAAAATCGGGTCCGAGTCGCAACTATAAAAAATGACAGCATTTTGTGTAATTGGCGGTATATTAAGTAATTAAACAAAATGCTGCATACATACACCAACAATCCCACAGAGTGCAGCAAAGCAATACCAATTAATTGCACAAATCCCAGATATATGTAAGTATATCGTGTATGGTATACGGTGTATATATACATATATATCTATTTTTATCCACCTGTCACAATTTGAAACGTGGCAGTTATGAGACATTTCAATTAGAGTTCCTCAGCCAAAGAGCCTTAACAGAAGCGATCTGTTCAACTTTAACCACTGGGATCAGGCATTACCACCCTCCACCCTCCACCCTCCACCCTGCTGCTGTAGACGCTGTGAAAAGTTTTTATTGAGCAACTAACTGTGAAATTAAATTGTGAATTAAAAGCTGCCACCATGGCTAACAGCGATTACGAACGAGTTGCTACCACTGGCAGTCTGCTGGTGTTGGTGTGAATACCGGGTTGGGGTGTAGAGGGTGTACACTGGGGACATGTCGTTAATGCTGCGCTACATTTGTGTCGATGGGAATGCGGCATTGGCATTGGGATTGAGGGTATTGCCAATGCCAAATGGCAGGCTATCCACCAAACTGCTCAATACCTCAAACCATTTGCCTTACTGCGAACCGCTACATGGCTGCTGTTGCTGGCGCAGTTGCTAGTTATGGCTGAGACACACAACCGCATGGGTGGCCTTCTTCGCTATTTGCAGTAAATTGAAAAAGTATTAAATCAATAAATAAAAGTTACGCACACACCCATCGACAAGCATATACATATACCATATATCCATATATATATTTATATATATATATATATATATAAATATATATACGCTGCAGCCCGAAACGTGTAACTTGATTCTTCTTTTCGATTTGGGTGGGGTTTGACCGGAGTGTGCGTGGGTGGGTGGGTGGTCATGAACGCGGGCTACATTCAAAGCTTACGCTGCACATTTACACGCCCATAGAGAGAGAGAGAGAGAGAGACCCAGCCCACAGAGCTTCAGCCCTGCTGTTATCCAGCAACCAGTTCGAGATTCACATTCACATTCGCATTGGCTGTGGCCATTTGGGGTTACACGCAGCGCGTGTTAATTACTCGGAACATTTTAAACGGCAGCAGCAACTGCAACAGCAGGCGCGACCACCAGCAGCGAAATTTGTTGTATTGATTTAAAACAACAGTACCGTTGTGTCCACCGCTCACCTGGACAATGGACAATGGACAAGTGTCCAGGTGCTGCAAAGCCGGTTGGCAATCAATGGAACGACAGTGTGCAATGTACAAAAATTGCCAACGCGCACAAAAAGCAGCCAACATCAAAATCAAAATAACAAACCAATGCAGCAACAACAACAGCAACAAGTTGAAAGTCAATGTGATTGACTAGTTAATACCCTAATGTGATTTAAATTTAAACACGCATTTAAACTTGTTGAGTGTGTTTCATCCGAATAATTTCTTGCATTTTGAATAATGCATTTTATCACATTCATTACAAAATTCATCATTAGTAAATATATATATATATATATATCAACAGTGAACATTTGATTTTATTTTTCATATATGAGTATATATATATATTAATTTTATATGAGTATTTCGTGTATTTTAAATAGTGCTTATATTGGTTTCTGAAGATGCACACTCAGGTCTGGAGGTGATCATTTTAGGATACCCGACTATATTTTTTATTATAGTATCAGCTATGTATTTTGTATTATTGCAGTGTATCACATAGTGTTCACCGTATTATGATACCCTACAAAACCATTTTATGCTTACAGAGCATAACAACAAATGGTGTTTTGGGTCAACAGTCGTTGTGGCCACAATTTTGGGTGGCTTCTGGTGGGTCAGCTACAATTTTATAGTAGTCGCAATAGCGGCGCATCGTAAATACAAGCATCTGACAGATTGTGGTTCCGCACATGGCCCAATTTTGTGCCATGTCAGGGATAAGAATATTAGCGCCTAATGAGGCTAAGGGCATGACTGTAAATCTCTATCTGAAAACACGTCCTCTTCAATGGTCCATCGGCACTTTATTAAAACCGAATGCAAATTTTCGGGGCAATTTAATTAGCAGCAAATTCAACAATTTTCATATTTATACAACCCGCTCGTAACTGTCACGGCACAAAACACAAAAGCAAAAAAAAAAAAAGGAAAAAAAAAACAGAGGAACTTTGGGACTCTGTGGACCTGTGGATTGGCGGTGGCTCAAAGTCAAAGGAACGTCCAACGGTTTTTATTATAATCGTAAATAGTCTTTACGAGTTGTACGTGCCCAAAATTTGCAATAGGCCAACAATTCGCTTCCCTGCCACCGTCATCTTCTTCTTCACTGTGTACAACAACAAATTATCGACCACGCCTTCTCTTGTCTGCTTGCTGTACTTCGTATCAAAATCATAATCATAATCATTATCATAATCATTATCATTATCAAAGCAATGTTTATGTCCCCAGCTATTCGCAAATTTTCCTCAACTTGGACGAGAGTTTCCAACCCTTCAAAATGCACTCACTGAAACTTTAAGGCTCGATTTTGGATTTTGAACAATCGCACTAGTTGTGGTACATACCTAAAGCCTTAATGGGTAAGTTGATTTAGTTTAGTTGATTTATTTTATTTTATATAATACAGAATTGATTATGAGTATGACTAACTGAACAGAGACGAATTTTGCTTTAATGTTTCAGTATAAATCTCCATATTTCGCCAATGAAAAGGTTTTTTAATATTTATTGTGAACTATTTCGAGATGAGAGTTTTCGATTTAATCAACTGTGATATTTAGTCGCCATTAAATCGATGTACAGTTTAAATGCTGACACATTCGCTTTCATTTCAAATAAAAGAGTTTACGTTAACTCACTAGCTAATCAAGTTATATGGACGCCTATAATTAACCCTTATTTGCATAGTTACTTTAATTGTTAACTAAGTATCTCATTCCTCAAAGATTTGTTGCATGAATTCTATCGGCTGCAGCTAAAGGGCTAAGTGCTTGATGGCATTTCCTATATGTGCGGTGGGTGGTGTTTTAGACCCAATGGTTGTTGTTGTAGCATATATAAAACTGTAAATATTTATTGCATTAAATAACGAAAACAAACAGCGTTTTGACATTTTAATTGAATAAAATCGTTTTGTGGTCTTTTAAGGATTATTTCATGGCCAACGTATGCGCAGCTCAAACGCGCACATACAAACACATAAGTACTTAAATAGATGCATATATATATATATATATATATGTATATATATATATGTTTGTGTTCGCTTCGTCCATCTGTTGTCCAAATGCATCCATGGAATGAATTGAATTGCGTTTGTGTTTGTGTTTGCGCAGTAAGGTGAAAACATGCGCAGACACAAACCGGCTGGCCATTTGTTAAATTTTCGGCCAGACGGCTGAACAGACCAGCAGTGGCGGGGGTCGGGGTATGAGTAGAGGATATATATAGGTTAATATTGTGTATATGGCAGCTACAAGCTTGTATCACATTATGTATAAATGATCAGTAGTATGTGAAAACCAGTCGACAGGCAGACACCCTGTAAGTGGGCATCATACTTATTTAGCAATCATTTTAATTTCAATATTCAGAGTTACTTCAAGACATTCGAATAAATATATATATTTTGGAAATGTGTTTACGTTGGAATATACATTTATGTCTGATATGCTGACACCGTTTAGGTATGAGATATCTCAATGATATAGAAATGCAAATCATCCATACATATATAGCTAAGTTAATCTTCTAAAAATGAGATAAAATGCAAAAGCTGATTGAAAACAAATGTATACACCTTATATATACACATGTAAATAGAATATAATTGCTTACATACCTTGTCTATCTTTACGATACGTTTATCCACCTTATGCTATATATGCTTTATTTAATGGTTTACAGGGTATGGCGCGAGTGTGTTTACCTGCAGATGACAATGTAAATGTGAATCTGAACGTGAATGCATGCCTCGCCGCTCAAACTAAACACACTCGAGCAAAGGCACAAGTTGAACGTTGTTGACCACGCCCAATGTTTGCTTCAGTCCACACATGAAAGCAGTGCAATTGTGGTGCTCTCTGTGTGTGTGGTGCACGGTGCTGCGGTGCTCCTCTGTCTACTCTGTCTACTCTGTCTGTGCTGTGCCAGCTGATTTGCATTTAATTGCAGCGATTCTAAAATATTTACTCATTTTTTACATAATTTAGAAGCATCCTTTTGTGCTTCGTATAAAACAGTCTATATAAATATATATGTACATACACGTATATATGTATATATATATAGATATATATGTATGCGTTTGTCGCATATTTTAACGCTGCAATACCATCCAGCGTTCACTGTTCATTGTTGTTATTGTTGTGGTTGTTGTTGCTGTCGCTTAAGCTGCTTTCAATTTATTGGTGTGTACAGTTTAAGCGATTTCGTTTTGTATTTTTCATTGCTGGCAATTGCAGTTGCCACTTCCTCAGTTCATGCCTCTTGGCTTTTGACAACCCCTTTCTGCCCACCAACGAAATAGCTACAAAAACCGGGCAATGGATAAAACTTGCCAATTATGCCATTGTATGCAATGAACTGAACTACTCAAACTGCAACAACAATAGCAACGGCAACAGCAACAAAAACAATATGGAGCAGTTGTTGCATGCCACGTGCGGTCCCCTCTTTGCAAAGCTTCTCAATTCTCCGCCTCTTTCCGTTAGGTGTCTAGCGATTTTAAAGCAGCTTTGCCATTCATCGTGCCTTCCGCAGCGCCAAGTGTGGCATTAAATTTGTGCCACCAGCCAGAAAAGCAGTAACAACACTGAATCTACAATCACCCACACTCACTCACACACATGTCGACCAGCTGGACACTAAAAATATGGTCACAGCGCGAACTCGAGTTACAAAACATAGATAAAGAAAGACAAGAGAGAGAGAGAGAGAGAGAGAGAGAGAGAGAGAGAGGAGAGAGCAGAGAAAGAGAACAAGTGTATTCAAATACCCTGTTTTCATGGGATATCTAATACATCAAATTTGATTATGCGCTACAAACTGTGTTCTTATGCGCTTGAAATCGTGTCATATTGATTATTAAATAAATTCAATATATTGCAAGTGTTACTAGCCGAAAAAAGAGTTTCGATTTAGCCATCATGCGAAGCTGTAATATCAACCGAATTGCTGAAAGGAAATCAATTTGATTATGTTTTATATTTGTGAGCTGAGTTGATACACACCTTGACATGTTGTTTGCATTTCAAACAGATTAGTTCTCAAAGTGTATATCAGCATATCCTTTTGAGTAATCGCCAGGATAACGCGTTGAAGCCGAAACTCAGATGCCATAAAAAGTTAAGAAAAAAAGTTGAGTTTCGATAGCATATATGTATGTATCAAAGCAAACTTATTATGGGTTATAAAAGCTACAAATATATACTATCTATATATATATTCGATCAGATTGCTATGCTGACTAAGCTATTGATGCTAATCAAAATAATTAATAAATACATAACATTTTTGCCTTGCACACACAAGTGCGCAATAATTCGAGACAACCTTTTAAATCAGGCATTTATATGTATGTACATACATATAAAAGATAAACTGAGCTATTATTCAATTTTGCCTGCTCGGCTCTGAAATAATTAAATTTATCGATTATGGGTAATCCACCCTGATGGGCGATAAACAGTTGGACAATTTTGTTCGAGTTTTTGAGAAAGCTTTGCATTGCAATGAATAATTTTCCCTGATTGTAGTGCGATATAACAAAGGTGTTTGTTTGCAAGCATATGCTAAATACTTTAGCTCGGCTAACGCTTAGTCGAGCACACTCCTCGGCAACTTTTAAGCTGGGCATTGCTTGCTCAGAGCTATCGTTGTTGGTGTTGTTGCTCTGGCTGTGCTGCTGGCAGCTGATAGTCGCTGCGGTTGCTTGCGCACTTAGCGGTACTTTCGACTAATTTTTAATGCCGCTCATATTGTGCACAAAAGCAACAAGCGAAAATGGCGCAAACAGGCTGCCAGCAACGCCTCTGGTCGATTATATTGTTGTTGTTGTTGTTGCTGTTGCTGTTGCTGTTGCTGTTGTTGTTGTCGTTGCCATACAGGTGTGCACAATAGTAATTGCTCAGAGTGCTGACTGTCGTGTAGATGCGACATAATACTAGATTTCTTACGCCCATCAATTAAATGGTGGGCGTGTATGTGTGTGTTTGTGGTGTCGATTTGCTGACTGCTTTGTGCTTTGTGCGTAGACTTTTATGGGCGAGTGTACGTGCTGCAGCAGTCCACTGAAATGTTGCAGCCAACGCCTGCAGCCAGTTACTGCAGATAGGGCTGAGGTCGCTACTCTAGCGCCTTTTGCATATAGAAATACTTACATACATTTGTCTTTTGCGCCGTCTGCTTTTGCAGCATGTTTGTGTGTGTATGTGTGTGTGTGTGTGTTTGTGTGTGTGTGTGTGTGTATGTTTATGTGCTGTGTTGTGTTTTCATCTGTTCTTGCATTTTGCTGTGGCTGCGGCTGACTCGCGATATTTATTATTGTTGCTGAAATTGCTGTGTGTGTCCTCAACGAACTCCTGCCACAGCTTCTTATCCTACTGCTGCTGTTGCTGCTCTTGCTGCTGCTGCTGCTGCTGCTGACGCATTTAAAGCTTTTGCGGCATATAAATAATAAAAAAAAAAAAAAACAAAGAAGAGGAACTAGCAGAGCGGAACAAGAAGCAGCGACAACAGCAGCATACAAGTATAAAAGGAAGCAAAAGTTGGGGCAATGACGCCGGCGACAATGGCAACAACAAATGTCCTGCCCCTGTGCTTTTTGGCTTTATAACCAGACTTGGCAGCGTCTGATGATGCGCCCAATGCTTGATTTATTGGGGTCTCGCCCATCCATTCTCCGCATTCTCCCTGGCCACGCCCACTGTCCAATGGGCTGCTAAAATAAAGAAACTTGTTGGTCTTGGCTTTTGAATTTATTATGTTTTTATTTGGCTTTCTTTTTTTTTGGTTTTTTGTTTTTTTTTTTGGTTTTTGTGTTTTTGTTTTGTTTTGCTTTGTTTTATGATCTTTTAGTTGTCGTTATCGATAGTTATTTAGGGGCTGCATTATGTATTCAATTTTTGGTGGCTATTTATTGTTATCGTTATGCATAGTTATCATATATAACATTGAGTATTATACCATATATGCATGTATGTATGTATTATCTCTGCAATGCACACAATATTGTCGTAAAGAGGGGTCAATAGCTCTTGAGATATCGTCAATTGTATAAAATATATACAAATTTGTAATGTTGTTTTTTTTTTCATTTGGATTCGGATTGAAAAAGCTTAAGAAATATGATGTACACAGAATGCTTTTTTTTATTATTTTATTTGTATTTATTTGTAATGCTGAGAATATGACTATTCAATAAATCATATTCAAAAATGAATCAGTTCTGTATAGAAAGTTGCAGCTTGGAATTTTCAAAGTACTCAAATTGAATCAATTGAAATCGAAAAGTGTATCGAATCGCGTAAGATGATTATGAATGATAATAATGTTATTGACCCATTGACCGCCTCTTCAAACGCTGCTTTTGTATGTCTCTAATGATGCTGAATTTCGTCTTCTTTTGTATTGTTTCTGTTCTAATATGCGTTATGTGTTTGTAATTTGAATTAGACACACAATATTTGGGCTTAAATTAGTTATACATACATAGGTATTTTAGTCATATGGCATATGGCATGGTATAAATTATGTATTTTACATGATGTAGTGGCAACAATTATTTAATAAGTAGCTTTACATTGACCAACTTTATAAATTTGAGTTTAATTTAGTTTTTAGACTGCGGTTAGTGTTGAAAGGGATTTTTTGTTTGTTTTTTTTTTTGCGTTTTTCTTTTTTTCTTCCTTGCTTTTTTTTTTTTTTGGTTAGGTTTTTATTATGGGATATAAACATTCAACAGAACTCTTGGTTTTAGCCAGCTAGGTTGGTTTCAAGCATAATGATGAGTTTGCATTCGAATTGAAATTTTGTTGATATGTACAGTCTGCAGAGAGTTGGCTAGTTGGGGAGTCTGCTCTCGTTGGATGCAAATTGCAAAAGATTCGCTCTTTATCACATATTTATTTATAGGTATAATATGTAGTATTTTCGTTTCTTAATTTTGTATTTTTTATTTGCTTTAGTTATAGTATCCTTTTCTATGCATTTTATAAAATAAGTACAAATTTTGCGTTGCGATTTGCATTTTCCATTTGCCATTTTATTATTAGGTTAGTTTTTGTGTTTGTTTCTTTGTTTTTACTCACTTTTGCCATGTTTGCTTATGTTTAGATTAGCTAACAGTGTAGATACAAGATACAAGATACAAGATACAATTTCACTGGCTTTAATTGACTAGACTTGTGTGTGTATTTAACTATCATTTATGTTTGTATGTGTCTCTGTGTGTGTGTGTGTGTGTGTGTGAGTGTGTTTGTGTATCTGCATTATTTGTGACTAGGGTAATTAAGATATTGTTATTTGTTTATTTTTCTTTTATTTGTTTTTGAATTGCTTTTTATTAATTGGCTAATACATTTATTCACTTTTCTGTTATTAATGGACTACGTACTAGGACAAAAAAATTTCCCAAAAAAAATCCACATTCTATTTCGTACATATATAGGTACATACATATGCTTAAATACGATTTAAATTGTTTAACTGGTTGTTATTTCAGTTGTTTTTAGTTTTTGTTTTTGTTTTTGTTGTTGTTTGCCAATTTATAATTTACACATTAGATTCAAATTCGATAGATACAATAATTTAGAGTCATTCACATTGATTGCGTGCGCTTTGCCATAACCTCGAAAAAGCCATGTAGCACACACACACACACACACTCACACACACACATACACACAAACACTCTGCAGTCCTGAAACCCCCCGTTGGCTCCATTCGATTTTAGTTGCCAGTCTTACCAGCTCGATGCAGGATTAGCCAGGAGCCTGGCATTTGCTGCATAAACATAAAATAAACATAGATAAAACAAACTCAGATATAAAACTGCAGTCTTTTTACATTTGACAAATTTGTGGTTATGCGATACCCTGTAAAGGCACATAAGCATTAGGCATTTCACATTTTTCAACAAGAATGTGCTTCAAAGCTAGAACAATACTTTAAATTGCTCTTCACTGGATAACGCTTCTGACTGGCAACAGTGTAAGTATATATCTAAAATGTCTGCTGATCCTGCTACATTTTGATATCAGTTGAGTAGAGAGCAACAAAATGCTTATATTTAATTAAAAAAACAAAACAGAAAATAAGAATTGATAAAGATAAGTTGAACATTTGATAAAGATAATTTGCAATGAAATACAACTACACGGATCAGATGATATTAGGAATGCTAAAGTTGGAAATGACAGATTGGTTATGTTCGGTTGATCTGAAAAGGACGGAATTGTCATCCAGGTACTAAGCCTTAGGGTTGCATCTTGAGCATGATTTAATGCGGAACAAACAGAGATTAAGATTTGGTTTGCATTGCGCATACTTTGCATTGCTTAGCAGCGCTAGAAGTCGATATTCAAGAAGTTCGATTACAGGATATCCAAAAGTCGAATGACATTTTGGAATGTGTGCGTGTGTGTGTGCTTATGTGTGCTTCTGCGTGTGCTTGTGTGTACAGAAGAGTCTGTTAACAACAATAAAATGCTTCGTTGTCATAGCTCAGAGTGTACGTCGTCAAGCAGATTGATGTGTCAGCAAGCAGGGGTAAGCGAGAGATGGGGTAAATGTCAGGAAGGAAGGCAGTTGAGACTAGAAAGGATATTCGAGTGCACTTGGATGCCTATGCGAGCACTCTTCGGCATCCACACACACACACACACACATATATGCATACACATGCACACACATGCATATACAAATGTATCCAACTATATAAAGTTGTTTCCCTGCCATACCACAGCACCGCCAACGTCACCCGTTGAATCCACGCCCCTCGCTTTGATTTATGTGCAAGTTGAACTCGGTGCTGGGCTATGCTGTCGTATCCGTTGATGTCCTTACAGGCAGCTAGCAGCTAGGAGCTATCAGCTTTGCGCCGAATTCCGGTTTGGACTCAAACGCAATCTGCTCGAATTGTGCTGGTTGTTTGCTGATACCAAACACTCTCGATTTGTTTGCACTTAGTTCTGATTCGATTTTACGAGAACGATCGCTAAAGGACTTTTGAACTTGGACTTCAATTCGGACTTCGAGTGTATACATGTTACAAAAGTCAGTGAAGACCAGAGCCCAGGACTTGAACATTGATTCGAACTTAACCTAAAGCTTAAAGTCTTGTATCATTCTGAGCTCAGTCATTGAATTGAATTCTGTGTTGACTATAAATTGCAAACTTCGAATTTGGCTCTAAGTTTTGGTAAAAATTCGGACTTTACATCAAGTTTCGTGTACTCCGATCTTATTTACCGATTCGAATTAATGTTTCGGAACTGTAATTACTTGACAGACCCCAGTCAATTCTGATTCTCACCTGAAAAAAATTACTTGAATTTCAACTTAAGCTCGAACTAAGACTCTTGAAGATTTAAGTCTGATTTCAATTAAAATATCTTAGATACCGACACGGATTGTCAGACTTAAGCTCAAACTGCATCAAAATGTCAAAACTGAGGAGCGGTGAATTCCATTACGGATTTCAACAAAGCACTCGTGGATTTTGAATTACAGGAGCACTCACACGCTGATCAATGCCTTCACGATTAACTGTCATGCTATCTGACTGAATGACTGAATGATTGAATGACTAACTGACCGACTTTCAGACTGAGTGACGTCCGAACACTTTAGCTGTTGTCGACTTCTTGGCCCCGTGCCGCATCTAAGCTCATTTGCATGTGTCACATCGGCTTTGGTGACATCACAAAACAACACATGACATCACATACGCACACACTCACACACATACACACGCACAGCCGGCGTGGCAAGTGTCGTGTGTCATTTGGGGCCGCAGGTCGAGTGCGTGACAGCAGACTGAAGCAATAAGAAGGAGGCGGCAACAGCGTGCCTGATGTGATGCCTTGGCATAGGCGATTTTTCAATTAGTTGGCCTGCTGCTGTTGCTGGTAGCTACAAATTTGCTGGGCTTCGGCCAAGGAGAAAGAGAGATAGAGAGAGAGAGAGAGAGAGCGAGAGAGGGGTATGGGGAGGTCGAAGCCTAGTTGGCAGCTGTTTTAGCTTTTAGCGCAAATCCTACATAATTAAAATACTTAAAGGCTTTAAGCGAAGACCAACAAAGTTTTTCACTTTTAAATTGTTGCAAGCGGCGGCAAGAGGCAGAAGCCTAAAGGCCGCACATGTGTAGAAATCCTTTATATGCTGCTGTGCGTGTGAGGGTGAGGATGAGGATGTGCCGATGGTGTAAGGCAATACGCGCGTGTGTGCTCTGTGCTCTGCAACTCTCACACACTCTAAGCTTACTTAAGCATTTTTGCGTGCTGGCTGCCGGCTCGCCCCTCCCTCCGCCGACCTTCCGACATCCTCAAGTCCTTATTTACCAACGTCCTCGCACCATCTTGATGTCAGTTTCAATCGCGGGTATCATTATTTTCTCGCAAACTTCGTACCGCCATATATTTTCACTGTATACATTCGGTAATTCTATATAGAATTTTGTATCAAATGTGGCATCAATTTAATTGGCTTGATCGAGTCACTATATAATTTAAGTTGATCATGTCAAAAGAAAAGCTTAGACACTTTAGCTGTCAATCGCAAATGGAGTACGTTTATGAAAACCCAATATATTTTTCAAGACCAAACTCACAAATTTCAGTTGAAAGTGGAGTGGATCAAACTCACCAACTATTTAATATCGATCTACTATGTACATATATCAATTTGGCGGTTATAATGAAAGGATATTCAATCTTTTGTACTACACAGCTAGCTGTTATTGTTTTCAATTAGGCTCCTGGTGAGGGTATGTCGCGTCTTTAAAATACTCATGATTGAACTTAATTGAGGGCGGGCTTGTAGCCCGCATATCTCTTGTACGCACCGTTGGCCACAGCTTGCTTGTGGCTGGTCGATTTGGCCACGTTAATTGACACAGGCAGCCCACATAGATTTTCATAATTTTTCGTTATGAGATAAATACCCACATACACACACATACACACACATACACACACACGCGCAATATAAGCACACACATGTGTGTGAGGTCAGCCTAGTCGCATATTTAATTACTTTTGTTGTTGGCCTTTGGCCCGCTGTAGGCGCAGCTGCTATTGGGGTGCTGGAGCTCTTTTGACCTCGATTCAACGATTTTGCTTTGTCATTTGGCCGTTTAATTATGTGCATGGAAATTTATGTGCGACTCCTTGACTTTAAATGAAGTGTAAGGATCCAAGTGCCCTAGCCGAGGCCCAATGCGAAAGTCCAAAGTGCGCAACAAAAACTGAACCCAATTCGAATGCCAAAATCCAATCCTTTGCCGCCAGCTGTTTGGCACCGCCCCCAGCCCTTACTGTTATTTATGGGCGGCGCGCCTGATAATCCTGTGAGCCTGCCCAAAGGCTGGCAGCCTGATTAAATTTTGTATTAGCTCAATAAATTTGCAACGCCAAACGGCATAACAAAATAAAAAAAAAAAAATCCAGCAGAGGGGTTGGACAAAAAAAAAAATGAAAAAGAAATAAATGCGCAGTGAAACGCAAATGGACAACGCTTAACCCAGGTTCCTGCCCCTCCCCCCTCCCTGCAATCGCTGCCCAGTGTCATATTTCAGGCACAGATTCTTGCCACTTGCCCCCCTCCACCTTACCCCAGCTAGCTTAGTCGACTCGCTCAGTGTGGCCAGGCTAATTGATGGCGCTGGTAATTTGCCTGACTTGCCCAGCCATGATGAGCTAAGCAATGAGAACTGAGAACTGACCGCTCAACGCCGAGACTCTCGACTTCAGCTACTTGTCTACCTTTTTTTTTTGTCACTTTTAACAATTGGCCAAACTGCTAAAAATTTTAGAAGTTTAACACTTGCTCGTAGTTCTTCTCCACCCTTTTATTTCCTTCCACGTTTTCGAATCACTGCCTTTTTGCCCTTACCCTTACTTGACCTTTTCAATTTCGCAGCGTTGCGATTTTCGCTTACGATTTCAATTGAGTTTCACTTTTTCCACAGATTTTATTTATAGCTATTCACATTCGAAGTGGCCACAATACCCTGTAATCTTCGTAGAACTCCCAATGCGGCATTCTCAATCAAAATCTCTGCGACATATACAATAATTAGTAGCTCAAAAATGAATCCAACAAAAAGCAATGAATGTTCAATTTAGCAAGTTGTGCTTTGAATTTGTTCAAATTCCCGATGCGATCATTATAATTTAATTAATAAGTTCTAAGACTTTTTGTAGTTGTGATCTAATAAACAATGCTTGATAAACACATTTTGGCGGCAAGGCTGCGGAAATCCTCAAAAAAATCATTTGATTGCAACTGTTGATTAAGTGTCATTGATTGCTCCTCACGCGAAGACCAACTGCTAGAGCTCTTAGTTATTGTATATGTATTTTTAGTCTAAGCGACTGTAGAGCATCTTGTAGTCTGTTAAAGCTAAGGCATACATCTACTGACTTTCTTTGTTGTCAAGTTGTGCAGGGTAACTGCTTTGGCGAGCACAAAATCTAAAACATATCTAAATTGTTGATTTTTTTGTTGGTTGTGTTGCGACTTTTGGCCAAATTTATCACCCCCATAAAAGAGCTGGCGAGCTGATGGACAGACAGTCACGAAAGTGTCGCCCGTGGGGGAGGGTATCAAGTTTTAATTTGGACTTGACTGGTTGGACAAGGGTGTAATGTGGATGCGCAACGGTGGGGATATAGGTGGGGAGGTGCAAATGGGGGACAGTTGAAGAGTCGTTGGCGTTAATTACGCGACTTTTGCTGCGGTCGACCATTTGCTGATTGCACGACGCAGTCCCACCACTTACCTCCACCCCACCCCCACCCGCACACTCATACCCACCACCACCCCTACGTCAGCAGCGACGTCAGCAGCGGCACGCACGACTTGCGACCAGTCCAGTGTGACCAGGCATCGCGGCGCCTCCATGTACTGTTAGTCACGCCAATTTTATTGCATTGCTGACATGGACGTTGTCTAGAAGGGGGGGTGGGAGCGGTGTATGCGTAGGATGTGTAGGAGGTGGATTCGCCTATCAGTCCCAACAATGGCGAACAACAGTTTTCGCATTTCGAGCGGAACAATTAAGTTAACGATCTGCGGACATGCGGCGGCAAGTGACAGAAATCGTGTGCCAAAGAGCTCCAACCACGTGCGGGAGAAACGTGGCAACGTGTTTTAGCCAACGGCGCAATCCAAAAGTGCAGCAACTGTTAAAGCTTTAAGCCGAACTCTGGGTCAAGCTGTCTTCAATTAGCCAAACATCATTGAAAAACTGATTAAACGAATTGGCAAAGTATGTGTGTATGCACAGCAAGCGGGAAGGTCGCAAATGCAAAACTGTAAAACCAGCAGCTAAACAAAAGCCAACAATGCAAGAAAAATTATCTGCAGTGTGCCACCGACTAAATACTCTTATTGCTGCAACCGAAACTAAACTTTGGCCCAAAATTGTTCGCAACTAAGAGCTCTATGGGGCTGATTATGTAACCAGATGTGGATAACATTTTGCAGCATGCGAAGTTTCCACAGACATAACTGTAACGATAATACCTTGAGGGTACATGACTTATTGGGGATGTATTCTTCTATGAATTACACATTTCAGTGCAAAATTCGAATACTCTTCCGAAAAGGCATTAAATACCAGGCTGAGTGGGTGGATAACATTACAAGATGTGGACTTGAAAGTAAACAAAGTTTTAATTTCCTTCAATGATTTCTCTGCGCATTTGTTTTCAGGGGGGAACCCCTTTTACTAAATACAAAAAAAAAAGAGAACACAGAACCACTCAGCCAAGTATATATATGTGTATGTGTGTGTGTGTGTGTGTGTTTGTGTGGCGCAATGCTTAGCATCATAATCAAGTTAGATAAATCTAAGTCCTTTGCGATAAGCGACTAAAGAATAGACCCGCCTTTCGTTTGCCTTTCGTTCGGATTTTGCCTCACAGTCACAGCCTAGTATACAGCTCGTTTTGCCAGCAAAAAGTTTTGGCTGTGTGCGTGTGTGTATGTGCCTTTGTGTGTGGTTCTGAATGTGCCCAGGATTGGTTGGGTGGGGGGTGCGGCGAGGCGTCGGCAGGGGCAACTTGGACCGACGAATTAGAGAGGGCCCCCTCAATACCGAAACGAGTGAATAGAATTTGTAATTTCCGTTCTCGTTTTGTATGCTAACCCATAGCAACAACAACAACAGATCGCCCCCTCTCCCGGCACGCCTCTGTTGGCAGTCGAGCCTGCCGCACTTTAAGTGCGCTACAAGCACAATAAAACCGTTGAAGCTGCACTGCAGCAGGAGCACCACGAGCAGCACGAACAGCAGCAGATGCCTTTAAGGCAGAGGCTGGACTGCAGTTCAATTGGTTAAAGAAGCCGTCGCGATGGAGCCAAAAGCCAAACAGTCAAACGGCCAGCCGGGTACCAAAACACATTTGGAATTTGGGTTTGTATTTGGCTAACGGTTCGGAATATGATGATGAATACTATTGAATATATATATATATATATATTTTTTTTTTTTGCTGCTGCTGGTTTTACTGAAGCAAGAGCTGTTGCAGTTACTGTTGCTATTGCTGTCTGAATGCATTTAAAGATGAGAGAAAACCATTGAAACCATTTTCCATTTGCATTTCAAGTGAAACGTAAAAATTGATGACGCTGTGAATGACGATTGGAATGTGTCTGTGGGAATGGAGATTGGGCATGCACTTCCACTTGCCTGAAGGTGTGCTATATGTGCATGTGATTACAGACACACAAATAGCGGGAGAGAGATATAAAGAGGGAGATAAAGATGGTATCAAAAATTCAAAGAGATGACATTAGAAATGCAATGAGAATCTAAGACATGCGGTGCCACCAATGAAACTAGCTGGGAAACAAGTCCTGAGTTTCGCATCTAGGTGTTTCACACTCCGCAACTTGATAGAAAATCCAACAAATTTTAGTTTATTCATTTATGATGCAGAATAATGAAGGCTATTAGCCTGGCTAAAAATAAAGTCATGTCTTTTGTTTGGTGGCTTTGAGATGACGCTGGAACAGCTGAATCTTTATGCAATTCAAAATATATTATAGAGTTAATTTAAATGATAATTCTAATGTACTTTACTTAAAGACTAAGGATGGCACTAAGAAGTGGTCGAGATACTTTTAAAATAAAAGTGATGGGTTTGTTTAATAAATCGTCAAATAAGACATATATTTTTTATTTGACAATTTATTTTAATGAGTTGATAAATTGGGAATTTTGAAAAGGTATCCAAAGAACCTAAGTGCCGTACAGTCTTCTAGTCTAAGATCTTACCCAAAATGATATCAGTTTGGGCACTAATGCAGTGCAGTTGAGTCTTTTGGGTTTCCGGTACGAGCAGTGGGAAAAGGTGGGTCAGGGAACATGGGGTCATTGGGGGTCTTAGGCTGCTGCTTCACATACATACATACGAATTGACTTACTCATTAAGCGGGATTAGATTTAAGTACAAATTGGGGTTTTCGCTCTCATTCTTGGTTGCCGCGCTTGCTTGTGGACATTTGGCAGCTTAGTTGGGTCGCCGGCGTTTCCGGCGTCGACGCCAGGCGACGTGACTGTGTCCAAACAGCTGGGCCACGCGGGCGGCGATTAGGCGGGCATAGCGCCACTCCACACAGCTGGCGACGGCAATGAGGAGCATGGCATTTAAGCCCAGCGCCAGAGATGCAGCCGATGAGCCGAGATTACCCTTGGTTAGCTGATCGGCACAGCGTCCGATCGCATCGATGTCCAGTTCGCTCATCACACGACCGTTGACCTCCAACGGCGAGATGCAATAGTTCTTCTGCAGGAACTCGCTCAGATTGTGGGCACCCTCGGCGAGCGGGCCGTCGAGCAGGGTGTGTATGTGGCAGCCGCAGGGGAAGTGATTGTTTAGCAGCTGCAAATGATCAACGCCATCGACAATAATTGCATTCGGATCGGGCGTCTCCAGCACATGATTGCCATGGAACTTTAAGTGCTTGATGGCCGCCGTGTTGGTAAAGTTAAGCTCCTCAATCGAGTCGATCTTGTTGTTCAATATCTGCAGCGTCTCCACCTGCGTGAGGCCCGTAAAGGCATCCGCACAGATGACGCCCAAATCGGATTCCTGCAGCGTTAGCAGCAGCACATTGGACAGACCACGAAACGTGAAGGGCGATATCTCCTTGAGATCCATATATGCCAGCTTGAGCAGTCCGACCGCATCCATGCCATAGAATGCGTCCTGCTCAATGCTTCGTATGCCCGACGGCAATATCAAGTGACCCACATTCGTCAGGCTGGAAAAGGCCGAGCTCTCGATCCGTATCAGCGGATTGTTGCTCAACAGTATCAGCTTGATGTTTGACGTGCCCGCAAATGCATTGCCCTCGATGCGCTGAATCTGATTGTGGCTCAGCAATATCGTCGATAGATTCTGAAGGCCGGCAAACGCAAACTGTGCCACCATTTGCAGGGGGGTGTACTGTATGGAGAGCTCCCGGAGACGGGGCAGGCCACGAAACGCAAACTGCTTGATGCGCGTTATGTTATTGCCATCCAGCGAAAGTTTCTTCAGCGCGCGCAGACCCGTAAATGAGTCCGGTTTGATGATCGGAAAATGGTTTTTCGTCAGTGCGAGATTTTCCACCGTTGCGGGCAACTGGCGCAGCGGTATCTGCTCGAGTCCGCCCGTGTTACACAGCACCTGCAAGGGGCAGTCAGATACAGTGAGAGAGAGAGAAAGATAGAGAGATAGAGAGAGAGAGAGAGAGAGATAGAGAGAGTGTGAGTGTGAGTGAGTGAGTGAGAAAGGCAGGGAGAAAAGTAAAAGATAGAGAGTGGAAAGTCTTAGTCAGATAGGGGGCAATTGCAGCGCGTGGCTCGAAAATTGAATTTGCGGCTTTATTGCTGCAAATAAAATTAAATCGAATTTTTTTTTTTTTTTTTGTTACTTCTTTGCTGTTTTTTTTTTGTTGTTTTTGCTTTTGTTTTGTCGCCGCGTTCATTCGCTGCGCGTTTCATTGTTCTTTTTTTCGGGGGTTTTAATCAAGCTGCCGCCCCACACCTCCCGACCATTTGAGTTGCCTTCTTCTCGTCTCTGCTTTGTGCTTTAATTTTTTATAACTATTATGTGCTGATGTGTGCGTCAGTGGAGAGACCACCCCCCTTCCCCACCCAAGCATCGCAACAATGTTGCTGTCCTTCGGCTCGGCCATCTGTCTATCTGCCGTCGCATCGCTTTGTGTCGCTTGTCGCTGTCACGTTGATGTCATCGTTGTCTATTCTGAAAGTCCCACACCCCGTAATCCACGGGCACCCGGTACGGTTCAACACTGGCTCTTCTTTTAGGGTCTATCACTACATTCCCCTCTATCCGGGATTTAGTCTAGCCCCATATCTCCATCGTCTACGCTCTTAGTCCAAGTTGCGTAGACATTTGCGCAATTTTCATACGGTTCACCTTTTAAATGAACGAATTAAAAGTTTCATTTCTTTCCGCATTTTCTTTTGCTCCAGCCTCTGAGACTTCTGAGACTGCTTCTTCTTCCCTTCCAACTTCTTATTATTCTCTTGTTTAACAGTTGTTTATGTGCATGTTTTGCTGCTTTATGGCTCAACGTTTCGTTGCAATACGTTTCGCTGCGTTTCATTCTGAATTGTGCCGCTCCATTTTGTATTGTTATAACTTCTACCCATTAAATCTGAATCTCAAAAAAGCGTCTGTGACTTTTTTGTTGTTGTTTGTTTTTCGGAATTCGAAAGAAGAAATAATACAAATTACAAATGATTGTACAAATTTTAATAATCAGAAAATGTTCATTGAAAATATTTCAAAACTTGCAAAACAACAAAAACAAAAATGTGTTCGATTTTTAAGCGACGACCATAGAGTTACTTACTACTAGAGTAAGGTATTCTCAAACACTTTTACTTGGCTTCCTTTTTTTGTCTTGCTGGCTTTGTTTGATTTAATGAAATTTAATTTCGCAGCGAAAATCTCGGCGACACATTTTTCCGCTTTCCACGCATTTCAAGCACCGAACTTTAACTTAAATTGGCCAGAAACAAAAAAAACATGCTACACCTGGTTTTATTCAGTCTTAAATACCGCAAGGACTACTCGTCTTTGGGAGCGTTTGCAGCTTTTTGTAATGAGTTGGAATGCCGCACTTTTTCGTGATGCTCCATTTTGTTGTGTGTGGGTATTTGTGTGCATTTTTCGGGTTGTTGTTTTGTCGAGTGCTGAGTAAATCATTTCATTGTTCATAATCTGGAATAATGAAATCACTTAAGTTCTCAATTTGGTAAAAATGACGATGCCAGCAGCGCTGTGCGCTCTCGGCCCCATTGGTAATAAGGATGCGCATTAAGCGAGGCGAGGCGAGGCCTACTGTCATCCTCCCTCCCCCCCCTTCCCTTCTATTGTGTCTCCAGCTGGCCGCAAAATTCTCGTGGGAGACAATTGAATACGAAGCAAACACACACAAAAAGAAAAGACAGACGGAAATGTAACAAGTGGTATGCGAGCTTCGTGCTCCTCCCATGACGAGTGTCCCTCCTCCCTCCGCCCTTCTTCTTCTTCTTTTTTTTTCTTTTTTCAGTCTACATTTTGAAACAAAGGGAAATGACCATTTTGCCCAGCATTTTGGATTTAATATTTTGTGCTCTGTTCATCACGGGGCTCCGATAGCAGCTGACCAGGCCAGGATCCCCCAGACGACCTGCTGCTCCTCAGTATTTCTTTCCTTTTTCGCCCCTGACGATGATGATGATGATGTTCTTGTTGCACAGAGCTAACAACTATAAAACTACAAGTGGAATGGCAACAAATACAACAAACAATACAACAGCAGCAAATCAGTTGTCTAGAGCAAGAGAAAATGAGAAAGAGGAAGATAAAGAGAAAGAGAGAGAGACAGAGAGAAACAGAGAGAGAGAGAGAGAGGGATAGAGAGGGAGAGGGAGACATTGTTAAGCTTACTTGAGTCTGGGACAAGCAGATGCACTCGGCTGGGCATGATTTGGATGTTTCGGTTTGCTGCGAGTTCCACAGGCAGACAACAGTGAGCGCAATTATGGGCAGCAGCCAGGAATTGCACATTTCACGTTGTTGCTGACACGACAGTTTGGCGGCGTAATTGAGCTCGATTCTCTATCTCAGTTCTACACTCTCCACACAACACGCTCTACACGGTCCACAATCCACAGACTCTCCAGACTGCTGCTGCACACGCTGGCTGGCAGACGGTCAGACAGCAGAGACTGCCACACTGTGCGCTACTCCCCAGCTGCCAGTTGGCCTCTTGCCTTTGGCTCGTTGCGTTTTGCTGTTGCCGCTGCTGATGCTCCTGATGCTGCTTGCTTCCTTACTTATTTATGTTTTTTATATTGCGTTATTTCATTTGAACTTTCTTTTTATATATTCTTAAGCTTAATCATATTTATTTATGCCTCTGCTGCTGCTGCTGCTGCTGTTGCTGTTGCTGTTGCTGTTGCTGATGAAAGGCGTAATGCTGCTCCAACTACTAATTTTGCCAGTGTTGCTGCTGCTGCTGCTGCTGGGTGCGGCAAACTGCAAAGAGAAAGATAAGAGATAGAGAGAGAGAGAGAGAGAGAGTGAGTGAGTGAGCGAAACAGAACATAAGATAAAGAAATGACAATTGAATAGGTCTCATTTTCAGTTGAGCCCATGTGCAGCTATGCGACATTTCAAACTTATAGCTACACTTGTATCTATATACACATATATCTAAATACATACATATATCTAGTATATATAGCAGTCCATCTCTGTCTATGAGTACATAACCTCAAAGCCTATACTTAAAATTTGCAACTGATATGCAAAATGTATATTGCACATTAGAAGCAGGAGTTTAGTTAGAGGAGGGGGACACACAGAGAGACAGACAGACGGACAGATCGACAGCTGGTAGTTGGACCTACTGCCACTTGAATGCGGCTCAAAGCCTCTGGCTCAAGCTCTTCCCACTCCACCGAACCATTCACCAAAAGGCCAAAAGCCGCATTCATGCTGACAGTCACTTCTGGACACTAGCTGCTGGCTGGTTCTGGTCGGGCTGTCCAGTGCTGTTGGCTTGTCCAACAGCTGAAGCTGCTTGTTAATCTTCAATAATAAATAAGTAATGCAAGGTGGACGTCAAGCTGCATCTGCCAGCAACAACAACGTTAACAACAAGCACAACAACGGCAACTGGGAACAAAGCCAACGCAATATAATAACTAAAATTGCTCTAAAGAGAATTTGCAATGAGCGCTTTGCTGTTTGTGTCGCTGCTGCTGCTGTTGCTGCTGCTGCTGCTCCTGCTGATGCTGATGTCGCTTCTGCTGCTCGTGGTCGCATGACGAAGGGGTACAAGTGTAGGGGGGTGCTGGTGCTGGTGGTGGTGGTGGTGTAGCCAGTTTGAAATGTTTTAATGCACAAATCAAATATGCAAGCAGCCAAAATGACAACCAGGCAAACGGTCGGGGCAAACATGCAAACACCACCTGATGTCCTGCAGAGCTGAATACGACTGGCTTTTAATTGAACATTGAGCAACGGACTAAGCTAAATGCCCGACACAATGCAGCTGCTGCAGATGCGACAGACTGCGGCGAGGGCGGGGATATCACAAAATGTTTTCGGGTCACCAGGCACTATAAATACGTACAGGCATAAATGCATAGCATTATAATTGGAAGCAACAAATACAGCCACAAGCTAACCGCCTACAAGAGTGTGTGAGAGAGAGAGAGAGAGAGAGAGAGAGAGAAGAGCACAAGCATAAATAAAGCAAAGTGAACAAAGTATTGCATAAGTATTTAAGACAGCCGATCTGTAGTGGAAGAGAGAAAGTAAGTTGTTGTGTGGAGTCATTTCAAAGATTAGGCGACATTTACTACGGAAAGTGTAGAGTTTAGACTGAGGATCTGCTGCAACTTTAAACACACAGAGAGAGAGAGAGAGAGAGAGACATGCATGCTTCCATGTTTGTGTCGTATATGTTGTGTGTGTGTGTGTGCTGGCGGCCATATTGTGAATTGTGGAGTGCCGATCTGCTGCTATTTTAAGCAGAGAAAACGAAGCTTTAAAAGTTGTGTGTGTGTGTGTGTGTGTGTGTGTGTGTGTGTGTGTGTGTGTGTGTGTGCTGACTGCTATCTTTGTCACACAGCGTGACATTTTGGCAGCGTTGGGAAATCGTTCACATCTCCGATGTATGCTGCTGGAAGAGGAGAATCCGGACAGGAGAAGGATGGGGTAGACCGACGCTATAAGTACACAGGAAATCAGTGTGCTGAGGATGCGATGCGATGCGAGGCGACGCGATGCGAGGCGAGGCGACGCGAGGCAAGACAAGGAAAAGCACGCGAAGCTCGACGTTTGTCGTACCTCACACAATCGCATTACGTCGTGATCTAAAGGGATAAAAGCAAAATAACAAATGCCGGCACAAGCTCAAATAATGCACAGACAATTGTGTAAGCAGCAGCAGCTGGAGCAGCAGCTGGAGCTGGAGCTGGAGCTGGAGCTGTAGCAGCCAAATAGTAAGAAAAGTTAAGAGGAAGAACAAGAAAAACAGTGTCAGCGTTGGTAAAAGGAATCACAAATGTGGCAAGAAAAGCAGGCACCAGGAAACAGCTTAGTGCAACAGCAGCAGCAGCAGCATCAGCAACTGAGTTTTTTTTTGTTGCGCTTATTGCAGTCGTTGGGTCAGTGGCAAGTGTGAAGACTGAAGTGGGTGGGAGAGAGAAGGGACAAGCTACTTGTGTAGCTAATCAATCAATTGTATTCAGCATTTTATTGAATTAACGCAGCTTGAGCGAAGCTATCCAACAGCAGCAACAGCAGCAGCAGCAGCTTACGTTGTAGACAGAGATATAAACAACATCGCTGCATTCCAAGTTGCAATGCAATATAGATTGTTGTCTGGCTGTTGTTGGCGCTGTTTCTGTTACTGTGGCTTTAGCCGACATTTGAGCCAATTAGTGTAGGGATTTAACAGCAAATTGTGTAGCTATCGATCTAAAAAAAATAATGATTCCATTAATGCATTTTTAAAGTACAATCTAACCAAACAAAACGTAATAAAACACAAAAATATCTAAAAGTAATTTGCTGCATTTGCTGCAAATGGAAATGCTCTCAATACAGTTTGACAAGTCAATTTAAAAGTGTAATTTTATAAATAAACAATTCTATTAAATGTGAAGTTTAGATTTAATGCATTAAGGATGTGTAATGAATTGAAACATTAATTTATCATTTAACTTTTTAGTCGAGCTGTTGGATAATCAACCAAAGAAATAATTTCAACAAGGAATGTAACCTACAAGGATGTAAGCTAATAAGTTATCGTCCATTTCACGAGCAGAATAAATATCGTTAAATAGATAAGCACAGAAGCCAACAAATGGAATTATTTTTGCCACGCAGCACACAAGACCGATGCCAGAACCGACAACCCTCGGAGCTCAGAGCTGCAACGTTAACCAAAACGACAAACGACCCACGACGGACAAAGGATACTGAATACAGTGGACACTGGGCACAGGACGATTGGACGTTTGTGTCGTTTGTCGCTGGTCGCTGGTCGCCGGGGCCACATTCAATTGCTGCCAACTGGTGACTAGCAACATGCACACACTCACACTCACATACACTCACACACACACACATCTAGTATTTTTGTCTATCAGCCGGTTAACTCCACCTGACAAGAAGCTGGCAGAGCCGATTGTTTGACTATGCTCCGTTTGCAACCCATGAAGATAATTTAGAAAACCACACAGAGCACACATTGCAACGTTCACACATGCACACAGAAGCACATCAGATGGTTGCAGTTGCAGCTTCGTGGCCTGCAGCAGCCCATCACTCAATCAGCTCCAGCCGAAAGGGCGAGGTGGTGCAGCAGTTGGGGATGCGCTGCTGCTGCTGCTGCTGCCGCCGCCTGAAATTAGAGAGCATTAGTAAGTAAGTTTTGTGGTGCAATTGAAAAACGGGTCGGTTGACCCCTACTTGAGCTCTTTAAGCGGGCAAAGGCAGCAGCAGTAGCAGCAGCAGTAGCAATATGGCCGACACTTCATTAACGTGGCCCTTAGCCATTGGCCCTTGGCTCTTGGCCATTTTAATGATCAGCAGCTGCAGCGGCACTTGATCACAGCTGGTGTTGGGCAACATTGACCAACATTGCATTTAATTGCTCTATATGGCCGGCTGGCTAGCTGAATGTGGTGAGAGAGAGAGAGGGGGGCTAAGGGTAAGGCTGAGGGTGAGGATGAGGGTGTAAGTTCACAACGTTTTGGATGCTTGCCAGGCTAACAAGTGCAGGCGTGTATATGTGTGTGTGTGTGTGTGTGTTTTGGTTTTTGCACGCTTATCTTTTCACTTAAATGCCTGTGCAAATGCCGCTAATCAAATTATGAAAACCTTGTAAACAACAATAACAACCACTCTTATGAGCAATGATGATGTGCATTGGGATAAAGGGTTCCACCTGGTCAGTCGCCCATGCGATGAGTTGATAACTAACACAATTCAAAACCTTCTAATATAACTTGCATATTACATTAACTGGTATTGGTAAAGATCCGGCTAATTTTCCTTTTTCTCCTTTTCTCATCTCTTAGCTCACAGCTTCTGCCGATCGGAACTCTGCACTCCAGCAGGATTACCTTTCCCCTCTTTGTGCTACTCAAGGATGGGGGATTGCCACTCTACACTGTGCTCTCAGCATACGATGGCTATTCAAATTACGCGTTTATAACAGACACAGCATCGCATTCAATCTATTGACTGGTGGAAACTCTACACCACATGGCTGTTCTCTCTTCTCTCTCTCTCTCTCTCTCTCTCTCTCTCTATCTATTGCTTAAGTACTGTGTGCCTGTGCAATTGGCAGCAGTCAAATTATGATGGACTTGCCAACAACATAAATCAACAGCAAACAGCAAACTACAAAAACTATAAGCAATGATGATGTGCATTCCGATAAGAGCTAAGGTCGGAGGAATTTACCTGCCCAGTCAGGTATGAGATGCGCTGATAATCGAAAAATAGGAAAGCCAGTAAACAAATTTGAAGCAAGAGTTCAATTAACTGGATATACATATATATATATAGAGAGAGAGCTATATGTGGCAACCGTAAATATATGCTTTGATAGTCTCGTGAGATTCGCTTGGGCTTCTGCTCTTTACATTTGTATCGTGGCGAAAGTTAAACTTCGTCTGCTTTCTATCAAAGTTAATATGACGCGTAACTTAGGACTAAGTCAAAATCTTCGTGTAGGCGCCGAGGGAAAGGTGTGAAAGACGGCAGCAGCAGCCTGTTGACGCCCTCATAAAACCAAATACATAAAACATGTGTTCAACTTTGGCCTACAGATTTGCACTTGGCCCAGGCAGCAACAGAGCAAGCACTGGGGCAACTACATGGCTTAGACGCTGTCTATCAGTCTCCGAATGCCTCCTCTTTTCCGCCTCCCCTGGCCATTCCATAATCAGTCCATCTGTTCGTCACACCGTCTGGCCTCGACTTGCCAAATTTGTGGCTGTCAACGTCATCGTAACGCCAGCTCTTGAACACCATTTCCCAGCACCACCTTCAGCTTTAGCTTCAGCTTCAGCTCCAGTTCCAGCTTTGGCTCCATTTCCATCACCATCAGCATCGACAACGACAACGAGAAGGACATCATCGTTGTTATTGTACTCGTTTCTGCTTGTCGTCGTGTCCTCATCATCAGCAATTCCCAAGTGCGTGCAGGCGCCTTTAAGCTGCCTTTGTCTAGCTTTGTCTCACAGCACCTCCTACACTGCCCGACAAACGGATAACTTTAATGAAACTCCACAAATGGAGTACATTTGAAATTTATGTAGGTACAGCAACTGATAATATCTTAAATTTAGCATACTAGCAAAGATTAGGTAAGATAGAATATTTTATACTTCATTATTAAGGCACTTACTTTTTTTAATATTTATATATATATTTATATAAGCTAAGCTAAGCTAGCTGAACACATTAAAATGAAATGCTTAGTAAACAGTAATCGTAAAATTAACTTAAAATCGAACGATTGAAATTTGTTTGGTCAAACTAATTTGAATACAACTGATATTGAATGATCAGCTGTTAATTTGTCAATTTATCGCGACTTTACATAACTCTGTTAAATCTTATTCACTTATGTAAACACTACATTGTAATTTTAGCAAATATCGATAGTTTTCACTATCGAAGAGTCCGAGTTGGAGATTCAAGCAAGCCAAACGCACGCTTCTGTTTCGTCATAAATAAACTTGCTAAATTAAATAGTTTAAACACCGCCCAGAGCTGAAGTTTCATGTCTGCAAAAAAACGCTTTATGCATCGAACAAAATTCTTTACATTCGTTGGCAATATTTAGTTCAAGATTTCGCGCAGTGCTTGTGATGGAGTTATATGTAGCTTAATAGAAGCTGCTGCGTGTCGCATGTCAAGAATAAGCAAAGAAGAGTTAAAGTGAGAGTGAGACAGCGAGAGAGAGAGAGAGATAGAGTGAGGGGAGTTAGTGGGAGAGGGAGAGTGTGAAGAGGGTAAAACGACACATAAGGCACGACATTTTCTTGGCATTGCTTTGCATATGGAAGTAAACGAAAGCCGACGCACATTGTGTGTGAGGGAGAGAGAGAGAGAGAGAAAGGGAATGTATAAATTTGTGTGTGTGTGTCTGTGTGTGTGTGTGTGTGTGCATGTGGTTTTACTGGGCATCGGTTATTGTGTTTATGGGTTTTTATGCACGTCCCAAATCTGTCCAGCCTGAATTATGGGCCAAAGTGCAAAGGGCATTACATTATTTGTGTGTGCTTATTTGGCGATTTCTGTCGGCCATATAAAACGGTATGCACATAATTCAATCATTTTGTGCGGCCGATTACCAATAATCAATCATTCAAGCATATCATTAATTAATTCTGGCATTTAGCCAACCTCAAGCACTCACGAAGGCGTTCACATGCGCAACCCAAACAAAATATCCAAAATCAGAAACCCAACCAAGCCAACCGCACAGATACAAATAAGAGATAAACCCAAAAACACTTTCTAAAAACACATTCACTCACACACACCCACACACACACACACACACACACACACAGCTTGATGGTTGAGGGTGGGGAGTGGGGGATTTTTGTGTGGGAACTTATAGTCCTGCTCCTTGGTAGGAAATTTATTTGTCTGGCATCATGTCGACGCCGCGTTTTCGGGTCGGCTGGGGGTTGTGTGTATTTGTAATTAACTGTTATTTAATACGATTTGCCTTGATTTTGTGGCAGTGCCAACAAGCCAAACACATGCCAGAGGGGAGGCAGTGGAGGGTGTCTTCCACGGGGAGGGTGCTGCAGATGTATAGACAAGTGGCCGACTGGCTCAGAAATTGTTACTTCTGCGGCTAGACCTAAAACACACACACACACACACACACACACACTCACATAAACACATACACATACACACTCGTTCACGAAAGCCAAACGACTCCTCAGCGCTATCTGTTGTTGTTCTTAGGTCTCTTGTAGACAAGCAACAAAAATGCTGCGATTTAATTTGCCAAAGTTTTCGACGCCTTCGCTATTTTTATCGCTTGTACCTTTGGATACCCTATAACCACAAAAGTGTCTCAATTCGATAATTGGACCTGCTGCACAGTTTGGTAAAAAGTAGTAGAATTCAATCCAGCTTACTTATTGCTCATTATTAATAAACAACAAGAAACAACGGCTTGGAGCTATTCAATTTGAAATGTTCATTTCATCTACAGGCTATTGCTTAATTTTATTTATTTCTTTATTGTTTCAAAATATCTTCGATAAAGTCTAAAGCTCCCACAAAGTGCAAATAATAAATTCAAATGTAACATACGAAAAAGGTTCATAAGAAAAAAGATCTATACTTGAACAAATAATTTATTTTAAATGTAAATTTTCAAAATGTTAATATTTAAAACTGTGGAATATTGAAGGAAATAAGTGTTCTTAAATAAAAACTTCCTTTCAAGGTTTTTAATGTTTTATCTCGTACTGACTTAGGGAAGTCTCAAATTTACAAGTGATAAAGCAGTTTGCAACTTTTGAACTTAATTAAAGGATATCTTCTTATCGAGCACAGACACACATACAAATTTCTATCATTGAGACATGTCTTATGTATTTGCCGAGTTTTTGTTGTTGTTGCTTTGCCTGATTTTGATAAATGCCATTGGTGGCTTGTTTGTTTCTCAATGATGATACTTCTTACTGTCAGTCCAGTTACTCACTTGGTGATTTGTCACTGATAAGTAGACAGCAACAACAAGAACGGGCAACAGGTGAGGGACTTAGGACAAGGACAAGAGTGTGCTAAACAGCTGATAAACTGATTTGAGATAAGCACAATAACACCTCGATGACATCCTTACCCAAAGCTGTAGTTCTGGCAGGGAAGAGTTAATTTGCTGCTGCAAATCGTTTGCCAATAAAATGGCATTTGTGGTACATTTAAAGTTTGAGCGATTGATCTTAGTTATTGGGTTTCAGAGATGTGCATATCGTATATTTATGAGTTGCAGAATATTGTTTAGGCAACGATTTTAAGGGATGCGCTTGCTCTTTAAAATACTTCTGAAGCAATGAACTATATAAATACAAATGTAAAAACATAAACTTCACCAAAATATGTTTTGAATGCGACTCGAGTGTCAACTGATATTAATTTCAATTTGCAACCCAAAACCCAACTTGCAACTTCCGAATTCCAAAAACCAATTTCAATCCGTTTCAGGGCGACACGTGCCGTGCTTGGTGGGTGGACAGGAAACGACTGGAGGGGGTTGAGTGTTGAGAGCGATGACGTTGGCAATATACAAAGGAAATGATGAGGTTGTAGAGCAAGCAGATGAAGATGAAGAGGCCACAACAGCAACAACAACAACAATCAGAACAACATGGCTATAAAAACATGTGTAACTAGACGGCTTACAAGGATCACGCACTCAGTGACACTTAATGCCCCCAACGATGAGGACGTCGACGACGACGACGACGACGGCGCTGATGATACAAGCAGAATGAGAGCAAATGTCGCACACAACAGCAAAACACTAGTGAAACACGCACACACAGACCCAGAAAGGCAGAGAGAGGGACAGAGACAGAAACAGAGATAGAAAGACAGACAGACAGACAGACAAACGCAATTAGCTTTTAGCCATCATAACATTATGAACGGCAACTGACAGATGACAGTGACTGCGACTGCGACTTCGACTGCGACTGCGACTGCGACTGCTAACTGCTAATGATGAAGAGGAGGACAAGGACACGACTCTGAAGAGGATGGGTGGTGGAGGAGCGAGCGGAAATTTGCAATAGAGACGTGGATAGAGACTGCCAGTATGTAACTGAAGCCAAAGGCGCGCGGCAGCGCTGCCACAAACTAAGCCTGCGGGAAGAGTGAAGTGGTGTGGAGAGTGAGGAGTGGAGAGTGGGATTAGGGTTGAGGGGAATCTGTGGTGGCTGCGGTCCAAAGGGCACTGCGACTGGGCGGCGCATTATGTTGATGTGCTGAGCTCACGGCGCTGCCGACAATGCCGTTAACTTGTGTCGTGATTAAAATAAGGACACCCTGGTAGAATGGCAACAAGGCACCACAATCTGGTGGCTAAGGGGTGTTGGGTGAGTTGCTTCCAAGGACATGCGGCGCCAACTAGCAAACAGCAATGGACGAGACGTGCTACGTGCCATACGCGGTGTCGCTTTGTGTTTGTGTGATGTGTGTGTGTGTTTGTGTTGCAAGTTCCGTGAATCGCATGAGTTGCAAGCTGTATGCTTTGCTTATGATATCAACTATGGTGCAGGGGCATGCAGAGACGAGCCAGAGAGACAGAGAGAGAGAGAGAGAGAGAGAGAGAGAGAGAGAGACAGCGGTGAGTGGGGTGAGGGAGTAAAGGAGCTTCTGGGCAGCTGAATGCCTACTTTTTGGGATACGTAAATGATGATATGAGATTTAGGGAGCATTTTCTGCGGTGTCATTTGGCTTCAGCGGAAGCGGATATGTGTGGTGGACGGGGTGGAATGAGATGGAGTGTATGGACCGTTGATGCCGTCAGGCAACGGAACCGGAAGGAAGTTATTTAACACATACCCACACACAGACAGAGAGTCAGGGACAGAGACACAGAGAGAGAGAGAGAGAGAGAGAGAGAGAGAGAGACAGGGAGAGAGAGACAAAGCAAAAAACACACAAAAGCACACACTCATGAACTGTTAGGTAGGGAAACTGTAGAGGTAGAGTGGTGGGGTGGTGTTGGGGGAGGGTGGTGGCAGGATGTTAGCTGGTAGCAGTTGTAGTGAAGTAGCGAGTGTAGATTATGTGGCACGATAATCATATTACGATTATGTCGCGTAAAATTTGCGCCACTCGCAGCGGCAGTTTAAGTAAAGTAACTCCACAACCAGACAACGAGACAGAGAGACAGACAGACAGACGGGCAAAGCAGAGAGAGATGGACTGAAAAGGAGATCAAAAACAGAGGTAGTAGGTTAAGTGGTCGGGGGTTGTGAAGGGGTAAATATCAAATGCTGCGCTTAGGGGAGCAATGGTTATACATGCATAAGTAACGAAGGGAATCATGCGCGGGCTGCGGAAAGTGGTCACAGCGTTGACTTTTACCCGGCTAAACAAATTCATTAAAATGATATTTTACATATTTGTACGTGGCTGGGTGGGTCAAGTGGTTAGTGGCAGGAAGTGGTCGGAAATGGCTTAATAATAATACTCATATATTTATTAGATAGCTAGAAAGCGTTGCAGCCAATCTAAATATAATGAGAGGCAGAGAGAAGTTGCAACCGAATGAATGAATGAAATACAAAATATACTATTTGGAAATTAATACGCTTGATGGCAAAATTGGGGCTTTTGTTATAGAAAAATCTTGTATTTTTACATACAATTAACTAAAATAATCTATACCAACAAATTAATGATATATTCACAAAATTATGTTTTCTTACATTTCAGAGTAATATTATTACAACCAAATCATTCTAACACATACTTTCAAAATAATTTTTACAATTTTTTTTTTTTTTATATCTACAAGTCCATAAATTATTTAAGGCAAATATAAAATATATTCTTAGTTAACTGGTTTACATTTAAGCTTGATGCTTAATCCCATCCAAAGTACAACATTATTTGGTTTCGAATAGATCTTTGAAATTTCGTAAGCTAGCTTAAAACGGCATTTGCATTCATTCCATTAGATATAAGAGCAATTGCTCCGAAATTAATCACAGTTGCTCCATTTTCGCACAGTGGACAAAATAATTCGCATTTGAAGTGGGCTTTTGACTGCCTTTCAGCTTATTTTTTGCGTTGTATAATTGTTTAAATGTTATTTCATTGAATGGCGAATTTTGTCGCAGTAAGCGTCGCCATCAACGTCAGCTTCAGTGGCAGATGAGGTGTGGGCGTGGAGTGGAATGAAGTGGACTGGAGTGGAGTGGAGCGGATGGTTGGAGGGGCTGCAGGAAGGTGCGAGGGTTGATTAAAGACCGCGTTGTAGGGATGCGACAGCAATGGCATTTTTAAAAGAGCGGGAAGAGCGGGCATGAATCGCTTAGCGTTAATGTTCTTCATTTATTGTCATTGTTGTTAATGTTTTTTGTGTGTGCGTGAGAAAAAAGCATTTGCATTTAAAACAGAGAGACAGAGAAAGATAGGAGGGGACAGTTAGGTGGGAGAATGGGTAATATGGGGATATGGCTGCCCGGGTTTGTGGTTAGAGCAGAGATTTTGCTTGAATGATTTTTATTGCGCTCGTTTGTAGTAAATTTAGTGTGTAATTAGATAGAGAGAGGGAGAGCGTGGGGGATAGCGAAAGAGTGAGGGAGTGAGCGAGTGAGAATTGGGTTATTAAATCAAGCGTGTGCGCGTGTATGTATGTGTGTGAGTATGTGTATGTGTAAGTGAGAGTGTGTGGAAGGTTCTTCGACCTAACCGTTACGAGTCCAAGTCAGAGCTACAGCAAGAGTCGAACTGTGGTACAGAAACAGAACCAAAACCAGAACCAGAAACAGCAGCAGCGACAGAGGCAGAGACTGACCAAAACCGGAAGGATTGTGACAGCATAAGGAATGCCAAAATGCTGAATCCTAAACGGGGTATAGCACCGCCAAAATGAAATTGTGGTGTGGCAGCACATGAGAAGTCTGTGCATTGCGAACGCAACTAACCAGCAGTGCACCGGGGTGAACAAGTCTCCTCCGTTCCGCCTTGGGTCAGCAGTCAGAGCAGATGAGAATGATAAGTAGTAGTAGACGCTATACCATTTGATAAGAGCAGCAGCCATCGAATGCTTGATGCCAAGCATCTGCTTGCAGATACCCCTTAAACCTTCAAATTAGTGCAAAGGGGATTATTTCGCGGACATCCACCTCAAATGGCTCTGGTTGTCACACTATCAATGCACACAAAGATATCTCGTGAGCTGATTTTCAAACTGTTTCCACATTTATACTGTTGTATTTAATGCAACTGTGATGTAATTAATGTAATGTACAAAATAAACATAATTCAATTAATAATCAGGTTGTTTGTGTACAACTTACTTAAGGCTTAATAGCCTCAAATCCTCAAATCAATGTAGTGCAACTTTCGTTTCAGAGTTTAAATATAAATAAGAAATTTATATTATTTATGATTCGAAATCTTTATATTTATTGAATAACCAGTGTGTTTATTTTATTTTAATGTGTAAAAATGCTAAGTACATATATTATGAGCTTAAAAGAGATATATCAATAAATATGTAAAAGAGTAAGCCAAGAAAACATGTTCGTGCTTGTAGGCAATAAAGTGTCGAGCAGTCGGAGAATGTCTTTAAATATTTTATCCAAATATCTCTATATGCTGGCAAGGGCTGCTATAATTTTGTCACGAAATGGGTGTAGTGTGTTGTGTACATCCCCGACTCGATAAAGTATGATAATGCTATATCGAACTGGCCAACGAACTTATTTGTTCACATAACTTTAGATAAACAAATATGGACTTTGAATTACTATATTTTATAGATACAATCGGTCCAAAAACGATATAATGCTTTTAATGTATTTCCAGACATTTATTAACTTATAATTTTATTTTAATATTCGGCGTTCCTCGGATAGCGTTTTGAATTTCTGAATCCACGACAGGGTATTACACAGTCTTTGGCATCTAACGGTGTTCTTTAACTTGTTTTATTTGTTGCATTTCACACAGCTAAAGAAAATTACCCGTTATACACCAAAATGTACTGCCTGTTGTCTGTGTCCGTGTCCGTGTGTGTGTGTATGTGTATGTGTGTGTGTGTGTGTGTGTGTGTGTGTGTGTGTGTGTGTGTGTGTGTGGAGGGATTGCAAATAGAGACTCCGTCTCGCACTGTGAACAGAATGGGAAAGGACAGGGCTAGGTTGAGGGTAAGGGAGCTGCAGTTGGATTTGGCCTGTGGTCTTTTGGTCGTGGTAGCTGCCAATTGCCATGTTTTGGCCAACGTCTGGTGACGCCTCTTTAAGGCGCCTGCGAAATGCGAATGCGACTGTGAATGCAGTTGCTATAAAATTTAATTCGCCCAGGGAAATGTGAAATGGGAAAATGGAAACAGGAAGCATTACGTGACTCTCTGATGGAGTTGAGACGTTGAATACACAGCCATGTATTTCGAATAGTTGTCGAAATCGTACGGCGGCGATTCCAAAACGAGACGAAACACAACAGCAAATCTAGTGCCACCATTAAAGATGGCCCTGAACAGTGACAAGATGCCGCCGGATAAAGCGATGTCCGTGGCCAAAACCAACAAGCAACTTGCAGACCATCGAACGAGAAGGCAACGAATGTGGCCACTCATCCTGCACACCCTGTCCAAATCCTAACCAAACAGAAACTCTCGATGTTGACATTGATATTGAGAGCTCGAGGGGTGAATGATCGTACACAAAACGGAGCGCCAAAAGTATGATGAGTTCAATGTATTCCCAGAGGAAATCGACTAACACAACAGTGTCCTACACATAGGAGCAACACCAACTCGAACTCAATCAGCATCGGGAGAATGAGTCTTTGCCCAGTAGTCAGCGACGGCTGAGCCAACTAATTTGCAATCTTAATAGTCAAACTATGAATTCACGAGAACTGCAAAATTTTTTAATCAATTAAACGACTTTTTTCGCGATTTTCATTTGAGCTCAATCACCTATTTAAATATATACTTGGATTCCCTTGTAATTTCTTTATTAAGCTCTAAATAATTATATTTTCCCAAAAAAAAAAACATACAATTGAAATTTTGAAAGGATCGAAGGTAAGAAGAGTTGTTCCTTATAAAGATTATTAAATAAAGAGAAGGTAAGGAATATTTTGAGAACAAATAATTGTAAATATAACAAACAATCAAATGATGTGCAGAAGCCAAAATAAAGGAAACAGGTTTATCCTTACAAAGTTACGGGATTTCATAACTTAAAAAGAGCTTAAGTTTTTCGATTCATGGCAAACACTTGTAATGCAATTTAGATGCATTCCAAATAGCAATCGGTTGAGCTGCGATACAGATTAAAAAACTGTGGTTAGGATGGCCACTTGAGGGAGTCCTTAAAATCTTTCAGACTTTCTTCTCCAATACTCTGCCGTTGGCATCTTAAACTCATTTTATGAACTGGAGGGCAACTGACATGACCAACTTCCTAGGCCACTCAAAGGCACTCCAAGTGAGTTGAATCGAGCTCAAGTAGTTCCGAGTAGAGCAATTCTCGATACGCTCCGTTGGCATTTGAAGCGCGTCTTTGACTAACACTCGAGTCGCTGACGGTTACAATTTCCGGCCTTCCGGCTGTTCACTCACTCATACACTCACTCCCCCACTGAGTCAGTGATTCACTGACTCACTCACTTACCTGTGCGCACATTGGACAGTAGGCAACTGACAGTTGCGTTGCGTTGCGTTGCGTTGCAGTGCGATGCGATGCGATGAGATGCGCTATGTTTCTCCTCTGCTGTCATTTACACGTTGCCAAATTTAAAAAAGTTATTTACAGTTGCACATCATCGGTCTTTTAATTTTTTTATTTATTTTTTGAATATTTAAAATCATTTAGATTAGTTTTAATTGCTTCTGCTCCTGGTAATTGCGTGTAATTAGTAATACTACTACTACTACTACAAAAAAAAAAAGTGAAAAAATATATTTAATTAATTTTACATAGCACTCGTTTTTGTTTTGTTTGTTGGTGTTGATGTGTTGACGTTCAAATTGGCCTGCAACCGCATCAAAGTGCACCGCAAAACTAGCTAAACGATGCCACCGACGGCAACCGCAGAATTCATTGACGATTGCAACTGGAACTGTTGCCGTAGTCGTGGCCAACGGCGATGGCAACAGCAGCAGCAGCAAGCAGACAAAGTGGCCAATCAGCTAACAAAAAATCACTCAAATGCAATGGCACAAAACACACACGTGGCACGTGGCACAACACAAAAAAAGAGGCTAAGCGCAACAGCAACACACAAAAAAACAATAGCAGCAGCAGCAACAGCAACAACAGCCACAGCAGAACCAGAAGCAACGGCAACTGGGGGAATCCCTAACAAATTAGGTAGTTAGCAATTGCTAACCCGCAAAGAAGTTGGCCAAATGCAGTTGACACCGATGCTGCTGTTGCTGTGTCTCGCTTTTTATGGCTTAAAATATGTCGTGCTCCTTGTTGTTGTGAGTGTTATTTGGTTGTTTGTTTCGCACGTGTTATTTTTATTTTTGGCATCCGCATCCGGTGCCCGGTACTGATGTCAACAAGCTACCACACGCAACTAATTCAAAAAATCCCAGCGAACGGATTACGCTACGATGTTGCTGTTGTCGCTGGCCATTGCTGCTGTCAGCTGCTGAGCCCTCAGCACGCCAGCAACAGCAGCCGAACAGCCGAGCAGTCATCGTGTCTGCTGCGGCCTTCGTCTTTTTAAATCGTTCAAAGTCGTTCGCATCCCGAGCAGATGCTCGGCGAAACGAGGCGCTTTCGTCCAAACGAAGCCTGCCACAATGTTACACGAAGCAACTTCGTCTGGCGGCTCGTTACCTCAGTCGCTGCTCGCATGCGGCAGCAGCAGCACGTGGCAGCGGCTATCATTGTATTCTGTATGTACGTGTGTGTATCTGTCTGTCTGTCTGCTTGTCTGCCTGTCTGTCTGCCTGTGTACTATTAATGTGTTGTGCGTATTATTTAAAAAACAGCTTAACCTGCTTTTGTGACCTTTTCCCTTGGCCGACTCACAGATTTGTCCATTTCACATATCGATGTTGCAGCCAATCCTCACAACAGTCAGCTTGTTTGTCTCTGTCTGTTGATAAATGAGATTTATTTTAACATTTCAGCATGTTCCGCACCGAATTTGACACATTTATATATATTTATATATATATATATATATATTTCTATATTCTGTGTCTGGGTCCCAAATGATTTTCAATTCATTAGCAATCAGTGAAAATAATATTTCAGAGCAATGCTTGAAACCAACTTAGAGCTTGCCATCCTTGCGGTTAAGGTTGTGGCTGGCAGCGGCCTCCTGCGACGCCTAAGGAATTCCCTCTGTCAAATTTGGATAGCTTTTAATTACTGTCTGTCCCCTGTCAAATGCAAGGAGTAATATAACACTCAATGCTTAAATAAACAATTTAAGCTGAATGCTCTTTCAACTCTTGTTTGATAATAATAAAACATAATGGATTGTGTTTTAAGTGATGTTATTGCTAATATCCCTTTTCAATTGATAAACATTAATTGATTTTAGAGTCAACATTTTCAGCCCTGAAGATTGTTATTTAATTGACAATCTCGTTTCATAATAGTTTAGGGCAATTTTGCACTTGTTAAACTTTCATTATTTGGTTACGGGCATTCAAACATTAGATATTGCAAATAAATATGTGATGGAAAATATATGTTTATAGTTTATTTCAGATCATAACAGTTTAGCCTTCAAATCAAGATTATTCACTTGATTTTATTTCACAAACACAAAACAGTAGCAAAATGCAGGAAAATCGCAGAAAGGACATCAACTCATTGATTATTGACACTAACCATCATTTTGTGTTTGCCACACTGAATTTAATTGATACAAACATTCGAAATTAAGTGCCCTTAGATTAGCTCTATACATCCAATAATTTCTAAGCCATGTATCTGATCACATTTCCTAGCAAATTATATGGTGAAGCGAATGGCTGCAAGTATATCAGTATTCATTTCGATTGCATGACCAGTGCCGGCCTTGCCCCAATTGCGATCCTATTCAGGCTATAAAAATCATTTGTTGGCGTTTGGCTTTACTGACACGTTCATAGGTGTTTGGACTTGGGCGCTCAGGTTCTAAGGCAGCTCTGGCATTTTGGCCCCATAATTCGCTCAACATCCGATATGACCGCAAAACGGCAAATTGGTCAAGTCGGTTGCCTTTGCCAACACGTAGTTATGGGAAACAAGAAAGCCCCAATCGGCTTTGCACCCATTGCAACATCCCTCCGCAACAACTTCAACGACTCCGGATCCTATTCCAAACTCAACTCCAAGACCCCTTGCCTAAACACAACCCCTTCCGCTTTCCCCCCACAGTTAAACTACCACCTCCAGTTGCCGATGCATTCGATGTGTCGATACTGATGCAAATGGCAGGAAATGCTTGATAACGACCAGCGACACACATACAAAGTACAGTGATCCCCAATTAATATGAATTATCCAAGTGTTCGAATTTGTACTTTTAATATGCTTTACACATTTTACACATTTTCTCAAATTGAAAAGACATTTTTCAAAGCTGTTTAAAATTAGTCTTGAAACAAAATATATATTATAATAATAGGAATATTATATGAATTATAATAATGAATATATCATAGCTCTCCCCAAATTGAATAAAAAGCTTGGCTTGTTATCATTTGCAAACATATTTTGATGAGACTGACAACTGCCAACTAGCCTGAATCAGTTCTCAAACCCGATGCGATCTACTTTGCGGGCGACCACGGTATTGGAAATTTGAATGAACACACATGCAGACAGGCAGGCAGGGACACAGGCAGGCAGGCAGGCAGGCACATATATGAAGCTGACACTAGATTCACATAGACCAGAAGAGATTGGTGGGGCACCAACTTCTGCTGCTGTTGCCGTTGCCGTTGCCGTTGCTGCTTCTTCTTGTGTTGCTGATGGCTGATGGCTCGTAGCTGATGTTGTGAAAGTGTCGACATCAGTTTGGTCCAGGCCAAAACACATGGAAGCACTGCAAATGGCACATGGCAGCTATGGCAGACCAGCAGCTGCCCCACGCCGCTTGCCGCTTGCCGCTTGCCGCTTTCCATTTGTCTCTTGCCGCATGCCCCATGCTCCATTCACGATTCGTTTCGTTTCGTATAGCTCGAAATCGCGTATGAATCTGAATGTGAATGAGAATGGGAATGTGAGTGCAAATGGAAAGGGAATAAGAAGGAGCAAGCATAAAGAACCGCAAAATCATGAAATTGAAATGCAATAATGAAGGCTTCATGGTCGATCGCTCAAATACACACACACACACACACACACGCACAGACACACAGATATACTCAGATGCAGATACACTTTCACACATTTAAGGATAGATAGTTAGAAGCAGCAGAATCAACGCTAGCAGGCAAAGACCCAGCAGTGGCACAAGCAAAGTGCAATCGACACGCCACAATGGGGCAAATGAACACATAAATTAATAGCCGAAAGCTAATGCGAGGTTAATATTCACAAAATTAACATTTCCTGTCCATAACATTTTTTTGACAACCATATTTGAACTTGTGAGAGCTGAGACTATCGACGATTTTCAGTAAAAAATTTTAAGTTTTCGGAAATTCAGCGTATCTTTGTTAGATTATTCAGCAAATACAAAAGTGGTCATATCTCAGTTGTAGCCTTGCTATTTAAATGACATCCAAGTGGTGCTCCAACTTATCAACGATTTTGCGTTATTGGTAGGCTTTCATTTGCCTTCCGATCGAAATTTGTTTCTTAGATGATCGCCTTAAGACTGAATGCCAAATGATGAATAACACTTTCAATAAACTGTAAGGATAGAATAGAGTTGGAGTACATTTTCTGAAAAGCAATAGCAACATCGAATTGATAAATTTTATTTTTCACCTCGATAACAAGCTTTTTGTTCTTGATTCTTGTATTTTCTTGTATTGCTAACAACGACTGGGCGTTCATAAAAATTCTAACATTCGACCATTGTACATGAGCTGTACATGTGTGTGTGTGTGTGTATGTGTGTGATGCTACCACAAAGTTGCCATATTTAAAGCATAAAAGCAACATTTCCGTTTGTCGCATGCCAACGCAGGCGGCAGGCGGCAGACGGCAGGCGGCAGGCGGCAGACGGCAGGCGGCAGGCGGTGCCGCAACGGCAAGGGGAGGCAAGGGAGGCAAGCGTACTGAGAGGAGTGGTGAAATATAGGAAAGGTTGAGGTAACCAAAAACTAGGAAACTAAGCAGAGGCCGAGGCCTACACCAGCATATTTCCAAACATGTGTGTGTGTATGTGTGTGCGTGCGCGTTGCAGTCATGTACAACATGCAACAAACGTGAGAAACTAAAATGAGTGCAATTTGTATGCCACGTTTAAGGCCAAAGTGAGAAAGGGGTACAGCCAAGGCAAAGGCTGAGAGGCTGTTGCTGAAGCAGACTATGAGGCTATGTGAAAGATTCAGCCTGCAGGAGACACTGAAGTATGGCAAAGGGGAGTGTGTGTGGTGGGTTGGGGTTGGGGGGGTTTACTTTTGCCAAAAGCCCGCAGCACAAAACTGAAAGGAGTAAGGAGCATATTCACCACGAGGCAATGCGCATCTTTCATTCTTTTTGACCAGCAATTTCATTTTTGCATCAATTGTCGCATAAATTATACAGATTAACACACAATCATCATACACACACAAGCACACACAAACACACACACATACAAACACACACACACACACACGCACAGACACAGAAACACATAAACACATGTGGCACACATTATTAAATTAAATTAAAAGCAATTCCCCACAAAATGAAGAAGTTGTACTAAAAGCAAGAGAAAACGAATGCATTGGCCATTTTAAGGATGTGAGTTGGTTAGAAGGAGAAGGAAAGGGGTAAACAACTGCAGTTACTTGCCGCTGTTGCCCTCACTCAAATGTTTCAGTAATTGTTTTAAAGTAACTGCCACAAATTGAAACGACCAAAGGACAAGCAGCCAGAAGGCCGACACAGAGTCAGAATTTTAGATGGAATTGCACATGGGGCAGTAGTCATAGTCAGAGACACGAAGAAAGTGAGAGAAATGATAATGAAAAATAATGAAATACCCTGACAACAGACAGCAAAAAGAAGAAGACGACTGTAAATGTCTACATTCCCAATGAGCATCATCAGCCGATTTTAGTCAGAACTCGAGTCAGCAATCTCAAAATGTTCATTGTTTTGAACGTTTTTATGGATTAACCTGAAAACCTGAAAGTTAAAATCATTTTAAAAAAGAAATAAAACAGTATTTTCTCCTTTGCATGTGAATGTTTGTGCAGAATGGTTTCCCATTATATATGCAAAGGAAGCTGAGTGTCTCCAATTCATTCATTGAGAATGAAATTTAAGATGAGCCATTTTAGAACACTTGCCACATTGTTCAAGAGACAATTGTTTCAATTGCGAATGTTTCTAAATAGCACGAAAAGTGTTTTTGATATACATCGTTTTTAACCTTCATAAGGATTGAAGAAGCCCAATATCACAACACAGATTAATTACAGCAGCCAACTCTATCATTTTGACCTCTATTGATATGCTCCAAGACCAGTCAGCGATGGTCAAACTTAAGCCGCCTGTCAGTAATATATTTCGCCTGGTTCCAGGGCTGTTGGCTGCAACTGCAACCGAATGCAATTTAGTGCAGCATCCTTTTACCTTGAAATTAAAGGCAAGTTGAGATAATCGCTTGCAATATTCCCCATAGGAGAGCAGCAGACGACAGCGCATTTCACGTATGTCAAACGCTAGCCTATGTTAAAGGGCGGTTCACTTCTATAAGGGGTAAGTGGGTCCAATTGATGCATGTGCAACGTCAACGGATCGTACTCAAGTTTCCGGGGCGGGCCGTTAATGGCAATGGCAATGGCAACGGCAATGTCTGACTGACATACACAAAACCGAAATCTAATTTAGTTTGTCAAGTGGCAGAAGCGCGACGCATCAGCTACTGCTTGCCGGTTGCCGGTTGCAGGTTGCTGGTTGCCGGTTGCAGGTTGCAGGTTGCAGGTTGCTGACGCCTTTGTGACGCTTAGATGCCGTCGCAGCCCGACCAGGGACATGTTGCGAATGTGAATTCGGATGTGGATGCGATATGGTGGCCCGAGTGTCTGTCACAATGATACTTAAAGCTGTACCCACACAGCCGCAGCTTTTGGGTGCCATAATTAAGAAGTCCCCCATTCTCAGCTGCAATTGCGAGCTGCAGCTCCATCTGGAAATTGCTTCAGCTATGCCGGCCGACTGGAGCTCGGTTGTCTCGGCTTAGCCTCGGGCTAGTTCAATTGCCTGGCATTCACCTAGCAGCTGCTGTTGCTCCACAGCACCTCAGCTGGTAGACTGCTCAGCTGCTGTAGATTATCCTGTCGCCTGCCTGCAACTATGAAAATGGCTGACAGCCGCACCAGGCGGAAGGCAGCAGGCAGCCAAAATTTTAAATTGCCAGCAAAATGTGAGTCAGCCCTAGAGATGGGCTCGTGTCAGACTTGTTTTCCCCAACACGAAATTAACACGACATGGTTCAATTTGTTTGATTTTTTCATGGTTATTTTTGGACAACTTACTTGCAAAACTGTTCGATAGGTTCTTGGGAAAACGTTTGCAATTATTTAGCATCTTAGAAAAATTGTAAAATACTGTTATTTATCATTGGATAACTAATACTATATTGATTTAGTATGAGCGTCGTTTTCAATTCGTGATTTCGTGTCAAAAACTGCCAAAACTGCTGTTCGAAATCGAGCTATGATTTTGGAAAACGAACGTGTCGTGTTGAGTGGCGTGGCAAGGAAAGCGTGCAACTCTAGCTTGAAGTACGTGTGGCACACGGTATGTGTAGCTGAGTGGTCGGGGTTAAAGGGGTAACAAAGTAAGTGAGGGCAACGGGTTACGGGTTATGGGTTATGGGTTACAGGTTACGGGTTGCGGGTTACGGGCTTGGAGTGTTGCAAAAATATACTAAATATAAATGCACATAAAAATTCAATTTCTCTAAAGTGTAGCTAAGCATGTAATTGAATTTGTAATGGCGAATATCGTTGGAATCGTCTACAACTCAGCTATGCCCACACCCCTCTACCTATACCCACACCCACACCCACACCTATACCAATACCAATACCTATACCTATTCCTATTCCTATTTCCATTTTCATTTCGTTCCATTCTGTCGCGAGTTTACGTCTCCATTGAGTGACTGACTGACGGACAGACAGACTGTCGCCTGCATAGATCCATGATTCCAGCATTTATATTTAAGTATGAAGATACATACACACATTTGCATGTTTGTCTATCTGTGTGTGTGTGCGAATGACTCACTCAATAATATAAATGTGTATGACTGTGTCTGTGTCTGTGTCTGTGTCTGAGTGTGTTTGACTCCAATTTCAATTCCATTTCCGATGCCCGACTTCACATGTTATGCCGAAACTGGCATTTTTATGCTTCTACATCCTTTGACATCTTGGCATCTACCGAAAACAGTCAAAGCAAACACTGCCAGCGGCTCGTTGGCATCAATTGAGTTTTTAATAAGGACATCTCTGCACTCACCCCAATCCCAATCCCCCACCATCCCCCATCCCCCATCCCCCATCCCCCTCCTCCACCCCTCTACACAGTACACACACACTTCAGCCACCTACTTAAGCAGTTCTTCTTTTTCCAACTCTTCTGTATCAAAGTCAACCGCATTTACATATAAATATATACATATATATATATATTTAAATATCCATTGAAATCGGCAGCGCCAACTGCAAAGAGCAGCCATTTGCACTCAATTAAGATGCACACACACACACACACACACAGACACAGACACAGACAGACAGACAGACAGACAGCGCCGGCAAACACAGATTGCTTTAAAATTTCGAATTACCAATTATAATAGCGTTGAAATTATAAGTGCAAGTGAGGCGTGCGAATTTATACAGCATTGTCAATAATAAAAACGCTTCTCACTGAAGTGAACACAACAAAATTTCAGACAATTAGTGTACGATATTCATTTGTAAAGATTTCATTGTACACCTGTTTGTATGCTGTGTACAAAGTGCCCACTATAAAAATATATACACATATATATATACATATATGTATATATAAATATGTATATATATGCAACTGCATATTGTATATCGTGCTGGCACACAGCGTCTCCCGCAAGGCCATATAAAGCCATGTAATTGGTTTGCAGCACATTCCGAAATTGGGGCAAAGACGACTATGCGAAGCATGCAACAAAATGCGCGGACACATTAAAAACAAAAGCTTCTTGCTGCTGTTGCTGTTGCTGTCGCTGTTGCTGTGATACCCTTTAGATGAAGAAGAGAACAGTTCCGATTGACCAAGATGATACATATTACGATATATCCTGCTGTCTGTCTGTATATTTATTTCTATACAAAAAGTCATTCCGCTTCATGGATAGCTGCTGTTATCAAATTATTTGAAGAGACTTGCAAAAGCTTACTGAAAGTAAGATGTGGACAACATCAAGTGGACTTTGTGTGTTAAGGGTATGTAATATCTGGTTTCTCCTGTTTTCTTGTTGCTGTGTAAGTTTACTTCTGTTTGGCCATCAAACACGCTTATACGACCATGTATATGTATATGTATATGTATATAGGTCTGCGTGTCTGTGCATGTGCGTGTCCTTATGACACCAGCCCCAAAGCGAATGAACCAATTTTTGAACTGCTGACCAAGTTGATGGCCACAAACGTTGCACCGTTGCACAACTGCTGCCTTGGCCAGCCATCGGTCATCGGTTGAGCAGTGTTGCCGTTTAGCCGTGTACCAGTCAATCAAACAGTCACTCGGTCAATCAGTGCCAAGGACAGCGCCTACTCAATCAATTAGTAACTGCAGGATCTACTCGTCTCAGCAGAAGACAAGCACGACGCAGAGCAACACAGCACAACATATTGACATTATCGCCTGTCACCAGTTGAGCCGAAACTGTGTAGGGGAAAGAGGGGCACATTCCAGCCAAGATTAAGTCGGTAGCTGGAGGCAACAGGAAGCGGCAGCAACTCCGCTTCATTTGCTTGCCATGCAAATTGCAACAGGCAACGAGCAGAGGAAACAATTATGTTGATCCAATGAAGCAAACTGTGATGCGACAGACACAGTTACACTTTCTACTGCTACTGCCACTGTGACTGCTACAACAGCAGCAACTACTTAAACAGCAGCAACAGCAGCACACTTGCAACGCGTGACACGACCATGACACATTCTACAGACAGCAGACAGTGGACAGTTGACTATCGCCAGCACTGTGGTAAAAAGAAAATGTTGCTTCTGCTCTGCCTTCATAAGTGTGTAAATTTATGCAACCAGAAATTTTTGAAAGGCGAGTGCATAGTACAAATTTAGCAATTGATACCTGTGCACCATTTTGAACAACACAACATGCAACTTGTACTACTGAGCAAAAGAGCAGCTTAAGTCTGCTTAAATCGCTGTACAATGCATATCTGAACAGTTTGTGCTGTGTTTTCGATGTGTAAAGCGATCTGTATAGAGTTACTTTTGGTATTTTCAAAATAAAGCACAAAACTTATGCACTGGCTCCATAGTGCTCGGCAATCAGCCAAATGGTGTGTGTGTGTGTATGTGTGTGTGTGTGTGTGTGGGGGGGAGTGACAACAGTATCGTGGGCGGTTGTGCCCGAGCACTTTACAAAATAAATAAAGTGAAAATTTGCTGCTTCCGGCCTTTATGCAGCGTCACACGACTCCTCGTTGCCCGTGTGTCCCTATTCGTGTCCATATCCGTATCCGTATCCGTGGCCATGTCCGTGTGTCTTCCTCGACATCTCTCCCGTTCTTTGCCATATTGCGCCACGTCTGCCCTTCTGCCTGGCTTCTTGCTTTCTTTTCAGCATAATTTTAAATGGGACGCAACGAGACGTAAAGTGAGAAAGCTGCAACGGCAGCAGCGACGCCAACTAACTGTTAACGGCTCGTGGCATGGCAAATGCGTGCGTGCGGCTAGGAAAACCTGCTCCTTACCCTCGTCTACACCCAACCACCCACATATTTCATTTCTCGCCTACCGTCTGCTTCATCGGCATCGTCATTCTCGCTCTCGTTCTCGTTCTCGTTCTCATCCTCATCTTCGTCCACGTTCTCGTTCTCGTCCTGTGTGCGTGCAAATGCAAATGATGCTATCTGTGCCTGCCCCAAATGTCTTGGCCTACCAGCTCCCTGCCCGGCCCACGTCCTCACTACGACTGCTTGGCATACCACAGCCGTGTGCCGGATCCAGCGCAATGCGCACAAAAAAAAAAAAAAAAAAAAAAACTTTTCATTGCCGTTAAGAAATTGATCAAGTGAAAAGGTGAAAATTGATTTTGCGACATGTGTCGCACGTAAGCCCAACTCTGCCTCCGCCACCGCCACCGCCCCACGACACCATCCCCGCCCCCGCCTCGACTACTTTGTATATGTGTCTCAATTGTTTATCAGGCGACAGGCTGATGATGTAGTGATGAGCGTCTGACTTTGAGATACCCTGCAATCATCGCCGAGTTGCTCAAACATTTGTAATTAATTAATGATATAGAAAGCACACAATAATCAATTTGGGTTTTAGCAATAAAATTAAACAATTTTCATAATAATACCTCACGATATATAATTAAAACTTTTGAACGAAATATAATATATAAATATACATAATTCAATAATAATTTCATCTCAATTTTGCTGCTTAAGAATTCAGATGGGGAAAATAGAATCTTATATTTGCTTAGTTTCAATATACCCTGTTTGGGGTAAGGTTAGGTGTGTTAAGAGACACCTGCGACTTTTATACACACCTTTGCTGACTTTTAGCGACTTTCGCTCCCCCATCAACCTGGTCACTGGCTGAGTGACTGAGTGACTGGCGTATGCCGTGTCATTCAATTACGTTAATCAAATGATGCACAAGCAAAAACACCCTCTCTCGCCATCCCCCAATCCCCATCCCCATCCCTATCACCTTACCAATCTCAACCTCCATTCCCTTGACATTCCACTGTATGCCTAATGCTAAGCATTGCGGCTTCTGCTCCTCTTGTGTTGATTTTTGTTTAAGAGCATAACAAAAGAGACGCACACACACACACACACACACACACATACACACGCACAAACACGCATCTTTATATACTCATATAATACCCAACGGGAGAACAATTCAAGTGGCACAAGCTTTAAAAATGCCTGGGAACCTGAGAACCTGGGAACCTGGTGGGAGCGGGGGGATATACAGAAAGTTGCAAACATTTAATTTCTCAAACGCAAATGTAACAAAGTTGCAAGAGGAGTAAAACATATTTTAATCAGATTATAATATTAACTAGTTTCAAACATGTCGGTTCGTCTGTTCTTATTCTATGCTTTATAAATAATGCATTTCATAGATTAAACGGAATAATGATTTTTTGTTTACTTAATCATTTTTAAAGCCAACACAATTTTTTTTAGCAAATATCTAAATTTCCCAACATTTACATCAGTGCTCAAAACCTAACTTTTTACACAGGCTCACAGATTTGTCTATCTTTTCTTTATTTTATGTGTCACTCATTGGATAATTTAATTTATAGCTTTAAAGAAGTGTTTAATTATAAACAATTTTTCACTGTGAACTGCTTTGAATACACATTAACATAAATAAATAAATACAAATTAAAATGTGAATAGAAACCGGGTATTGAAGCGTTCTTATTGCTGAACCGAAAGTGAATCCATTTGTCGCATAGTCTCTGCAGGGTCAATACTTGACTGCTCACATGGCCAGGCGCATGCCACAAAAATTGCATTGCCAACTGGAGATGAGCTTGAGAAAGGAGTTTGATTTACACACGTAAGGATGCTTCAGACAATGGCTCCACTGGGAGCTGGGTGTCAATAAGGCGAGTGCGAGTGCGAGTGAAAGGGAAAAGGGAAAGGGGATACGGGATACGGGAAAAGGAAAAGGAGATGGCCATTAATTGGAAACCACTTGAACTGGCCATTCGAATAAACGAAGAAGCTTTCAAATGCAAAGTTCAGAAAGCAGCTTATGTTGTTTTTCTTCTTGTTTGTTGCTGTAGTTTTTGCCGCTGTTGCTGTTGTTCTTAGTGCCGCAAATTGCAGGGCCAAAACTTTATCGTGTAATCATTTTAAGTTCTCTTTCTTATTATTTTTGCAACTGCAGCAGCAGCAGCAGCAACAAAAACAAACAGAGCAACACAGAGGGAGAGAGAGAAAGCTTTGATGTTAACCAAAAAGAGAGGGAAGCCAGAGCGAGAGCCAAATTGCAATAGTTTCTGTTGCCTATGTCATTTTCAAAAGTGCTTAGTACCCGGTTTCGACTTGATTGTTGTTCTCATACCCTGTACATATAAACTTACCAATGATGAAAGGCATACAAATGGAATAGAAAACTTGTTACAATCACCATAAGAATAACAACCATAAAAAATATTGTAGCTGTAATATTGAATACAACTAATGAATAATCCATATTTGTTCTGCTTTCGGAAACATTCGAGAATGTGTCTAAAGAAATCATCAAAAGTAAAATATTAGCAACCTAAAATATGTGTTTAGGTCTAGAATTAAAGATCTCTTATATTTCGAGCGTTTCCTGGAAATTTCCAATGCCAATAAATGGCTTTAAGATATGTATTAATCGGGCTAATTCTTTGGTTTTTGGTAATATATTTGCTTGCTTTTTGGTGAAAAATTGTGTACAACAATCGCAACAGAAACTCGACGGTTGAATTAGTAACAATAGGGTATCTCCGAGTCAGGTGCATGCAACTTTCGCATTTTTCTTTGGCATTGCTATTGCGATGTGTTCACAGTCGGTAATTGTTGTGGCTGTTGTCCTTATTGCTATGGTTGTGGTTGTTGTTGTTGTTGTTATTGTTGTTTTTGCTGCTGTTGCAGCTACTTTGAAGTTTTGTATATAACTTTCAAGACACTTTGTCGTATTGTTGTTTTCTACTTTGCAACGAACGTGTCATATTCAGTTATGTATTTATTCCAATTCCACAAGCCTCTTCAATCTCCTATCTTCCTCCCTCTCCATTTCACAATTCCATCCACCCTCTAATGGTCTCTCTCTCTCTCTCTCTGTCTCTCTCCCTCTCTCTCTCTCTGTCTCTCTCTCTTTATCTCCCAGTCTTCCGCCTCACCGCAACGGCTCTCATATTTCAGATCTGGGCCAGTGCTTAAGTTCTGCTTTTGAGCATCCGTTTTCAGATTTGCCAGCTAAACTCTCTGCATCTGCATCGCAGTTCGCGTGGGTTTCGGACCAGGAGGCGCTCGAAAAAGTTGCAAGCAGCAAGCAACAATTTGCAACTGGCAACTGTCAGAAAAATGCTTTGAACACGAATCAAAAATTTCGCCTCAGTTCAGTCAAGTGATAGATGGAAATGTTTTCGCAGCAGACAATAATAAACAGATATTATAGCTTTGATTTTCCTCCTTAGCAAAAAACTATCATATATTCAATTTCCTGGCTAGCGAGAGACTTAAACGAATTGCGAATTAATCAATTTAAAACGAATTAATCATTTTTTTTAGTTGCCACACTCGCCTTGTTCACATAGATATTAGCAGCATGTAACCCCTTGCAAATGGCCTGTAGTCACAGTAGTTGATTACGCATACGACAAGTTGTATCGCTTAAGGCACTTATCGCAACACCTCGCGACTGTCAACTGTCAACTGCCAACTGCCAACTGCCAACAGGCAATTGACTCTCGGCTGATCTCCGGGTCAGAATTGTAGTCAACTCCCCAAACTCCAATATTACGACGCAGGAGCGGAAAAAGGGGAAATCGCAGCTAAAGCTTCTGGGTGGATTTTGACCTATGCGATAAGGTTACCAAAAATTTCGAGCGACTGCGACGTCAGCGTCGCTGCTAACGTCTCAGTTGTCATCGCTGTAAGTGCTTGAAAGTCAATTTTGAATTTAAAATACACCACGTAACGCAATATGTTGATCTTTTGAATACGAATGCGAAATCCACGACTCTACAACTTAACTCTAATGTTATTTGAGGGTTGGCGGCAGTGTGATACGGCCAGGAGGCACGGGGCAAGGGCAAGGATATAGAGAGGTAGCATGGGTGGCAGCGCTGAATGTGAACACAAAATGGCAGCACAAGCAGAAATGCAAACACACACACACACAATAGAAAAAGCTGAGGCAGTCGAGAGTGTCCGACTGCAAGTCATCCTGTACCTATCCAAATGTATTCATGCAACCACATTTGCAACAATCTGTAAGATAAACAATGCATTTGAAGCATTGATTTTAAATTGCGGAAATTACAATTAAATAGAGCTCACTTAAAACCCTTTCTTATGCCACTTCTAATGGTACAGGGTATAGAGTGAGCGAAACAAACATATGCACCCAAACCCACACACACACACACGCACACACACCCAACAAATTTAAATAAACTTTACTAATAAAATGTCGTTTACAAGTGGCAAGTGTCGACGTCGACGGTGACAGGTCCCGAACCTGAAACTGAGGCTGATGTTGAGGCTGAGGCTGAGGCTGAGCTAGAGACACAAACAGAGACAGGAACTGAGCCTGAGGCTGAGGCTGAGACTTTGACGGACTGTCAGACAGGCACACGACACGACGAACGTATTAGAAGCGTACAGCCGAAAGGAAAGAGATGGGGTCGGAAGAGGGTGCGGGTGCGGGTGCGGGGGTCGGGGGTCGGGTTTGTACGGCTTAGCGAGCTACGTTTGCGACGCATGAGTTGATGCCGATGCCAACAACGTATTAATTTTGTGTATCAAAATAAACTTATTCTTCCTGGCGTTGTTGCCCCACAAAAAGGCAGAGAGACAAACACTGAAAGTCTCGAAACGTGGACGCGGGGTGAGCAGCCAAGTTACAGTACAGTTTACAGTTGCATCAAGTCACAGAGCTGTAGATAGAAAGAGAGCAGCCAGTGTATGTGTGTATGTATGTGTGTGTATGTGTGTGTGAGTGAGTGAGAGGAATTTCATGTATAAATATCTACATCACGTTCCGTGCTCGGGAATGCCAATGTAAATATTTTCAAACTTTGATGAAATAATCAAGGTAAACAGTAAATGTCGTTGTTGTTGATGTTGGTCTTGTTGTTTTTGTTCTTATGCTGTCGTACTGGCTGTCGGCTGTCGTAGTCACTGTCCTCATTCTTGTAAGCCGTCTCTTAGCCAACCCCCCCCCCCCTTCCTCATCCCCAGCACTCTTCTGAACTTAAATTTCCAGCCCGCAAATTTGCTGTGACTGGCGGCGACTGCAGTTCGTTCAAGTCGAAGTCGAAGTCGACATCGTCCGACAGCGCTGCGGTCCACGTGTCTGTCGCCTGCTGGCATTGTATGTAGTTACAGTTACAGCTACAGTAACAGTTACATTTACAGTTACAGTTACAGTTGCAGTCACATTTGCCGTCACAGTTACAGTTACAGTTACAGTCACACTTACAGTTAAAATTACAGTTACAACTGCATTCGGCATCCAATGTTTTTGTATGTGCAACCAGCCCTCTCTGTCTCTCTATCTGTCCATTCTGCTGTCTGCCTGCCACCTGCTGACGCCAATTCCCCTGTTTGCTCAACCACACATAAATGTTTAACTGCAGCCTGAAGTGGCATCGTGGCAGAGCAGCGCTAAACAGAAAGAGACAGAGCCATAGACAGAGAGCGAGTGCAGCTTATAACAAAAGCGAATCCGTTTCTAGTTGCTGGCAATAAACAATTAACTTTATTGCTTAGCTTCAGCGTTCAAATAGGGTTCAAATTCGCTAAAAGAAAACAAAACTATTTTTAATTGCTGATAGAGCGACCGTTGGCCAAGAGGAATAACTGTTAATGTTTGTAATTAATATGCCATATTTTTTGCTTAATAATATGAATAGTAGTTTTTCGAACGAACGATTGAAATTAATACATGGATTACTGGAGTAATAATCAAATAATCTTCTGTTAAGTTGGAATGTTTGCATTAAATGAATATTGCGCTGTGGGAATCTTTTGCACAAGAAACCGGTTAGCTTAAAGTGTTGCATACCTTGTGGCGCCCTCATTTAGTTGTCCGCTGCAGCCAGCGCCAGCGCACAATTGCATGCAAAGTGCGACCAGACAGGCAGACGGTAGTCCCAGTTCCACAGTGTATATTGTACGGGTTCATATCATCAATCACTGGGGACTTCATGCTGGGCTATGGCACAGATTTGGCGCAGTCAACGGCTGCCTTCAGCTGGGCGATTTGAGTCAAGGGATTCGGCCTTTGGCTTTAAGGCCCACTATCCCCTCCCTTGAGTATTTGTGAGTAAATGTGTGTGAACCAAGCACAGTAAATGTCACACGCCGCTGGGTAATGATGAACCCCTTTCGGGCAGCTGTTTAGTCAGCCATAAGATCATCAAGGCTGCTGGCGATAACCTTTAAATTGCTGTCCACAGACACACACGCACGCATAGAAGCCTGTCAAATGCTGTTCAAACATATAAATGTCAGTAGACGAGGACAATAACAACAATAGCCATCCTGCAACTGACAGTATCCGACTACGAGATACTCTATAGCCAGGTAGCAATTTTCCTTCTATCATTTTGTACCTAAAGGATGCCAAACAATGCGTTAGATATGGGCAACGTATGCTGTCAACCACTTGCTCCAGTCCATTAAGCCTCTTCTGTCCTGTAGCTAGGATATACAAGAGAGAAAAAAAAGAGTGCAGAGTGCAGAGCCAATGGGCCAAAAAGGCAGGCCAAGTCGCGCAGGTGCCACAGGATGCCGGGGCGATTGTCACTTTGCCGCCTGCCACTGCCAGAAACCTAAACTCTATACATGTGTGTGTGTGTGTGTGTGTAAGCATTGAGCAGCGTTTAGAGGCAGCCCACACAAACTCACACACACACACACACAAACACATACACACACACACAAACACACACACACATAATCGAGTGCACTGAGATAAACCACCATAAATCTGTTGCCATCATTTTAAAGCGATTACTACAAATGGATGTGCACACGGAGCGACACCGGTGGCAGCGGTGGGCGAACAGGGGGAGTGTGGAGGGACGGTTTGCGACTGCACCGACGGTGACGATGACAACGGTGGAAATAAAAGCAAAAAATCAAAATACAAAAAGAAAAAAAAACGGCAGGAAATGCTAACAGTAAGTATATAAAAACCGTGTGAAAACACAAGCTAGCAAACGTATGAATAGCAAACCAACAGCTAATACGCACACACTCATACACACACACACACACACACAAGCACGAATGTGTAACCATGAATACCTGACTCCAGCTTCGATTTGGACTGCAATTCCTTCTCCTTCTCGTTCTCCTTCTCCTTCTCGCGTTGCTAGTGCACTTGGCCAGTTTGCCGTTCGACAGAATGAGGCTAGGGGCTAACAACAGCACAAAACTGCACTTCACAACAGAAATAGCAAAACACACACACACACACACACACACACACACACACACACACACATGTAAAAAAAATATAAAAGGCAGACAGACAAACAAAATAGAAGCTGAAAAAAAAAAATAAAAATACTCACACAAAAATTCGCGAGTAAATTGCTGTGGCGACCAGCGCTCCAAAAATGTAGAGCATGCCGATTGTGGCGCTGCACAAACAGGGTGATTCAACTATCAGTTAAGCGAGAGCAGAAATTAGCAGACTACCTATCATAAAATAACGTTGTCTTTGAAGATTAATACTCATCACGATATTTATTTTTGGCTCTTCAAGCTAGTCAAAGGCTTATTTTTAACTTGAGTATAGTTAAAACCATCGATTTGTAATTAAATATTAAAAGATAAACGGATCAAAGCTCTTGGAGATCGCGATCAAAAGAGCTACTCTTTGTAGTCCTATGTATGTAATTGCCCAAGTACCCAGACAAAATTATTGCAAACACTTTTCAAATCGGTTGAGTGAATATTGAATCTCCACACAGGTATGGTAGCTCCTAGGCAGACAGTCTATTAAGTGCATCTCTTATAGAAATTTGTGTGTCAAAAGGAAGATATTCACCACAGATACCCTGTATGCAGGCCATGTATGAAAACGATGCTCACTGGCTCGGAGTGTTGGTTGGTAGTGTAGGTAGTTGAATTGTTGGGTTGCCGGCTCGTTGAGCTTTTAGTAGTACATATGTGGTGTCAATTGATGTGTGACGCCTGTGCACAAATGAAATTTAATGAGCCAATTTAAAGTTTAAGGCCATATTTATAAACTGTATCTGAATTGCAATTAATTGTCTGTGCGACTGCAATTGCAATTACAACTCGCTGTAGTTCCGGACACAAAAGTGATTGGGGTAAAATTGACCTGCCTGGTCAGAGGCAGATGTTAGCTGGAAGAGAGGCCATATGCTATTAACCAGTTATTCATCGGGTAATATCATCATCACGCATTTGGTGCAATTCCATCGAACTTATAAGTAGATAAATACATTTATTTGTATATACATGCATAATTTAATTTAATATTTTGTTTCAAGCCAGCTCAAAGAAGAAGGGCAAAAATATGCAGCTCATTTCACATCTTAAGATTGCGTTAGAGTTTAAATGGTTGGTGAATGAACAGCCAAAAATGTAGTTGGAACAAAACATAATGAATGAATACAAATACACTTGAAATACATATTTTTTAGAAACATTTATATGTGATACATACACAAATTAGAACCAGTTTAGTAATAGCAGTTATAATTGCCCATGGACAAAATGAAGCTGCAAATCAAATTTATGTTTTCAATTTATGAGAATGAGCAAATAAAATAATTGTTTGAAATTGACCTTGAATTTTTGGTAACTCGGAGTTGAAAGTTGAAATTTAATAATTTGTATTCTTAAGTGTTGCAATACTCACTGCTTTAAATGAAATGTTTAAGGACTCGACTAAGAGAACATAAGCTAAAATATCCTTGGAGGCCACAGGGACAAAGCGAAGCCGCAAATCAAACGTTTTCAAATACGAACGAAACAAGAAAATGAAGATTTTAGATTAGGTTACATTTCATTGAGTGAAAGCTTTCCACATTGTCAGGTAATATTCTATAGAGACCTTGGATTATTTTGTAACTTCGCAGTTGGCAGTAAAACGCTTAATCAGTGAATGTCTCTCAGAAAATGAAATCTTATCCATCGAATTTGATATAATTGAAACCAAGAATGGAATGATCAACTCGATTACATGGTCAACAACTCGAACTAACTCTGGTTGGATTCTATATTCCTTGATACGTTGCATGGTGCAGAGAGTAGTTGATTGGTTGAGTAGTTGCTATGCTCATTTAAGCCATGGTGATCCAACAAACGCTCAACATGGTGCCAAGCAGCATTCTCATTCTCATTCTCATCCTCATCGTAGTCGTCATCGTCAGCATCAGCATCAGCATCAGTCAGCGGACTCACGGTTCCAGCTAGCAAATTGATTCAATGCAACGCCCGGCAACAAAGTGTCCAATGTGGTTAGAGTTGCCAGCTGCGGCGGCTGTGGAGTAGCATGGTTGCATTTTAGTGGGTACTGCCAGGTGGCGCGGTTCCCAGCAATCGTTTGCCCCTTGTCCTCGACCCCGCATCCCGACCGAACGATTTTCATCTATGGTTTTGGCCATTGCCCATTGCCTGTTTTGGTGTGTCTTTGGGACAGTGGCAGCTCTGGCAGTGCTTATGTTTGCATTCCTTTTTGGCATTTTTGCACTTGAATAACTTTGAAATATGGGATTAAATCGTCTCTTACGGGATTTTCTCGATTATAGCTATCAAGGCGCACGGGGCAATGGGCAGCGGAAGCTTTTTAGTTGAACATGGGCATGGTAAGGTCATCTCTCCAGCTTCATACACAGCTTGAGCTACAGCTACATCCACAGCCCAAGCATTGCTTTGGACGAGGGTCGCCAGTGAACCTGAACTCTGCACCCATTCACTGTCCGTCTATCTGTCTCTGTTATACTCCCCACCACCTCTCCATCCACGTCTCTGTCTGCATTGTGAAAGTGTTGCGGAAAAGTGTGGCACTATAGAGCGAAAACATATTTTTCTGACAGTAAGTCACAGTAAAATGAACATTATTCAGAGCTCATGCAATGCATATTTTCTTATATTTGATTAAATTAAGTATTACTAGATTGTATTACATAAAACACTTATCTTATAGATACAACAGAAATCTCCATTTTATTTATTTCAAATTATTTGTATATTTATTGATTAATTCGCTACATATTGTATACCTCAAGCAAGTGTCATGAACAAATAAGGTATGTTCATGCCACAAATATGAATCTTATGATAGAAGAATTCACGCAGCTATTAATGTATGCCGGATGAAGTGGCGTGTGCCCATCGTACAACGTCGCATTCTATGAACACTGGTGCCGCCGGAGTGGAATGCCGTCGTAAAGCAGTAAAACAAAGCAGCGAGCTAAGCTTAGAAGCACACAAGTACACACACGCACACACACACACGCACATTTCAACACATATATATATAGATATATATATATATATGTATGTGTTGGGCTGCTGTTGCTCTTGCTGCTGCTGCTGCTGCTGCTGCTGCTGCTGGTGTTGTAACTTTGTAAAGCATTGACCAATCTGCACACAAACAAATCGCGAAGCTCGCAGTGACGCGGCGATGAGTGAGGATGTAAAAAGAAGAGGGCGGGAGACATTGGGGCAGCTTTAAGCTGCCAGTCGCATTGACGCACTTATTGAGACGTTAAGAGCAAACGCATAAGCAACACAAAACACAAAACACAAAACACAAAACAGAAACAGAAACCGAAACGAACAACAATTCGCATCATCGCTTATGCTTATGAAGCGGCAACAATACAAAAGCTCTTCAAAACCGTTGCTGCTGTTGACAGCGACGCAAACTGCATGCTGCATGCTGCTGTTGCTGCTGTTGCTGCTGTTGCTGCTTCTGATTCTGCTGTTGCTACAATTGCTGCTATTTCCCGCAGAAGTAGGCAACAGTTTTTGGCACGGCGCTTGAAAAGTTGTGAATCGACTTTATGCTGGCTACTGCGGCTGCCTGCGCACAATGGGCCAAATATCCACAGTTTGATAGCTAAATGAAATATCTGGACTCGTTGCTGTTCACCAAGGTTGATTCGTTGCCAGCCAAATGCAGCTATTTGGGCAGTTTGTTAACGCGAGTTAAAAAAAGAAATAAAATTGTTGCTACCAATAGTTATTGCCCCTAGTACCTAGTACTGTGCCTGTTGTCGACACTCTAAAACTGACTGCTGCTGCACTTGGTCGACGCACTCTGTGCGGTTGCCTGCGGCAGCAATGAAAATAAATTTTCAGCTACATGACGACTATAAGGCTAGACGTGGACACAAAGTGCTGCAGCATGCTACGATTCTCTGCTGCCTGCCTGCATGTCTATGTATGTGTGTGTGTGTGTGTGTGTGTGTGTGTGTGTGTGCGTGTGTGTGTATGTGTGAAAGTGCATTTACCATTTTGCTGGCCCCGTTTTATGCGCAAACGTTAAGTCAACACAATTTGAAATTTAGTTTTTATTGAAAATTGTCGAGCGTCCGCCCCGCTTTGGACAGCAATCACAAGCCGCCGTCTCTGTCTCTGTCTCATTTGCTGTCGCTGTTGCTGTTGCTGTTGCTGTCTCTATTGGTGTTTCTGCCAGTCGCATCCTTGACTGCCTTCTGCTTTTTTCTCCCCCAATTTGCAAATCGTTGGCTGCACCAATTACCGTTTGATCACCGCCTGCAGTAGCTGTAGCAGAATGAGTAGCATTCGTTCCCAGCCACTTCATAAACTGTTGACACTTTCCGTTTCCCCTTGGCTACAAGTGAGCTGAGCTGAGCTGTACGTCAGGCAATAATTAAGTCGACTTTCCACTTCAAGTTCCTTACACACACACACACACACACACACACACACACACATGAAAACAGACGCGAGGTGCTCGGCTTAATGAATCCGAATGGAGAAGGAGCGTGTGGCAATGGTAAATGCAAAGGCAAAGTCAAACCCAAAGCCGAATCCGAATCCGAATCCGAAGCTGGCACGTCAAACACTGCAAATATTTATGCCGTGTGGCAGAGCGCGCCATCAAAATGCAAATGGCGCGCAGCCTAAATGTCGGGCAGGACGCCAGACAGGATATGCGAGCGCATTCTCGAGGACGTGAGGAACGCGTTCCTCGCTGCTGATTGCACGCCACGCATCTCCTCCTCGACTCTTCACTCGACCGAGTTGAATTGCAAATGTGTCAATTGTCAACTTTCTGACTGCCAAACGGAATCAGTAATCCCCCAACCGCCAGCCCCAACCCCAAATCCCTCTATCCCCTTCCATTAGTCAGTCTTCAGTCGTGTGTGAGGCTTGTGGCAGCGATGACGGCGTGAGAAGGGGAGAGTGGGCGTTTTATAGTTACTGTTGTTGTTGTCCCATTTGATGCAATTTCTTGGGCACTTTTCTTATTCTTTGTATGCAATTAACGCTGCAATTTGTTGAAGCCGTCCCAAACACCCTCTCCTTTGCCACCCGCTCTTGGCATAAATTTTGAGCACAGTGTGCCAGTCGGGGGGAAAACATCTAGGAGTGGTACTTGACAAGATTTGTCTTCGGCTCGTAGCCATTTGGCAACAATTACACGACTTTTGTTTGCCACTTTTTATGCTCGCTTTGGCTTGCAATACTCTGTGTTCGAAAATGGCTCTAATTGGGTATACTATACAGACAGTTACTGAATACCTTAAACCTATAAAATAAATAAGGGAAATTGATCTTAATTATCAATAATATATATTATTTTTTTTATATATGCCAATGATTCCAGGGTATCTATCAGATCTACACTTTTAATTCCAAGTATTGCCTTGCACTTTAGTATGCAGACGACGACGAGGGCGAGGACAATGACGATGACGGCTTGTGGGGCATAGGTCATCATTTAATCAGAATAAAAATTCAATTGGATCTCTCACAACCTCAGTTCGCATTGTGAAGCTGGGCAAGGGACAGAAGGCAACGGTTACTCGAGCCGATTAAGCTCAAGCTTCCTTCCACAGAGTGCACACATGTTGCATGTGCCTCTACCTCGCCCTCCTCATCGCTTTGGCAAACTTTGCCACTCGACAACAAAAAAAAAGTAGCGATAAAAAGTACAGCAAACGAAAGATTTGAGAATCTGATGCGCAACAAAATAAAGTACTCCTTAAATATTTACGTTTCATGGATTCAATATGTGCGGTGGCCCTGCCTCAGGCCACACACACACACACACACACACACAAAGACATGGGCTGGTCGACCAATCAAAGGCCACTCGACAGGCTTAGCCAGCGTCTGCGTCTCGCTGCTCGCTGCTCGCTACTGCCTCCTCATCTGCCATACGGCTGGGGTTCAATGCACGCACAGTCCACAGATTAGACGGCACGGACGACTGCCCTCACACTTTATATGCAAACAACAAAAACAAAAAAACAAAAAAAAACAAAAAAAAATACTAAAAACCATTGGAAAAAATACAATAAGAATGCGACGTTGCTGTTCAGCTGAGAGCGGCAGATAGCCCCAGCCCCAAATAATAAAGCAGACCACGATGCTAAACAGTGAGGTTTAAAAAGAGAACAAGTAAAGAACTGAAAGGATGAGACCATGTGCTCGTACTATCCTTAAAGTGATGTAAACAGAAACACAAATTCAACAAAAACTTATGTGTTGAGTCCTTGCGATTGCCCTGCAATTGGTAACTAAGTGCAAGTTACACATGCTTGTACCTTATAAAAGCGTATAAGTAAAGCTTCAATCATAAAGTTTATTGAAATTATTTAGCAGACTCCCAAACTACGCCAATCGGAGGTAAGTTGCAAGCTTGTGGGAACATTTTTCGCAAAACTTCAGTGCACTTCAGTAGCAATTTTCATTTAAATATGTGATTAAGTTTCAATTTTGTAAATAAAGACTGAAAACCGATAGTCGCTCCCAGAGTTACCACCTTGGCGCCCAACGTGGGCTTCAAAGGCATTTATATCAGTTATTATAATTGGCATAAATATATTTTTAATTACACATAAGTCGATTAGTTGTGATACGCAAGGAAGGCTATTAGTTTCCAACGGATAAGTGCTTTTATTTTTACTGATAAATAAATATAATGATAAAAACATGACCGACTGTCGTTTCTTAAATCGTTGCCGTCAAATGGACTGCTCATATAACAGCCATGGAATACATTTGAGACTCACTCAATGATATTATATTTGTTGTTGCTGTTGCTGTTGCTGCTGTTCATGGTGCTTGCAATGATTGTAAAAAGATTAAAGGGCATTTTAATTAAAAATTATATTTATTTGATTTAATTTTTATTGGCGCTTTTTAAAAAGCCATTTAACGAGCGACAATACAAACTGAAAGGACAGAACACAAGCTTTTCAAGTGGGCGCTGACCAGCAACGGGTCGGTGGTTGTCCGGAGCAGTTCTCTCTCTCTCGCACACACACACAAAAGTGTGAATTCAACAACGCAAGGAAATTAATCTTAAGCCGCAGACAGCGAAAAGCCAAAAATAAATCAACAATGCAATAATTTATCAGAAAATATGTGTCCGTTGCAAGTGCAGCAGCAGCAGCAGCAGCAGCAGCCCACGTGCTGAGAGTGACGCTGACTCACTCGCTCTCGCTCTCGCTTGCATTCAGTCGCTGCAGTTCGCTCTCGCTCTGACTGCATCCTAGGAATAGGGATGAGGACGTGTCGCATTTATACAACACGAGCCTCAAACTAAAATCACTCACGACACAGCCTCCATCGACTGCTACATTCTGCGCTTTTTGCGTTTTGCTTGAAATTCAAATTTCATTTGGTGTTTTCTTTTTCCAATTCATTACTTTCTTTTCCAGATTGTGCATAGAAGACATGAAATCATTTCTTTTTCAAGTATTTACACTAATTTTATGTTGTTTATAATTTATAAACATTTATCAAAATAAACCCATTAATGGCTTCGTGTCACGAATGAAAAAGCCGACACGCGTTCAACTCTCCACAAAACTATGCAACAGTGTTTGCGTTTGAATTTGGAGCGTCAGCAAAATGAATCAGCTGCATATATCACAAGCAGAGCGGCAGAAAAAGAGAGGGTGAGAGAGAGAGGAAGAGAGACGGGGTATGGTGAGTGAGCTGCTTGCTGCTGTTGTGGGTAGACGTGTAGACTGGTAGACGGGTAGACGGAACGGGTAAGGGGAAGGTAGAGCTGGCTAGCCGGCACTTAAGTCTCTGTAAAATCCAGTCTCATGGCAACGCCAGGCAGCCAGCACACAAAAACAGCATCCATGAGCAGCTGCACAAGCAGAGTCCTGTCCGAGCCGGCGGACGCTACTGGCCACGTTTGTGGACGCACGAAATATGAGCTAAAGCGTCAAACATACACACACACACACACACAGACACACACTCACACACACACTGAGCGGCACAGGCTCAGGTTGGTTGCCGGCTCGTTGTCAGTTCATGAATCAGTCGAGGCGACCACGTCAGAGTTCCACAGTCAGTCTCTCTCTCAGTCTGTCTGGCAATCAACACCAACAGCAACGGGCACACATGGGCATGGCCAACGACTACATTGTATATATACCCTATACTATCTACTATCTATCCCCCCACAGTCCACAGCCCTTCACCCCCCACAAACAAACCACTCCCTTTTGACCGCCTGTTTCAACCTGTTAGCGCATTTGCCTGGTTAAAATGTTGCTGCTTCATTATCTGGCCTCTGTTTCCAGACTTGCGCGCCACTGGCAGTCGAATGCAATAATATGGGTGCATTTCACACCTACCCTTAACCAACACACACACACACATATACACCGCCACACCCCCTTCCCCCTCAACAATCTCTCACTTGTCGCTGTCATCGGGCAGCGTCGTCCGTTGCAGTTGCACAAATTGCTTAAATTATGCAAAATATGCGCGCGACCAAACCAAAAGCACAATTCGCATGGCCATCAGCACTTCGCACCATCCTACAGGGCCACCACCCCGTCCTAGAAAACAGACGCAGTCTATCAATGGAGCCAAGAGACACATTTTCTAACAAAAACTCGTTTCAAATAGATTATGTTGACCATTAACTGATTCCAAATACGTTTAATTGTTCGCCTCCCTAACAAAAGTGTTAACACCACGAGACAACAATTTAATAAATCGAATAAGATATGATAGAGATTATATACCCTATATGTTATTGTTTTTATTCATTTGTGTCGGAAAATGTATCAGTTTGATCCATAGTAAAGTGTGGCAGAGACTATGTTGGCATGTGCTTTGTGACGGTGGAGGGTGCAGCAGGAATGTTGTCTGTCCGTTGGCCATAGCCTAGGCCCGTTGTCAACGCATATTGACGACAACAACAACACTTTCAAATTCATTTTCAAATTGATGAAACTGGCGTGTGTGTGGGTGTGTGTGTGTGTGTGAAAGAGCAACTCGACAAATTCCTGTCAGGGAATCTAGGGGAGGGGAGGTGAAAGGTAGAGGTTAGAGGTTTGCCAACGGACTTTGAAGTTGTTAAAGGGTTCGATTGGCAGTTCATGCAATGCTGCCTACAACTTTAGCAGGTCACTTCCAAACCAAATCCATCCCCCCCCCCACCCTCTTGGATCCAGTTCCTATCTCCTATCTCCAATCCACCGTGCACTCCACTCTCAGCTCTGTGCAGTTATATATTTTGTCTTGGCCCACTTTTTATCCGCGTTGTGCTTTGTATTCACAAATCCAATCCAATTTAAGAGTGTAATTACATCAATTAAACTTAATCAAACTGTTTCAAAGAGACGCGACGCGAAAAACGCAACTTCAACTTTCAAGGCGCAACGTCTGCCACGCACAGTGGGGCAAATGCAGTAATTAAGATTTCATTATTGTCTAGCAAATGAGTTCAGTAAATTTGATAACATTTTCGAATCCCAGTCACGAATAGGAATATTATGTTGTTCTCAGTTATAATGTTAATTTGATACGGATTTCGAGTTGATTTGTAAAATTAAGGTAGAATAAAACAGAGCAATAGAATACTCTTGTGCTCATTCGTGTTCAATTTAATTAAACTTAAACTATCCAAAAGCTAGTATTACACACACAAAAACATATTATTGTTTATAGTCAAGCACTTCCGAGAATTTTATTATTTTTAGTAACTTAATTAATGGGATAAGAGTTTCTGGAATATATTTATTAGAATCTTGGAAGCAAACGATTATATTTTTGTATGGCTTTTGAAGTGTTCAAATAATTATAATATTTAAACCACTATGCACATTTGAAGCTCCGCCTATCCTTCCTCAAGTATCCCTCCCTCTCTCTCCCTCTGTCTCTCTGTCTAACTCGCTGTTATTCTCGCTCTCTGTCTAGCGCACTTTTGTGAAAATTCACGTGCTCAAAATTCGCGCACACTAATTAAGTGCCTGGGAAGTAAGAAGTAAGTTGCCTCATGATGAGCAGCAAGATGCCACAGCAGCAGCTACAGTTTTTGCCACACCCCACCCCCCTCATCTACAGCAAAGCAACCCAAACATTGGCCACCTCTAGCACCTGCTGCTTCTGCTTCTGCTTCTGCTTCTGCTCTTGGGCTTTGGCATTAAAATCTTGCGCCCTTACTTCATATAATTTATGTTACATTTGCTGGCTGTGGCATAACTTTGCCCTATGCAACTCGTACTTGGCCTCAGCCGCCATTCAATCCCGCACCCGCACCCGCTCTTCCTCTTCCTCTCTCTCTCTCTTCTCTCGTTCTGCTTGTGTGTCTGTCACTTAGTCAGTCCGTCAGTTCGTCAGTCACTTTGAGTTCCAAATCAAGTCAGGCAGCCAGCTGTGCAGGTGAGTGTGTGTGTGTGTGTGTGTGTGTGTGTAGGTTGGGGGCATGTGGCACGTGACTTAAATAAATTGCAAAAATCTTTCTCACTTTGCTTTCCTACAAGTATTTCGCATAGTTCTCCGGAATCCTCAGCCCCAACCCTAATTCCCCTTAACGCCCAAAGCTTTTGCTCTGGCCTTTGTTCTGTGCCGAAAACGTTAACATTTATGTGTATGTGCGAGTGTGTGTGTGTGTGTGTTGACTTTATTAGCAGTCACAACTTGGCGTAGCGCCACCTGTCGGCAAGAACTTTGCCACACATAATCAACACCTAATCAAAGTAATAGAAACTTATTGAATTAATCGCTAGGCATTGAACTTCAACTTGTTATTTGCACTGATTTGTAGGCAGTTAACCCTTCCCCCTCCCCACCGCCCACCCACCAATAACTCCAAGTTCAACTCAACTTGTAGCAAGCCCAATTCCAGCAACCGATTTTGCCAATCAACAGATTAATTATAAGCACTCGCCTCCCATCTCTCTCTCTCTCTCGGTCTCTTTCTATCTATTTCCTGCTTCTTTCTCTATCTCTTTGTGTGGGTCTGGCCAGTGTTGACAGCTGTCAACAGTTGTCGCAATGTCCGCCATTTGGTCGGTCGTCAATTTTGATTAGTTCGGCATTCAGTGGAACGTGTCAAAAACTCAAATGAAACCAATGCACGATGCACAGCACACATCCCAAATCGAAATGAAGTGCGAAATGGTTTTCAGATTTACATAAAATCAAATTTAGTACCCACAGTATCTTAGTATTATCAGTCAAATATGGAGTTTCTCTCTCTCTCCTCTCTCTCTCCGTCTCTGTTAAGAATTTTGTATCTATTGTATCGCTCAATGAATGTCAAGCCATGGAAAAAGAATAATGAGCTTATTTTTAAACACAATTACTGAGATCTAAATAATATTGCTTTTTAATGATAAGTACCTATCGATAACATAGACTGTCTATCGATAGCAATATTCCCATTGCAAGTGTTCAAGTAATAACACACATGCATAAAAAGTCTATAATCTTCCTGTGTAACTAGTTGTAAATAACTTGTCAGATCTCTGTTTAACTCCTTGCAGTACATATATTACCGCAAGAGGTGCTTTCCAAACCGCTTAAACAGCCACAAAAAGCCGACAGCAATGTTTGTGAGACACAGACGAGGAATAGAGGATGCGATATACAACTTCTTTTGTTGTAGGCGTTGGCATCGTTGTCATCGTTTATCGTTGACGCAAATTAAAGAAAGATATGTATGTGTGTGTGTCTCTACGTATTTAGAGAGTCGGGGCATAATTATACAAATTGGGAATGCAATTAAATTTAATTGTTCAATGTTGCCGGCACTCGTGAGAAGCTGGCAACTGTTTTTCCTCAGCATCTCTCGCTATCTCTCACTTCTCTTAAGTGTTGGTATGTGTGTGTGCCATGTGTGTGCGGGTGTGCTGCTCCTGCTGCTCCTGCTCCTCCTGCTGCTGATGCTGCTGGTTGTGTTTCGGTATTTCTTTTGCCCTGCCGCCCAGTCAATGAAATGTAAAAACGTTTTGAGCACGAACCATGTCTTTCCCCTGAACAACACCACACTCTCTCCCCAACCCCACCTCCCCTCCCCGATGCTCCTGCACAGTAGAAGAGCGCGTAAGTACCGTAAATAAAACAAGCTAAAATTATAACAATCGTGCTGCAAGAGAAGGGAGGAGTGGGAGCAGCAACACACAAGCACAAGCAGCTTGCACGTCTTAAAAGATGAAGCAACTATCCGAAGCGGCCTACCAATCCCGCCACGAGCCCAGCCCCTTCCCCCAAACAGGTCGCACCTCATCCCTGCTGCAGGCAGGCAGGTAGCCAAAAAACATCTTTTAATGATACATCGGCTGGCAACGGACAGGAATGAAAATGCACAAGTAATGAGGCGCAGAATGTGACAAAACGAAACAAAGCGCACAGGAATTGAATGAATCACAAGAAGTTGAAGTAGTGGCCAACACACAACAACAGCAATTGGTGGCCAGATTCCAACAATTCCTTTGCCCAGCGCTCGTAGCAATTTGCGTACGGCATCCGTTGACCTTCGCATTGGCAGAGAGGGTGCTGCTGGGTGCTGTGATGGGTGTGGCGGGGTGTGTGGGTGTGTGGGTATTTGGGTTGCAGGTTGAGGGTACGGAAATGTAAAGCGGGCACATCTTCAGTTGAGTTGGGCAAGGGTAAGCAAAAAAAAAAACAACGGAACAGGGCCCAGGTGGCGAATGAATACAAAACAAGGTGACTGCAAATGCCAGCCAAATGACACTCTACAACAAAATAAAAGTAGCGAGTTTGCCAAAGAAAATGTACATACAAAATAAAAAATAATATAAAAAAATTGCAACAGCAAACTGAACAATGTTTAAATGTGTTCAATTCAACCTTGATACTTTTTACACCATATTCCAACTTAAGAATGAGAGATGCATAGTATATGCATATCCGTCCATGAATTATATCTGACATTTCCTTGGAGCCTTTGAAACATATATTGGATCTATTAGCCATTGAATACCACACAGAAGTTTGAAATTTGAAACACATGTTTTTAATTCTTAACGTTAAATGTAAATATTTTATTATTTGTGAGTCTCCTCTGTACCCGGACGGTTCGACAATAAAAAATAAATAATCTATTCCATTTATTTGGCTTTAAGACAATCGGTACATTTCAAATATCTTGCAGGCCAGTGTAAATATTTGTAGCGAGTGCAAAATGTTGCCCTCTGCATTTAGTGGCCTATTCAGAACTGACAGTTTGCTCTTATCGTGCTTTGTTTACGCGCCAATGCACCCAGCTACCCCCAGCAGCCCCAACCCCAGAGCATCCCCAACCCCGCATAACACTTGCTGTGCTCATTGACACAGAGGGGTCGAGTTGTGGGGTGAAGGCTTTGAAAGCTGAGGACCAAGCAGAGCTTCTCGATTGTGTTTGGTGTGGGTTGAGCATTGGGGTTTGGTGTTTGTGTATGGAGTGTGGTGGTAGTGGGGAGTGAGTCTGGGTGTGGGTGTGGGTGTGGGGTGGGATGGTGGTAGTACATAATATCTTAATTATTTCTTTACATGTGTTTTAATTTTTAGTAAGCTCGCTTCTCGCTGCTGGCTGCTTTGAGGACCGCACACGCCACTTGGCATTTCAGTCACGTGCTGCAACTAATGCGCCACGCCCACGCTCACGCCCACGCCCTCGTCCGCCACGCCCTGCAGCACACAGTGCGGAGCATTACATTGGCAACTTGAACAGATGAGTCCTGCGGCAAGGAGTGAAGCGACTGCTCTTATTCCAGTTGCTGTTGTTGTTGTTGCACCAGGCCGGCTTGTTGAATGCCAGACGCAAAGGTAAATGTTAAAGCAACTAACTAAATGTACCAGGCGAAGCTGAGTGGCTACAAGGAGGGAGGAGGTATGGGATGGGGGGTTGCACAGCCAGTGCTTCAGCTGACGCACGAATGCCAACGGCGTCGAAATTACTAGCAGAAGAGGGGCGGTGGGTTAGAAGACAGGCAGCACTCGCTGCCAAGTTTTCTCAATTACTTGGGCTGAGCCTTGTTGCAGGCCACATCCAGCCACACCTTGTAGATCCCCAAAACACTACCTTGCCCCCCACCCCCTTTCTAGAAGCGCTCAGGTCCTGCCTGAGTGTTTGACTGCTGCCTGCGTATGCATGTTGATTAAACGAAAAAGAAGAATAGAACTATGAAATTTTAGTGGGATTCTGCCATTTGCTGTCTCTGACTCTATAATACACAGTCGAGTTGGACGCGTGTCGTGTTTTCTAGTCAGATAAGAGCAGGCACTTCTAACAAATACCATAACATATATATACATACATATATGGAAGTAGACCATTGTGCTATTGATATCAAAGTTTAAGACTATTGTAGATTCAAATTTATTGAAAATATTCTTTTACATATTTGCAATACTGCAACAAAAGCTAAAGATTATTATTGATTCCACTAGTCACTAGATAAAAATGATTTTCAACTTGCGAACAGTGGGAAATTTATTATATCTTGTCAGTAAGGACTTCATTTTGTGTTAATAGTATAGAATAAACATAATAATTAATAAATAATAAAATAATAATAATACTCATGAGTTTTGTGTGTTGAAAAAGAACCAACACGCGTCCATCTCTAAGACATGCTCCCGCCCTTTTCGCTGCTCTGTGTGTGTGTGTGTGTGTGTCTTTGTTTCTCTGTGTGTATTAATCCAACATAATTAAGAAATTTAATTAAAGTGCAGCGCGTACTGAATGTTGAATATTTTTGTGTGTGCAGCCCTCTCTCCCTCTCTCTTTTTCTCTCTCTCTCTCTCCTAGCAGTCTTACCGCTCTAGCAAGCGCTGTGCAAGCTGTCAAAGTGATTGAGAACTTCCCTCATTTATGCCTTCAACACTGTCGTCTTCAAGTCATTCAGATAAAACAAGTCTAAAGTCAAAACCGAAAAAAAATATAAAAGTTTTCAAAACCGTCAATCGGAGCACAGTGTGGCAAGGCACCTCTTGCCCATACTTAGCCATGCACTCCAGTAAGCAGCAGTTGGATGCGGACAGCAGCTATGCCTATGCGGAGGCAGCCACCGAGAAAAGTTCGTCAGTGGATCTGGACAGGGAGTTGCATGATCCAATGGTCACAATCTTCCAGCGCGATCATGTCTCCGCTGCCGCACCAAATGGCTCAAAGAAACGAACCGCTCGGATGCAACCAGGCAACAACAGCAGCAGAAACTGTAGCTACTGGATTTATGTGGCGATGACTTTAGCAAAACACGACAAGGTGATTGGTCAACAGTAAGAGGAGCAACTACTAGATTGCCCCACTTCCACCCATAGTAATACCAACACCTATATATATATATATATAAGTTACTCGTCCGTGGCATATAGGTAATAATATTCGAAGAATTGAGTTAAATTAGCAATTCGTTTGTTACTATTAACTGTCTGTTAATTTACAAAAAAATAACCAAATTCATTAAGCGATCAATTTAATTTATATTTTATAATAATATAATATAAACCATTTTGAAAAATATTATTTCTAATTTGGCTAAAAACAATTGAAGAATATTCTAACCCAATGAAAGCTTTAATTTCCGAAAAAGTTATTAAGTTTTTATCACAGTAAGCTTTCGTAATGTTTATTATGACAACTGATAATTGAACATCAATTACTTATACACATATTATTATTAACAAGATTTCGTAATATATGTGCTGTGTGTATATGTGAATAGTTTACTTGAAATTATTGTCCTGCAAAATGTGTACTTTTGCAAATACATTGATTTATTGCTAAGATTCACGATGCGCAACAACTTCGAACAATGACTAAGCAAATTTGCAACGCGTGAGTTGCATTGCTGTTATATCAATCAATCAATCAATCAGTCAGATATTCAGTCAGTTAGGAAATTGGTTACTCTTACGCTGTTGCTGCTGCTGTTGCTGCTGCTGCTGATGTTGATCCACACCAAACTTTTGCGGCTGTCTAGCTATGTCACTTTAATGACAACTGTCAGCCGAGTGACTGAGGGGGACCTAGGAGAGCGGTTCAAAGGTTAATGCAGTCACAACAGTGCATGACAAACAAAACACGTATGAAAGTTATATTCAAAGTGCCGAAGATTAAATACCCTCACCGGCATCAATGTGTTCTAGTTCCAGAGTTGACTACATTTTCTGATTTTTTTTTAACAGTTTCAGGCTTTTTTATACTCTGAACCAATTGAAAATGCGTAAAAAGGATGGATCTAATTTGATTTGTGCAAATGTTTGTAACATGTAGAAAGAAGCATATCCGACCCCATAATATATATATATGTTCCTAATCGGAATCAAGTGTGCCATAAGAAATGACAGCACTTGCACACCTGCTTACATTTGGGTGTGCAAAATGTTTCAAAGGGAAATTTGGCAATACAACTAGAATATATTTAAAAGCTGTTCCGTGGTATATCGTAGTCGAGCTCACTCATTCGGACATAATTCTTACTTATTTAATTTACAATTTAATGATACTAAAACTAATTCGAATTAATGAATACAAGGTAAAGCTCGTGCTTGGCGATTGTTCCAATTGTATATACCCACTGCTATAAGCTATTTTTGCACAAAATATGCATAAGTACATAAATAAATGACTGCATATCTGCACAACACACACACACACACAGATACACACACACTCTTGGCTGTTTTTCGGTTGCTGCTACTTTATGTTTATTGTTTTTGCTGGCGTTGAACATTTTTGATTTTTGCGGTCGTTGCGAGTGCTTCGATGTTTTTTTTCCCCGATTGTAGTGGACAGTTCCGTTCAGTCTGTGTAGCGGTCTACTGAATGTGTGTGTGTATCTGTGTGTGTATCTGTGTGTGTGTGTGTGTAGATTCTGTTTGCCTGTGTTTCTGGTTTGTGTCTCTGCATTTGTGCCAAACTGTTTGGCTGTTTGCATTAAAGCTACGCGCATTTGTTGTTGCTATTGTTGATGTTGCTGTTGCTGTTGCTGCCTGCCTGTGTTTCAAGTGCACAATAAACGCGGATTCTCTGCCAATATTTGACTGCAATCATTTCGGCTCGGCTGTTGCTGCCTTTTTGTCTGTCTATCTGTCTGTGCCTGCCTGCCTGCCTGCCTGCCAGTTCACTGTCATGTCTCTCTCGCCACAACCCATAACCCCTCGGCTTTGCCACTGTCTAGCTGAGCTGAGACCATGGCAGACCAATAAACCGTATAACACCAAAAATACAAAAAAAAAACCCAATAGCAGGCGCTGAAGAAGCAATAACGCCGCATCAAACACTGTTGACGTCGTCACACACACACACACACACACACACACACACACACAGCTATCGTGCACCATGAGGCGTATGCGCAATTTTTATGCGTGTGTCTGTGTGTCTCAATCGAGACAATTGGTCTGAGCTTCGCAGGCTTCACACATTCCATTTATGACCCGCAGACCGTCACCTAACACACTGCCGCGACACAGTACCCAGCCTTTCCCGTTCCTTTCCCCGCCATCATGCTGTCTCCTCTCCCCCTCACATTTGCTTGGGGATTTTACGTCGATGCTTACATTGGTTTTAGTCTTCTCGTTGTATTGCGTTCTGCTTCATTTTTCACACCCTTTCTCTGTCCCCCTGTGCCTTGGGCCCCGCGATTTTAATGCGTCTGCTGCGTTTTGGTGGCCCAGAAAAGTATGCAATGCTTTTTTTATGTCGCAGCCACGACTGTAATGACTTTGTTGTGGAGACACACACAACATGAGACACACACAAATACACACCAAATGGAGCAACTTAGATGCAAAAGGTGCCTTAAGTGTGGTAGTGGAAAATTTTATGCAAGGTTTGGTAAAACCCCAAATCTTAAGGTTTAAGCAACAAGTGCCACTCACCGCAGTAGCATATATGTATGTATGTATGCAATTTACTTAGCTTTTATATTATAATGCTCAAGGATACACGTAGCCATTCAAGCTTAAAAAGTTTAAATCAATTCAAAACTTATTCTTTGAACAAAAACTTGCTTATATAAAGAAATAATAATAATAAAAAAAAAGCATAATGAAAAAATTAATCATACGGCATTAAGCAAGTTTTCCAATTTTCAGCAATTTTTGCTAGCGCTTGCAAATGTTTTGGTATTTGTGTGTGTGTGTGTGTGTGTGTGTTGCATGCTTTATTAATATCGTTTCGCTTGCTGTGGCTTCTTGTTATAGCTTCCGTTATTGTTGTTGCTAAAAGCGCAGCCTCTGCAAGTGTGAAAGGGTGCGAGAGGGAGAGACATGGAGAGAGAGAGAGAGAGAGAGAGAGAGAGAAATAGAGACAAAGTGAAAAAGTAGATTGGGCGGTGGGCTTACTGTATCTGTAATAAGGGCAATAATAGAGTTGACCACAAAAGCAACAGGCCAAAAGCAGCTGGCGCAGCGAACTTAAAAAAAAAGCCAAAGAAAACAAAACAAAAAAAGAACGAAGAAGGGAGCCGACAAACAAAAGCGATAACTAACTAAATAAATAACATAAATTAACAAAATTTGTAGACAATTTTGTCTGTTAAGTGTAAAACTTTGTAGTTGGCTCTTTTTTAAGCTGCTGCTGGGTCAAGGCAAAATGTCGTTGGGGTTGAGGAGTTTTCCGGAAAGGGACACCAAAGGGGCAGCAGTTCGCAACGTTGCTGCAAAAATGTTTACGCTTCGTTCGACTTGTGTTGTCGTTGGGAAAATGAAAATGGGCAATGGCAATGGCAATATAACCATATGAAGACCACCCCACACATTCATAGAGCAAAGCGTCGGGCGATGGCAAAATGAAAGGGTTAAAGGGATGCAATGTTGTGACATCAAATGTTCATGTTAACAACTTTTCTAAAACTCAATGAGCTGTTGTTTGTATTGTTGTTTGCCGCCTCTGCTCTCGGCGCAACACTAACACAGATAGTTACACAGACTAGCAGTGAGTGAGAGAGAGAGAGAGACAGAGACAGAGACAGAGAGACAGAGAGAGAGAGTGAGATAGAGACAGTAAAAGAGAACGGGGAGGAGAGCAGACATGCACAGTCAGCCAGGCGCAAACACGTCGAGTGTTTTGTAGCAAATAATTTTGCACAAAGTTCTCTCCTTAACGATTTGAACACATGTTAACATGAAGAGTAACAACTACAGCAACATCAACAAACACCGTTATAGCCCCACGGATAGGATAACAACACTTCGACATGATAATAAATATGTTTAAGGGCACAGGATGCGCCACGCGACCAGACAACAAGACTTCCAACTTCCAAACCCCCCAACCATTCACCTACCCAGTCAATCCATCTTTACCTATGCCAGCCACAAGATCAGCTTGACTTAAATGGTTTGCATTTACACTGTAAGAAATGTTAGAAAAGGTACTTTAAGTAAAAAAATATATACAAGTTTAACAATATAATAATGATTGAAGGAATGTAAATATTTCTCAAAAAAAAAAACTTATATATTTGGTAATTAAATTAATTAACTGATGTTTCAAATGTATTTTAGAAATAATCTGGATTATGGATTGAAAAAAAACACATGCTTAGACATTTTCCATACTAGATAAACACAGACTAACGTATCTATATCGACTTGGCTAGTGATGATACAGCAATATTATCGAATACTTTCTGCATGGGCGAACAACACAATTTGAACCCAAAAAGTTTTCATAAATCAACGATTTATTTTCAACGGTCTGAGTGTATGTCATGGGTTGAGTTAGTTTTAAAACAATTATGAGCAGAAGGACCTCTCCGACTGTAGGACTGTGAGCGTGTGGGACTTGTGGCGACCCGAACTGAGCCAAATTATCACATGGAAAATCTGTGTAGTGTCATTTGCTGCAAGAAGCCAAAGTTGCAGTCATTCATAAATGCGGCTCTGACAGGACAGGACGAGTCGGAACAGCTGGAAAAGGTGTTGGTGGGGGGGCATGTACACGCATATAGCCTGGTTTATATGACGGCTAATAAAACAGGCAGCTGGAAGAATGTTCATTCGTATGCACCGAACGGGACGCCAGCGAATGCCAATTTCGCATACCAAATTCGCATGGGCGCTTCTTTTTTCCTGGGGTGAGTGCGGGCGAGTTTGGTGGGCGTGCCGGGGCAGGCATATTGCGTATTTGAAACACGTTTAAGCAGCTGCTGCAAATGCATGAGAAGCAATAATGCAAAAATAGACGAAGCAACGAAAAAAAAAAAACAGCAGAAGAAGTCAACGCCGACGACCAATGGAACAAAAGACCCAAGCTGAAGCGTGACAAAAAAAATAAAATAACGAAACAAGAACGAGTTAGAAAGACCCCTTAGTACGCCGAAGTATAGTTACCCTTATCGATTAGATATCCTTTTAGCAAGCTGCTAATGACGCGATATCGAAAATATAGCAAATTCGAAAAACGCAAGATTTTGTTCAACAATTCAATTTGCAAGTTTTCATTTTAGCTTTAAACCTTGACTTGGTAAAAAGAGTATTCATCGACTTCTCAATAATATAAAGATACAAATATTAACCGAATCCGAGTATCCTTCTAGCGTATGCCTAGAACGGGAACTTTGTAAGTGTAAATTATTGGATGGTTGCTCAGAAATTGAGTTATGACCATAAGGACGCTTTGTGGCCATAATCGTACGGCAGCACTCAATGGATCGCTGATGTAGTGGCAATCAGCACGAAAGGATCAGGCACCAGCTGTGTCAGCTCTGGCATCTGCATAGGCGACGGACAAAAGGTGATGGGTGTGGGGAAGGGGGAAGGGGGAAAGGATCGGCTTAGATGCACTTTGGGCGCACTGCATTAAATCTTAATCAATAGTCAAATTATGCTATTCTATGCCAGGTGGCGCATGCAGTTGCCATCTGTTGTTGAAAGTGGATAAGCTGGCACTAAGCTAACTCTGCTGCCTGCCACATGCAACATCGCACATGCGAGGCAGCCACCGACTTGTGCATATGTCAGGAGCAGCCTTAACAACTTGCCCGGCGCCAGTTGCACGTGTGAAGAGATTTGACAGCAACCCAAACCAACAAAAAGGATACCCACCGCCCACCCACCTGTCACATTCTCCGTGGCCGCCCACCCACAGTCGCTGGCTGCGCGCAGAGCTGCAGGCAGCGAATCATTTGCTGCATCTTTTGTCTTTGCATTTTCACGGATGTCCCGCGGTTCGAGCAGGACTGAGAAGTGTGGGGAGGGTGGATGGGATGGAGTGGTGATAGTAGTGAGAGGAGGTGGAAGATACTATGAAGTGCCATTGTTCCGTTGTTGGTTTTCCTTATTTTCTTCATCTCGTTGGCTTGCTCGCCGTGTGCTTTTATTATTATAAAATACGCATGAGTTAGTGTGCATATTTCAAGGATTTTGTGTGTAAAGGGATAAAAATGCAATCAGTCGCAAAAACCAGCAAAGTGAAACTGACAAAAAAAAAAGCGAAAAAACAAAAGAAAACTTCGAGCGAATGACAGAGACAAAAACGCGACAATCGCTTCGCATCTGCCTATCCTAGAAACCCCATCCAATCCCATTCATCTAGTTACACAAATTGCACTTACAACTTCATTTACATTTTTGCGGAAGGCGTGCGAAATGTGGAACAAATAATTTGAATATTGCATGAAATTTGGTCAAGCGAGGAAAATAATCCTAGTTTGAGCGACAGCTAAACTATATTTTCTAGGTCAATTCTTCAGAGGGAGAGAGAGAGATTGAAATTTTAATTTATTCAATATGTATCAAATTATTTGCAATAAGATATGTAATTCAATTAACGTAAATAAAACAATAAAATCGCTCAGATGTGTGAAACGCACATCTTGAACATCATCATCATCATCATCATGATATCCAGCAGCAGGTGTTGTTTGGATATCAAAGAGCTGCGACACGCGTTGCCAATTACTCAATAGGATGAATGACACCCAGAAGCACAATGAGGTGCCAAGGCAGCACTTGCAGTATGTCACACACACACAGAGACACACATACACAGACAGAGACAGACGCATACATACGCAGACACAACAGTTAGCTGGTAACAGGTGACCTCAAACCAAATCTCCAAAATTGAGCCGCAAGTTTACGGGGGCAAGTGAGACGGGAGGCGGTATCGTAACATATGTATGTAGGCAGCCACATGCCCAATAAAGACACACAAGTCAAGTGGCGCACCATGTGCCGGGGGTGGGCGATGGGGACTTAGCGGAGGACACGACGCTGCTTTCAAGTGCCCCATTAAAGTGCAAGCTGCTTCCATCGCTCGCTCTCTCGCTCTCGCTCTCGCTCCCGCTCTCTTTCTAGCTCTCTGTCGCTGTCTCCTTCGCACACCGAAGTGCCTGCAAGTAAATTTCAAGAAACAATTTTCAGGAATGACTTAACTTTTGCGTTTATATGAAAACTTTTGGCAACGTGATGTTATGCGAACGGCAAACCGGCAAAACCGGCAACCGGCAACCGGCGAACAGCGAACAGCGAATATGCAATTTGACTCAACTGTGAGGATAGTTTGGGAGGCGGCAACATAACCCATTTAAGTATATGTTTATATATACATATATAACTTGCTGTTTAGCTGAAGCGCAGCGAGAGACTCTCATCGAGATCCACATTACGTGTGATAAAGTCCAAATCGTCGCAGTTAAGGAAACCTTTCAATTGCTTCACTTGCTGCCCCTCGTGCAGCTGCTGCTGTTCCATTTCATTTGCAGTCACCAGCTGCTTGAGTTTCCAGCGTATGGCACGCAGCTCATGCCGTGTCACCGGTAGACAACAGATCAGCTCCTCGCACCGATCCGCGCTGAGCAGCCCATCTCCATCGTCATCGTACATGCGCAGCAGCGAGTCCAGCTTGTGTTGCAGCGGCACGTGGCGTCGAAAGCGCGACAGGCCAAGTATAAAGTGTTGAAAGCAGAGTGACGGATACAGATACACTTCGACCAGGCGTTCCGCAAACGGATGCTGCGCCACGGGCGGCACCTTGAGCAGCTCAGTCCGGAGAACCAAATTATTCGAGTCGCGTCCCAGCGTTTGATACTGCCCCAGCAGATAATCGATATGCTTCGGCGAGAAACCCGACTCTTTCTCGATCTGTTGCAACTTTGCGGCGCTCAGTTGCCCTGATGCGACGACACCCATTTCGAGAACCAACAACACAGCAGATAAAATAACACTTTTTAACTTTTTAACAATTTTGAAAGACCGAGTTAGTTGGAAGATATTTGCTTGTGTGATATTTAGTTGTTGTTGGTATTGACAATTAACTGGGCGATAGCTCGATACGGCCGTTGTCCCTGAAATATTATACTCTACAACAATAATATTAATGTTATCGCAAATCATCGCAGAATCTGTAAAATTTTGAAGAACGCAACTGCAAAAATGTTTAAATTACAACAATTATTTTTTTCCTTTGGATGTTGGGTCAACGATTTTCGATCTTGTCCGTCTGTATATGATTCGAAGAAAAAATGATCAATTAATTAAAATTCATTACATTTGTATAAATTTATACATAAATATTTTGAATCGATTTTTTTTTTTAAGATTTCCTCGATATGCATATTTTAAATGCACATTTTATATGTATTTAGCGAAAGTTTATTCAGTTTCTATTAAAACGGATCAATGCTCTAAATTTCAGAAAAAAAAATAAGTTTATTTTTAGAATTTCACTTTCTGAGTAATAGATTCAATAACTCAATAAATAATATATTCAGAGCGATTTTTTTGTTTTGAGAACAATAGCAAAAGTTAGACACTTTTGAACTGTTGTCAAATCATTGGCCAAATCAACTATATTTTGTATAATACAATAAATACATATACAGGTTACTCCGCATCCCTTGTCTACCTGGTCATATATGTACTCAACTACCATCTCCTCCCTCTGGTTGCTCGAATCATCCGTTGAAGCCTTCACGTATTCTGGCATATGTCAAAATTAATTTCGTTGCCAACATTTTGACAGCTTCTCATGCAAACACTTGGCCAGAGCCAAAGACCAAGCAGCAAACCTATGCCCCATCATGAGGGTGGAATTGAAATGAATGCTCTGTGAACTGCCATGAGCCGGCGTTGGGGCTGTAAAGGAATTGTAGTTGGAGGGGATGGGTGTTGGTGTTTGGTTTCGTTATTCATTGGCTCTCTGAGCTGAGAGGCATTGCTTTTTGTTTGTTTTTTGCGCAATCATCGGTATACATTTTGCCACATCAACGTAAAGACACATTACACCTCCCTTTGCCCCTCCCCTTCAGCTCCGCCACCTCCCTACCTGCTCTCACATTTGCTGGCATCATTGATTTGATATGGAAAATCATGAAAAGTCGCGCCTTAAGCCATTTCCCACAATGTCATGCAGTAGGAGAGAGGAATAGAGGGTTGGCAACCCACATTCAACGAACATTGCCCCTTGGCAAAGAAATTACAAAAATTAAGAGAACATTTTCTGAATGGTAGCCCCAGCTGGTAACGATTGGTTCCCATTCCCTTCCCCGTCTATTTTGTATGGGCAAATTAATGAAATTAAATCACCTTCGTTTTAATGGATCCCTAGCTTGACCCTTAGGGCAGCCAACACCACCAACCCCACCTATCAGAGCCACCTTTTAGTTTCACACAAACACACAACGCATATCGAAGAGGCAGATCTGATTCCACTATTGTCAATTGGAGTTAAGTGCGTGGTGCATATTTATTTGGATTCATTTTGTGTTAATAATTTAAATAAAAATACCAATCTGATATTTATTTATTTCATCTATTTATGTTTTACTTTTTATTTTAGCATAACCCAATTTAACCTAAAAATGTATATAATTTAAAAAAAAAAAAAAAATCATTTTTCATTTTTCAAAAGTATGTTCGTGTTGGGTATATTAAAATGTCGAGAGCTGTTAGGTGTGTTATGATAGAAGGCACAACACGCACTTAACACCAGAATAAACTTCTCACATAAAAGAGAAAAACCTGAACTCAATGCCCAGGGTGGCTCGCTGGTGAGGAGAGGTTTGAGGAGGAGGACATTTTTTGCTGTTTGGTGTTTGTGTTTCGCCTGTTTTCACTTTCGACATCGTGTTAATACGTATGAAATTGTTTGGTGATGGAATCTCGGACGTGATACGAATATTGTGATTTAATTGCAAACGATGCGAACTGAATGGAAGTGGGGCGGGGGACGTGGAGGGAGGTGCGAAATGGTACATAGAGCAGACCTCAAGCTAACGTTAAAGTTTGTTCCCCTCAGACATGATTCCCGCTGCGAATCAATTTCTTCCCAATGTCCAAAACCAATCCATGAAAAAATGAAAAACAGCGTCGACTCTTAATGCTTTTAGAGTCGGACGATGAACAACAAAAATTAGCAACTGGCAGCTACAAACGGAAAAATGGGTGTCGGGATGATGGGTCCCCACCCCCAAGTGGGATGATGAGATTGCAAGGCATTGGAAATGTGCGAGTGAATCATTGAATGAGTGAATGAATGAATGAATTAATGAATGTGAGCTGTGCGCAACGTGCGCTGCAAATTGTTTGAAAATAGGTGTTGCCAATACGTTTTCTCTCAATCTCTCCTCTCTATCTCTCTATCCCTCCCCTTCCATCTCGCTCTCTATCTGACTCTGGTCACTTTCATTCCGCGCTTATATGCTGCTGAAATTCAATTCGTTGCTGAAGTTGTTGTTTTGATGGCAACCCGGCCCAAATGCAAAGTTCCGCTCACGAATATATTATTCCTGATGTTTTTTGTGGCTCTGGCACTGCTTCAACACTGCAAGTACTCAATGTTGTCGGCTTATCGATCTATTTGCTGTCATTGGCATGTCACTGTCATTCAATTTGAAGGAAATGCAGCAATTGTTAATTAATTGATGACGACCGAAAGCTGCACAGCTCTGACTGAATGTAATATGTCCGATATGATATGTAAACATAAATACAAAGCAAACCATAAATGTAATAATCTTCTCAAAAAAATTAAAGCCATCGCAATACTAGCTAGACTTATTAAATAAAGGATTTGTGGTTGGTCAGGTGCACTTCAAAAAACCAAATAAAACAAAACAGAGAGAATAATAATAATCATAATAATAATAATAATAATCATAATAAAAGTAATAATAACAACAATACTCGTAGTTATACTAATATGTATAATAAAAATAAAGCATAGCAATCAATTCTTAAATGAACTGAGCTGCAAATCGAGTTTCTCACTCACATTTATTCTTCATTTGGGATTCCAATGGGAATGGGCTGGCACCCGACCCGGTTATAAATGGGAAAGCCAGCAACTGTTGGCTCATACTCCAAGCTCACAAGCTGCCCAAGACCGCAATTCGCATGTGCCACGCGGCAACTGAGCATTGTGCTGTGTTTTTTGTTTTTCTTTCTTTTTCTGTTATTCCTTGATTTTTTCGTTTTTTTTTTTTTTTTTTTGTTGCAAGGCCCGCATCAGTTGCATTGTCAGTTGATTTGCCTGCCGTCTGTCAACACTCACTTAAAAAGCACACACACAGTCACAGTGCGACAAACAGAGATAGAGAAAGAGAGAGAGAGAGAGAGAGAGAGAGAGTAGGAATGCGCGTTGTTGCAATTACGCGAATTCCCCATATACCGTTAAGAGGTTGGCCAACAAAGATTTTTCTAAGAAAACCGCTGTAGGAACGGCGGCATTCCAAACTAAATTACAAACAAAAATGTTGCTTACAACATGAAAACCAAAGCGGAAACAGCAACAGCAGCAACTGAAAATGTAAACAGAACGCAAGCTAAGAAATATAGCTGCAAAAAATAAAAATAAAAAATATCAAAATAAACACAAACGAAAAGCTTGATGTTGCACACACTTTATATGCACGATATAATAATCAGTACTCGATTTATTTCTATAATTTTGCGAATAAAAAAGGACATCTTTAATTCGAATTTATATGTGGAATCCTTTGGTTTCAGAAGTGCGTATGACCTTCTGGGTCTTAAATATGTCATGATATGTGCAAAAGACCCTTTTCGTAGGGTATTTGCCGGAAGGATACAAAATTGAAAATGAAATGTAGCGAAGGACCACTGCCACTGGCAAAAGCAACAGCAAGTGACTGACTTGCGACACACACACACACACACACACACACACACACACACACACACACCCCTCTCACACACACCCGCGCACAGGCAGCCTATGGAGGGAGGTTGGGTTTTCGAGCGCATGCAATTTGGTGTGTGTTTCCCAAGAAACCTTTGTTGCATTATTGCTGCAATTTGCAGAAGTGGTGACGTGAGAGCCATCAGAGTGCTGCGGCCACGAGAATATTGGCCCGAATCACACACACACAAAAATACACAGCCAAGGAACACACTCTCCCCATCTACCAATCACCCCTGCCTATTGTCCAGCACAGTGCCGCCGTGAAGCTGCCAGACATCCAACAAATAACAACTAAGTTGGCAATTTGGCGTCGCGCTCAGCAAAACTAAAGCCAAAGCAAAACAGCAAACAGCCAAGAACAGCAGAAATGTAGACCAAGTTGCAGAGGCAAATAAAAAAATAAAGAACACACTGAAGTGAAGTGGGGCACAAAAAATGCGCAGCTCATCTCCAAAAGTGGTTAGTGTTGGGCCACTTGAAGAATGGGCTTAGTGGGGAGTTGGGGCTGGGGTTGGGGTTGGGAGAAGTGTGCCACTTCATAAATAACCAACAGGCAACGCACCTGAAAATCATTGTGTAACATAAAACCAAACTTAATTAATTCCAGTTGCCAAATATACGCATGGCAACTTTTGGCAGCGCACGCTGCTGCTGCTATCGATGAAACCTAAAAGTGCCAATTACAAAAATAAACAACTGCCAAAAACTTGTGCACGAAAACAACAATATAAATTACCGTATTATTAGATAAAAACACCAACAAAAAATGAAAAAAAATAAACACTTACCAAGAAGTAGCGCTGCAATGCGGGACCGGTTGCAGAACTTGAGGTGTTCTTTTGGTCAGTTTCTTTTCGTTTTTTATACGATGCATGCAGTCATAAGTTCATGTCGAAGTCGTCACGAAGTCATGGTCAGTTCCAGCATATATGCATTATTTGTATGCATGCCAACGAACAGTAAACACAGGCTAATGTAAACGATATTCAGCTGCCAGAAAATACACACAAATACATATTATATTATATATGACGCCACATATACAAAATATATCCACAGAAAACACACGCCTGAACAGACATGAATATATATATATATACATATACATATACTTTACTGGTTGCGTATACGTAATATTTTACATTTTCTTACGTAATTGGTTGTTTATACAACTAGACATAAGTTTGTGTAAAAAGTATGAAACAGCCACAAGGGGTGCTGAGACTAAAAAAGCCACAGACTATAAATTTATACTGTACAAATTGAAATATATGTTCTTGTCCATATTAATTAAAGGTTTCGGGCGGCCAACATATCAGTTACGTTTTTCCAAAGTATCTCCATTCCCTACTCTATTGAGAGGTGTAAGTTTGTATGTAGATGCAATTTTGATTTTATACGAGAAATGTTCGTTCGTCTTAGCAAGCGAGCATTGTGGCAAGTTCTTCAAGTGCTGGCAACAAATTTGTAGCATACTTTTGCGGGCTACGGGCAGCCAATTGGCAGCCCAGTGTCTATTGTCCATCGTCCAGAGTCGCAGAGTCAATTGTTAGGGCCAACTAGAGCTCTACGCAGGCCTGCAGCCAAGAAAGCAGACGTGGACAGGATGGGGGGATGAATAAGAAAATGAAAAGGAGAGATGGGCAGCAAGTTAACTGCAGCTGAGGCCGCAGCACTTGGACAACCGCCCCAAGAAGTTTGCGAGTTGCCAAAACAAGGCCAAGCAGTGACGCAAACAACAGCAACAATTGCAACAACAAAAACAACGACAAGGGCAATAATATGAAATAAATTCCAACAAAGAGAGAGGGGAAGATGGCGGATGGTGTGGGTTAACGGGTAACGGTACAAATCCGTACAAATTGAATAAGAACTCAATCTTGGCTACTGTCAAAACAACTTTTTGGGTCCTGGCAACCGGACACAAGCGATGGACAGACGGACCACGACGAAACGGAAAGATAAAAACATGGTAGCGGCACAGAAATGCGGCAAAAAAAAAAACATTCACACACACAGACACACACACACAGAAGAGGCAACAACAACAAAAAAGGGGACGAAGCGGAAGCTATATATTGAATTGAATTGAAATGCCTTGGCAATTGTTTGTGTATCATTATAGTCATCATCAATGTGCTCATCGACTCGCCAGATGTCTGTGCGCATGTGTGTGTGTGTGTGTGTGCCTCGTGCCTCACGCCGCATGCCTCATGACTTGCTTGATATATCTATCATCTTCATATATTGTTATTATAGCTTGATAGCTCTGAATTATATTTTACAGTCGAATTTTTGTTGCTGCATTGTTTTTAAACTCTTTTATTTGCGATTCACAATTGTTCTACAATATATGTTATTATCTTTCTTTTGTTTATTTTTTATGGAGTAATAATTCTACATTTTATGTATAAAAGTTACCCAACTGCCATGAAAATTCCCTCCATATCCTTCATGGATATCTCGTCTAGTTATGGAAATTTAAAGTCGAGATTGTGCTTTAATATGAACCCGCCAACAATAGCAACTTGCAACTGGCTGAAATCTAAAGATATATTTATTGAGCTTTTCCTATGTCATGAATATATGCTGCATACCGTTATAACTTCGAAAAGTTATCGATAAATTGACCAGTGTGTCCGTTACATATTGCCGAAAATGTTAAATGCAATTTTCCAAGACTTTGAACTCCCCCAAAAATTGTGTGAATTTGGATGAGCATGTGTGTGTGTGTGTGTGTGTGTGTGTGTGTGTGTGTGTGTCTGACGGGGGTGTGGTGTGTGTGTGGAGTGAGAGTTGTCATGTTATGTCAGGCGATCAATTGGTTGGTTTGGGTTGCTGTCGTCTCGTCTGTCGTCAGAGGCCGCGGCACTATTAATTATCATGTTAAAATGTAATTAATTAAAGATGTCGTCGACGCAGGGCAACGACGGCGACGGCGACGGCGCCAGTGGCCGCACATAACTTTCAATGAAATGTTAATAAATTACATAATACCGAAAACGAAATTACAAACGCCATCAACGATGACAGGTCCAACAGCCGCAACAACAACAACAACAAGGCAAATAACAACAATCGCTACCTGATAACAAATCAAACGAAATTTTTGCTGTGCCCATCGACAGAATCCAATGCCATCCCAGCACAGTGGCCATTCCTCACATTTTTGCTTTCAATTCTATGGCAATAGGAATTTCGGAGAGAAAAGCATTTGAGTAAAAACACAAATATTAAAACGGTAGTGAAAATTTTATTTTAAAACAACTATTGATTTTTCCTTAAATGTATTTTACAAATTTTGATTATGAAATCCAGTAGTGGTAGTGTTTAAATGGTAGTCAATTGTCTTTGTTTCCGGTGTGCATTTTGTAATTAGTATTTTTGTGGTAGTTTGTTCCGGGTAATTGTAGTAATTGTTTGGTATTCCTTGTCTTTGGTAATTGTAGTATTCGTTGCTGTGTTGAAGTAATCTTGTTTGAGCCCCATTTATGTTTGAGTTTTAGTATGTATGTGACGGCATTGTTTTTGCTTTTGTTTTTCTTTTTCATTTTAACTAGACTAGGTTGTTGCTAAGTTGGAAAGTAATTTGAAATTACCAGAGGCCAGACGAATAACCGCCGGGTGGCACATGATTCCCATTCTTGACGATGCCAATATTAATCGTCTCATGTGAGTTCATGTCCACTTTTGCTGGTCCTATAAAATCTTGGGTGCCTGGCTTGTAACCTTCTCCAGTAAGTGGATTGCCTTCTGTCATCAAAGAAATTCAAAAAAAAAAATTTAAAAAAATAAAAATAAACAGAAAAAGAAAATGAACACTAATGGTTGATCCAAAATTGTTAAAATTCTGATTAGAAACTGTATAATAAATATCCGACACACAATAATTATCTATATTAAACTTTATTATTAAGTAAAACATACCTCGGATCCTTGGTTTCATCTGCCTTTGACTACCAAAGCCGTCGCCCTGTATTGGGTTCTGAGAAGATATGTTAACGGATGTTCCCCTAGAAGAGTTCCTTGATTGAGACACATTTGAATTATGCCACGTATTATTGAAAGAGAACGGACGTTCTGGATTGGTACCCGTATCGGTGCGACTCTGTACATTTACATCGTGCTTATCCGACTGGTTGTATACATCGTTTTGAGCGGGCACGGGTCCAATATTGCCACAATCAACATCCGATGAGCTACCCGATTTATTTGTAGCGGTACGAGACCCTACTGATAACGAGGTGTCCTCTGATTTATCCTTGCTATTTGCTGCAAAATTGTATTTATTATGATTTATTTTTTTATTTAACCAAGAAAATAAAAGAAAACAACAGAAAACGTTGCAGTCGACTGCGAAATACTCTGATCGCCATAAGTCATACCATCTGATAGCAGGTGCCACATAGCAGGGCGGGTATAGCCAAGAAATACTGATCTTTGAAGGAGGTTCCTAGTAGACTATCCTCCAAGTTTGCCTTTTAAATTGCGGTAGATAAGGCTATTGCCGACACAAATTTTTGGAGGACGATCTTAATAATCTATCTTTCAATTTTCATAGCTATAGCTCCACGTTTAAAGTGTCGATCTCTAAGGATGTCGGAAAAAGGTTCGTTCATACAGACAGACGGGCAGACACCAACATAATACCTTCGGTATCAGGGTATAAGAAGAGAAAATTTATTTGTATAGTTGCTTCAAAATTGCTAATATTCAAAACCCTTTGGATGCCAGAATCGACAGGTAAAAGGAATACCCAGCACATAATTATCTACTATTTACTACTGTGATATTATTTAGAACCAACCCTGAATCTTTGGCTTTATCGGCTTCAGAGCGCCGAGGCCGTCCCCATTTAATCCAGCACCAGTAATAGGATTTCGCGTAGGCATGTAATTATTGATTCCGACTTTGATGCAATACACATGGCCAGACCGGCATTTTTCCTTCGAGCAGCCCTCCGACTGAGGCACAGTTGAATTATACTCCATATTAATTGTTAATAGAATCGCTGTTGTATATTATATATTGGTTTAGGCCCGACTTCGTTCTCTTCAAAAGATAAAGATAAATAATAAAGAATCCGTTCAGACTATTCTCGAAATGTTTTGCTTCTGGTATAACCTTGCTGTTTGTTGCAAAATTTTATATTTAGTATTATTTTGTTTATTTTATTTTTATTTTTTTTTTACTTACTGTTTATTTTGTGGAGAGCTGTTTGATATGAATACTATTCAAATGCGTATTTTTCTCCGTTTGTACAAAATATAAAAGTTTATAGCTCGAGAAGTTTTTATTATTTGATTTATATTGCTGTAGCTCGACGGAGACAAAATATTATTTGTATTCAGGCGCTGGCAACTGCGAAAAGTTTGAGGCGACACCTACTTTCGAAGGATTGCGATTCAGATATATTCTTGCTGCTTGCAGAAGAATACTATTTTTTTGTAATTATTTTTTTTTTACTTACGAAACATTTTTGAGAAAGCTGATAGATTTCAACGTTTTTCAAATGCGTGTATTTTTATATAATTTATAAATGTATATAAAAGTTTGCAACTCAAAAAATTTTTTGCAATTTAAATTTTATTTTTTCAGCTCACAAGCTCGACTAAGACTGAATATTATTTTTTCCAGGCGGTGCACGATCCAGATGAAGCGAAAACTTCAAGGCGACGCCTCCTATTCTGAGTACACATTTCTTGAGGCCCCGTTTGAAAATCGGTGATTTATATCAATTTTCTAGTTTATAAATAGCTTTTCGTTTGCTGTCAAAAAGCTTAATTTTTCTTCAATATATTTTTTATACGGACTACGGCCTAAATCGCCAGTCGATGATTTGCTCAAAAATACATACATATTTAATCAAATAAATATAACTGATGTACAAACGTAAAAAAATTGGTCCACAAATATATAGATTAATTGCATAAAGCATATTCTGATTTCTGCAACGTTTTTCGGGCTTCGGTGCCACGGTGTGGCAGTCCAATCGCTGATGTATGAGTATTTTTGTGTGTGTGTGTGTGTGTGTCACATAGGCAGGCCTATAATCCGCATGTAAAACAAATTAATAAATAAATAATAAATAATAAATGTTCGTAATAATAATGACTAAAGAAATATCAGAAACAATAAATTTTATTTGAGTAGTCGCCAAAACCGCCGGCAAATGCCAAAAACAAAGGCAAAAATTATTAATGAAAACGTTTTGGGGGCCAGCGGGATGCGCTTGGGATTGGGATTGGGATTGGTATTGGAGTGAATTGTACGTGGAAGTTAATGTGGAGCTGGATGTGGGGCTACTGTTCGCAGGCTTGTCATAAACGTTTATAAATTTTTATGAGCGTAAATATAATTCGTAACAATATTAAAACTGATGCGTCGCGCTTTATTAAATAGATGCAAAGGGCTACGGGCTAAGGGGTTTGTGATGCGGGGGAATAAAGACTCCTGCCGAACAACCGGCGCTTTAAAATAATTTATCGCATGTAATATTCACACACACGTACACACACTCTGTGCGGGTGTGCGTGTGTGCGTGTGTGTATGAGTCGAGTGCGTGCTTGTTTTTGGCTTTTGGATTTTGGTATAGCCCGTCGCACGTTTTGGGGCACATTTGTAAGCAAGTCAGGCAATCGCTTGCCCAATTAAATGCGTTGAAAACACACAAGCACACACAGACACACACACAGACACGCATACACACATAAATGTTATCACAATAGCTAATTCTCAAAGTCAAAACACTCGGATTTCAGCTTACAACAACAAAATGTACAGCGCAAAAACCGCTCACACACACACACAAACAGACACACACAAACAGACACACACAAACAGACACACACACATAAACAGACACATTGTAGTCATTTCCCATTCCTACCACGCACCTGTAAGTATCTCGAAGCAAGCGCCTCAATTAAAAATGTAGCACACTGCTAAAAACAATAATAATTAATAATTTACTTCTGTATATATATATATATATATATATATATATAAGCAAAGCTACATGATAAGTTGCTGTAGAACGCAAGTGCTCTTGCAACTATTTGCGCAACAGTTGTTGATGTGCAGTTTCCGCTTCTGTTGCAGCTGTCGCGCTGTGGCAACGCCTCACGCCTCCTTTTAAAGCATCAGTTTAGCTGACAGTTGCCTTCTGAGGCGACGGTGCTCGTCTTTTCAGAAATCATTTCACTTGTCACAGCGACGCACAGTCGAAGGGCGAACCCTTTCAATAACACTGACACACACACACACACACACACACACACACACACACACACGCACACACACTTAAGAAAAGCTTTGCAATGCGCGTTGCCCGTTTATCAAACGCTTTTCGAATGTTGTGTGACGTCTTCACGGAGTGAGCTGCCGTTTATCATCCTCTCATTTTAGTCGCTGACTCTGCCTCTGCCTCAGCCTCAGCCTGAGCGTCAGCCTCAGCCTTTGCCACAGTGACAGCCACTGCCTCAGCCTCAGTCTCAGCCTCTGCATCTTTGCATTGCGTTTCCTTTTCCTGTGCCACTTCTACCACTTTTTCAGTCAAAGTAGAGCAAGAAAAAGCGCAAATCAGCCACAATTGCCGCTGACAGACGTAAGCACCGCATACTCTCAACGTATGCTTGTGTGTGTGTGTGTGTGTGCAACACTTATGTGTGTGTGTGTGTGTGAGTGTATGTATGGCTTTGACATTATTTGTGCTGCAAGCTGACAGATTTTCGTTACGGCAGCATTAAATTGATTTTTGACATTTCTTTCCATGCATATGGGAAATAGACGACACACACAAACACATACAAACACACAAAAAGACACACACACATACACACAGACTTGATTATATTTAAGAGTGTATTTTATCGCTTATAAGATAAGCAACTAACTTGCCCCGTTCAAATTCCACAAGGGACCAATCCATTCCATATTTACTTTAGCCATGCATTTGACCTGTTTTGTATTATTTGTATTTTTATTATTTTAAGTTGAACCCTAACTTTGTGCATTGCAACAAACAAGAAAGGAGAAGGGCGATCGATGGCATCCCAAAGACTATATACCCTTGTAAAACGGAGTCAAAGTGTCGACTAATATATATGTTTAAAGAACCGACCGATTGTTCCAATGATATACACATATATATATTTGATATGGTATTCCGATGTTGATCATTTTTTGTCCAATTATATGTAGCACGCATAACTGGTTTTCTTCTATACAAGAACTCATATTCTAACTGATTGTTGCTATGAGAGCAATATGATATAGTGATCCGATCAGGCGGACTCTGACAGCAAAAACAACCGATATTTGCCTAGTTTGCATAGAAACGAACGGACAGTAATCGGCTTGTTATGCTGACCAATAATATATATATACTTTATGGGATCGGAGACGACTGCTTCAATGCGTTACGAGCTGCACGACAAAATTATAATACTCCGAAAAAAGGGTATAAAAAGTTTTGCTTAATTATGGCATCCTAGTATGTGTAACAGAAACTAAATAAAACTTTCATAAAGCAATAAAAAGAAAATAAAAAAATATTACACTTTTTAAGTGAATTAAAATTATACTCTGGCCAAGCAAACTGCTAAAGCCAATTATAACTTTAATATTATTTTTAGAAATTGAATAACTTTCAACTGATTTCATGTGTCACAAATCCGGCAACAGAATAATAGACAAATTGTGTTGGACATTTTGTGTTAAAGTGAGATCAAAATATTAAGCTGACTTCCATGTTATGCTGAACCTTTAAATGCTTAAATGCTTTAACGTATTTTTCGTATGATACTCTAAATAATCAATTAAAGACTTAAAGAAACAGTTGGCTTTAAAATTCGTTCAAATAACCAACAAATTGAGCAGTTCGAAAAGTTTTACGCACGGCAAACGCACCATTAATTGCAAATCATAATTGGTAATTAAACTTCAGATGCAACTAAAATGCAGTCAGGCCTAATTTTAGCTTTATTGCACAATAATTGAGCAATTTATTTTTATACCCTGACAGATAATGAAAGAGGCAACGCCGACCACATAAAATATATGCATATATATTGCCATACCTATTTTGCTTTATATATATATATATGTATGCTGCAGACAAACTACTTTATGGATGGATCTGATCACCATATGTTATAGCTATCATTCGAATACTTAATCAAATAATGGCAAAGTTGCGCAAAAAAAAAAAAAAAAAAACGTTGGAAAAAATTCAACTACTATATCATATTAGGAATATATTGCAGCTATCAAAGGATATATGATTAAGCACACTCAAAACCGATTTTAACTCTTTTCTATGCGGTTCTCTGATTAAAGTGCAAAATTGGTGTGGCTCCCTAACGCTTGATCGAACCGAACTTTGAACTTTGATGTCCATTAGCTAGGAAAGTAGCCAACCACCACCCATCCAGCTACCCCCCTCAACCAGCCTGTGCATGCAGTGCTACTGCTGAGCACCTTGGGAATTAATTTCTCACGTTTCACGTACAATTTGTATGGCCGGAAGCGTTTTCAATGCGACGCTGCCTGCTGCCTCAACTGGCTGCAATCCAAAGCCAAACCACATAAATCCCCATTCCCATTCAAACTGGCTGCTCGCTAATGAAGGTTTCATATTGTTGTTATACCCTTTGGCTACAATTAGTGTCATCGGGTATTTCGACTAAATGAGCAAATATAAGAATATCGTCCATTCTTATATATACATATATATATACATTTCTTAAATAATAATCTGCATTATATATATTTTTAAGAAACTTTTGCTTAATCTGTGCCAGCACTGCAAAGTTGTCTTAAGCCAAGCCATTGCCGAACAATTAGTTAAGCAACTTAGTCGCATTTGAACCAAATAGTTTTTTTTCTTTTTTTTTTGATTCACTAAACATTTTAGTTGTTGCTTAACATATATTTTGATATAGAGAGTATCTCGCAGTTCATCAGTGGTGCATGATTGACACACTTGAACTTAGTTGTAAGTTTGTTATTGCTGCTTCTGGCGTTGGCTTTGTCGAAGCACACAAATCGCCGCACATACACAATGAGTCCGAGTCCGCATTTGGCTCAGGCTGGCCAATACGGCCACGCATCAAAATGCATTTGTGTGTGCACAAACACATACACACACACGCACACACACTCCCAGATATTGTGAACTGTATTTGTTGGACAAAGCGTGTAAAGTGATATTTGTACCCTGCACGTACTGCACAAAACGGGTATCATCATTGAAGATTTTGAATGGAGTTATCGGCTTGCATGCATATAGACAATAGAGAATCCGAACTGCATATTTACCGTTTTAAATACAGTATCGAAATCGGAAACGAAATCAAAACCCAAATCATTATTTCCCGTCGATACCTTTACCTAGGCGTGTGTTCTGGCTCTGTGTTCAACTTGGTATACCCATTTTTAATGTTTTCAGGGTATTAAATTAAAATCCTGATATATCAGCACACCTGCTGTCACCTTAATATCATCATAAAGCTTAAATACCAACCGAACCATTTAATATAACTTTATATGCGATGTTCTTAATTATTTTGCTCAAGTTTTTTATAATAACAAAACAATCAAGGTAACAATAGTTAACCAAGTTTGAAAAAATTACTACCAATATTTTTATACTTTTCGTACCAGAAACGGAACTGGAACCCAAATTCGTTGCTTCTTTATTCACGTATAAGTTTATCTACTCAATTGAATGTTTCAAATGTATTATTATATTAGTAAGAAATAAACAAGAAAATATATATATATCAAGTATATATGTATATCATGGTACAATATAAGAATTTGGTAGTCTTGCACAACTGCTTACAGGCTATTCCTGCAATCAAACACTTTCGTCTACATTCTCACCTATTGTTGTTGGCTATTACTCGTATTAGCTACAAGAGCTTCAGCTTCTGTTTTGTTTCAGTTGCTTTCAGTTAGCCCCCCCCCCCCTCCCGATCCCAGGCAGCAGCTCCAATTCTCTCAGCATCCCCATCGGACCACGTCGTCGTCAGAGTTGTCATGCATGTGTTCAAATTGCAGAGGATTATGGGTCTTAATTTTATGATTGCTTCTTTAATCAGAGACCTAACTGCACGCCAATTATGTCCTGACCGGTGCTAATTATTTCTTTGTTGCTTTGATTCTCTATTGCCATTTCTCTCTCTCTCTCTCTCTCTCTCTCTCGTTGCTTGTTGTATGTGTTGGTTCTTACCACTTAAGACAACTCATTTGATGTGGCCTTAATCGATGTGCGTTATTTGCGATTAGTCGAGCGCCAAATGAGCCACGTAGTCAAGGCATGTCTGGGGGCTGGGATTTTCATCCTGGCTCTCATTTGTCTTTTAGCTTCTTCTAGCTAAAACTTGCCCAAACTCCACCAGCAACCACACCACTAATACCACCCAGCCACAACACCCCCAACTTCTGGCTGATGCTGCATGAGCAGCACACTCTGGAGCATAATGAATGCGTGCTTAGCCATAATAAAATGTAGCGGCATTGCCCAACAAGCCACATAACATGGCACAAAATTCACACAACTCTCACACAGTAAGCAAAAAATGCAATACACACAAAAAAAAGAAAAGAAAATATTCTATTTGCTATTGTAAATATTAAGGGGCAAGAGAAATACGTGTGGAGATGGAATGATTTAAGAAAATTCAATTTGATCTAAATTCTTTTCGACTTATTGTAAATCCTTATTCAAAATATTCAGATGGAATTTAATATTCTAAAATTTCTGCATTTCCAATTGTGAAACCATCGAAATGAATATATTCTTTTTTTATTTATTTATTTTGCAGCAACTGATTGGCAAATACTTTTTAATGTACAACATATTTTTTGAGTGTATTTGGCTGGTGCCAAGGCTGATTCCGAGGCCGCCCGCAAGTTGTTGTTGTCGTTGTGGCTGCCACCCTTGTTGCTGCAGGCAATGCAATAAAACATGTTGCAATGCAATGCAGCACCGCAATCATTTTGCAGTGCAACATGTGGCGGTCGGGATCGCACATAAGCACCAGACAAACCAAAATCCGTTACCCAAAGCTCCGCTCTCTGTGACCCAGCCACTGCCCCTGCCCCTGCCCCTGCCCCTGACCCTGGCCCATGCTTCACACTGTTTCTAGTCATGCTGAAAAAGCCGTAAATAAATAATATGCAAGTACATGCTCAGTGCAAATGAATTCTCTAACGTGTAAAAATGTTGCTGTCCAAAGTTGCCACAACTAAGAAATACCCTGTACGCAACTGTAACACGATTAAATCAGCGATTGCCAAAATGAACAAGAAAACATCGGTTTTCAATCAATGACCAAGTGCGACTGATGAATGTGTATATAAAGTTTTCAATTTGACAATTTTATGGATGCGAAAACTTTTCGCGACCGATCATTCTCTATTTTTCCATAAAAACGTAAAAAGAAACAACAAAAGGACAACTATCTGTGTCACATTTAAGTCCAAATTAAAAAATATTATTATGATTTTTTTTTATTATTTTTTCTTTATTTTGTTTTAGAAAAGGTTATATGAGTGTCTATGGGTATTTCGATTATTCCAATAGAAACGGTGACGGCAACATAAAATCGAATATATTCCAAGTTTCAAAAATGAAAACAAACTGAAAATATTCTCTGTAAGAGTAGAAATAATAGAACTAACTTGAATGGTATCTAGGTGGAAAATAACACACCCCATCCAGTCCCTGTGGGATCACCGTGCCGAAATCTGCGCAAGTAACTCCTGTATTCAGCGTGTCCTGTAAGAAATTATGAAATGCGGTAATCGATCTCACCTGCCTTTCATGCGATCCATTGCGATGGGTTGGGAGTGTCTCCTATGTGTCCATCTTTCATTCCCTGCCGGCGCTGCATCGTGCCTGCCAGGTGGCCATCGACGCTGCTCTCGCAGATCAACTGGCACCATTCCTGTCAGGACCACGGCTGCTTCGTCCAAAACCGTGCGAATTCCGTAAATCACACATAGTGCACTCAGCCGACAGCTTCTTTCGAAGTCGTTTTTTAATTGGACACTGCCGTTGCCCAAATTGGTGCCGCGTACAACAGGTTAGAGGCTGCCACTCTCGCGAACAGTAGACGCCTCTCTAACTTTGAGCCCCAATATTAAGCAACATGCGCGCGCTGAGGACCCCTGCATTTTAGCTGCTCTTTGGCTCACATACTCGATATGGGGCCGGAAGTTGAGCCCATTGTCCAGCATGACGTCCAGGTATTTTATTGACTCCTTTGATTTGACTACGTCGCTGTTGACTTGCAGCTGTATGTACTCAATTACTTTGCGGCTTGTTATAAGAACAGCCTCGGTTTAATGGCCTGTAAGTTCCAAGCACGCATCCTGCATCCATTGGGCCACAATTTTTATTGCCGCATTCGCTGTCGACTCTACCTCCTTGCGCTCCTTGGCCACCACGACCAGTGCCAGGTCATCTGCAAAGTCTATAAGGCTGCAACCCTGAGGCAGCTGAAGCCTGAGTACCTCGTCCACAGCAGTGGACCTACAACAGACCCCTGTGGAACTCCTGCTGTGTGTGTATGTGTGTGTGTGTGTGTGTGTGTGTGTGTGTGTGTGTGTATGTGTGTGTGTGTGGTGAATATTTATTTTTTATATTTTCATTCGGTTTTTGTGCGACTTAACTAATTATAACTTTAATGCAGTTGCTTGTTTTCAGCACTTTTGTTTTTTTGCGCTCGGGTTTTTTGTTTTTTTTTTCATAATTTGCCAGATTTGCCGTTGGCGAGCATCATCAAAGGGTTGCCAATGACAACGTTTGTCCTTTTAACCGTTCAAACTTGGCTGTAGCTTTGTCTCTCCACAAAATTCAACACAAATGCAAATGGAATGTTGGATGTTTTTTTCTTTCTTTTATTTTTTTTTTTTTTTTTTTTGGGTGCGGGTCGGAAATGGACTTATCAGTTGGCTTAAATTTTCAAGACGATGGCGAAAACTTGAAAGCTTTTAGGCGATTTTCAAGCAGCATTTGCGAAATGCGGCTTTGAAAGTCATTAAGTTTATTAAGTGCTAGTGCAGATAACCTAAATGAGTGCATGCCAAAATGGAAAACCAAAGAAGCTAACAACTAACCCTTCATTCTCTCCCCCTTCAATTGCTGCTGTGCCTATGCAAAAATACAGTAGAACTTTCAGTAAGTAAGAATGTAAATGAAATTCGAGTTTTGATAAATTTTCAGATTACAAAAAAAATCCATTCATAATCAATTTTGAAATAAAGAGAGACTAATTCGAATACTTATAGCTTATGCAAATTTGAATAAATTGTGAAACAGAAACCAACTTAAGCGGGTTACGAGCGACCACTGTACCGCCTTACAGTTTCTGAATCATAGCCCACCCGTCCGTCCGTCCGTCCGCCCGTCGGTACGCTCACAGCAAAGTTGGCCACCAAAAGTATACGAACAAGTGCAAGAGATAGCAAACAATGTGCGGCTGTGGTGCCTAGCAAATTGCCACTGCAAGCCGCAAACTTCAGTGAGGACCGCAAAGATTATCGCTATCGGTATGTGCACTATACGAAAGAATGGGAGCGTGTAAGAAAGATAAGCGCAGAGTTCCATGACCGTATTACTCACTTATCAAGTACTTACATATATATACACATATATATATTGCTTATCGCTAGCTGCTCTACGCCACTGCTGAAAATAATTGCATTGCAATTTAGGTGACGACCAAATAGCCACCAGCCTTATCGCCGAAACGACCACCTTATAATTGATAGGAATTCCAATGTAATTTGCTTGCAACGCAAAATAATTTATTTTTTCCTCTTAAGCAAATGGTAACATTCAAACTTTTTCATGCGAACTTTCTTTCTTTTCTTTTTTTAGCTATCTGCTTGTATTGCATCAAATGCAAATAATGTCTTAACTTTTTTAATAAACTAATTTGTACCTTGAATTTGTTTAAATAAGTGAATTTAAATTCAAATTCAAATAAAGAAATATCGATTGCAGCACTTCGACTTATCGATTTGCAGCCAGTCACTTGCTCGTTGCTGTGACATGTTACAGCATTACAGTAACAATGGCAGTTACGGTTATCGATAGCAATACTGACACATATGTTGGTTGTTTACGTTTTTGGTACGCAGCTCACAGCTGTTTGCCGTGCGTATAAAACGAATCAACAAAATGTTGATAAAATAGCGATGCATAATAATTTAAATATTAACTTATTATTATTATGTGCACAAAACCATAGGCCATAATACTAAATAAGTACAGATTAATGGGAAGCCCGGATAGCAATTAAAGCACAGATTACTTTCGATTTTTTGCACACCTATTGCGTAAACAGCATACCGAATAAATGACAAACGTCAGCCGCGCCGCTTATTTAGACTGGAGCGTCGCCAATTGGAAACATTCGCCATTCAGTTTCCCAACAGCGAAGCGGGCGTCGTTCAAGTTCGACTTGTTCGCTATTGTTTTTGTTAACCCACATTTTATTTTTGCTTTCTGTTATTTTGTTTTCGTACTTGTTTATCGCTGCTGTTATTCGCTCACAATATGTCGCAGAAAAGTGTTAGGCAGCTAATACAATTTACCAATTGTCGCCTGGTGCGTGATCATCGAATCGTTCCCGATGATTTGTGGGTGCGCGATGGCAAGATCATTAACCCGGAGCCAGTGTTCTTCGATGAGCGCGTCAAGGCGCATCGTCGCATCGACTGCGGCGGCGCCATCATTGCACCCGGCTACATCGATCTTCAAATTAACGGTAAACATTATGTGTGCGCTGTTGTCGTTGTTGTTTTTGTTGTTGCGCCAAACTGAGTCAAGGTCAATTTCACTTTCAATCCTTATGTCAAGGTTGCCAATTTTTCATTCACTGGCGACGGCTGGTGATGGATCGTGAAGTAAGCATAATAATCTACTTGTTAATCTAATCAGACACTTGACACTGCCCGCATCCCACTAAACCCAATTTGTAATCGTAAACAATGCGAAATATTTAGAGTGAAGTAGAGAAAGAAGGGCACAATAATTGGCAAATTAATACAATTGAGTAGTTCAGTAACACAACGATGAGAGCGCTTCACATAATTCAAATTTTTGCAACGTTTCGCCAACAGGTGGCTATGGCGTTGACTTCTCCCACGATATAGAGACAATCGAGGCGGGCGTCCAAAAGGTTGCCACTGGTCTCGTCAAATGCGGTGTCACCTCGTTCTGTCCCACCCTGGTGACGTCACCCAATGACACCTATCACACAATATTGCCACGCATGCCACACCACATTGAGGGCGGCGCTGGCATTTTAGGCGTACACACGGAGGGACCATTTATCAATCCGCGAAAAAAGGGCGCCCATCCCGAGAACTGCATACACACCATTGACAATGTGAGTACAGCGATCTCTTATCGATCGATGAGGTAGCCTTTAAAATATATATTTTTTTCATTAAATATTCAACAATATATTTTGTAATTAGGGCATGGAAACGTTGCGTGCCACATACGGCTCATTGGATCGGATCAAGATCATAACGCTAGCGCCGGAACAGGTGACGGATGCGAGCGTCATCAATCAGCTTGTCGATGCGGGCATCACTGTCGCCCTGGGCCACTCCATGGCCACCCTGGGCGATGGCGAACGGGCCGTGGAGCACGGGGCGACACTGATAACGCATCTGTTCAATGCGATGCTGCCGTTCCATCATCGCGATCCGGGACTAGTGGGACTGCTCGCCTCGGATGCGATACCCGCTGGCAAGACAATATATTATGGCATCATTTCTGATGGGGTGCACACGCATCCGGCCGCATTGCGTATAGCGTATCGCACCCACCCACTGGGCCTGATTCTGGTGACGGATGCGATTTCGGCGCTAGGATTGAAGGATGGCATCCATCATATTGGCCAGCTGCCACTGGAGGTGAAGGGTGGCAAGGCGTTCATAGCCAATACGGATACACTGTGCGGCAGCATTGCGCCCATGGATGAGTGTGTGCGCATCTTTAAGCGTGCCACGGGTATGTCTTCCCACCATCCCATGCACCCACCCTCACCACCCACTGGGCAACAGTCTAAAATCTCGCATGGTTTTTCTGCTCTTTCTTTTTTTAGACTGCTCTACGGTGTATGCAATTGAGGCGGCCACCCTGCATCCCGCCCTCTGTTTGGGCATTGAGCATGAGAAGGGCACCTTGGACTTTGGCTCGGATGCCGATTTTATACTGCTCGATGACAAGCTGCAGCTGGTGTCCACTTGGATAGCGGGCATTTGTGTGCATCAGCAGTGCAGCGAATAGAGTACATCTACCATCTGCCATCTCCCTCTTTCTCTCTATCTCTATCTCTGTCTCTTTCAATCACACAACAAAGAGCTGTTTTTGTTTTTTGTTTTTTATTTCTGATTTATGTTTTTTTTTTGTTTTGTTTTGTTTTTAATATGATTGGATTAGATGACGCTTTAAATTGTTCTTTATATTTAATCATTAAATCATTTGGTGTGCACAACTAAGCTAAATCCATATACATTTACAAATAATAAGTATTACGAAAAAAAATTATTATTATTATTATTATATATATATATATATATATAATAGGTACAGTGGTCGCTAGGAAGTTCGAACTTACTGGAATTACAATCAATTTTATTGCCTAGTGAACATTTTTTTGTAATTACATATCTCTTGTTTGCAAGTCTTCAATATAGAATTTGGTATATTACAATCATTTTTTTTTTGTGTAATGGGAAACAACAAAAAAAACCTTAGACAAATTAGAGTTATTGGCTAATTGGAGCGACCACTGTTTATACATATACATATAAATATGTATATTTACCGAGGCATGGTTTGTTCTCATAGACACGGTCCGATTGCAATTTTTTGTTGTATTTTTTGTTTTTGTTGCAATCAACTGACGAAACATAATTACATTAAAAAACATACAATACGATATTTCAATGTGTAGCTCGTTCCTAATCTCACTTCGAGTAGTGATCAATTTTTCACGTTTTATTCCCCCTTCTTTTCTTATTTTGTTTTTTTTTTTTGGCAATAACAGAACAAAAAGCAAGTTTAAGCTAAGCTAACTAACGGTAAAACCGCAAAGCAGGTAGGCAGACAATGAAATATGTATATATATAAATATATATATATATACTTATATGTGTTAGCATTACACATATGTATGTATGTGTGCATGTATGTATGTATGTTGTTGAATCTGTGTGTGTGTGTCCTTGTGTTTGCATACAAAAGTGGTTCCCTTTAAGCTTTTAGAAAAACTTTAATTACAGTTAAACTACAAAAAAAAAACACACTCGCATGCATTTCAGTGTGTGTTTGTGTGTGTATACAGAGACACAGAGAGAGAGAGGGAGAGAGTAAGTCACATGTGCGTCTGATGCGTTCGTTTCCGATCGGTCTGTTTCACGTTAGCTAACTAGGGCCGCATGCCACAAATAAATGCGTGGCATGCAAAATGCAGTTTAATTTATTTGTTGTTGTCATTTTACAACTATTGCTGTTTTTCGATTTCACTTGGTTCTTTGCTGTTTCAATCCGTTTGTTGTGCGTCAACTAACGAACACTGTTTGCTTGTTCACATGTGTGTATGCCTGTGTCCATGTATGTGTACATGTATGTATGTGTGTATGTTGTAAATTTACTCCAAATTACATTTTACAATATATATATTAAACATTGGGTAGGTTCATCATTCTTGGTTCTTTCCACTGTCTGTCTGTGTGTGTGGCTAAGTTAATTGCTTTTTGTTTTGTAATATAATATTACAGTTAAACACTGTCATCCCGCCCTGGATGGGGTTATGACACTTGTTAGTTTCCCATCGCGTTGTCCACATTGGAAATGCAGTTGGTTAGAGCGAGACAACATGTAGTACAATGCGTTGCTTGCAGGATTGCCGCCGAGTGAGTAGTAGTAGAAAACGCATTTTGGTATTGTTCGAGTTTTTTTTGTTTTGTTTTTGTTCATTTCATTTAGTAATATTAAACAACGATCTATATAAAAAGTTACAAAAGGAATACAAACACACACACACACACACACAACGAAAAAACACTGATTTTCAAGTTTGTTATATATAATGCTTATGTGTGTGTTCAACATTTGCATGTACAGTTTGTCAAACAAAAAACAAAGCACAAACACACACACACACACAAGCACACGCTATAAATTCAAATGAAATGTTTGTATTTAATTAGAAGACATTTGAAATTTAACTTGAAATTGTGTGTGCTCTTTTCATATTGCTAGCAATTGTTTGTATATTGGGTATGAGTATGTGTGTGTGTGTGTATGTATGTATTTGTAGATCACAAAAGCAACCGTGTTTGAACGTTAAACTAACAGTGTCATAGCCACCCCTCCCCCCACCCCACATTACGCACAACATTTGTTGTAGCCGGGCGCCTTGTCGCTATTGCCGCGATCGATGACCACTCGTTCGGGATTCTCGGCCGATTCGCGTCCAGCTGTTTTATCTAATATGGCCTCGGCAAGTTCACAGAATGCGCGCTCAATGTTTATATTTGATTTGGCGGAAGTTTCCATAAATCGTATACTATGCTCCCGAGCAATCTGTTTTCAATTAGACAAAGAAAAAGGCACGGTAAGTAACATAGAGTGAGAGAGAGACAGAGAGAGAGAGAGAGAGCGAAAACGATAGTGAGTGTGAGCGGATTGTTGATGGGAGCAGTCGTGTTTTCTTTCGTGACAGGAACGAACAGTCATGATTCAACACAAATGCGCCCATCGCTAGTTGTTGATTAAATTGTTTATGCGTGCGTTTCATTATGCATTCTTCTTACCGCCTCGCCGCGCTCTTTGGTGACCACTCGCTTGTCCGTCATATCGCACTTGTTGCCCAATATCATCTTCTCCACATCCTCATTTGCATGCTGCACAAAGCAAAAGAGAGAGAGAAATTGAGCAAGATGTATAATATTTTAAGAGACTGCTGGTTGCATCGTCTATACCTCGTCTATATTTCGCAGCCATTTGACTATGTTCTCGAAACTCTTCTCGTTCGTTATGTCATAGACAAGCATTATGCCCATCGCTCCACGGTAATAGGAGGTGGTAATTGTGTGAAATCTCTCCTGGCCGGCCGTATCCCATATTTGCAATTTGATTTTTTTGCCCCTCAATTCAACTGTTTTGATTTTGAAATCGATGCCTGCAAGGTAAACAACAATAATAACAAATATGTTGATTAATAGTTAATTATTTCAGCAATGACGTCACAAATACATAAAAATTTATCGCTTTAGCAGTAGAAATTTGCGATCGATTTATTCAGCTACAAACTCCAAGGTAAATTACAATAACAACAGGTCGTTATAATTGGGTAAACTTTAGCTAAATATGAATTAATGACGTCACAAATGCGCAGTGTGTTTATCGTACGATGAACATACATTTTTGATAACGATAACTTATTAAGTTGAAGGAATTTATTAGTCAAATGAATCATAACACGCACACTGTTGCATGTACATGTGTGTATGTATGTGCGCGTGTGTGTGAGTGTACATACTTATTATTGTATATGCGTCACAACAATTAATCTAGTTTACCAGATAACTAGCTCGCTTGCAGTGGTTAACCAGCAACAGCAACAACGATTTATAAATTGAGTTCGACTAATGCGGGCTTCTCAAGTCCAAAGGCTATCGGCTCCGGCGCAATAAACCATATAAAGGCCTTTGTACACACACACATACATACATACATGCATGCACATATGCATTGGTCAGGAAGGCGGGGGGTGATGTTGCTTTTAATACAATGCCACGCCCAAAATGCAGATTCAAGTCAGGGTATCCTTGTTGTTATTGGGCGCCGCCAACAACTGACAACTGCCGCTTACCAACACTCACTCACCCACATAGAACGCACGCAACTCTGCAGGGATGTATGTACATGCATATATACACACATACACACACACATGCATACTCACATACACATGTAAGTGAAGAGTGCACTGCGCCATTTACTTACCTATGGTTGATATAAATGTTGATGTGAAGGCATCATCTGAGAAACGAAAGAGTATGCAAGTTTTTCCAACTCCCGAATCGCCAATGAGCAGCAGTTTAAAAAGCAAATCGTACGTTTTCTTTGCCATTTCACGTTACGGCACGCGCACAAACGCACACAACGCACACGCACTCACAGTGACCAACACACACACACACACAACGCACACACACACACTCGCAGGCTCTTCAGAACAAAGCAAAAAAAACGCACAGGTGACACAGGTGAATTGTAGGACAAACTTGCTTTTGTTATGCTTATGCTTATTTTGTTAATATTAGCGCGCTAGTTAATGCTGTTCAATAATATTGTTTGCTGCAGAACTTTTTTGTATGCCTTAGCACTTTATTTTTCTACGCAATGCAATTGTTGCTGTTGAATCCAGTGTGACCACAAACGGCGAAAATACCAAAACAATTTATTTGGCTGCTTTTTGTGTTAGCTATTTTATAGCCCCATTCGCTATATTCAAAACGATATATCACTTATCGCGCATTTTGCAAAATGCAACTCTATATTCGATTACACATTTCCCACCATGTTGGCTAACGGGTTATGCCTTGGAACGATGTGCAGTGCAGCTACAACAGAAAGCATTTATCGAAAAAGAAGAGAAAGTTTTGCTCGTATTTTTAGCGATATTTTTGCCGATGTATGTCTTTGCTTATTCAACACTGAAGCCGCGACATACATATAAGCAAAGATACACAATAAATAAATACTCGAGTATTATGGACCTGGACTGGCAAAACAGTCTGACAGAGATCAAGGACCGTGGCCAGTATCTGCTACACTCGGAGAAATGGGCCGATTGTCGCTTTTTGGTGGGCTCGCCGCCAAATCAACGCCTAATCGCTGGCCACAAACTGCTCCTGGCGATGGCGTCGCCCGTCTTCGAACGGATGTTCTTTGGCAATTTGCCGGACAAGACTGATCCGATCATCATACCCGATGTGCAGCCGGAGGCGTTCGAGGCTATGCTGGAATACATATACACGGATCGCATCACAATCGGTTCGTTTGACAAGGCCTGCAAACTGTGCTATGTGGCCAAAAAGTATATGTTGCCACATGTGGTGACACGCTGCACCCATTTTCTTTGGGCGGACCTGAGTCCGAAGAACGCCTGTCGCGCCTACGAGTTCGCCAAACTGTTCGATGAGCCGCGTCTCATGCAGAGCAGCATGGATCTGATTGCGGCCAATACACGTGAAGTGCTCTCCGATCCCAGTTTCCTGGACATTGAAGTGTCTACCTTGATGGCCATATTTGATCAGCACCGGCTAAACATTGACTCCGAACTGGATCTATTCAATTGCCTGCTCAAATTCGCCAGCGAACGTGGCATTCTCAATGAGAATGCCAACGATGAGGTGGCCAGAAAATCATCCAGTTCCGTGGAGCAACAAGATGCGGCTGACAACAACAGCAGCCACATTGCCAACGATGTCGTTGTCGAGGAGATCAAAATGGAGCCCGATGTGGCCGCAATGGTGCGTCATCTGCATCAGGATGAGGATGTCGATAATTTTAAGCAGATCGCTGGCAGCAGATCCGCTTGCAGTTCACCCATCGCTGTCGCATCCACGTCCGCCTCCACTTCGAATTCGAATGCCAATTTGAGTGCGTCGACTGGGCAAGATGATGATGTTATCATTGACAGTGATGGCTCCGGCAATGCAAATGATGAAATGAACGCCGCCGAGGCGGCAGCCAACATGATCAATATGATGGATGCCCAGCGCACAATAATGGATGGTGCCATGCTGCGGCAGGCGGTTAAGAAGATACGCTTCCTCACGATGACGCCGCAACAGTTCGCTGAGGGTCCGGCACGGTCCAAGCTGCTGCAGCAACACGAAGCACTCGCCATCCTCATCAAAATCTCGAGTCCCACTCTAAATGATATGCCCGAAGGCTTCTGTGCCTCGCGCAGCACACGCAATTTCTATGAATCTTCGCATCGTCAACGCGAGCTAAGCTCCTCGTATCGCCATGTGGCCGCTGGATGCACCATTAGCAGTGGCAGCGGTGGTTGCGGTGGCGGTATCGGTGGCATTGGTGGCAACAATGCCACATCCATATCTGGTTGCTTGCCGGGCACAACGGGACGCAGCATCTATCAGCCGGTGTTAAGCCGGCGTGTCAGTGTGCCACTAAATTTGAACGCTTCGCACATGGATCATATGTCGATGAACGCCAGCTTTGGGTTTGGCGATGAGCTGACGCTATCAAATAATGCCAACGGTGCCGCCGCTGCTGCCGCATTCGGTGATGCGTTCGAGGGAGCACCAGCTCAAGCACCATCTCAAGCAGCTGCTCCGCCGGGCAATGAGAACAGTGATGTCAGCGTGGAGAGCAGCTCGCATCACGATATGACCCGATCCTATTGTATGCGCTCGATGTCACGTCAATTTGACTATAAAAACGCCAGTGTTACAGACTGTGGCGTCACCTTTCAGGTGAGCAATCCTCGCTAGAAATAATGTTCTCCATGTGCAATAATCGTTTGTTAAAATCGAATTTTCATTTCAAGGTGGATACAAATATTTGGATACTGGGCGTACAGGTGCCAACGCAGGTGCTCTGCGGCGAACTGACGACTTCGGCAAATTTTGCTAAGCGATACACCGAGGTGCTCTATGCGCACATTCAGGATATGCACGGCTCGAGGATTACGTATACGCACTGTACGGCACGGGTGCGATACGATTCACATCTGGACATTACGTTCGATCGGCCCGTTTACATCTATCGCAATCAGATCTACAAGATATATGTGGTATTCAACAAGATGGGCTGGTATCCGATGTACTCCTGTGTGCCGGACACCATTCGGCAGCGTGTCAAATTCATGTTCAATGTGGGCAATCCGACGGAATCTGTGCGCGATGGCCTCATCCATGCGATCATATTCTCCACGCCGCAGGATCACATACGCCATTTGATCGACTAATGTCGATCTGGATGTTGACGTGGTGGCGTGTCTTATTCGGCATATTCGATGTGATAGACTAATTTCTTCCAATGTATCAATGTACAGTGAATCAAGCCCCCCTCCCCTGGCCACTTGCAGCGATACAAATCCCCATTATTTTGTATCTTACTTCCACAGCTCGCTTCTACTCATACAATAAATACTTCTACAATAAATAAATAACTACTTTTCTCAGTTTTGAGTCATTAATCAGTGCTGTTGTTTTCTGTGCTAAGAAATTGTGTTTTCTCTCAGTGTACACATGTGTGTGTATTTATATCTATATCGATCGTACTTCTATATAATTTTTGTACATTGTCCTACAACAACAACTACAGAAAACAAAATAAAACACAGTTTTCACTTTTCAAAAATATTACAATAAATAAATTTAAGGTTTATTGCATGTTGTGCTCATTTTTCGAAAATAACAAAAAAAAACTTTACAAATGATTGTTATAAAAGAAGGGAAAATTATCAATAATTATTGCAATATTTAATGCTAGGAAACGGGAACGAGTGCGAGTGCGAGTGCGACTGGGATAGGCAGTGAGTGAGAGAGAGAGAGAGAGGGAAAGAGCGTGTCAAAGTAACGGAAGAAAAGAAAACAAGAGAGCGAGCGAGCAAGAGAGAGATAGACAGATAGAGCTGAAGTGAGCTTTGAGCGCAGCTCTTTACATATATATGTACATATGTACAGTTGTGTGTGTGTGTGTTTGTGTGTGTTGCGTGTGTTTGTGTGTGTGGTTCACACTATTTGCCATAGCTGGCACAACCGCCACTGGCATATTCGGGCTCCTCGCAGGTCAGCGTGTGCTCATCGAAGACCTTATCATCGCCGCAGCTGATGAGGCGCGGATAGCCCTCGACGCAGGTGATCAGGCGATGGCAGTCACCCGACACCGGGAAGCGGGGGAACGGCCAAAAGCGTGCGGCAACCGAATTGGGATCCACCTTCGTTGGGCACTTGAAGCCGACAACAGCTGCAAAATGTTCAAATAAATATCAAATTTTGACTAATTTGTTTTTTTTTTTATTGAAGTGGATTTTCTAAAATGCATTTAAACCAAGTTCAATTCTAATTTTTACAAATTTCTATTTAAAAGAAGAATTGATGGAATTTTCTAAAATGCACTTAAAACAAATTCAATTCAAATTTTAAAAATGTAGATTTAAAATTGACGATTTTTATTAATATGTTTTTTTTTTAATTGATTGAATTCTATCCAAACCAAGTTTCAATTATAATTTTTAAAAATTTCTATTTATGATTGACTATTTTTATTGTTTTGTTTGATTTTGTGTTTTTAAGAGTTGATTCAAATTTTTAAAATGTTTTCAATTCAATTTTTTTTAAATTTAAATTAAGAATAAAATATATTACGAATGCTTTATTATTTTTTACTATTATTTATTGAATTAAATTGAATCGAATATATTTTGTACGTTTTGTATTATTTGACGTTAGTTGAAATTAAAAAAGAAACAGAAATTAACAGAAAAGATTAAGCTCACCCTCGGGATTGCAGTGATCAAGGAGCTGATCGGGCCAGTTGCAGCCATGGATACGTTCATCGTAGGCCAAGCCAGCATCGCAGTCCTGCTCGTGGGGCTCGCCATGGGCGCACTTGATGTACGTGGTCGAGCAATCCTTGGACACCGCATACAGCCCAAACTGATACTCGCAGCCCGGCGTTGAAATAGGCGTGGCTACAATCGCAACGGAGAATTGAAAGTGAATCATTTGAATTTTTTCCCCCTTTTATTTGGATTACTTACGATCCCAGTGGCGTCCCTTGCAGTCGACGGCCCAATTGTAGTTGCAGTGATTGTGAACGGCGCCCTTGCCATCGAACAGCAGACCATTCTCACAGGTCTCCAGGGTCAGAGTGCCGTTGGTGCAGAGGAAGAACTGATCGCAGTTCTCGGTATGCGCATAGGCCTGTTCGCCATATTTCTCGGGGCACTCGGGTGTGCCGACGGCTAAGCCGTGACCTGCAATTCAAAAAGTGCGCAAGTGATTATCGTTATCGTTGTCGCTATCGTAGTCGGTATCTGTATCGTTATCGTTATCGTTTATATCGGTATTGCCAATATAAGCTGCTTATCAGTTTGCTGAACTTGTTTGTTATCGTCGTTATCGAATACGTTATTGATATTGCCAACATTATCGCTGGCAGCCAGCAATTGTCAACAGCGGAAAGTGTCCGTTGTTACCGCTGTTGTTGTTGTTTTGCTGTTTTCCCACCCATTCCAATGGTCATTATTCAACTTGATCGCGCACTTCCTTCCTTCCCACAACTTGTAACTGATCCAACACACGACTGGTTTGCTTTTATATTTTTGTTGCAGTTGCATTTGCTGTTTTTGCTGTTGCTGTTGCTGTTGGTGTTAAGTGCAAGTGACGTCGTTTGGGGCCGGCAACGGCTTTCCGAGCATCTTCGTCTAGCGATGCAGTGATGTAACCAAACAGTGGACACCCAAAACAGCAGCCTCTTTTAACAGGTTGATCGTTTTACGACTGCATGTGTGTTTTTCAGGCTCATCTTCTGCTCTTTTCTGGATAACCGAGCCATCGCTTATGTGCGACAGCATATACAAATATATTTAAAAATTTACTAAAGATTTCCGGTAATAACTTCCCCATAGCTTATTGGTAATTTTTCGAAAACCTTTCTCGAAACATTTCGCAATGCCATTTAATATGTGTGAGTTTTCAGTTGATGTTAGCTTGATGTTAACTGAGAGGCACTTCAACCTTTTGTCGAGCTGTTTGAAAAACTCGTTGGGTCTAGATATTTATAATATATACTGTTATTGCCTTTAATTATCAACTGGTTTGACGGGCCGAGTTCTGCTTCAACATTGATATCATTTCAATGTTTGGCCATTTTAATTTTAATTAGAAACCCATTCGTTTCGCTATACAAATGCAATGAGCTCAAATTCAAATCAAAATTGCTATTTTCATACATTTCAAGAGACATTTGTTTCAATCCCAATATTGAATATTACAAAATCGAATATTAGCTATGCAAAAACATCGTACTTCGACTCTCGGTTACTTAAGAGGGTATGTCCAGTTTTAATTGAGCTATAAATACACATTATGGGATTCATTTTAATACCATTTTTAATACCCATCTCGAATGAATTTCAAATTATTGTCGTACACTAATAATAATGCCTACGAAAAACCACAAATGTTATAATATACGAAAATAGTTTTATTTTAGTTTTCGTTGTCAAGAGACTTGACTTATTTTTTTCTCAGTGCACACATATGTAAATATCTTGATGCTTATGAAGTTTTCTTGGCTGACAGGGTGACTCAGTGGCTCAGTAGCTCAGCGGCTCTACCTAACAAAAGCAAAATTATTGAACGTGATTTGCATGCGAAGTCAGTGGACAATTGCGTATTTTGTGGCAAGGGAGGCAGGGGTGGCGCAACTACCCAACTGAAGTTGATCAACTTCAGGGTTAAACGTCCGTCACTTTTACAGTTACAGCTAATTGGAGCAGAAAACGTTAGAGAGGGCAATTCGAATTCCAGTTCGAATATCGAATCGAAATCAAATCAAATCAAATCTTTGGTCTAGCCTTCGTCAAACTAGTCGACCACTGGTTGACTAGGTAATTAAACTGGATTCTGGTTGGAGCTGGTGTGCGAGAACTAAAACAAAAATAAAGAAAAAAGAAGAAAAAAAAACAACAAAAAACGGTCGCACTCAAATGGTTTTGGTTTCAATGCGATTGCGATTGGAATTTTTGAAAGTAAAAGCTCAAGCAATGTGCCCAACCCAACCCAACTCAACCCAAGCCAACCCAAAACACGCAATGGAAGGTTGCGCTAATTGCTAATCCTCCCATTGGCGATTACATATATTCCACAATAGTTAAATAATTCAAATAAAAAGCAACAAAAAAAACATATACAATTATCAATATGACGCTCACTTACCGAAGGCAAACATGGCCAGGATCAGGACGCTGCTCACTTGCACTCGTTGCATGTTGCGGCGAATTCGAAATCAGCTAACGGAAATGCTAACAAAAAAACAACAAAAAAAATGGCAATTGACTAAAAAAAAAAACAACAAGTGACAACAGCAACAGCGACGACGGCGATTTTCAATTTCGATTTGAATACTACAGAGCGACACTCAAAATTTCCGCTGCAGACGTTTCACGTTTTAACGGTTGCGCGTTCCAAACTCAACTGAAAAAGATTTATACCGCGCTCAAGAAGAAGAAGAAGCAGAAGTAACAGCGCAGACAGCAGCAGCAGCAGCAGCAACACCAGCAGCGGAGGCGTCCGCAACGGTGGCGACAGAAACACAAAAACAGAAACAAAAGTTTGCAAAGCTTTTTTCTGCTTTTTTTATTTGGCTTTTGCGTTTGCGCGCCGTATTTGAATTGAGTGTATTGGATGAGGGCGAAGAGGAGGGCGCATGCAGTGCATGAATACATGTGTGCTGCACACACTTAGGTGTGCGTGTGAGTGTGTCTGTGTGTGTGAGTGTGTGTGTATTGGATATGTTGTCACAGCGCAGAGCATGCGCAATGATTGATCGACCGATTTTGGTATAAATACAAAATGCAAAACGTGATTTGGGATTTTTCTTACAGTTGTTGTTGCTACTGGAGTTGCCAACATGTGTGATTGAAAGTAAAAGGCAAAGCTCAAGCAGCTCGTAAGCTTCATTCATTGATTGCATTCGGCTTGCCTCGGGCTCGAGTTTGTCTGTTGTGTTTGTGTTTGTGTTCGTGTCTGGCTTTGCTTTCGTTCGTCTTGCCGATTACCGTTACATTGTTAACTATTGCAAAACTGTTGTTGTTGTTGTCAGTTAGCCCAGGCAACTGATGATTGCATAACAAAAACTTAGCTCGAAAGCTTTGCTTTTGCTGAAGTGGGCATCATGGCTTCGTCATCCTGGTTGTCATGCGGATAAAATCAACCCTGTCTCAGTCATATTTTGATTTTTGCATTAACCCAAAGTTGTTAAAAGTATGTCTGAAATCGTTCACGGAATTCTTGAGTTTATGTTAAAGTGTACTTGAGATGAGAGTGCGAGCTTAAATTCAACATATCCATCACGTTTATACCCTATAACTATAACTACAACACCAAATAAATAAAATGAATTGCACTCACAAATTTTACGAAATTCGTAAGTTTTTTTTTATGATATGTAATGAACACAAAACTGATATATAATGAATACAACATTTATATTGTGCTTCAGTAAAGTTTTTATTGAATTTATCTTTTTGTATGAATTATGTTGCTGAATATTTGTATGAAGATACAGCTTTGTAAGGGTATCAATATTTCAGTCTGTTTTAGATGATTTGTCTTGGTTCGTTTGCTTATTGGCCAAATGCAATTAACGGTTATTGTGTGTGTGTTGGTTGACAAGGGGCTAATGAAGCTCATTTAACGTGGACCTAAGGGGCCCCTTAGGCACCTATTAAATAATAGGATGCGAATGCGAAAAGGGCAGGGGCCTGGAGAGAGTGGGTCTCCATTTCAAATGCAAGACTAACGATAAATCGATTTGCCCTCGATTTGGTCGACTAAGCAGTAATTTATATTATATACTACATATATATATATATATATATATATATATATATATATATATATATATCTTCATATTCGCAAGATAAACACAATTGACATAATTTCAATCTTGTTATTTAATCGAATGCGTTGGCAAATGAAATGAAAATGAATATTTTGTTGTTGTTGTTGTTGTTGCTGTGTTGTGAATGTTGTATGAATGTATTCGTTGTTGTAGGTATTAAATAAATTGCGCTCAATCTATGATCAATCACTCAGTGCAGTCCTCTTTTTATTAGAGTAGATATAGTATTATTAGTAAAGATTGCGTGAATATTACGAAATAGTTCGGAAAATTAAATAAATTATTGATTCAAACAAAAGAAATTCAGTGTGGACAAGAAAAATGTTGAAAGATCAATTAAGAAAACAGTTTTAGTTCAGCATAAAAAGGAGTCAAGAATGAGAGAGAGAGAGAGAGAGAGAGAGAGAGAGAGAGAGAGAGAGAAAGAGAGAGAGAGAGAGAAAAGAGAGAGAGAGAGAGAGAGTGTATAGACTAAATTAATAGGTCAGTTGGGGAAAGTCATTGGTAATGAATTTACAAGAAATTAATGGGTAGTCTAGACCAAAGAACCTTCACTTAAGTAAGATATAAGTGGAATAGTCGAGAAAAATAGTTAAAAAATAGAAGATGAATATTGAGAAGCTGTCCCAAGTTTATAGATCGATTATTAAGGACATCGAAAGTGAGTCCATAGCTATATTAATATATTATAGTAGATGTTCTTAAGGATCAAAGAGGAACAGAAATGTAATAGAAAGATACACAGGAAAATGAAAACAAGAATTTCGATAGATGATAAAAACAGAATATGAATAGATAGATAGATTATAAAAAGAATAACAGTTTATATTTTTAAATAGATACAATATTTAAGAAAATAGACAGTAGTAGAAAGGAAATGTAAAACAGTACAGATGGTTTGTTATTTTTGTGATTTTGTATATTAATTAATAGATAGTAAATGAAGGAGGAAATATATACACAAAGAGTCATATAGAAGTTAAGATCATAGATAGAAAGTAGACAGTACAGAAGAAAACAGAGGATTGTAGATAGCATAGAAGATACAGAAAGAGTGAGTAAAAAGCTTAACAGAGAAGAGATGAAAGTATGTTACTCGTTGTTCGTTAGGACAAAGTAGCGAGTAACGAGCAACGAGTATCGAGTATTAAGTAAAAAGTTCTGGAAATTAAGTTCTACACATACGCGCTATAGGAATAGGCTAGAAACTACTAAGTTTTAGTGACTACTACGCGCGTCCGGCCAGTGGCTCCGATTTTGCCTCCGGCTCCAGGTTCCGTATGTCTTGCTGTCCAAGTCCAAATCTAACTGTGTCTTTATCTGTGTCTGTGCATGTATGTGTGTGTGTATGTGTGTCTCTCTCATTTTGGGTATCTGTTGTAGACGCGCGTTTTGGGGGGCAATGGGTGAAGAGGATGTGCGGCTGTGCGTTGTTTATCGGCGGGTGGCACACGGCAGTGCGTCCTGCTTAATTCTTATCATCGGCCTCCTTGTACCAATCCTCACAGCCGGGCACATTCTCGGGCGCATCGCACATCTCGCTCTCATCGTTGTAGACCTCGCCCAGCTGGCACCCCAAATCGCGCGGATCCTCGCCATTCAGGCAGACATAGAACTTCTGGCAATCGGTGGGATGCGGATATCTGGGATGTGTCACCACTTGGCCGCGCAAATCTGACTTTGGCTGATCTTTGGGGCAGGTGAAACCGCTCTCCGATTTTTCTGCGCAGAAAACAAAGAAGACAGACGAATACAGCCGGATGAGTATTACAAATAATAATTATGGACAAATATAAAGTGTTAGATAGTTAGCTATAAATTGATAAAGTATGTGCTTACTCTCTGGATCGCCGCAACCCTCACGCTTGGCGGTGTCGGGCCAGACACAGGTGCCCGAATACTCATCAAAGTGCAGACCGACGGTGCACTTCATCTCCAGGGCATCGCCATCGATGCAATTGTAAAAGAGATTGCAAACGCTCGCATCCGGATGCGCAAAGAATCCGTTCTTGCGTGGACAATATTTGCTCGACTTGGGCTCCTCTGTTTTGTAAGGATATTGGGATATGTCAACGGATCATTTTGGATTTCATTTTGAACAACTTACGCAACTCCGTGCGATCCTCACAGTCCACATTGAAGGGCTGATCGCACTTGTTGATCTTGCGATTGAGCGGATCAAAGACGAGGCCATCGGGACACAGATGCGCCTTGGGTACGCCCTCAGAGCATTCAAAGTATTTGTCGCACTGCACCTCATCCGCAAATTGGCCATTGGGTTTTGGGCACTCGAAGTCAGCTGCACCTAAGATCGCAATAGACAACAACAAATTCCATTAGCTATCGATAAAAGGAGTTTTTTTTTTGGGTAAGAAGTTCATTAAACTGTATATCGAGCAGTTTTGTCTTCTTTTTATTTTTTTTTGCCTCGCTTTCACCGGTCCCAAACGAGTGTTTCCTACTTGAAAAAAAGTTGTAAGAAAAACAGATCAATTGACGATCGAACGTTGGCAACAAGCCGCATTTGGGTTTTTCCTGTTTCTAGCCCTGTCTTGCAGCAATTGTAGCTGTTGCCAGCAGCAGCAACAGCAACAACAGCAGTTACATAATCGAGCTTTGGGCTTGGCTCCGTCGCAGTCGCAGTCTCAGTCGCAGTCGCAGTCCCAGTCCCAGTTTTAGTCTCAGTTCCAGTTCCAATTCCAGTTACAGTTGAAGTCGGTTGTCCGGTTTTCCCAGACGCCCAGGCCTAGACTTAGCCACAGCTCTTAGCCGGTTTTCTATTACCTGTTTTTGCAATTGAACTACGGCATTTAACGCATGGCTAATAACGCGACATTTGACTGCCATCTAAATGTCAGACAGGGTCGTACACACCTATATTCATATACATACAGATATGTACATTCATTTCCCGTTTCTAGCATCAGACCGATCAAATGCAAGCGTGCACTCAACCGAAAATACATATTTACCGTTGCTCAACGGCAATGTCGCAATGGTTGGCGTAGATAACTTAACGAAAGCTTGCACACATTAACTAATACCAACTAATATAGAGTCAATGTCAAAGTGTTTAGCACAAAGCTGTCAAATTTTTCAGTTCTTGTTGTTATTGGTTTTATTTCGTTATTTCGTCAACTGGCCAAAACGAACGGAATAAAACCGATCGTTGCACAAATACAAATTGTTTTGCTGCTCGATTGATCGATTTGAGGGCAAACAAAGGAAATAGAAATAAATTAATTCTTCACTCACTTGTCGCCGCCACATAAAGCGTCACAGCAATGGCACATAAAAATAATTTCATTTTGTTTTTTTTCTTTTTCTATTTTTACAACAAAACTAAATTTAAAAAAAATGAATGTCTCACAACTGTGTCAGTGTGTGTGACAATCCTTTCAGGCAAAAAAAAAAGTTAAAATAACTTTTAGCGGACAACTAAATCGCGACTCCAGCGTGCGATGGTTAAACTTAAACTAACAACGAAACGCCAAAGAGGCGCACTTTTCAAGACTTTTTCACCGGTAACGGCAACAGCCACAGCAACAGCAACAGCAATGCTCAGTGCTGGCAGCGCCGTCGACGTCGCTTGGGCGCAGGCGCAAAAGTAAACCTGGGGAGCAGCAGCGGCGGCGTCGGCGGCGGCGGCGAAGAAAGGCAAAACAAAGCTGTAATGAAGCAAGTAAATACATGAATACATACGTATATTATATATATATATATATATATGTATATATGTGCCCCCATAAAGTGTTCAATTTGTATGTGCATGAAAGCCCCAGTGAAAAAAACAAAGAATACTAAATTCATATGCGCCAACGATTTAACTGAAACTTTGCCGGTTAACGACGCGCATTCAAATGCTGAGCAATTTACAGCAATAAAAAGCCAAAAAGTATAAGAAAAGAAGCAGGCAACAACAGCAACAACAACAGCAACTTGATAGCCATCCAAATGTTAAATTCAAGACGAGCGACAAAACCCTTTCAAATAACAGCTACACCATTTCACTTAGAGCTGTTGCGCGTGTATATATATATATATATATATATATATATATATATATATATATGTGTGTGTGTGTGTGTGTGCACGTTCAAGCGCCATCGATTAGTAAATGCAATTTTAAAAACGTCATCAGCCTTTCGCTCTGGCCACACCCAAATGAAGTGGGCAAAAAATAAAAATAAATAAATATTAGCATATACACATAAATTTTGGCTGCCAGTTGGCAAGCCAGGTGGACAGGATGCGTAAGCGCAAACCAAGGAAAAGGCAACTGTGTCAAGCAGTTCCAAATTGTATGAATTTGAATATGAAATATGTACGTATAATATCAATGATAAATATATTGGCATTATACATAATATAAGCATTAAGCATACATATGTAAATGCGACTATGCTAAATGTGACGCAAACGCATTGGCCGATAAAGTAAAAAGAAGAAAAAAACCTGTTGTCCTTGAGTAGCGTCCAAATAGCCGGCAAACAGCACGAGCATAGTACGAGCATTAAAAAAAATTAATTAAAACAAAAAAAAAAACAAGAAAAACCACAGGCAAAGGCAGACCTAAAAATCAGTTAGCAACTAGTTAAAGTTCATTAAATAAACTTTTACTTTCGACCGGCATTCCACAAAAATACCAGAAAAACCAACAGCTTCCACAAGAGCTTCTAGCAGAAGCAAAACAATATCAATTCTAAGAAATTGACAAATATTAGCAAATGAATTTGTAAATTATGTGCGCATCATTATAAACTGTTTTCATAATAAATGCAAACAGCTCTTGCAATTAGCAAAAGCTGATAAACAAAAAAAAAGACAAACTGCTTCACAGTTTGGCAACAACGAAGTTGGCTTCATTAAGTTTTCGTTGTTTTCGTTGTTGTTGTTGTTGTTGTTGTTGCTGTAATAACTGGCAGATGCGCTGATTTACCACAACCAACTACAACAACTAACAGTTTCTGCCTGGAGCATCAGCCAAATGAAAGATTTTGTAATTCAAGGTTTTCTTCTTTGTTGTTTTTTCTGTTTTTTTCTGTTTTTTTCTGTTTTTTTTTTTGGTTCGCTTGGACTGCAGTCAGCCAGCCACGTTAGCCAAAAGAAAAAGCTCCAGCTTTGTGTTGTATTGGAGACGCTCCACAATCAGAGTTAATATTATTGGTATTACGACATCGATGCATATGCAATTTATAGGCCATCAACTTGGTGGCTTTTAAAATGAAGATGCGCCAACCTAAAGGAAAAAAAAAACAAAAATAAAACTTGTAAAAGACAAAATACATAAAAATCAAGCAACAACACTTTTGTTATGTACAATGCATATGTACATATATTAAAAAATGTATTAGTGTACAATTTTTAAGGCTGGGCTGCGCTGTTAAAAGTGAACGAACCGCCCAACTATGTCATTGTCACTGGGTGCGTTTGTGCGTGTGTGTGTGTGTGTGTGTGTGTGGGTATCACACAACTTGGCAGACAACTTGGTCTTTCACATGGCATTTGGTGCCAGGTCAGCCAAACAATTAATGGGTAATTATGGAAAAGGCCGCTTAATATGCCAATTGCACACATACACACACAGAGAGTAAACCCACCGTTTACAGTTATATTTCGGTGCATAAAATCACAACATTACAACAAGTAGCATTCTCATTAGCTTTCTATTTCCATTGTGGCCACTTGTGGGTGAACCGCTGTCATCGAAGGCGGATTCTTAATGATTTCACTTGACGTTGAAATGCTTCTTGCATTAATTAATGCCACTATTGGTAGGTGAAAAAATACACAACAATTATATTGCGTTTGCGACATTTTCTTTGTTTTCTGCTTTTGCAAAACAAAACAAAACAAGTTAAACATTTTTCAAATTGGCGCCCTCAAGCCTAGCCAGATCAATTGAAAAACGAGCATAAGTGTAGTGCTGCCACCTCTGCGCATTCCGCAGGCTGTTGCCAGCTACGGTATTTCTGGTATACCGATTATATCAACAAATTTCATTTGCTGCCTGCGGTCACACTGGCGTTCTTCGCAAAACATTGAAGTCGCTTTTTCAATTGTAATAAAATGTCATTTTAACAACAATTTGAGAGCGTTAAATTCGACAAAAACCAGCGTGTGAACAACATTTAAAGGTGTGCTTCATTTGTGTACTAACTAATAAGTGATGTGCGTTATTCCGTTGATCATTTATGGAAAGCAGAAAATGGGCACACGAGCGAAAAGCTAAAAACGACGTCACAACGACGACAGCGCTGTTTCTGCTGCTGCCTCTGCTTCTGCTGCGCCGCCGTCATCACATCATTGTGGTTGGCATTTGAATATTGATTTTTTTTCTAATTCGACATACAGTTTTGTTGGCAATCCGGCTGCTGGCATTTACCCAACGAATTAAGGATAACAAATTTGCATAAAGTTTTATTACAAACGCAGACACACACACAATTGTGAGGCTTTCTTAAATTTGGCCAGTTGCTGTTGTTGTCTTTTGTTGGGGTGACATCATCAAGCAGCTGCGCTGACCAATATTGGTTACATTTTGGCTAAAACTGATTCATTGTTTTTCTATCTGTTGCAGCAAGCATAGCTTAAACTGCTGCTTTCAAACTGCACTCGCTGTAGTTGTAGTTGTTGTAGTCCAATAGTCATCAGCCAGTCCCCCCACCCTCTGCCAAAAAAAAAAACAAAAAAAAGACATTCACTTGCAAGAAACGAGAGTTGCCACACCTCCGAAATGGATCGCAAGGCTGAGCTGGAGCGTAAGAAGGCCAAATTGGCTGCACTGCGCGAGGAGAAGGATCGACGTCGTCGAGAAAAGGAGATAAAAGATATGGAAGAGGCCGCTGGACGCATTGGCACCGGCACCGGCATCGACAAAGATCAGCGCAAGTGAGTCGATATCAAAAAAAAAATTAATATATATATATATATAATATCCATTGTGATATGAATCATTTTCCTTTAGAGATTTAGATGAGATGCTCTCATCACTGGGCGTTGCGCCCGTTTCGGAAGTGTTGTCATCGCTGTCCTCAGCCAATTCGTTGACATCCGATAATTCCAATACACAAACGCCCGATGTTAGTTTGCAGGCGACCGTCAATGGACAGGGGTAAAAACATATAAATAAGAAAACATTGGTCACACGAAAATGTGCTCTAGAAAGAGAATGCCATTTCGAGCGACCAGCGTAATAGATTCTGTTTTCTAATCTGATATTTATCTAACTAATATGAAAATTAACACACAGCGTTGGCAAAAAGCAGCCACTAAATCTGAGCGTTTACAATGTGCAAGCAACAAACATTCCACCAAAGGAGACACTTGTCTATACGAAACAAACACAGACCACCAGCACCGGAGGACACGAGCGTGATGGTGCGTATACAATATATATTTATATATATATGTTATATATATATATATATGTATATATATATATATATATATACTTAATATATAATTGCTATATATTTTATATAAAAACACACAAATGTATATATATAGTACCCTATGCTAGTTAGTGTAACCAAATCGAAATCATTAATGGCTATTGTGTAAATACTTTCCATAGTTTGTTATTTTCTGACTACTACTTTTAATATTATTTTGTGTGTATGAATTCACAACTCTATCTATATATATGTAACTGTGATTGCCTCTCTATTTTGCCGTCTGTTCTCTTGCCAAACTAAAGTATATACTCGAAATGCTCTTCTAATATACAACATATGTATGTAATACAACACACCCCGTCCATTCATACAACACTCCAAAGTAGCCCGCACTATGTCCACTCTTCCCCCCGCAACCAACCTGCTACCAAATCACACATATTTGCCACATTTGTGTTGCGCTTTAATCGTTGTTGGCTCTGAGCTCTGAGCTATCGCAAAGTTCTGATCGAAACAAAATAGAGCAAGCAAATATCATAAGTGAAATAAAATAACAAATACAGTTTCTTCTTGCCACTCATCGCCTCTGTCAGGATATATGGAGGACTGGTGGCGTCCACGTAAAGGTATTAAACATAGTTTTAAGCAGCCACCAATTTCAAATTTTAGATAAAAGCACATAATATTTCTTTATGATAACCAATAATGCAAACATATACAATCTATGTATGTATTTGTATGCTATATATATGTAAATTCTTTTTAATTTTCCTTGACATATTACATAGGTTCATTTATTTATTGGTTTTGTGTTCTATAATATCATTTGGGTCATTCATCGTTTGATGCTTTCAGTTTACGCATTTGCTGCTTTCAATTTTGAATTCAAACACACAAATAGGCAATGTATTTCATTGTATTTGTAGGCATTAATTGAGCGCATTTAATAATTTGTCTATTTACTTTTTCTTCCCCTTTTATCTGTTCTTGGTACGCACGCAAAAAAAACTGCAGCTCATGCTACGGATTATTATGGTGAGTAGTTGTTGAGTTTTGTATGTAACTACTTAAATACCTATCCCAAGTAGAAGTATATATATATATATATCCATCATCTATATATCGATATGGATATGCTGCATATGTATTTCTTGTATTCTCTCTCTCTCTCTCTCTATACGTATGTGTATCTCCCAAAATCTCTCGTTCTCGCCTTCTCTCTCTCTATTTATCTCTGTCTCTCAATTTCATGCTGTAGTTACTCGCTACGTATAACCTCTCGTTACTTTTTACTCGTTAGTTTTGTGTGTATGTAGTTTCTATTCTATAGTATTACTGCTTGTCGCTCTTTGGTTATGACTGATAACTTGTATCCAAATATCCGTATATATCTATATAAATTCTTAAATTGCTTTTTTCCGGAACAAATTATTCCCTTATTTCATTTAATACGATTTGAAACTACAATTTGGAGATTTTTGTTTATAATTATATTGATTGACTTATATGTAGCGCTTTGACAGCATAATATGCCAAAAAAAAAGAAGAAATTCAGTTACTGTCAGCATTATCGTCTATATATTTATATATATATATATACATATATAAACGAAACGTTTATAACTATGTATATGAAATTGTTCAACTCCACCCAATTTATAAGTTTTTTTTTAATTCGTTTAAGTAGTTGACATTTTTTAAGTTTTTTTATATATATATATCTACATATATTCTTTTCTTAAGAACAAAAAAAAAAACAAAGCTCGCATTTTAATTTTGTGGATAACAGTTAACTGTTCTGCACTAGTCATATTAGTTATTAGACGAGGTTTGCCTTGTTAATCTTCGTACTTTTTTGTTTTTAGCATAACCAAAATTATACATACATATATATATATATATATATATGTATGTCTAATATTATCATAATGTGCCTAGCCAGCTTTTCCAACGCAAGTATCGAGTATAACTACTGATTATAATCTTAAGTATAAAACAAAATGTAAGCTACACCTACACACACTCAACACACACACACACATTTATATTGAACACGAATGCATGTGATAAGCACTGAGAAATATCATGTATACTATATAATATATAAACATATTGAATTTAGTATTTATCAGTTATAATCTTAACATTGTATTATAATCTGAATGGTCGCCCCTTTTGGCCGACTTGTGTGCTAATACTTATCGAAAAACCATAATTTATGTTTTACATCTACATAATATATATGTACTCCAGATGTGTCATATAACATCGATACACCTCCACGAAACATTTATATCCATAATACTCAATTGCTTTTTATCGTTTTGTTCAAACATTTTTTTTTTCAATAATTTATTTTAAACAACAACAAAAATTGATTAATTTAAAGGGCGGTTCGTTATGGCCACGATGCGAGCGTTAATTTCCGTTGATTTTGAGTGAATCAAGAAAAAAAAAACAAGAAAAAAAAAAGAAATAACAAAACACCAAAATCAACCAACAATCAACCACAATGTATATGTACAATATATTTATTTCTTTATATTTCTTCAAGATGAATACAATCTTAATCCGGGTTTAGAGTGGGAGGATGAATTCACAGGTAGGTACACCCAACCGAAAGGCCTTTTGAAAACAGTGACGGGAATCGACATGAAGCAAAATAGGAACGTACAAATTCTAACTACAACGCGTTGATCACAAGTTCAATTAATCAACTTAATTACAAATTAAAAATTACAACAACAAAAAATGAAGATAAAAAACTTCGCGCTGGCTGTCACACTCTAGAAACACACACAAATACACACGCAGACAAATACACTACCCTACCGGCTCTCTCTATCTCTCTCTCCCTCTCCCTGTCTCTATATCTCCCTCTGTCTGTCTTTAAGAAGATTGTAACCTTTACTTGCTGTTTACTTAAAAAATTCCATGTGATAATCTGCCTGCCTGCATGGATCAAGCCTCATATTACAAAAACAATAACTCCCATTTCTTCATTAATTTGTGCTCTAACCTCAAAGTCGCAAAAACCCATCTCCATCATTCAATGCCAACAACTAAGCTAACTGCGTGCAACAATTAACCTTAAAAAAAATGACTCGAATACCGAATACCCTTATTCAGAAATTATAGCCAAAATTCTTCTGTTTCTTATTTTGGGGAAATTTTACGCTAGCTGAGAATTGTCTGGCTCTGTTTTGGCCGTTGACGTTTTACTTTCTAAACCTATCGATCTCTCTTTCTCTCGTTTTCTTACGCACAATGTAGCCCAATACTGGCTGTCACACACACACACTCTCTCTCCCTCTCTCTCTCTTGCTATATTTTATTTCACCAATACACAAGCAATTTCCAGCTCGCTATTTCTCGCCATCTCACTCACTCTCTCAACGAAGCACAGCAAGCGAAGCGCGTTGTCGGCGGCTAATTTAAATGTACCGTTAACTGTTAAATGTACCCACAACACAGCACACAATAAAAAAACAACCAAAAAGCGACCTCTGTTTGCTGATTATGTTAAATGATAAACATAAAACAAAGAAACAAGAACAAATCTGTAATATATTCTAGCATAAAATACATACATACATAATTATAAGCGCAAAAATTTATAAACTGGGTGGAGAAAACTGAAAAAAATGTGTTATACAATAATATAAATTAGAGACGAAAAAAAGGAAGTGTTAATAGAGTTCTGCAGACATATGTGTTAAAATTGAAACTAGTTCATATCTACCAAATACTCACTACAATACATTATAATATTACTTGAAATATACCTCTATTCTTCTCTCTCTTTATCTCTCTTATGCTGCTACACTATATAAAAATGTACATCCATATATATATATAAATATATATGTATATATATACACACACACACACACACATACATACACATACAAACATATATTTACGGCGTATGAGATAAAAATTAATTTGTTCTTTTTATATTTTAAAAATAATCATTTTTTGTTTTGTTTTATAATTGGCTTTATGTATTAAGTTGAACGGTGTAAGTTGAAAGCACAACTAACAGCAACTAGACATTCGCACACACGCACACACACACGCACACACACACACACACGCACGCACACACACGCAAACCATACATAAATAAATACTTAGTGTATAATATCTATTAAACATTTTACTCTTCGATATTGCACTAGTATATGTGCGTGAGTGTGGGTGTCTCTCCTCCTCTCTCTTTATTTCTCTCTTTCTCCCACTGTCTTACTCTTTTGGCGGTTAACCGTCATTGACCTGATCTCCCTGACTATTTATGTATATATTATATACTGTGATCGTTCAAAAGTAAGCGAAATCGATTCTAATTTCAAAACAATAGCTGAACTTCTATTTTTCTACAAAACAAATTTAATTAATTTAGCAATATTTTAAAAATTAAATTTATTAAAAAATGTTCTCAAAAAGAAAATGAAATTCAAGAGTTGGACAGCTACAATGTCGAGTTAATATTTTTTGAGCGACCACTGTCTATTTTATCTATTCTTTCCATTTTCCTCTTTCGCTAAAGTCCGCTCTCCATTTACTCCCACACACAGGTGTGTTGAAGCTGCTCTTTAAGAGTTCAAGAGTTGTGCTCTATCTCTCGCTTGCTCTCGCTCTCTCTCTCTGGTCGATCCATATTTCTTTTGCTCTTTCCCAACACTGTGCCTTAACCTAACCGCACTTTCACGAAAACAAACCTACACAACACAAACACACACCTACACCCACACCCACAAAGCCCCTTTACCAAAGCCAAAACAAACAAAAAAAAAAAAGAAAGGAAATAACAAATTTTGCTAGAATGACAGAGACAACAAGCAAAAACCAAATATACGAGAAACTATATGTGTAAAAAGAAACGCCACGAATAACCGTTAAAGCGCCCGTTACAAAAAAAAAAAGAAACCAAAACAAAATGCAGCTAAGAAAAGAAAAAAGAAAGTCAATCAAAAACTAAAAAGTAGAATTGTTCCTGTTCTGTCGATTGTCATGTTCCTCTAGCTGTGTTAGTTTTATACATTAAACAGTGCTTGCATTTGATGCCCAAGGAGATGACGAAGAGAGCTCGCTGCCACATCTCGATCACGGCTTTAGTTCCAAACTGCCGCCCGGCTATCTCACCCACGGACTGCCCACGGTCAAAGATGTGGCGCCGGCCATTACACCACTCGAGCAAAAGAAGGAGCAGGAGGAGAAGAAGGAGGGTGAGTATGCCAAAAACCAAACAAAAGAGAAAAAAAACTAAACCAAAATTATATAATATATGAATTATACAAATTACCACAATTGTACACAATATAATATAATAAGCGATTTGTATCCGATTTGTGCAGTCAAGGAATTGTCGGAGGAGCAGAAACAAATGATCATCTTGTCGGAGGACTTCCAAAGGTTCGTATTGCGCGCCGGTCGCGTCATTGAGCGCGCCCTCTCCGAGAACGTGGACATCTACACGGACTACATTGGCTGCGGCGATAATGAGGAGGCCAACGATGAACGATCCCATGCACGTCTCTCGCTGAATCGTGTATTTTATGATGAGCGCTGGTCAAAGAATCGCTGCATAACTAGCATGGACTGGTCGACACACTTTCCGGAGCTGGTCGTTGCCTCGTATCACAACAATGAGGAGAGCCCCAATGAACCGGATGGCGTTGTTATGGTATGGAATACAAAGTTTAAGAAGCAAACGCCAGAGGATGTATTCCACTGCCAGAGCGCTGTGATGTCCACCTGCTTTGCCAAGTTCAATCCGAATCTAATATTGGGCGGCACCTATTCGGGTCAGATTGTGCTCTGGGATAATCGTGTCCAGAAACGTACACCCATACAGCGTACACCACTCAGTGCTGCGGCGCACACACATCCCGTTTACTGTCTGCAAATGGTTGGCACACAAAATGCGCACAATGTCATCTCGATTTCGTCGGATGGTAAACTCTGCTCCTGGTCGCTGGACATGCTCTCCCAGCCGCAGGATACGCTCGAACTGCAACAGCGCCAGTCGAAGGCAATTGCCATCACAAGCATGGCATTCCCGGCCAATGAGATTAATAGCCTGGTTATGGGCAGCGAGGATGGCTATGTTTATTCCGCATCGCGTCATGGCTTGCGATCGGGCGTCAATGAGGTATTTGAGCGACACTTGGGTCCGATAACGGGCATTTCAACGCACTATAATCAATCGTCGCCGGACTTTGGTCATCTGTTCCTAACGTCATCGATTGATTGGACCATTAAGCTCTGGTCTCTCAAGGTGAGTGACTACTCTGTGATGATTCTTGGTATAATTTAATTAATATGTTTGCATTTGCAGGATACAAAACCGCTATACTCATTTGAGGATAACTCGGACTATGTGATGGATGTCGCCTGGTCGCCCGTTCATCCCGCCCTTTTTGCTGCTGTTGATGGTAGCGGTCGTCTTGATTTATGGAATCTCAATCAGGACACCGAAGTACCAACAGCATCAATTGTTGTCGACGGTGCGCCAGCGCTCAATCGCGTCTCCTGGACACCATCCGGACTGCATGTGACCATCGGTGATGAGTCCGGCAAACTGTATGTCTACGATGTGGCTGAGCATCTGGCGCTGCCGTCGCGCGATGAATGGTCGCGATTCAATGCGACACTCAATGAGCTCAAGATGAACCAAAACGACGAGGTCTAAACTTAACCCCAGGGCATTCAGGCATGATTCATTTCCAGCCGAGATACGTTTCGTCTAAACAATAATCGTTATTGCTATTCGCATTTGCTGCCAAAAAGTTGACAAAACACGCAAAAAGCAAACACAAAAATCGAACCCAAAACTATACAATTTTTGTAATGTTTTTTGTTTTGTATAACTTTTAAATTTACCTAAGTTAGCCAATTTTATAAAGTCAAGTTCGATCCAAATTTGTCTATGCACAGCATATTTTCCGCTTACAGTCGTCACTCGACAATTGGAACGCTTCAAATTTATTTGCCGCTTTAATATACAAAAAACAAAAAAATTAATGTCGAAACGTGTATAAAAACAGAAATAACCATTAATTAAATACTTGAAAATAGCGATTAGCTTTTCCTTTTTTCATGTTCTGATTTTTCAATTATAGAGCGACCACTGTAAAATCTAGTTGGCATAATCCTGCCCGTTTCTGCGATTAGCTGGTCGATTATTAGTATTTAAGTGAAATTCATCAAATGAAATTCGACATAAATACAAAAAACAAAAACGATTAAATAAAGCATGCAATGTAAGCTATAAACGGTTTTAGTTTAAATACGAAACGATATGTTCTGTGTGCTGAATTGAACAACTTTGGTATTGTAATTTATTCGATATACATATTATGAGTATGATTAAAACTGATTTGTATTCTTTTTTTCTGTTTAATATTGAAGTAAAAGCAAAATGAAAACAAATTGAAAATAACACCTCATTTGCTCTGTTTGTGTTCTCCCAACAGCAGCAAATAGATACGTTTATATAATATAAATAAAATAAAATATGAGAACAGAAATACACATATACATATATATATATATATATATATATATATAATGCGATATTTACATAAACGTGCATGAAACAAACATGTTGAGAATTAGAAGAATGAAGAATTTTTCGACCCCCTCATGTTAAATGTAGTATATTTAAAAATATGTAGCTCATGCATCAGACAACATCTAACTATTTAACGAGATTTAATAAAGATAACAAAAATATATACACATATATATGTATATACATACACATATGAGTAATGAATTAATCGGCTGCACTCATTTGTATTTGAACATGAATCATGCGAATGCCATGCGCATTATATAAGCACAAATGCATTCCCATTTCAAATAAAGCCGAAGTTAAACCGAATCAAAAGCTTCGTCATAAAAAGCTCTCTCTCTCTCTCTCTCTCTCTCTCTCTCTCTCTCTCTCTCTCTGTCTGGAAGAGGGGTAAACAGAACAGAAGCAGAGACTACGACAACTGCGGGCAGAGATAATTGTTTATTTGGTCATCGTGCGTCAGTAGCAAAAGGTAAAGGAAAGTGACACGTAGATAGCTGCGCAAGAATTCAATTCAAATAGGAATTTTGCAATTGAATTGCAAGCGAAGAGAGCCAATTGCCAAAGAGAGCCAACTGGTGCAATCAACAGTTATACCCATTAAGCAAATCACAACACTAAAAACAAGAGAAATGGATTACAAGGTAAGTGAGTACATGCAATAGATGCAATTTTATCGATTCTTTCGATGATGGGCTTGCCACCGCCCACCTACAAACCAACCAATCAATTTATCTATTTTCTGCAGCCCGTGCCATGCATTGTGCCACATACTAACTTTGATGCGTCCGGCGATAGCCAGGATTTGCGTGCGGCCATGCAAGGATTGGGCACCGATGAGCAGCAGATCATCGATGTGCTGGCCACGCGCAGCAATGCCCAGCGTCAGGAAATGATTGCCGCCTATTTGTCCGAATTCGATCGGGATCTAATTGAGGACTTGAAGGGTGAACTGGGCGGCACATTTGAGGATGTGATTATAGCACTAATGCTGCCGCCCGTCGAGTATCTGTGCAAGCAGCTGCATGGCGCCATGGCCGGCATCGGCACTAATGAGGCCACCCTCGTTGAAATACTGTGCACTAAGAGCAACGAACAGATGCAAGAAATTGTGGCCACTTACGAGAGACTATACGAACGACCGCTTGCCGAGCAGATGGGCAGCGAAACGTCCGGCTTCTTTCGACGCCTGCTCACTCTGATTGTGACCGGTGTGCGCGATGACCTGGATACACCTGTTGATCCCGAAAAGGCCAAGGAACAGGCCGCAGAGCTATATGCTGCCGGCGAGGCCAAACTGGGCACCGACGAGGGTGTCTTCAATCGGATCATGTCCCATGCCAGCTTCAATCAGCTGCGTCTCGTTTTCGATGAATACAAATCGCTCTCCGGCCAAACCATCGAGCAGGCCATCAAGCATGAAATGGCCGATGAGTTGCATGAGGCCATGATGGCCATTGGTAAGTCTCCATGTAAATATATATATATCGTTCTCTTTCACTCAATCTCGCTCTCTTTCTCTCTATCTGTCTCTCTCTCTCTATCTGTCTCTCTCTCTCTCTCTCTACCTGTACTCCAGTGGAATGCGTTCAGTCGCCGGCTGCATTTTTCGCTAACCGCCTTTACAAGGCAATGAATGGCGCCGGCACTGATGATAAGACACTCATACGCATTATTGTCAGCCGCTCGGAGATTGATTTGGAGACGATCAAGGATGAGTTCGAGCGCATCTATAATCGCACTCTCCTCAGCGCCATCGTGGTAAGTGACTTAATAACGATTCCGCGACAACTTTAGTCTTCAACCGTATTAAGTAATGCATTTTCCATCCACATTTTTTGCTTTCGGTATTGATCCCAAAACTCTACACTCCTCCGTACAATTGTTTACGTCACGTGTTGTCCTCCGCGTGTGTCCTTTGTGTGTCCTTGCTATGCTTGTGTTATTGTTGTATTTGGTACTAGGACGTAAGTATTGCTATTCGTAGTCGTATTCGTATTCGTATTCCCATTGATATTCGGCATTTTCATATTGGTTTGTCTTCAGTTTCTGCATGTTTGTGGAATTCCCAAAATTTCTTTGCCAATGCATTTCTTTATCTACACAACCCCACCCACTCCACCTTCTCACTTGACCCACTGCTAATTGTGCCCCATTTGTGATCTATTGCAGGCGGAGACTTCTGGAGATTACAGGGCGGCTCTGGTTGCTCTGTTGGGCGCTGCCTAAATCTGGTGATGATCTACTAACATTTTATCGAAATAATAGTATTGTAGTTGCTTTTAAAGACTCTTGCTTTTAATGTCTACTAATGCGCACAGTTGTGCCAATAAATAAAAATAAATTATTAAATACGTGCATACATAAAAGTCCAATATGAATTGGCTCGCACAAAAATTGACATTTGGCATTGCTTTTATATATATATATGTATATTCTGATACCGAAGATAGAGCTGAGTTATTGAAAATTTTAAACAATGAATTGGAAACTTATTAACGCAATTCGAATAGTGCTTTTTGTTGCGTTTTAAAGCGGCAAAGTGATGCACTAGGTTTGGCGGTTAGACTAAGAAAAACTTTTATTCAATGAATTCTTAAGTTAAGGTATCGAGCGCAGTATCGATAATTTCTGTTATTAACATTAGTAATCGGAATGTTGTATTGATCTTTTACATATTTTCAACACTCCCCCTCAATACTCATTATTGACAATTAATTTGCAATCTATTACAATTTTCATGTTTTACCTTGCTCAAATTCTTAGTTAAGATATCTATCATCATTTGACTCGTTGGACAATATTCCAGCTGAATCACAAGCTTATAAAAACTTCTCCACGAAGTGATAACGAATTTCTATATGCTTGCTTCTTGCATGGTAAACTGGATTTATAACTAAGTTAATTTACTTTGTAAATACTACAAGTAAAACTATTTAAAGAACAGCTTGTGCAACTCCTTGGTTTTTATTGGCAGAAAGTTTTGTATTTCGTCGGGATTCGTCCATAAGCTAGATGGTGACTAAACAAAGAGAGAATCGTTTATAAGTTTTCTCAATTTACACATTAAGCTTAGCCGGATTACCTGTAATAATGCGGAGCAGGGTGCTTCGCGGTGAATGTACTCCTTGAGTATGTAGTCATTCTCGATCTCGCAGTGGTAACGTGTGTCGTGCATCCGGATAAGCACATCATCGATGCGCAGAAAGTGACGCAACAGCACAAAGAAACCGGAGGGCATAACACGCTGCAGTTGCAAAAGAATAACAAATACCAATCTTTACAAAGGGAAGAGAAGAGAGCAAGCAAGCGGACTGACAGTTTGGAGCGTCTACTATTTGAAGGGGTTCTTATGACCAGATAATAATTCACTCTCCAAGTATATAAATATCAGATGCTTATTGGATGCTAGCTACTCACAATCCGAACGCTCAGCGCCGAGATGCCGTGATCGTGCAACTCATCCTCGTAGAGGGTGAGATCATGATAGAATAGAATATTCTCGCGCTGCATCAGCTTCATCTTGTTCAACGACTGAGTGGTGGACTCTGTGCGAAACTTATTGTTCAACGTGCCCTGATATGTGGATGTGAATGTCCAATCGAATGGCTTGTATTTTTGCTCCATATTCTGCTCCGCTCTGCTAAGATAAGAGAAACATAGATTTTTAGAGAAAGTTTGCAAATGGAGATGGTGGAGAAAGATTTGCTTGCCGTGTCTCGCGCCATTCCTGAGCGCAGGCGACTTCCATTTCTTCAGCCTGTTTGCCGTTGGCAACCAGGGCGAGTGCATCCATGGGCTTGAATTCCATGAGAGCGCCATCCGTGTGCTGGAGCACCAGCTTATTTTTGTGGAATACCATGTCCGGCAAATGTGGCAGCTCCAGCGAATGTTGATAATTGCAGAGCTCACAGCGATTGGCATCGTTCTTATCGCAGCACTTGTCGCTGCCCAAATGGCACATGCTCTTCAATATGTGCGACTTCTCATAGCTGATCGTCCAATCATTGAACCGTATCGACTCCGCGTCCACCGGCAAACGGAACACATTCGTCTACATGTGATCAATGTATCGCATTGGCAGGCATGTAAAGCGCAGATGTAAATATGAAATGAATTCGCAGGCCACTTACCTCATTCGCCATAGATGCTGGATGTGCAACTTGTGTTTGTTGCATGTGTGTTGGCGTGCTGTCAATAAATTAACTTATAACTTATAAAGGATACACAAATAACAAATATGTCATCGATATATCGTTTGCATTATTCAATTGGAACATTGAAATAATTCAAATCGCTTGCATAATTGAAAATTCGAATACCAAGCATGCATTAAATGAAAAATTACCATCAGGTTTATTGCTTTTATTTTATTATTTGTTGCGGCGGGCGGCGTGACATCGATAGTTGGAGCTGCCAACAGGCAAACAGATGGTAGCCCTCAGATTTGAATTTTAAGAGAGGGAGAGGAAGTTTTTTTTACAAAGAGAGAGGGCGTTCGCGCGCTCAAGAGAGGGAAAGGAAGTATTTGTTGGAAAGAGAAAGGGAGTTCGCGCGCTCAAGAAAGGGAGATGGTCGAATATTATCCGAGAGGCGAGCAAAATATGAAATAAAAAGGCTAATGATCTGATTTTTCGGAGGACAGTTGAAGAAGAAGAAAGGAGTACGAAGGAGCGCAGAGTGCGTGAGTAAATTTTTTTATTTATTTATTTTTTTTTTTAAAAAAAGGTTGAAAAAAAGGTTTGAAATATCAGGACTAAATTTGAATTAAAAACCAACAATACAAACCTACAATACTTAATAAAATCCACCGACGACAAACAAAGTCAAATAGTAAAGAAGAAATTAAAAACCGCAAATACGAACCTACAAAGTGTATAAAACCAACCGGTGGCGAAAGTTTAAAATATTTAAGTAAAAACGCCGAAATGCACACCCGCCAAGTTTAATAAAATCCGCCCCGACGGCGAGCCCCACTCAAAAACCGCCCAAAAATACACCAAAATCTAAATATAAGCCTGAACCGATTAAAGTGAAATCCACACCGGTAGAAGGCTACCAGGAGCAGGCCGCCATCCGGAACCAACGGCGGCAAGGAAGAGCAGGACGAGGGGAGAGAGGGATCAGAACCATCCAACAAAATCGTGAGTCCGTTCCAAAAAAATCTCGGCGGAAGGAAACTTGCATATGTCAACAGTGCGCTGGCCCAACGCACCTCTCGCACAGCTGATCCGTGTTACATCAGTGATGCGCAGCCGTCGACAGTGATGCGTAACCTTTTTGTTGGCTATATTTGTAGATCATAGTTTATGTATTTATATTTGTTTATTGTTGTTAACTATTTAATTATTTGTTTATCAGTGCGGCTGAAATTTATTACCTTGAAGCCCATAATCGATTAAGTTATCTTAATTATTAATTGATATAAACAATTATTTGTGCTGGGCAAATACGCATTCCGGCTTTTAGCTTTAGTCATCACCGAGACATTTCTATGTTGGTTTTCTACGTGGCAAATGCTAGTTGATTATTTGGTGCACATATTTTTCTTTCGTCTGGCATAAAATTTCTGTGAGTAGATACCATCGTATTTATCCCGGGGAGCTCCGTAGGGTACTTAAGGGTGTCCCACAATGATCTGAAAACTCACCTTCGTGTTAATAAAAAAAAGAAGATGTATATATATGTAAAATACCATAATTTTTGTATATAGCTTAGGTAAAAAGACTTTAAGCCCCGAAACAAGACTTCGCCAAAAGACGGCAATTGTGAAGGCGTAGAAGGTCGAATAAAGATTTGTCAGGTCTCGTTCGTTTAAATTAAATTTAGGGTAATAACTATATATACTAATAGGTCGGAGCATAAAGTGTCTTATGCCTTGCCTGTCGAAAGCACCAATATATCGCTCAGCCGGCTAGCTATCGGCTCAGGGGTAGTTCGACCGCGATATATTGGGCGGCAAGTCAACAAAAAAAATTTGTATTTTATAAATAAAAAAAATAAATAAATATTTCCATCAAACCAGTCCGCTCGCTGCTGTGCTGCCTGTGTGGATGCTGTACAGCCTGCGTGTCCCTCCCTTCCTAGTGATTCCTCCTCTAAATTTCCTGCAGAAATTCCCTTACACAATTATTCCTTTCTCGTTTGTTTCTTATGCCCTCATCTCACCCAATCACATTAACTTACCTCCTCATGTTCATTTATTTCAGACTTTTTAATTTACAACATGTGACATCGTGATCCCTAACATTTTGATCGCTTATATATATTTGGTACAATTTTATCTATTTACTTACTTTAAAGCTTACAAAATATTTATGATCTTTCTTTTCTTTTTTTTTGGCTTCAAAAGTGCGTATCACTGAATGGCAAAATGAGCGTCACTATTGCGTTGGTTAGGGCCGATCAGCTGTCTTTGATCCAATCTGCCGCAATTGGGCGGGAACAAACTCACAGGTGTGTTGGTATAATCGTCTCAGGGTCTCCGGGCTTCGACTTCCTGTTTCCTGAGTCCAATTGTCCCTGGCGATTTTCTCCTTGATGGCGGCGATGGATAGTTCCGCCTGTTGCTGCCGCCGGTTTTTTTTTTTTGCTTTATATTTATTTATTTTACATTATTTTATTTTATATATAATTACTTCATAATTTATTCACAATTAATTTATTTGAATTTGTTTTTAAATCAATCCTTTTGCAGCGCATGCGCATACGGTCTCTTCCTCTCTTTTTCTTCTTTCTTCTCTCTTCCAATCCAAATGAACACAATCTATCGCGTCGCAATCGATACATGACATCTAAAGGCACGAAAACATCGATAAGTCGAAGCTGCGATATCGATGATTTTGTGTGCCAGCACTTGGCAAGCGAAGCGGCAAATGTTTTGTTTTCATCAGTTACTTCATCTCCAAGTGCCAAATCAGTGAGTTGGGCCGAGATTAAACGTACTTTTTAAAACACGGACTAGAAACCAATTCCCGCCATGATTGCGCTAAAGCGCATGCCACGTTTCCGCCTGCTACGCGCTCTGGCCACAAACCCGAAATTCTCCACATGCTCATCGCGGCGGATGTGCAAGGCGCAGCTAACCACCGAGCCTGTGGTGGATATGCACAAGAGCGGATCACGTTTGTTGGGCCAGCCGACGAGTGCAACACATCCACATCTGATAAGGCCGCACGAGTTGGTGCCGGGCATCGAGCCAAACGAATTTCAATCGCGTCGCACCCAACTCATGCACAGCCTGCGCGCCTATGCTGAAAGTTTTGGCGACAAATTCAACGGTGGCAGCAACTCCAAATCGCACATGGTAAGCCGGGCAGGGGAGAAATGGTGGGCTGTGTAAAACCACTAAAAAAAAACACTTATGGCTAATTACAGCTGGTGATTGGAGCAGCGGCCAAGAAGTATATGAGTGGAAAGATACCGTATGTGTTCCGTCAGAGCTCTGACTTTTACTATCTCACCGGTTGCCTGGAACCGGACTCGATCCTATTGCTAACCATTGATGAATTGGACGTTGTGCAGTCGACACTCTTCATGCGACCCAAGGATCCGTATGCCGAATTATGGGATGGTCCACGCACAGGTCCCGACTATGCCGTCCAACTGTTTGGTGTCCAAGAGGCATATCCCATCGACAGTTTCCACAAGATGCTCGCAACACGTTTCACCCAGCTAAAGCCGCATTTGTGGTTCGATCTGAAACAATCGGAGCAGCCCAATGTGACGGATGCCATGCTCCAGGTGTGCAATGAAGAGCGCACCCAAATGCTGCCCCTTTACACATTCGTGGAGAACATGCGGCTGATCAAATCGCCCGCCGAGATGCAACTGATGCGACGCACCTGCTCCATTGCCTCGCAGGCCTTCAACGAGGTCATTGCCGAGACGCGGCCAGGTCAGTCGGAGCATCAGCTGTATGCCGCCATAGATTTTAAGTGCCGCATGCGCAACGCCAGCTATTTGGCCTATCCGCCGGTGGTTGCCGCTGGCAAGAATGCCACCGTTATACACTATGTCAACAACACACAGCTGCTGCAGCCGCAGGAGCTCCTCCTCATGGACGCCGGCTGTGAATACGGTGGCTATACTAGCGACATAACACGCACCTGGCCGATCAGTGGACAGTTCACTGAGCCACAGCGCACCCTCTACGACATGATGGAGCAGCTGCAAAAGGAGGCAATCGGTGAGCAGCTCGATAGACTGACTAACTGAACGATTGAATGATGTACTGTCTGCTAATCCCTTGTTTGTTTTTTGCAGAGCTGATTATGCAACCTGGTGGAGAGACGCTGGATCAATTGTTTGAGACGACATGCTTCAAGCTGGCCAAATATCTGCAGGAAATCGGTCTGGTGGGCAAGCATGTCAGTGGGATCAAGGAGCTGGCGACGCTCGGCTACAAGTTCTGTCCGCATCATGTGTCCCACTATTTGGGCATGGATGTGCACGATACGCCGCATGTGCCGCGCAATATACGCCTCCAGCCGGGCATGGTCTTCACCGTGGAGCCGGGCATCTACATTGATGAGAATCGCACAGATGTGCCGGCCGAGTTCCGTGGCATTGGCATACGCATCGAGGACGATATACTGATCAATGAGCGTGGCCAGATTGAGGTGCTGACCGCCGCCTGTTGCAAGGAGCGTCGCACAATCGAAGGTCTCTTCAAGTAGAGTACCCTCATCCGTCGGCCTACCAAATTCCTAGTCATAATTAATAATTAAAGCTAGCATAGAATTTTCGGAATAGATGTGATCAAAAAGACGATAACAGCTCCCAAGCAGCGACTGGGCCAATCTAGTTAGATGTTTGATATGTAATTTGAGTATGAAATGCAAATAAAATGAAATTACATTTGATTCGTTCAAGTTTACACAACTGAAACCGAATTAATCTCTTAAAGTTTGGCAAACACGGGCTTCTCATCCTTGGTCAGCTGGGCGGCAACCGCTTGGGCAAAGTCCTCGGACTGCAAATGCAGCTTGTTGATAATACGCTGCAAGGGGTAAATAAAAAAAGGGTTGTAGGAAATTCAAGATGTGATCTGTTTGACTAACATATACCCTATACATCTGTTGAGCACAAGCACTTCTGTTTCTTTAATTTAAATTTAATTCATATACTATTCGATTACTCACAATGTGATCGAGTCCTTGTTGATTGGTGTGCTCGAGGGAGTAGACCATGCTCTCCTTGGTTGTCTGGATGGCAATGGGACTCTTGCCGGCAATATCCTCGGCTAGAGCCAGAGCACCAGCGAGCAGGGCGTCCTTGTCGGCAAAGATTCGACTGACCAGGCCGCTGCGCTCCGCCTCGGCCGCCTCGAAACGGCGTCCAGTAAAGCAGAGTTCGCGTGCCAGGGACTGGCTGCCAATCGCTTTTGGCAGACGCTGCAGCGAGCCGACATCGGCGGCCATGCCAATGTCCACCTCCTTCACCTGAAAGAATGCATCCTGTGTGCTGTAGCGTATGTCGGCGGCAGTAATCAGATCAACGCCAGCGCCAATGCACGCCTGATGCACCGCCATGATCACAGGCTTGGGGCAACGTTCGACGGAGCTTATTGAATCCTGATACAGTTTGATGGTACGCTCGAGAATAACGCCCTTGCGTGCGACATCATCATACTCGCCCATCTGTTCGCCCATGCTCATCATGGACGACAGATCGATGCCCGCACAGAAATGCTTGCCAGCAGCAGACAGTACAATGGCGCGACAATCGGGATTAATAGCCAGCGCTTCGAAGCAGTCTTTGATCTCACTGCACATACAAATAATATAAGTAATATAATAATATACAGGCGAAGATGGCACTTACATCCACATTTCCCTGCTGATAGCATTGAGCTTCTTGGGTCGATTCAGTTCAACATGGAAAACGAAAGGTTTGGGCGAACTAATGGCCAGACTTTTGAAATGTCCAGTTGCATTGGCCGCATGTTGTTTGTGGCCACTAGTATTGTGGCGATGAGGCTGCATGACTGCAATAGAGGTTCAATTAACTGTCCAAGGTTTAACACTAAACTGTCGGCCAAACGAACAGAATCGGACTTTGAACCGGTTAGTTGGTCGACTCTCGATTAACCTCAGTGATTATCCTCAGACATCATTTGAAGTTAATTACACTTACCACTTAGTCTGGCTGGCAGTCTGCTTGTGTTAGTAAGTTGTCTTAGCAACGACGACATATTTGCTTTTTAGCGAAGACTTTTGTCAAAACTCTGCCTTGTATATTTATAACGGATTGTTGACACTTGTTGCACTTTCCGATGATTTTTTAACGATATTTCAAATATCGATAGCTCATACACACATCGATATATTTACAAAAATAAAATAAATAAATAATAATATTAAAATAACATTGAATATTTATTTTAATAGTTTTACGAAATTATATGTATAGCTAAGCATATTTTTAAGCGATACTATTAGGACAACTCGGCTGCGTTGACGTCACATTTGACCAACGCAACGCACACAGATTCTACCCGGAGCGCGGCATGTGGTGCAAGGCAAAAAGAACACGCATATAATGGCATCAGTTGCTGTTGCTGTTGATAAGCCGCCGGCACTGCACTTCAACTATTTGCGAATTATCTACATAAGATAAGCGCATACTAAAATATATTACACACAAAACGCAAAATGAGCGAGTCGCCGGAGGTGCTAGTCTTTGGCTCGGCCATTATAGATTTCATCTGGTAAGAGATCTGACTTTGTATTGACTAATCACCTCAACCCATTCCCCCTCTCTCCTCTATAGCTACACGCCCCGCCTGCCAAAGGCAGGCGAAACGCTGCATGGCCACAAATTCCAAACCGGATTCGGTGGCAAAGGCGCCAATCAGTGCGTCGCCGCTGCCCGATTGGGTTCGCGCACAGCACTCATTGCCAAACTGGGCGATGATAGCTTTGGGCACGATTATCTGCGCCAGCTCCGCACCGAGAACGTTAACGTGGAACATGTGCAGCCGCTGCCAAACCAAACGACGGGCATTGCCCAAATCGCTGTTTCCGACGGAGGCGAGAATAACATAATCATTGTCGTTGGTGCCAACAATGCACTCAACGCCAGTGATGTCACAACTGCAGCCGAGTTCTTTGACCAAGCCAAGGTGCTCGTCTGCCAGCTGGAAACGCCCATTGAAGCAACACTTAGTGCTTTGCGTCAATTCAAGGGCATTTCCATAGTGAATGCGGCACCAGCACTGGAGGAGACGCCAGTGGAACTGCTCCAATTGTCGACCATTCTATGTGTCAACGAAACCGAGGCGGCTCTCATGACCGGCATGCAGAGCATCAACAGCGTTGGGTGAATCCGAAATAATCGCGCTCCATTGACTCGTTTCTAACTGACTTTTCTTGTATCTTGTCAGAGAGGCAACTGCGGCAATAGAACGCCTCATCGAAATGGGCGCCAATGGGGTGATCATAACGCTGGGAAAACTGGGCGCCGTCTGCGGCACAAAGCAGACGCAATGCGAGCATGTGCCAGCGCCACATGTGCCGCCCGAGAAGGTTGTGGATACGACGGGCGCCGGCGATGCCTTCATTGGCGCCTTGGCCCACAACCTGGCCCGCTATCCCAAAGAAGCGCTCACCGTTCACATTGCAGCCGCCTGTCAAGTGGCCTCCAAGTCAGTGCAGCTGCCGGGCACACAGGCCAGCTTTCCATTCGAGTGAGATCTTTGATTGCCCTTCTATTACACACTTGCAACGGTGGCAACCACCACTTAAAAAAAAAAAATAAGAATTAAAAGTTTACATTTTGTATCGTTTTTAAATGTTTATGATTCAAACTTATGTATATTATTTTGTTAATGCATTTCATTCAAATTATAATTGTAGTATCACAAGAGTTGAAGTATTTGTTTAAATTCGATTTCTTGATCAAACAAAAAGTTTCATTTTGTTTTAAAGTTTGAATAAAGAAATGGTCATTGAATGTATATTAAAAAATATAATATATGCATATAGATATACATATGATATTTAAAAAAAAACGCCGGATCGTTGTATTACAATATTTAATCTGCTATTTGTATTAAATTGTAAGTATAAACGGAGAAATGAATTGTTCAAACATGAATTGATAAACAGTCAATTTTTGTCACTTAATATTGGACGCAAACTGAATTTGGCAAATAAAATTGCATGGTTTTCGTTCGTTGGTGTGCTGGCAAACAAAGCTCTCCAAAATGATTGTTTCGTCTTCAGGTGCGTTCATTTCTATTTCTTGCCCGATTTCTTGATGCCTCCACCCACGAGTGGCCCCTTTTTGGAAGCTTGCTGCTTGGCAGCTTCGAGCGCCTTTTGTTGTTCCTTTTGCTTCTGCTTGAATGCCATTTCATCTTCGTCCATCTCCTTGCCTTCCTTCTTGGGCGCCTTCAATGGCTTCTTTTTTCCACCCTCACGTCCAGACATGATATTCTAATATGCAAGAAAATATTAAATTTTAATAACGATTTTCATATGCCAAAGCGTAGCAAAATAGTCACGAACTCGCACGTTTTCCCAATTTTTCTATTAAGTGTTTTATCGTGACAAAAAAGAAATACTAAATGTCAAAACTACACTGAATTTACATATCGATCCCTGTTATTTGAACCTCGAGCAATAGAAAGTGTGACCGCACAATAATACCGATACTTTTTATTATAACTTTATTCGTTGTGTTTTTTGTTATTATTACTTTTGGCTCCATAGTTATACTTATAATAGCAAAGCACTTAACTAGGCATGTAATTCTTAACTTTTTAACCTAATAACGATATTGATATTACTTCTTTTTTTTACCATATTACGATGGTGACTTGGATTATCGATAGCTGCTTAATAAAAAGCGTCACGATAGTTTGACAAACTGTTCACGTTTTACGAACACTTTACGATTTACGGTCGTTAAGTGAGCACGCGGCAAATTTCGACGCCAAGTGGGAAATTACATTTCTGCAAAAGAAATTTTTATTCTGTGACTTTTGTAAGAAGTTTAATAACTAAAGGTATTGTGATTTTCTTTCATATAACTCTTTATATATTTTTTTGGCTGAGAGCTACCTCAAAAACGGACAGTGCATCATAAATTTGACATTGAATTTTTTTTTACGTTCACCTTGCAGTAGATTTAAGTTATGTAATGTGGTACTTTTTTTTATGTGTCGGTGTTGCTTTCATATTCCGGTGTATAAATCTAACTGTTTAATGTAGCTAAGCGCCTATCCGTCAATAGAAACATGTATGTATATATATATGTATAATTTTTTTGCTGCATAAATTGTGCTTACATAACCACAAAAAAGAAGAATAATTCGCATGCTAAAGCAACGCTGTGCAGAGAGATTCATCGTCTATAACAGTCACAAGGTAAACGAGTCGTCCGTGTTCGTGTCCGTGTCCTATTTTCATTGCACCCACACCTGCAATGCAGTGTATTAAGAACACTCACGAGTTCTAACCTATAAAATTTTCGCAAGAAAAAATTGAAAGCAAGCGCAATAAAATACGGTGCCACACAAGCAGCAGTAGTCATACACACACACAGATGCATATAGAAAAAGTGACAGCTGCTTTTGTATTACATCTAAATTTTTATATATGTGTGTATTGTGCATTGTAAAATAAAAATTGCACTATTTTTTTTTTTTTTTAAACTGACTTGCGGCTAGAAAAGCGGCACACATGCATATTACACATATACATGAATATAAAATCCATGTGGCTATCGTGCTCTCTCTTTCACTCGCACGATGCGCCATTTACACGCGCAAGATTCGCAGCGATTCAATGTTTGTGAACATGTGTGTGATGAGTCCAATGTGTTATTTCTTCCACAATTCTCTTATTTCTGAACTTTCTAAGAGCGAAGCTTTCATTCTTTGCACGAATGACCGCTTTATTGTTGTTTTTAAATCCGAAAGATTTTCTAACTTTTTACCTGTTTCATTGCAAATGCTTGCAAAAAAAAAAAATAGAACCGGTTGCTTGACCAACACTCAAAATTGAAGACGCTGCTCTTTGCTCTTTTGTGATGTCAGCGATTCAGGAATCAACGCGTCATGCGAATAAATGCCGCATGTCGATTTTTTTACAGATTCATTTTTAACTCCATTTTGCATAACGGATTTTAAAGCAAGCATAACACAGCGTTGTGTGCAGTTAGTCGTCCTATTTTACTGTTGTGAAATTGCGAATTTATGTAACTAATATGACGCTTTATGAGTTGACAACTGATTGAATTAGCGAAAGCGATAAGCAAGCAAGCAAAACGCCGCCCTTTCTGATGATGCGGCAGCAATCTTATTTATATAATCCTATTTATTATAATCTCCCGTTTTTTGATTATATTTGCACGTCTGGCGTTGTACATAACTGTCGCCGTTTATTGTCTGACAATGCTTGACAATAAAATATATATATAACTTTGTTGTTTGTCGCACTTAACCCATTGAACTGGTTTACTGCAGGTGCTGCGCACTTGGACCCATTTACTTAAAATAGTCCAAACAATTTGAATATATTGCATTTTGGCGCGCTGCCAGCATTTATCTCGCTGCTACTGCAAGTGTCACAGATTAGCAGCTATTTCATTAATCACTTCGTAGACGAGCGCTGGACGTTCATTTTTTATGTAATTGTCGCCGATAAGAAAAGGAGGCCTTGAAAACTGCTTATATAAAATATCTGTATTAATAAACGCCTTAGTTTATCTAATCGCAATACGCACTTTTAAGTGCGCTGCTCTCATCGCTCTCCCAAAAAATGCCATGTGACGTATCAGTTGCTCAGTTATATTTGTATTTGAGCGAGAGCTTGCCAAAAGAGAGCGGGAGAGAGAGAGAGAGAAATATGGCACAGCACATGCGTCAAATTTTCCACAAGTCACATGCTATGCTGTTGATGCGGGCGTCAACGCTGCTGCTTCTACTGCTACTGCGGATGATATCGGCGCGTTGCCAACTGAGTGAAAGTTTACAATTTTGGCAAGCAAATATTTTTTGGTGGCGCTGCCAAACCTCGAAAGGGGTAAATGAAAAACAATTGAACGAAATTTAAATGTTCAAACAACATTAGCATATGTATATAAATATATATATATTTTTTTTTACTAACATCAGATGACCATTGTAATTAGTCTACTTGGGCATATAATCCCACTTCCTTTTCCTATCAACGCCCAGCCCAACACTTTTTGCAAGTGTGAGTCGCAAGTGAACTGATTAACAAGAACAGCTAGACGTGTTATGCAATGTGATGATTGGCATTGAATTCATATATACATATACATATATACATATGCATATACATATAGGCAAGATGATAAGGAGGCACCGATCTATTCTCTCTCTCTCTCTCTCTCTCTGCCTCTCTCCATTATTTGCCTGTGTTGGTTGCCTTGGTGCGCACACGTGCAGTTACTTCTTGTTATACATGTGTCTGTCGTTTGTTGCCAACGCTTTTGTTACCGTTAGAAGATGCGGTCTCTCTCTCTCTCTCTCTCTCTCGCAACTGTTGCGCTGCGACTGCGACGCGTGAGCACCTGAACTTGAATTCGATTCTGCCAACAGAGGCAGAGCAGCTGACCGCCGCAGCGCAGCGCCAGGCTAGATGGCCGCTTTTGCTGTTCGGTGTTGTTCACAAGCAATTCAGTTGCCGTCCGGTTCAGACCTCTACTTTCGCAAGGAATAAGGATAAATTAATTTTTTTTTGTCGGTGCTGTGATATTCAAACACAAAAAGATTGTACGTATTACAAAACAATTAGTGTACTACTCATTTGTGCATAAGCATCTTAAATCAACATCAATAACAATAACTAAATAGCAATAACAGCTAAAAGCAATGATTAGTTGTTAACTGTTTTATTTTTTTCTACCTGCTAATGGGATAATTTTTTTTTATTGTTACGTAAACATTCAAATCCGCTGTGAAACTAAAAAATGACAACAAATGCGCTTTTGTGTTTTCAATTGAATATGATTCAGTTAAACAATTTAAAAATTTCTGTTTTCTGGTGACAGTTATGTAATCAACAATAATGAGCTGCTGTCATACCTCAATCATCATCATCATCATAGCTAAATAATAGTGCAAAGAAAAAACAAAATACAGACCAAAGGAATTGTTCCACGTGCAGCTGTTATTTTCCCTCCCTCTACTAGAATTTTTTCTAATGTGTCCAGTTATTGTAACTGTTACATCACGGTCGCGCGTGCTCTCTTTGCAAAAGCTCTGTTAATCGGCAGCCACACTGGAGATTAGATAACAAGGGCAACCAGCGCTCTTTTATAATTGTTTGCGGCTGCACTCAATAAAAGTTCTCTCGCACACTAGCTCGCTCTTAAGTGTGCCTCTCTATCTCTCTTTGGCTGTGCTGTGTGGCCAAGTGTTACATAAATTGCGGGTGTGTGTGTGTTCGATGGTCAATGAAAAGCGGCCTAGACTCTGCTGGGGCGTCTAATTTAATTTTGTACATTCACATTCATGGCAAAAAAAAGAAGAAAAAAGCAATGAGAACTGTCTTGGCCATGCAAGCTATTTTGTTGGTACACTTGAATTCTAAAATTAACAAAACAGAATCAAAAGAAAGCTCTCTCTTATTTGGTCAATGTCAGTTGCGAGAACATATGCAATATACATGTGTAAGTGTGTGTGTGTGTGTCGCTGCTCTGTGGCATCTGATTTATATTGAAAGCGCCATCTACAATGTTATACAAGCGATTAAATTATGCAATGTGTACACATATACGTAAACTGTTACAATACAATACAATAACTGTTACAATTGTAATTGCTAACCATTAACAGTGTGTTGTTTCTATTAAAGTTTTTCTCTCTCCTTTAAATAAGAGTAAGCAGCATTTATGAGCCTTTATTGATACTGGTTCGAACTGAGCTGATTCGGTTTGCATTCACATCCAGTTGCTGATTGCTGCTTGTTTGCATAAATCCATAAAGTAAATTGAGTACTCGTTAATACGCCACGTGTTGGGGGGTTTCAATTCCGAAACTGATTCATAAACAAACAAAAATAAAACCGCAAACCAGTTTTGCCGGCGCTGAGAGCACCAAGTCGAAGCCAGCCCCAGCCGCTTGGCAACGGCTCCGCTTGAGTCAGTCACTCTTTTATATATATATATATATAATATATATATATAATATGTACATGTATAATTAACGAACACATTTGAATTCGGATCGAAGCTTAAAATTTCAAATGCTGATAACAAAAAAAAAAATGCTATTGTCTGGCTCTCCTCGTTTCTAATTAATGCCGGCTTACTGCCGGTCTTGTTCACATTTATTTTGATTTAATATTAACAATTCATCTCCATGGCTAACCATATATTATTTTATTGTATAAGTTAACCTATTTTAAGCATCCTTCATTTCATTTAACCCCTTCTGCTTGTATTTTGCACAAAACGCCGCGTAAAGCAGCTTTAAACTTAAAAAGCTCATCACACGTTGTATAACTATTCGATTATCCGCCTGCATTACTCGATAAGTGCATAAGCGGCATCGATTGACTGGTTATCAACGGGCGATCGATTGTTTTTTAAGTTGGCCGCCGCCGAACGTCGTTTTTCATTTAACAAACTAATATCATCTGTGCCTGTAATAATCTGTAATCTGTTTTCATTTGGCTTTGGTGACTCATTTTCTGTACATTTTATTTATATTGTGTATTGTGTGGAAAGTGAAACGTGATTAATACATAACAATTAACATTATGCAAGCAAATGTCAAGAATGCACAACACTCAATCATAATCATCAAAATTAACATCAAAATTGCTGAAGACTCTGACTGATATGAAAATGATAAACAAGACGAGCGAAGATAAAGATGAGGAAGAACAAGTATTATAATTTGTGACTTGAAATTTTAATACAGCAAAATGGGCAAGGATTTCGATGCTATGGGATTCGTCAAGGACTTCGCTGCCGGTGGTATTTCCGCAGCTGTCTCAAAGACTGCCGTCGCACCCATCGAGCGTGTGAAACTGCTGCTGCAGGTTCAGCACATCTCGAAACAAATCTCGCCCGATCAGCAATACAAGGGTATGGTTGATTGCTTTATCCGCATTCCAAAAGAACAGGGTTTTGGTTCATACTGGCGCGGTAACTTGGCCAACGTTATTAGATATTTCCCAACTCAGGCTCTTAACTTTGCCTTCAAGGACAAGTACAAGCAGGTGAGCATCGTCTCAATCATCTCGCTGCTAGATGATAATCGAAACCCAGATGTATATTTATGTGTGTGTGTGGTTATTGTTTTGTTTGTAGGTCTTCTTGGGTGGTGTTGACAAGAACACCCAGTTCTGGCGTTACTTCATGGGCAACTTGGCCTCCGGTGGTGCCGCTGGTGCTACTTCTCTCTGCTTTGTCTACCCATTGGACTTTGCTCGTACTCGGTAAGTTTCATTATATGCCTTATAATGGTTAACTCATGAATCGATCTCGTCTTAATAGTTATTTATATATATGAATATCTTTTAGCTTGGCTGCTGATACTGGCAAGGGTGGTGCTCGCGAGTTCACCGGCCTGGGTAACTGCTTGACCAAGATCTTCAAGAGTGATGGCCTTGTTGGCTTGTACCGTGGCTTCGGCGTTTCCGTGCAGGGCATCATCATCTATCGTGCCGCATACTTTGGCTTCTACGATACCGCTCGCGGCATGTTGCCCGATCCCAAGAACACACCCATCTACATCAGCTGGGCCATTGCTCAGGTTGTTACAACTGTTGCTGGTATTGTATCCTATCCATTCGATACTGTGCGTCGTCGCATGATGATGCAGTCTGGCCGCAAGGCAACCGAGATCATCTACAAGAACACAATCCACTGCTGGGGCACCATTGCCAAGCAGGAAGGTACCGGTGCCTTCTTCAAGGGCGCCTTCTCCAACATTCTCAGAGGCACTGGCGGTGCTTTCGTGCTTGTGTTGTACGATGAGATCAAGAAGGTCTTGTAAATTAAATTATTAAATTATTCAAACAACAAGAAAAACAAAAATTAAATCAACAACAAAACAACAACAAACCACTACCAGCTAATTATATTATATAAATTGTAAACAACAACAGCAACAAGAACAGCAATGAAACAAACACCCAACAATAATAACCCAATATAATTATAAAATTATATTATATATAATAACTGGAATATAATTTAATTGCACTTGCATAAAATAGCAACAACAACAAAAAACAACATCGATCGGTGGCCAGACAACAGACAACGGCAACAAGCAAACAAACAATAACAACACCAGCAAAAGGAGCAAAACGAGAGGATAATGGAGAAACGAAGCGAAAACATCCAAAACTTGGACAGACCAACACCTCCCCCCACACACACACAGATAGCAAATGAGGAATGAGGAAGAAAAAAACAAAAGAACCGGACGAACATTCTAGACATACATATATAATTATTTATAAGATAGTATTCTTGTTAAGTTCGACAGTTGGCGGTGGTGGTGGTGGGCCGGTTGCAGGCAGGGCGTGGATGTTGTTAACAAGTTAATCCATTTCCCACAAAACTACTCGAGCCGCGCATCCTTTTGCCAAACACAAATGTATGTTGAAACATAGAGTGCGCATTGCAAATGAAATAATTCCAACACATTTCTCTTGAGCCTCTGCAAAAACAACAAACCAACAAAATCAACCTACGGTTGGTTTAAAAATATAAAAATTGATAAAAATAGTAGACCAATTGTGTTTTATTTGTCGCCCGCAAAATGAAAAGCAATTTCCATCGATGCTATAAGGAAACAACAATAAGCTTTACTCCTTTTTCCGATCGTCGCTTAAATTTGAAAACTTATCGATATCGAAATATAAAATCGGCATGTGTTTCATCGGTTATCGACCTAACCTAACCCCAACAGTTGCAATCAGCGGAAAATTATAGATTCCTCTTTGAATTCGACAAGGTCCCGTTCTTTTTACATCTTTGGTCTGATGATTTTCATCAAAATATAAAACATGGTGTAAAAAACACTCGAGCAAAGCCGGCAGTTTCAAGTGCGATAAGGTTTGCATATCCATCCCAGTAGTCGTTTACATTTGTTATTGTTTGTATGATTAACATTTAGTTGAAATTCGAAATCAATACTAGTCACACCTAGCTGGATTTATTTAAATTTCAGATTTTTTTGGAAGAATATTAAAAAAATTTTGTTCTTTGGACGCTACATATCCTGTGTAAAGGTTAAAACACTTGAACGAACCCAATTAAGGAGATAAACACATTCAAGTACAAAGTAAGTCGAGCCAATTCTACAACATGGGTGATGAAGGAGGCGGCATGAGGCCTGGCGGCGATTTGAAGTCATTTTTAATTGACTTTATGATGGGCGGCGTGTCGGCTGCCATTGCCAAAACAGCGGTGGCACCCATTGAACGCGTCAAGCTGATTCTTCAGGTGCAGGAGGTATCGAAGCAGATACCAACGGATCAGCGCTATAAGGGCATCATCGACTGCTTCGTTCGCATACCGAGGGAGCAGGGCTTCTCCTCGCTGTGGCGCGGCAATTTGGCCAATGTTATTCGATACTTTCCCACACAGGCACTAAACTTTGCCTTCAAGGATGTTTACAAATCGGTTGGTGCTTGTCTGGGCTCGTCGTTGAATTCATCATCAATATATATAACTTTCTTTTTTATTAGATATTTTTGGGTGGCGTCGACAAAAAGAAGCAGTTCTGGCGTCATTTTATGGGCAACTTGGCATCCGGCGGCGCTGCCGGTGCAACATCTTTATGCTTTGTCTATCCACTTGACTTTGCGCGTACGCGGTAAGTGCGAATGCGAACTCCAAGATTATATTTAACAGCAGTAGCTAGCAATCCGTATCCATATTTCATATTTTGAAGTATTTCTCCATCTTCAACGATATCTTATCTATTTGATTTATTTAAAAATTGTTTTTATTTTATAGTATCATATTCAAATTAAACGAATGAAAAATGCTCTTATTTTGAGTTATCGATCAAGTTTTATTGAACATTTATATTTCTAAATTGATTTAAATTGTACAACTTTCAGTTTGGCTGCGGATGTGGGCAAAGGCGGCCAGCGAGAGTTCAGCGGACTGATCGACTGCCTCCGGAAGGTTGTCAAATCGGATGGACTGATTGGCCTATATCGTGGCTTTATTGTGTCGGTGCAGGGAATTATCATCTATCGAGCTGCTTACTTTGGATTTTATGATACGTGTCGCGACCATTTGCCAAATCCAAAGAATACACCGTTCTATGTCAGTTGGGGCATTGCCCAGGTGGTGACCACAATTGCCGGCATTGCGTCCTATCCGTTCGACACGGTGCGGCGTCGCATGATGATGCAGTCGGGCCTGAAGAAATCGGAAATGGTGTACAAGAATACCGCCCACTGTTGGATGGTAATTGCGAAGCAGGAAGGCATTCCCGCCTTCTTTAAGGGAGCATTCTCAAACATTATTCGCGGCACGGGCGGCGCCCTTGTCCTGGCCATCTATGATGAGCTTAAGAAATATGTATAAATAAGTATGCATCGCAGCCAGACGGAGAGAATCTCTGCTTCGTGTGCTGAAGTAAACCAATCAAATTTAAATAGACAGACTTATCAGTGTCTGTTATTGTTTTTGATTTGTTTTTGACCAATCGTTTTGATGGGAACATTTAGCTTAATAAATGAATTTGCATTTTTCTTACTTTGTGTAGTGCTTTCTTAATTTAATATTAATATTAATGGACAAAAGCACTAAATGTAATAAATTATAATTCTTATTTACTTATTTTTGCTTGTCCAAAGTGTCGTCGGGTGTGTAACTTGGCTAAGCTGGAGTGCATCAAGTTGCGTCGAATATGGATTTGGAATGAAACCCAACTCACGTTAGTCAAGTTTCACTCCAACGGCGAATTGATGGCGAAATTGTTCGGATTTTTTATTTATTTTTTTCAGTTACAAAATACGAATAATTTATTGAACTTATTGTTGCCACATGTGTGTGTGTGTTTGCACTTAAATGTTAGCAGGCGTTAAAGTTAAAATAAGCATTAAAATAACATTAAAAACAAATCAAGTTGCACGCTGAGCGCGCCGAGAGAGCAGCGAGCTAAAAAATGAACTGATTGATCTGAGCAAAGCTTTTAATTGAGCTTTTTGCGTGCAACACTCGTTGCCGTTGTATATATGTGTGTGTGTGCGTGTTGTGTACCACTCAAGGAAAAAAAAACAAAAAAAGAAAGAAAGGCATGTAACAACTTTCGGAACTTTCGGAAATTGCACAATTTAATCTTATTCTACGCGACGTTTGCTGCTTTCGTGGTGGGTGCGCTTGACTATTATTATTGTAAATGGTTACGTTCTGGATCGGATAAGATCAGATTAGATCGCATCGCATCGCTCGACTCTGCGATTCTGCGCAATTAGTGTGTGGCACCCGATCTGTGTGCCATAAATAAGAAGTACGTGCCCGCCGCATACGCCAAGAAATTGAACAGTCCAAAGACGCCGGCTGCCGTATTCGAGCCATGTCCTTTCGCATTCGACTCGGACCATCTGGCCAGCTGCACAATGAACCCAATGAAATAGAGCAGTGTCAGCACAGCGGTAGTTAGCAGCTCCTGCGAGTGAAAGAGAGCAACGAATGTAAACGCTGTATGTGTATATATGTGTGTGCAGAGCACAGTTAACTTACAGAAAATATCCAGTTGACAGCGACATTGAGTGCCTCGCGTATGCCCAGCAAATAGGCGGCCATCAACAGAATGGTAATTATGAAAGAGAGTACAATGGCAAAGAGAAAGAAACTTGTCGCAGCTGTCTGAGCGGGTGAGGCAAGCGCCATACAAATGATGCCCAATACCTGAAACAAGAACAAACAAATTCTTTATCTTAATTGACGTTTCAGTTTGTTTTCGTTTTTTTTTTTTTGCGCCTTATGAAGTCATTGTAAGCAATTGGTGACCGACCATTTAATTGCCATTTGCATGCATGTGTATGTGTATTTGTGTATACATTGGTAATTACCACATCGGTGAGTAATTGAATTCAATCTTAACAGCGCTGCACTTTGACAGTCTCACAACGATGTCTGCATGTGTGTGTGTGTTTGTCTGTGTTTGTGTGTGGGCGTCCATTTCAATCGATGACACAGATTTCGTTGAGATGCCCATTTCTAGATGTATGAATGTGATTTGTGATTGCAATTAAAAAGCAATAAGCATTAGGCGTGTGTGTGTGTGTATGTGTGCTAACAGGTGTGCACACAGCTTTCTTGCTGCTGTTGCCTAAAACAAAAGGCGTACAAAAAGTGAAAGCTGAAAGTTGCAGACATTTGCTCAAGCCAAAAGCGACGGCGGCGACCCGTTCGCATAGCTTGCAATAATAATATAAGCACAAGCAACAGCAACAACAATAACAGCAGCGACTGAAGTCAACTGGTTCTTGCTTATGTTATTGTTTGTCGTTCGCTCACACAAATTAATTCGGTGTGTGTGTGTGCGCGAAGTAAAAGCGCCCCCTGTCGTTCAAAGTTGATTAAACTGCAGTGCAGCTTACACTTGACCACCCCACACTTATTTATCGTGTGTCGCATCGCATGTGGGCAACTCTGTTTGCCACTGGTCAAACACAACAGGCAACGAGACAAATTTGCGTCATGTGTCAAAAATAAGAATGAACTACTCGCAAATGTTGACTTATTTACATACATGAGTGTATAAGTGTGCATATGTATATGTATGTATATATAAGCATACGTTTCTCAAAGAAAAAATTATGTTTTTTTTAAATATGTATAAGCGTCACAGTATAATTTATTTGACAGCCTAATGTTATATGTACACATGGATGTGTGTATGTGTGTCTACTTGTACATAGACATCTGCAAAAATATATACATATGTACATATATATTATGTATGTAAATCAATGCTTAAAGCAAGAACAACACTTAACGCTTCAATAGCCCAATTTATATGATTTGTTCGTTGATAATTTGACTCGTCTGCTGGTTAATAATAAATGAGAAAATTGCCTTGTGAAGCGTGACATATGCAACACACATACATACATATGTCTGTATTTGTATATGTACATATATACACACACACACACAATCACATGCGTATGTATCAGCAAGAAATACTCGCTTGATCGATGACGCGGGACGGCAGAACTGTAACATATATCGATAAAATTGAACAGAATGTGTGGATAGAGGAGCAGCGGGGACGGTTTGCTGTTTCTGAAGTTCAATAGCAGCGGCATGATCATAATAACAGCGATAGCGATAACAGTGCAGCTTCCACACTTGCGCACAATGCTTTGCTCTAACAGCAATGGAAGCATGTAAATACACAACAACGTTGTGTGTGTGTGTGTTGACTATGTTTACAAACAAATAAGAACAAAGGTAATTGCTTCATTTGACTTATGGGCGTGTTGGTGACAACTTAAAGATGAGCTCACTTTAACAGCGTGCATTAACACACACACTTACATTCTAGACTTGATTTAATTTGCAAATTTCATATGCCATATTTGAAATGAAATTAATTTTGTATTTTAGTTTCATTCATTCACTGTATTTTTATGCCAACTCGTAGTAACTCGCAAATTCTTGAAATTCTTGAGCAAAAAACCTGAAAAAAGAGAAAAAAAAAAACATTCGAAATGTGTGTCATAATTTCCGCTTTGGGCCAAGAGCACAACAATTTATAACAATGTAGTCAACAGACATACATACAAATTTACATATGTACACACTACATATACATATATGTATGTATATATAGACGACTATAAAGTGGCCTGTGGCAAATCGCACAGCTTCCAAAAAATATACATGCATATGTATGTATGTGTTTGTATGTATATAATTCTCTTACGTAATGTCTATTATAATGCATAAATATGTACACATTTTGAGAAACGTCTAATAAATCGTTGGGTGCCTCGGAACCGTTCCGCGTCTTATCGCTCTGCCCATTCCCCATGCAAATTTGCATATATATGATGTGCGTATGTACGTATGTACGTATATATGTATGTATGTATTTAAATATGCTTGTAGACACTATTCTTACGCTTACAAGCGACCCTGGAACGACATAAATAGCTAGGTGTGTGCGTCTGTGTGTGTGCGTGTGTGTGTGACAATGACAACAAGATTGTCAACGAGGCGCCCAAATGTTTGACCAAGTTAAAGGAAAACACAGGCTAAGTATTCGCCGCTAATGAAATGCAGACTGGAAGTGGCACTGGAATTGTGCATTGGAATTCTGGAAATGACAATCTTATCGTCTGCTGATACGAGGCAGCTGGCTATAGAAATCGCTAAGTTTTGTTTGTCAGCCAGTTTGTTGGTTTGATAGTCGATAGTCGACTAAAACAAAAAAACAAACAAAAAAAACAAATCAACATTTACACATCGTATGAGTAATAACATATGTACATATGCACATAGGAGGAGTACTAAGCCGTTTCTTGGATCTGGCACATTAAAGATAAATATTATCGGTCGGGTGTGAGTAATGCGCATGACTCATGCGATTAGAGATAGGCCTAGCCAAGGATTATCAGTTAATTACAGTCATATTTTATATTTTCCGCAAGCTCTTTAATTACAGACAGGCTATCTACCAGTCAATTGGGGAGGCGTCGATTAGATTAAGAGCAAAAAATTGCATTTAATGCTGAGAAAGCGTTCGTTATTTAAATTGATAACACATGAAAGAAAATTCAACAAATTGAATCGATATAATAATAATAATAAGTTCAAAATTAATAAATTACCATTTGAATTGTTGTGGCTAATTGAGATACTTATCAGTGTTTCCATGTATATATGTGTATATATAATAAGCATGTAAGTGATTTGCCCAACTTCCCAACTCTATCGATTTCCTAGGCATTTTCAATGTTTGTGACCTTGGGGCATGGGACATGGGACATGGGACATGGGGCATATAGTGTCGGTGTATGTGTGACACTTGCATTGATTGTTTCAACACAATTGTTACGCTTGAATTGGTATTCAATTAAGAAATAGATTTGCATGCATTCAAATTTGCATAATAACGTCAAAAAATCGTTACACGACGACAGATTGACAGACTTGCTTGATTTAAGTGGACTCGACTTATTCATATTTTATGTGCAAATAACGAGGGCAACATTATTATTTTTTTCTTTCTCGATTTTATATAGCTGTCATAGAAACAATGGCTCTCCATATAGGTTCTTGTATGGGAAACTCTTTTATCCTTAACAAAACCAATTAGATATGCCTTTTAGTTATATATGTGTAGGTATCATAGAAAGAATCGGTCAAGTATATATGTTATTGTGTACAATGTGAGACAAAATCACGTTGTTGCTTTGACAAACATCATATGCATCATTGGCAGCCCCCACCCCGTCCTCCTATTTGAAATGAATTTATTAAGAATATGGAATTTAGTATTGGGTTTTGTTTTTATCGTATCACTAAACGATAAGTGCCCAAAAATCAATAAATTACCAGATGCCCAATGAAACCCGTAAAGTTTTTGACATATGGTCAAAATTGAAAAAGCTCTGTTTTATACAATTATTGTTACATATATACATACATAGGTTGTTGTTTTCATATTTTTCAGTCTAAGGCACGTTTATAGAAGTTTTAAGGGCATAGCCAGCTTTTCGGGGGCGAATTGCCCTTGGAGACATGTATGTACATAAATACATACATAAACATACATGCATAAACATAAATACATAAACACACATATATAACATACATACATACTTAACAGCAACAATAATCTTTGGATGATCTATGCCCAGGGAAGCTTTCTCCCTACATATAAGCTGTTGTTGTTGTACTCATTCTCATTCTCTATATATATATGTGTGTGTGTGTGTGTGTGTGTGTCAACTGCTGCTGCTGTTGTTGCTGTACTTGTTGTGGTTGCTGCGTGTTGGCGGCCACCTGTGGGCAGGCATATATATGTATGTGTGTGTGTGTGTGTGTGTGTGTTAGTATTTTGATATTTTGATATTGATGGCAGGCAGCAATTGGCTGCAGTTGTGCTCCATGTGCCAGTTGTGGTTATTGTGGATTGTGGGTTGTGGGCATTTGCATGGCTAACCGGTGACGACTTCCCACGCCTTCACACACACACACACACACACACACACACACACACACACGCACACACATTCAAGCACTTACAATTATATATGTAAATTGTTTTAATTTTTTGTTCCTTTCTTTCTTGGTGCGAGCGCACAGCTGTTGAACGCAATTCGATTTCGAACCTTTTTTTTAGCCCCTGGAAGTGTTTAATTGAAATTGAATTGATGACAATCGGATTGATCGATATTGAATTGCCAGCAAATTGTTGTCAGCCACAAGCAATTGCTCACATGGCCTGGTTGACTGCCTTTTGAGCCCTTTCACGACTCGTATCTTATCCGTCTAATTAATGATCCTGTGTGTGTGTATGTGGTTGTGATTGTGTGTGTGCGTGTGTCTGTTATGCAAACCATAGATAACTATTGGAATATAACAGAGTTATGATAAACTTGAGCTATACCCTGTACCGCAACAGAGAAACGCAATTAAATTACCAACTTGGTATTCATTGATTGGTAACAATAGTTCATATTTCATTATACCCACCAGCGCATGGCTACAGGGCATGCTACAAATGACAAGATGGCGGCTCGGCCCCGGGAAATGTGCATTAATTGGCAAGGCTTTCAGAAATCTATAGATAAAAGCTCAATTTACACAGCATATCAATTTGTGTATGTGTGTGTGTGTGTGTGTGATAAGCAAAAGCCCAAGGGGGGTGGGGTGGGTGTCGCAATGTGTCGTATACGCAATGTGAGTTTTACTGTTTCTAGGCAATGCTTATTATTTTTTTGTTGGTTAGATGGATGGGTTGCGCTACTTACCAATTGCACAATCTTTATCAGGCCCGGCACCGTTCTGTAATAGTCCAAATTGATGCGTATGGCGCTCCAGAAGCCGCTATTTTCACCCGCCGCTGGCCCAGGTGGCCCAGTTGTTGTTGTCCGCTCAACGGTAATCACTGTCTCGACCATTTTGTTGTTATTGTTGTTGTTATTATTGATAATGTTATTTGAACAGCACTTGAAAGTTGTCTTTTAGCGGACGATCTTCTCGTCGCGATTGTCACAAAAAAACAAGACAAAAAATATGCATAAAGCAACTATAGATCTATTCATATACTTATAGATATATATATATATATATAAATATATATGTATATAATATATTTATATTTATATGTTTGTACTATGTATACAACACCCGCGCGCGTTTTTATTTAAATTTAAAGCATATATGTGTATGTGCGTGCTCATACAGCTAGTTAATAAACGGAACGCTAGCTATAATTTTTTTGGACTGCAGTTCGGTGTTCCACGACTAACGAAACGCGTCTAACGACTGACGACGCTGACACTGACTCTGACTCTGAATACGGCTAGTGCCGACGCTGCGCTGCGCTGCCGTCTCCTACCTGGCCGTATAACGGTTAACTGAGCGCACACACATACATACACCGAAATAATGATTGCCGTTTTCTGTCGTTTTCTAGCAAACACAAACTGCACTCACTACACTTCCGCTCTCTCACTCTCACTCGCTCTCTTTGTGCTCTCTGCACACACACACACACACACACACACACGCACACATATACATTCGCAGATCGCCTGGACAGCCCTTTCGTTCCACTATCATGCATTTGCTGTGCTCTGAGTGCCTTCCATTTACCTTCCCACCAGCCCTTGTGCAGATGAAGCAGCAACGAGCCGAACACAATCTGGTTTTCACACCGATTACAGCCGAACGAATGTTTGCCTATTCGCGCGAGCTGAAACAATGTAATAAATTCTGCCGTTGACTTAATGACACTGCCTTACTCCACTGTGGCGCTCTATGGACTATGAGCAGAAACGCACACTGGTATAGTCGCCAGAAGATAATGTGAATCTGCACAAGTAGTTCTAGACGAGAATTTTTGTCAGGTGGCCCATTTTTATAGATTTTTATTTTTTCAACATTTTAGTTAAAACTGTTTTTTCTTCATATGTGAGCTAGACGTTTAATTATTTCATTACAAGATTTAAATTTAAATTTAATTTTATATCAAAGTCAGTAACGTTAATTCTTAATATACCCTAAAAGGCCGTTTCAGGCTATACTCCCAACGTTTACGAAGACTTTGAAATGCAGTACATACAAATAAATGTTAAAATTATATTAATGTTAATTTTTGTTATAATGTGGTTAATCTGTTCTTATGCACGCAGCCCACACAGACGTTACCACAATTGTTTAAAACCACGATCAGCGGCGTAGTGTGACCGCATTAAGAAGCTTACAGAATGCCGTTAAGCGAATATGAAAGCAGCATTGCAATTGGTAGCACTATTAGGGTTGCTTCAGAAACTATCGAGAGAGTACTCGGTTATTGTGCGCGAAAGATATACTGGTAAGTGCGTGTAGCGAGTTTTCGATTAAAATTCGATTGGTCTTCAGCCCATTCAACTTTTCTGCAACAGCTGTATTTTTGTTGTATATTAATGTATATTAATTTAATGCAAATAATATCCTTTGCTATTCCATTAATTTAGCAAATAATACAAACATTTGAATTGGAAACTATCATACATGTATGATCATGTATTCAAAATATACAACAAAAAAATACAGACATTAAAATACCAAAAACACCAAAAAATAAAATGTAGCATGTGACCACTTTTGCTTTGAATTGCCATTTTGGTATATTTCGGTGGCAAAAATTAGTGTGATCGTAAATAGGTGAACGATTTGCTGTGACGCTGCCATTTGGATTTGGACTTGGGCTCTGTGTCTCCTGGAATAATCCTCAAAACAAAAAGTGAATAACGCAAGTGTTTGGCAACATTTGGCCAAAATCAATAATTTGCACCTGTTGCATGCGCACAGCGCAGTCAACAATCGATGTGCCACACATTGCATGTTTACAAACACAACGACATCGAGCTGCTGCTGCTGCTGTTGCTGCTGCTGCTGTTGCTGCTTGTTTCGCCAAAAATTGCAGCCAAATAGCCAAAAAGAGAAAAAAACACACACACAAAAATACTTCAAGCAACAACAACAAATTCAATCACAAATATACATAAATCATAAATAAAAAGTGCCAAGTCAAACATCAAATAAATGGCAAGGACATTGCAATAAATATACATATATAATCACAATACTTGCTGGCTTGTTGGCTGGCTGGCTGGCTGGCAGCTCTGCTGATCCGACCGTAGCCCGTATGTGGCGTTGGTCAACGACGGCCAGCTCTCGCCTAGGCATACTAACGGCTAACTGTTTATTTGAATCCTCAAGTGGTTTAAAAACGCTCGTGACCTCATCGTCTGCCAACAACAACAACAACAACAACAACAACAACAAACACAACACCAACAACAACAACATAAACAATAAAAAACTATTCATCTCTGTCCGGAACCGTTTCCGTTGCATCCCACACCGCACCCCCTCTCACTCTCTCTGTCACTGTGCTTCCTCAGCTGACTAGGCAGGTAAGCTGAAGCTGAAGCAACCAAACAAATATAAATTGGTAATATATGTTTTCTTTTTTGTTTACTGCAGCTCTAAAAATCCTGTACAACATTCAACTGATCTGCAGCAGCCAGCAACAGCATTGGGGGGGCGGGCACACAGCAGCAGGTAAGCCAAGTCCAAGGATCAGCCATCTATATATGCATATATATAGGCAAGCGTGTACGATGTATATAGTGCTCCCAAGTTAATTACAATTTACAATGAACAATTTATATATTTATTTTTAATATATTCCAAATGCAATTTGCTTGTGCATTTAGATGATTGTTAAATATTGTTAGTTGTACATTAATGAGAATTATGACAATGGATTAGACAATCTACTGTTTATGAAATGAGCTAAGTGTTGATGTGTTGTAATTAGCAAGCGAGCACCGTTAATGATGATATATGATGATAATATATATTTAATAATAAAACATATATGTTTTACAGTGCTGCTAACGCCCACACAGCTAACAAGGGCCCCAGTAGAAAGATCGAGGCGTGGACATAACCCAGTTGCATGCTGCACGGTTGGCAACAGGACGAGCGACGAGTCGAAGACAGGAGGTTTAGCAAATAATCAAACATGGATGTGGAAAGGCGGCGTCGGTGAGTATTATCAGCACACAAAACAAAACAAAACACGATGAGGCGAATTGTGAGGTGAGGCGGGACACGCAACTAGTGTTCAATTAATTGTCAAATCGAGTGTTCGCTGAGATTTGTTCAGTTAAGATTTACAAATTTAGTGTAAAAAAACGAAAAACGAAAAGCGAAAAACAAAAAAAAAAAACATCAGTGCCAAACACCTTCCATAAGCATATGTGTTTCAAAGCAGCGGCGGCAATCAAATTGACAAGCGAGTGAGCAAAACGGTTTGACCGACCGTTTGGGCCACTTCTCATAAATTTGCCATTTTCGCATTAAAATTTGTAAGCAAACCAAATGAAAACGAAAAAAAAGCAAAAAAAAAAACAAAACCAAATAGTCGAAACAACAAAATTGCAACTGGCCAAAACGCAGAGCGTTGTCAGTTGCAGGCGGCGCATCGCAGCGCGTCAAACGCGTTTCCAACCAATTCGCAATCGCCATCAAATAAATAAATAGATATATACCTATATACCTAAATATATATATATATTTATATAGTCTTGGCCAGCGGCAGGAGCAGGGCCCACCCAAAATTGCTGGCCAAGATGTGGTGGTTGGGTATGCCCCCTATTCTCCACTTGTTTGAGCCGGAACGGTACGATTGTTGTTGTTATTGTTATTGTTACGCCTGCGTATCATCTGCAGAATGCATGCAAATTCTTGACTTTAATAATGCATTACATCTCGATGCTTTCTGCTTTCTGCTTGCTGCGCTGTGCGTGTTTACGTAAAAAAAAAAAAAAACATAAATAGTTGAGTGCTGCACAAAATACATTTGGCCATTAAAATGCGGCGGCGGCGGTGGTAAAACATTTGGCTAGAACAAAAGCAGATACGCCAATTGCATTGCACATTTGCACGTTGCGCATTTGGCCATTAAAATGTATTTATATATATATATATATATATATGTATCAGATACAGATACAGTGATCGTTGCCTAATTGAAACGACAGAGTTGACGCTTATAAATGGCAGACAGTTGTTCCTCAACTCAAAAATTCAACCTTCGGCGAAATCAATTCTCATTTTATACTTGAACATTTCGCTGGCTTATATATCAAAGATTAATAATCAGATTTCATTTCAGCGTTAAGAGTTAAGGCTGTGCACACACACACACACACACACAGTAAAATACGCGCTGCCTGTTTGCATTTTCATTTGCACGGAAATAGGTTTTGAATTTAGAAACTGGCAATAATATGCGTAATAGCAGGCAAAGTGTGCTAATATTTATCATGCATACAATTGTGTGACAGCTTCTCTCTCTCGCTCTCTCCCTCTCTCTCTCGCTCTCTCGCTCTGTCTATTCACAAAAGAAAAACAAGCTAAATTTGTAGCTTGAAAAAGCGTTTAACGCGATTAAATAAATCAAATGAATTGAAATGAAATGCTTTGCTGCAGCGCCTTGTCTCAATTTGGGTGCGTGCATAAATTAAATTTACAATTATATTGTCTCTAGGTGACGATAATGTTGTCGTCGTTGTTTTTTATATATTATTATTTTTCGTACTGAACGCTGGCTGTTGTTTGTTGCTGTTGTTAATAATTATGTTGTTGTTGCCATTGCCAAAACAAAAAAAAAAACATAAAAAAAATAAAAATTCATCGCAGCATTTTTGAAAATTCCACTTTTCCAAGTATGTTGTTGTTGTTGTTGGCGCTGCTGTTGCTGTTGCTGTGATTTGTTTTTGGTTTTTCTGTCATGCCGTAAGTGGTGATGATGAAATCACAACAATTCAAACACCTTTTAGTATCAATTTTGCGCCGTCTGTCAACGGGTCTACATTGTGGACTCCACAACAGCCATACTCTGAGACACACCGTCTCACTCTCTCCTCGCTTGATTCTCTCGCTCTCTCTCTCTCTCTCTCTCTCTCTCTCTCTCTCTCTCTCTCTCGGCTTTTCAGTATCCGCAACGCTTCGTCTGTTCTGCGCCATGTGCCACAATCTTAACTTACATACAAACATAAAGACAAACACATATCTGTACTTACTTACTGACTTACCTATGGACTTGTATAGACAAAATTGCTTTTCGGCTAATTACCAATGATTCGAGAATCAAAACAAATCGTTCAACATTTTTGAAATCGAAAAAGAAAAAGATATATATAATTTTCATACTTTAGATTTGCGTATGTTTTACGTATAAGAAATACTAATCTACTAAAATACAAATATACAACTCATTTGGAAAAGAAACAAATTGATGCCATAAATCAAGTACGGATTATTTGCATTATTTTCATGAATTCATTCAAGAAAACAACGGACAACAACATCATCAACTAAACGAAACTGTTATCGCAAGGAATTAAATACTCTTGCAGGCAGATATGTCATAGATTCGATATATATATATACATACAATGCTCATATTACCATCGATTTTCAAGCAGTTGTTCCTATTAAATATATATATATATATGACCAAAGATGAATGTGGTACCGATGTTAGAAAGCTGTTGTTTAAATTTGAAACAGGTGCAACTTAAATTGTAATATTTTGAATAAATTCGCAAGATACAACAAATAATATTACATGCTATGCACAATAAAATAATATTTTGTTTTGGATCAATTTTTAGTTAAAAGTTTTTTCAAAAAAAGTGAGAGAAAAATAAAAAAGCACGCATAAAAAATTATATATATCGCAAAGTCTATTGATGCTGATGAAGAATATATATATAATTGTATATATATATATATATTGTAGCTTTGTACAATTTGTTACATGTTGCATGACATAATTATAATACCAACGGACGGAATACCATGCTCATCTTTCTATTGTTGTCTGTCAGTCTGTCTGTCTGTGTGTCCATCTGTCCATATGCACTAAAAGAAAGCGCGACGCGTCTTCGCATAAGCAAGTCATATCAACATTTTCACACACACGCTTAAGCATTCTTCCAGCAAATTATCAAAGTCAACAGTTGAGTTCGGTTCTTGCGATAAAGTTGTTGTTGCTGTTCTTCTTGTTCTTGTTTTTCTTCTTCTTCTTCTGGGGCAGTTGATTGCAACTGTATCTGAATCTACATGCATACCATACATGCATACATAAATAAATAAATACATGCCTTCATTTGTTGTAGTTGCTTCGAAAATGAATAGATTATCAAATATTCTGAAAAGTTGACACGAGTATTGCCAGAGTTTGTCCAAAGGTTGCCAGGTTGCCAGACTATCAACTGGGTACAATAATTTCTAATTTCTACTTAAATAGCGCCCATTTGTCTGACTGTGCACCATAAAAAATACAGAACAACAAAAAAAACCCAGTTGGAGTTTCTTATTTTGTGACTCATTCGACAATGTCTACGGAATTCCGTTAGCTACCGCTGCTGCTGCTGTTGCTGCTGCTGCTGTTGCTCATTTGTTTGTATTTTGGGGGGAGGTGGTGGGTTAGGAAAGGAAAGGAAAGGGTGGTTGGCAAAGTGGTTGTTGTCTGTTAGTTTGTGAGTAATTGATTCCGATTTTCCGCAATTTATTTACATGAATGACTTGCTCTTGATGGAGCTGATGATGTTCTGTTTGCCATTACGCAACTTATTTTGTGTAAACACTTTTTCCCGCTTTTATTTATTTACTTTTTTTTTGCTGTCGGAAGTGTGCTATATGATATAAGATATGAATCTTGGCAATGACCTAATAATACTATACAACACACAAATTATTTTGGTTTTTTTTTTCTTTTTATATTTTTAATTATTGTATTTATTGAAATTTAGATTTAAAAATTGTGCAAATAGAATTGATAAAAGTAAAATATCGCTTCTGTTTTGACAAAGATAAACATGTTTTTGCTGCTGTGTATCAGAAATTTGTCTGCTTGCCGATCGGTTCTTAGTTTTTTAACCCATTATCCTCTTCCAGAGCGACGGCGCTGGAGCGCGAGATGCGCGATCCGACCAGCATAGGCAACGTGGACTGCCTGCTGGACACGGTGTCGGCGCTGGTTAGCGATTGCGAGCACGATTCGCTTAAGCGTCTCAAGAACATTGAGCAATATGCATATAAATGTGAGTAGCGTCAACTAAAATTTTTATTTTTTTTTATTTATTATTATTTTTTTTGGTTTTCCCTGCAGATAAGCCGCTGGCGCAGCGAATCAATCAGCTACGGATGAATGTGGATGATTTTGATTTCATTAAGCTAATCGGAGCCGGCGCCTTTGGTGAGGTGCAGCTGGTGCGGCACAAGTCTTCCAGTCAAGTGTATGCCATGAAGCGTCTATCCAAATTCGAGATGATGAAACGACCAGATTCCGCCTTCTTTTGGGAGGAGCGTCACATAATGGCACATGCGAACTCCGAGTGGATTGTTCAATTGCATTTCGCATTCCAGGATAGCAAATATCTTTACATGGTGATGGATTTTATGCCTGGCGGTGATATTGTTTCGCTAATGGGCGATTATGAGATACCAGAGAAATGGGCCATATTCTATACGATGGAGGTGGTGCTGGCACTGGACACCATACACAACATGGGCTTTGTGCATCGGGACGTCAAGCCGGACAACATGCTGTTGGACAGCTATGGCCATCTGAAGCTAGCCGATTTCGGCACCTGCATGCGCATGGGCGCCAACGGACAGGTGGTGTCCAGCAATGCTGTCGGCACACCGGACTACATCAGTCCCGAGGTGCTGCAATCGCAGGGTGTTGACAATGAATATGGTCGCGAATGTGACTGGTGGTCGGTGGGCATATTTCTGTATGAGATGCTGTTCGGTGAGACGCCCTTCTATGCGGACTCGCTGGTGGGCACCTATGGCAAAATAATGGATCACAAGAATTCGCTCCGCTTTCCCGACGAGGTGGAGATCAGTGAGCAAGCCAAGGCGCTGATACGAGCCTTCCTCACCGATCGCACACAGCGCCTGGGTCGCTGTGGCATTGAGGACATTAAGGCGCATCCGTTTTTCCGCAACGACACCTGGTCCTTTGACAATATACGCGAGAGTGTGCCGCCAGTGGTGCCGGAGCTGGCATCCGACGATGATACGCGCAATTTCGAAGATATTGAGCGCGATGAGAAGACGGAGGAGGTGTTCCCGGTGCCCAAGAGTTTCGATGGCAATCATTTGTCATTCATTGGCTTCACCTACACGGGCGACTATCAGCTGCTCTCCAACGATACCGTCGACGCCGAGTCCAAGGCATCGCAATCGGTCAACAGCAGCAGCAATGCCAACAACAATCATGGCCACAATCATCGCCATCGCCCCTCAAATTCCAATGAGCTGAAACGGCTGGAGGCGTTGCTGGAACGCGAACGCGGACGTGCCGAGGCACTGGAACAGCAGGACACGAGTCTGCGGCAGCAGATCGAGTTGAGCACAAAGCGGGAGGCCGAACTGCAGCGCATTGCCAGCGAATACGAGAAGGATCTGGCGCTGAGGCAGCACAACTACAAGGTGGCCATGCAGAAGGTCGAGGTGGAGATCGAGCTGCGTAAGAAGGCCGAGGCCCAAATGGCGGACACGCAGCGCAAGCTGGAGAATGAGCTAAAGACGCGTACGCGTGATCTGAACATCAATGAGAAGGTGCTCACGCTGGAGAAGCAGCTGCATGACATGGAGCTGAGCTTTAAAACCGAAACGGAGCAAACTCAAAAGCTGAAGAAACAAAATGCCGAGCTGGGCTTCACGCTGAAGACGCACGAGGAAAAGGTGCGCGACATGGTCGAGATGATCGAGACACTGCAGAAACACAAGGAGGAGCTCGGCCAGGAGAATGCCGAACTGCAGGCGCACGTTGTGCAGGAGAAGAATCAGCGATCACAGCTCAAGGAGCTGCACAAGGAGGCCGAGAATAAAATGCAAACGTTGACCAACGATCTGGAACGATCGCTGACACGTGAGCAAAAGGCGCAGGAGGACAATCGATCGCTGCTGGAGAAGATTAGCGAACTGGAGAAGACGCACGCCAGTCTCGACTTTGAGCTAAAGGCGGCACAGGGACGCTACCAGCAGGAGGTTAAGGCGCACCAGGAGACGGAAAAGTCACGTCTGGTGTCGCGCGAGGAGGCCAATCTGCAAGAGGTTAAGGCACTCCAGTCCAAGCTCAACGAGGAGAAATCCGCCCGCATCAAGGCCGATCAGAATTCGCAGGAGAAGGAGCGACAGCTGAGCATGCTGTCGGTGGACTATCGACAGATTCAGTTGCGTCTGCAGAAGCTCGAAGGTGAATGCCGTCAGGAATCGGAAAAGGTGGCCGCATTGCAGTCCCAGCTGGAACAGGAGCACACCAAACGCAACTCGCTGCTCTCGGAGCTGAGTCTGCATAGCTCTGAGGTGGCGCATCTGCGCTCGCGCGAGAATCAACTTCAAAAGGAGCTGGCCACACAGCGCGAGGCGAAGCGTCGCTTCGAGGAGGATCTGACACAGCTGAAGGGCACCCATCACGAGGCGCTGGCTAACAATCGGGAACTGCAGGCGCAGCTCGAGGCGGAGCAGTGTTTCTCGCGCCTCTACAAGACGCAGGCCAACGAGAATCGCGAGGAGAGCGCCGAGCGTCTGTCCAAGATCGAGGATCTTGAGGAGGAGCGCATCTCGCTCAAGCATCAAGTCCAGGTGGCTGTGGCACGCGCCGATTCCGAGGCACTTGCCCGCTCCATAGCCGAGGAGACGGTCGCCGATCTCGAGAAGGAGAAAACGATTAAGGAGCTCGAACTGAAGGACTTCATCATGAAGCATCGCAACGAGATCAATGCCAAGGAGGCAACGTTAGCCACGCTCAAGGAAACGGAAGCCGATCTCCACAAAAAACTGAAGCTCAAATGCAACGAGTGTGACGATCAGCTGGTGCAGCACAAGAAACAGCTCGACGAGCTGCAGCAACAGCGCACCACCAAGGATGAGGAGATCGTCAAGCTAACCGAGAAGTGCAAGAACGAGGTGCTTCTCAAACAGGTGGCCGTCGCCAAATTGGCCGAAGTGATGAATCGTCGCGACTCCGACCTGCAAAGTGAGTATCTCTCGAGAATCTCTCTCTCTCTCTCTCGAATCTCAATCGAATATGTTTGTTTGTTGTGTGCAACAATTTTACAGAGCAAAAGAGCAAGGCCCGTTCGACGGCTGAGCTGCGCAAGAAGGAGAAGGAGATGCGTCGGTTGCAGCAAGAGCTGTCGCAAGAGCGAGAAAAGTTCAACCAGATGCTACTCAAGTGTCAGGATCTGCAGCAGCAGGCCGTCGAGGATCAGCAGCTCAAGCAGAAGATGACCATGGAGATTGACTGCAAGGCAACCGAAATTGAGCATCTTCAGAGCAAACTCAATGAGACAGCTTCGCTATCATCTGCCGATAATGATCCCGAGGATAGTCAGGTATGCTCCCATACACACGCAAACGCACACACACAAACCCACTCACACACACACACAAATACACATACACCTCTCTCTGTCTTTTTCTCTTTCGTTTCGTTTTTCGTTTCGTTGCTTTCGTCTCGTTTTTTCTATTCGAAACTGTTCTTGTTCTCGCTACTCGCTACTTGCTACTCGGTCGTTCTGATTTAGCACTCCTCTCTGCTCTCACTTACACAGGACTCGGTCTTCGAGGGCGTCCTATCCGTTCCAAATAAGCAGAAAAGCCGTCGCGGCCAAAGCTGGAAGCGTCAATATGTGATCGTCTCGTCGCGCAAAATCATCTTTTACAATTCGGAGATCGACAAGAATAATACAACCGATCCCGTGCTCATACTCGATCTGAGGTTAGTTTCGTTATCTGCCATTCAATAGACGACAATAGACTGACTAATCGAAATAATTCTGTGCTCAACAGCAAAGTGTATCACGTGCGCAGCGTTACCCAAGGCGATGTCATACGTGCCGATGCCAAAGAGATTCCGCGCATCTTTCAGCTGCTGTACGCCGGCGAGGGCGCCTCCCATCGTCCCGATGAGCAGCTCGATGCGACGCTGCATGTCAGCAGCAATGAGGAGCGACCTGGCACCATAACACACAAGGGTAAGTGCCTGCCTGCCTGCCTTTTTGGCCTGCCTGTCTGCTATATTCCAAATACCATATACTATATACTATATATATATACATATATATCTACTAAAATCTATCTCAAACTTTAACTACGGTTTATTTATGATATATACACGTAAAGAATTTGTGATTCCCTAGCGCTTAATTCAATCAGTCATGATTATTTCCGTTTTTCCACGCTTAAAAAGCAACCTAAAATTTGCAAATGGAAAGTTCCAACGTAAGCAACCCAAAAACAAAAAAACAAAAAACAAAACAAAAAATGTATATATATTTAAAGTGAAACGTTATCCTTCAAGAAAAATATATTTTTTAATGGTTTTTTAATTCGACTTATTGGCTGCAAATCTAATTTGTGAATTGGTCAAATATTGGTGCAAAATTCAATCAATTTTTAATTACAAAATTGTACAGATTTATTTTTATTTTTTGTACTTTTTTATATATATATCTATATATATATTTGTATATTATAATTATTATATGTCTCTCTCTCTCCCTCTTTCTGTGTCTGTATCTGTCTTTGTCTAGGTCATGAGTTTGTGCACATTACGTACCATACGCCAACGTTCTGTGATTTATGCTCCAAGCCGCTGTGGCAACTGTTTAAGCCGCCGGCGGCCTACGAATGCAAGAGGTAAGTTTTCGCTTTATTACATTATAACTTACATATATATATAATTTTTGTTGTTTTTGCTGTAGATGCCGCAATAAGATACATAAGGAGCACGTCGAGAAGCATGATCCACTGGCACCCTGCAAGTTGCACCACGATCCTCGCAGTGCACGTGATATGCTGCTGCTTGCCGACTCGCCCGAGCAGCAATCGTTGTGGGTGGCGCGACTATTGAAGCGTATCCAAAAGAGTGGATACAAGGCGAACTCATCCAACAACAACAGCACCGATGGCAGCAAGATATCGCCCAGGTAAAACAGCTGGTCCACCAACCCACCAACAACACCCCCACAAAAAAAAAACCCACACACGCAAGCTACACGCTAACACCGTCCACGTTTCCCACCCCGTCCCCCTCTAATTGACGTTGCCAAAAAAAAGAATATATATATATATACATCATTTAAAAACTCGCTGCTAATTAAAGGCTTTTTGTGTGTCTAATCTTAAGCTAATAAATCTCGTATTTTTCTTTTCTCGCTTGTTCGATCTACTCGCTCGTTCGTTCGTTCGTTCGTTCGTACGTTCGCTCGCTCGCTAACAATCTCAATCATCATAATCACCAAAATCATCATGAACTTCTCGTTGCTCACACTCGTTTCGCATACTCGTTGCTCGCTACTCTCTACTCGCTACTCGCTGTTCGGTGCTCGCTGATGCAGCCAATCGACACGTTCCGCTTACAAGCCATACGCGGCGAATGTGCAACGCTCCGCCACGCTGCCGGCCAACTCTTCGTTGAAACAATGAAGATGACGAGCGAAACGAGAGAAACGAGTTGAGATGTGGCACATATGTTATAGAATTGTGGAGGCATGTGGAGGCGTTGCACCGGAAAAAAAAGAGAATATGTAGAATGGGAATATGGAGAGAAAAACAAGTTGTCTTCTAACGATATATATTTAGACTGCTTTAACAAGAAGATTGTATCTAATGTTTATACTTACCAACTACTTATAACAAAAATATTTACTTAATTTAACGCTATACATGCATACTACTATCCTACCTATTTACCATATATACCTACCTATATACACATATATTTTTTGATTGATTTACAAACTACAACTGCAGCTATATAAATGTCAAGTTGGCCTTTTACTTCCAATTTGTGAAACTCGTTAGAACCGCTTTATTAACAATCAAAAAAGAATATCAAATAATTTTTTTGCTAAAAATGGCAACGTCAACTTCCACAACAACAAAAACAACAAACGATAACTGAGTTCTCTATTATATAATCCTTAGGTTCGTAAAATAGTTGTACTTATGTATGTATACCATATACTATATATATATATATATATATATATATATATAAACTATATATATATATATATATATATATATATAAGGTCATGTCATGTAGCTGCCTATTCATGTGTAAAAAAAAACATACAATTACACATATACAAGGATATTTTATTTTGTATTTTGTCTGGTTACCCAACATTTTGTTAGTTCTTAAGCAACCCAAAGGCAAGGGCAAAGTAACGAGAAAATTATTACGAGGACGAGCTAAGATAGATCGGTAAAAATAGACCGATAACGATAACGAGTAGAAGATGCGCTGTAATTATGTAAAACTTTTAGCAACAAGAGTCGAACTAAAAATTCTAATTAACTTATGTATACTATATATATATGTTTGAACATATGCATGTTTGTTATTGATATACGTATAGAGTGTATATATATATATATATATATGTATGTATATATATATATACATGTATGTATGTGCCTTGTAGTTTTGTTTTAGCGAATTTCATTGGCCAAATTTTTGTTGTTGTTCTTATATAAAACTGAAACGTATTTGAGTTAAGAGGGAACTGACGTATAGCTATAGACAGGCATATAATATAAACACACATATATATAAACATAGATATATATATATATATATATGTATTTATATATAGGCTATGTTATATCATATACTATTCTTAAGTCGCATGGCAGCTAAAGTTAGTTACAAGTATTTCACTTGGATTCCAATCAACTAACAACAACTCCAGAAGTTAAACTAAAACTATAATACCATATCGCAGTTACTTAAGAGCTAGAAACGCATATGCCAGAAATATAAGGGAAGAAATAGAGGGAGATATCGATATATGACAAGTAATCGCTGAAAAATTGAAAGAAAAAAAACAAAAAAAAAACGATAAGAAAAACGGCACAAAAGTTTTTGTGTAAAGGCTACATCTAAGTATTAAATATCAAATATGGTCTAGTTCTTAATTTAAACAAATTATTTATTTTCATTGTATGTGTGTGTGTGTGTGTGTGTGTGTGTGTGTATTTTTTTTAACAGGCAGCAATCGTATTAAGTCTAATCGAATCTATCAGACTCTAGCATTCTGTGTGTGTGTGTGAGTGTGTGTGTGTGACAGAGTGTGTGTCTGTGTGTGTGTGTGTGTGTGCATCTGCATGTGTGTTTGTTGTAACTGTATAAAGTGTAGACACTGCAATTGAGTAGCTGAGGGGAAAATACATGCATTTATCGCAAAATCAGTTTTTTTTTATAAGTCTTGGACGTATTTTCTAAATATATATATATAGATATATATATGTTTTAGGTTGTAGCTGGAGTGTGCCTAGAAACTGTTATATCAAAAATCAAATTGGGTAAAAATTACGAAACGAAACTGAATCAAAAGCAAATCAACAAAATGTAACAATTAATCGAAACTACAAATACACAAACATTCTACATATTTTTGACTTTCTTTTAGCATTTAGTAGATACGAAAAAGAAAAAACAAAAACAAAGAACTTTGAAAGCGCTGCTTTTCTTTTATTATTATTTTATTATTATTATTATTATTATATTATTAGTTGTATTACGTTTATGTTTAATGCTATATCTAGTTTAACAACGTATGTAACGTCTCTTAAAATCGAATGGATTTCCCCATACGCAATTCTACGAGTAAATAAAGTAATGTGTACAAAAATCAATTATTATCAATACGATTGTATCCTTATTAATTACTGTCTTATTCTAGTTACCCTTATTTCTTCTTGCCTATCGCATTTCAATTTTCGATAATCCTGTTTTACCATTGATTTATTATTTTTGTTTTTGTTTTTTTTTTTACCATCACACACACAACACACATTGATTTCTTTGTTTTTTTTTCCATCACACACACACACACACACCGAGTTTTCTTATTTTATGTCAAGCAGCCCAGCAGCATTGAGCAACAGCATACAAACCTTGAGACTGTCGAATCGGCTCCTGAACAGCTTTAAGAAACAATTACGTGGCGTCAACATCGTCAATGACTAAACATAATCACAAAATATATGTAAATATATTATATACACAAAAATATACACCTATATTATTCCTACTTTGTATTACAATGTTAACATGGCTCTAAATTTAGTTCCGTTAAAGTCTGAATTATTGGGAATAAATGTTAAAAAATGATTTTAAAAAAATGCCATTGCAGTTTCATATAAATGTGTGTATTGAAAGGACTTACAACAATTGAAAATTATGTTACTTATCAAATCATATGCAGTATTTCAATATATCCATGTTCATTTTCCCTAACATTCGGTTTGCAGGGAAATCTTTCAGCAAAAGGTAAGTACGGTATTAAATAAGATTTACACAAATATATGTAGTATATCTCTTTGGCAGACGACTGTATTGGTCAAAACTCTATAGTAGATGCAAAGATAATCTATCTCAAAGATTGCGCCTCAGCCCTGTTGCAACACTCTCCGAATTGACATTTATCTGTATATCTCTGGTATCCAAAATTATCGTGTCTGGGTTGGGCTATGTTTCTTTTGTCTGTGGCGCAGTCTCTGAGTCTCTGATTGGGCATCATCGGCATTTATCATAATAGTTATTAAATCGTTGTAATGCATAGAAAATTGTATGAATAAAAGATAAGCATGGTCGAACATATTTTATTATATTGATTGGCTTGGATTGGATTGCGTTGCACTTACATTTGCATTTGCATTCGATTTGGTTTTCAACAAAGGTTTCATTCGTTTTTTATGTGACCTGGTCGTCGACGTACTAACGAGCAGCACATTTAACTGGCCCAAAGATACCAGGCCCGGGCTTGTTAAACGGCTAACCTAAGCTAAATACGACCCACCTTCGATTATTATTTGAGTATAGGATCCGGAATGGGTTCCGAACTACAAGTTTGAAGAGAAAAAGCTAGAAAATGCCTTATATTTCTGATCGAAACTGCAAATCTAAGCTGAGTGATTAACTCAGAAGAATTAATAGTGATATTTATAAGTGTATCCAAAAAGAATTGAAAATTTATTAATAAGTCTAATTCGACTATGGCAAACAATTAAAATGGTTTTTATGCGGATTCAATCTTATCCTGATCAACCCAAGATCCATATCATCAAGATTAGAAGCAGTGTAGAAGTATGAATAGTTTTAGTAATATAGGAATCCTCAATGGATCTATGGCAATCCGGAAGCAAATTGAACAAACTCAAAATAAACTTTCTCTGAGTGATTGGCGGAATCAAAAGCCTTACTGAAATCCGTGTAAATAAAATTCGTTTGCATTTTGTTTGTTGTTCGAAAGCCCTCAATAACAAAATAAGTGAATTGAAATGAAATTTCAATAAGTTAGTGGTAGTAGATCTATATTTTATAAACTCGCGATTTACAAAGATGTTGCAGTTGAGAAGTTATCAATTTCCCAAGCATTTTATGAGAGGAATGCAAAATGATTCTTTTCAAATTTTAGGAAAAGAGCATAACTCAACGCACAATTTAAATAGGTTTAACTATTTATGGATTTTGAATACCATCATCACAGATAATTATGTTATGATCAAAGGCCCAAAAACGCAATTAAAACTATTAACTAGTTAAGGATAAGGCAAAACCAATTAATGATGATGATTGAAAATATTTCAGCAAATACATCGGCGATGGCCTGATCCGAGTCTGGCGTCTTCTTTTTCTTTCTTTTTTTCTTCAAAAAATGCATGTTGTTACGATGATGATTATTTAACAAGTTTTCATTATGTTGTTGGTTTTATGTGCATATGTATGAATGTATGTGTTTTACAAGCAAAGTTTCATTTCTCGACATGCCTTGCCCTGCCCTGACCTGACCCGCCGTGCCCTGCCCTGCCACGTTAACCTTGCAGACATTTTCATTTTATAGTTCGAGGTAGAAATGGCCTCGTCGTTGGCCAGTTTTGTGGTTGGAGTTAGTGATCAAATAATTATCTGGGGTTCGAGCTGCACTTGGTCCAGTCACAGCTATAGCTACAGCTACAGATGCAATTGAAGTCAGAGTTATAAGCTGGTTAGCAGAACATTTGCAAAAGTTCAAAGAGTCAATCATTAAGATGATAATTCGGCGGCACCTCTTCGTCGGTCTGCTGCCCCTATGTTGTCGATTTTTAAAGACCCTCATTCGAATGGGTATTATAGCTTGATTAGTTTATTACTATTATTATTGTCATTAAAGTTTCGCCCGCGCCCAGTATTTTTAATTGAGTTCAAGGCCAACCATAATGGCTAACGAATCTACCAAATTATACAAATCTGCAAATCATTCAAGATATAGATATAAGATGGATATAAGAAATATGAAAGATAGTTAGAGATGATTGGCCTCTATATGCATATGTAAATCGATATATTTCTGGCTTTTTTGTTTACATGCCGCATCTTAATTGGCAGCCCTTTCGTTTCGGGTGCCAGTCTGAGTTTGGTCTCCAAGCTCGGGATTTACCAGCGACATTTTTATAACAACAATTGGCACAACGTTAATAAATTAGTTTAAGAAATTCATACGTAAAGTATGTATAAGCACAACATAAAAACGAATAAGTAGGCGACCTACAGATACCCTGTAATGCGATTATACGAAGAGATTGAACAATAAATATATATATATACATATCGACAATCTCGACATACGAGACTGTTTGCTATATCGGTTCGATTTTAAAAGTTGCTCTCATTCCAAAACTAGAATTTTTGCAGTCAGAAGACAAATTTTTTATTTTCAATTTAGCATTCTTTTTTCTTCTTCTCCGGAATGCCCAACATATGCTTGCTATATATATATATATATATGCTATATATATAAATATGATACCCATTTTGAGATGTTTGTACGATTACAGGGTAGAGTAAAATAAAAGCCAAATTTAAAAGCCAAGCGTCAGCGACGGCGTCTCTGTCGTCGTTGCCATCGTTGCCATCGTTGCCATCGTCGTCGAATGCCGAAAGCCAAAGAAAACCTGTCACTAGCACAAAAGCCACAAGTGGCGTCGGCTGCGCAGTCAGCGTCGCTGTTGACGTTGGCGTTGCCGTTGGCTTTGGCGTCGACAACAGCAGCAATGACAAATTGGTTGAAACCAGAAGTGCTCCTGCACTCTTTGCATATAATTACGCGTGGAGCCTGCGTCAATAGCAAAGCCACACGCCACCCGCCACCCGCCACCCGCCAGCCGCCATTTACCCTGCAACTGGCCGATTATCTAGCTAGCTGGCTAGCTGGCTAGCTCCTCCAGTTGGCACAGTTGGTTGCTTGGATTAGGGCGGGCACCAACCTGTTGTCGTTGTCGCTGTCGCTGTCGACGTCTGCGTCAAAATCGCAGCTGCTGCTGTTGCTGTTGTTGCTAGCTCTGGCTTACTGGCAGCGCCGCAGCGGACGGTTGTTGTTGGCCACAAAATATTGGGTGGCCGTAGGTTAACTTCATGCACACGGCATAAGTAACGTTCAGTCAGCCTCGAGAAGTCGATCGTGATCGTGGCTCAAGCAGCACAAACAGTTGTGCCCAGACTCAGTCTCCATTCACCAGTCTCCAATCTTCAGTCTCCAGTCCTCAGTTTCCAGTCCTCAGTGAATATACCCCGTGCGTCTTCCATTCGATTAATCGTCGTGCAATTTTTTGTTCGTTTCGCGCGTTTTCAAATTTTTCATATCAAATATTTTTTTTTTCAAATTCAAGTTTTTTAAATACACACACCACATACACATATACACTGACAAAATGAAGTACTTCAACATGTGAGTGAGAAATATGTATTTAAAAATATTTTACATACGTTTTTGTTTTTTTGTTTTTATATAAATCCTATTATTTTTTTTTTGAATTCAAAACTGCCTGTGATTGCCGCAAAACTAGCACATTTATTTGTTGCTGACGTGTTTGAAATACTTATTCGATATTGTTAAACCCAACTGGAAATACCAACATATATTCATAGTACAGCATGAGGAAATAACAAATATTATTTGCATAATTTTCAAATTAGTTGAAGACACACTTTGGCAGATGAAATCGTTTAACATGCTCAATTAACCCAATTACCAATATCAAAATTTTATTGATCTCGTTGCCTTATTTACCCTTATGCCCAGACAAGATTTTTGAAAATACGCAAGACTTTTTAGCTGTTATTAGCCGAGAATTCATAAGAATTGCATTATTACTAAGAACTGATCATTAATTAATTAACATTAAGAGACTGTGCCGTATAAATTTTAAAATAGAGTAGCTGCTAGTCGTTCAATTTTTGGTTTATTTTCTCTAAATTTTATTTTTGGGCACGACTTCAGCGTTAAAGTAGGTGTAGCAAATCTGTGAGCGGAATGCCAAAACTGAACTTTAACACGCCAACGTTTCAAAACTCACAATTACACACACACATATATAAATATATGTGTATATATATGTATATATATATGTATATATATACAGCAAAATGCCAAAGTTTGTTACAATAATCATGATGATCATTATAATGATGTTGCTGTTATGGTTGTCGTTGCTTTGTGGCATTTGCCGGCACAAAGAAATGGCAAATGCCAATTCCCAGCTGCAGTTGCAACCAGCAACAGCAATAGCCACACATAATGTGAGAAGACGAGTGAGCGTCTTCTTTGTCTGTCTGTCCGAGCCGTCTGTCAGTGTGTCAAGCTGTCAGCTGCATTGATTGAAAGAAATGTTTCAAGGTCGCCAGCTGATGCTGATGCTGCTGCTGTATGCTATTGCTGTTGTTGTTGTTGTTGTTGTTGTTGCTGTTGTTCTTGTTGCTATTGTCGTCCGCTCAACAGCAACACATGGCGACCAAAATGGCAAGTTAGCTAGAAACTGATTGGGGAGGTTGTGGGAGGTGCTTGTGGAGGAAGGGGAATTGGTAAATTAAGTGCGAGTATATTGGATTAATTATCAGGCACTGCGGCTCTGACGGTTGCTGCTAGCTGCTAGCTGATGGCTGCTGGCTGCTGGCTGTTGCTGCGGCGTTGTCTTATAAATTAACGGTTGCACTTTTAATGCAAGCTGACAGACATACACAAACACAAACATATATAATATATATATATAGATATATATTTACACCAGTTGTAGTTTTCTTTAATATGTATGTTAATCTCATAGCGTGTGGGGGAATTAATCACAGAGAGGCAAAAAACGCCAGCACCAACAACAAAAGCAGCAGCAGCAGCAGCAACAGCAACAAGCGCACATTTGACGGCAAGATCAGGATTTTAATTTAGTTTCGCTTGCGTTTCGGGGGTTTGTCATGTTGTTGCTGTTGTTGTTTTACATGCGTTTTATTTCGGTCTTTTTTTTGTTTTTTTTGCCACAAATCGCTCGCATTATGCAATATTATTTAAATAAGAGAGATCAGATCATGTACATGCCAAAAAGGCAAACCAGAATACTCGCACACAAAGACACACAGATGTGTGTGTAATAAATATGTGCATTTCTGCCTGTCAGTTTGTCAATTATTGATTATTGATGTTGCCAGCAAAAAATTAATTTGCCCATATTATTTTGTTTAACGTTATTTTCAAGGACTTTGCCAAACTGTGCACATTGGCAACAAGGTGTTAAACACACACACACATGCATATATATATGTATTATATATATATATGTATGACAAATACGAGTGTGTATGCATTTCATAAGCCAAATTCAATGCAAGCCAACAACAAATAACAGAAACTGTAACACACAAATCAAAAGACTCAGGCAACGAACTTGCGACTGGTCGCTGACTTGACTAACTGATTGGCCACGGCTTTAACAACGACAACGACAACGACAACGACTACGACTTCGATTATGGCTTTAACTGTGACACGCCACACGTACTTGTCGTCGCCACAATGCACCGTTATTGAACCCACTTTAGCAACAACAGCAACAGCACCAAGTACAACAACTACATTAAAAAAAAAATACAAAAATAAAAATAGAAATAACAGTTACCAACAACAGCAAGAAATGCGCACGTTTTTAGTACTCTTAATTGTATTTAACCATTAGAAACGCCCCATTTGTATATGGACTTTACCTATAACCAATACCCATACTGATACTTAACTCAAACTGTAGATGCAGCAATTAGCATAGTGACCCGTTTTGGCATGGGGCATGGCAACATATATACACATTCGTTGGCAAAAAAATAAATAAAAAGCTTTTCAGCTTGTTTGTACAACATAACGAAGTTCAGCCCATGACGCCATCGCCATGAACTAATTCCGCAAATGCAAATCATAATCATGTGATAAACCAAAGAGTGAAATAAAAATAAAAAACAGACTGAAAAAAAAACAAAAAAACAGACTATGTGTTAACGAAATACTTAAAACCAGAAAAAACTTTTAACTTTTAACTGAACTGTGAAGTTTTGTTGACCAAGCTCTCGACGACGAACACTCCGCACACAAACAAAAGTGGCCAATCGTCAGTCCCCTAAATACCCTGTGAGCCCATCAAATATACACATATGCATATATATATATACATATATATATCCAAACATTGCCTTATTGATCTATCATCTACAATGCCCATATACTATTAGCCAGATTACTTATTAAGGCATTTATCAAATAACTTATCATCATTCCTCCACTCGACTTCCACTTGAAGAAGAAAAAAAAGCGATTTTTAGTCGTATTTTTTTTTTAACTTGCCATGGGGTAGCCGTTAGTCGAGCATACCAGCTAATGGCTATTTCGCTTTAGTGCTGTTTATAATGTTGATGATGATGATGCTGCATCATTACAACAAGTGGTTCCGCCAACCACTTAAAGATTCTCGGCGCTTGGCTGATGTTTCCCTTATCATAAATTTGCAACTAATGTTTGCTTATATAACAGGTTGTTGCTGTTGTTGTTGTTGTTGTTGTTTTTGTTGTTAAACTGAAACTCTTTTTCGGGGCTTGGCTAGAAATGTGCCGTATTGTTTCTGAGAGCGTTTTAGCAGTTTCCCAGTCCCCTCGAATGCTATAAACCGGTTAGCGACTAGAGACGCCAAATGTCATATAGACATGGCAGGCATTGGACATGGACATGTAGTCACACTCCAGCTTCAGCTCCAGCTCCAGCTTCAATACCAACACCAACGCCAACTACGATCTCAACTGTTGACTTGAATTTTGATTAAGAAGTAACCATGATGATGGTAATCGTAAAGAAGAAGTTAATAATGCCAGGCACGACACCGATACGCACCCACAACAGAAAAACAAAAATAAATAAAACCGAAACAACAACACTAACAAACAGAAACAACAGCAACAACAGCAACAATGGACGACAACGCCTTTCACCTTTCCATGCATAAGTTGCATAAGTTGCGCGGCGATTGAAATGCAAAGAGTCGCTTGGACATGCCACAGTTGACCCTAATCAATGCGAAAAGATGCAACCCGCCGGCAACAGCCACATCCACAGCAACAGCAACAGCAACACCTACAAATAAAAATAAAATAACAACAGCAGCAGCAGCAGCAGCAACAACACCTAGCGGCAATCACAAGGGGTAATCGATCGGGCGAAGGGGGTGTGTGTGGGGGTGTGTGTGTTTGTGTGTGTGTGTGTGGGGCGCTAAGCTGAACTGAGCTAAGCCTCTCCCTCATGACTTCAGTTGACTTGGCGGCGGCTTGCACATTTTACCGTTATTAGCCAATTGCATGTGCCGATCATGTGCGCATTTAAATTTATTCTGGCGCTGGCAAAACAGGCAACTGGTTTATGAACGTTGCTGTTGTTGCTGTTGTTGTGCTGTGTTATTGTTATTGCTGTTGCTGTTGCTGTTGCTATTGCTATTGCTGTTGACTTTTGCATAAGCACCTGTTGCCTTTTGGGAAGCTGCAACAAGGGGGTGGGACGGTATTGGTATTGGATCAGCTTGTGCAGCCAGGCTCACCAGCCATAGGAACAATACTTCCAGAAGTATTTTTGAAAACAAGTTTGCTGCTGGCCATATCTTTTGTCTAGCATGCTAAACAACAAGTAAATATGTGGCTAGTAAGAAAAAGTGGCCAACAAACCAACCCGAAATCGAAAACAGAAACAGAAACAGAAACAAGCTCAACATTAGTATTCGTAATGGCATAAATTTTAATCGAAAGTGAGAGACAAAATAAAAAAACCCGTTTAGCTGACCTTTAAGCATAAATAATTGTTAGCACATCTTAGACGCAAGAAACACAAAACACACACAGAAAAAATACAACAAAAACGGAAAAAGAAGACCGACACTGAAAACGTAACAGCGGCAACATATCTTCAAAGCTATCTCTTAATTAATAGATATATATATATATATATATATATTTTTTTTTTTGTATTGTTCATCAAACGAATATGTATTATAGACATACATTTCATGCGTCGTACGAGTCTAATATCCAAGTCCGGTTCAGGTTCTCAGCGCAACCCGTTCAACCAGAAAACCTCAACTGAAAGAAATATATATGTATATATACATATATTTATAGATACGCATATATATTTAAATGTTTATAGAGATGCCTTGTGGTCGTTAAGCCACACATCGCTTGCTCTGAAATCTTTTTCTTTTTCCCAAGCCGGCTTAATTGAACAAAATATGCATATGGGTAATATGTAAATATATTATTAATTAAAATATATATTATATGTAACATTTATGTTTATATTTATAACTAACTTTGCTTAAGCTGTAGATGATTTCCTAACCTATTCCAGGAATATTAGCCAATCCTATAATTCTATAAAAAAAAATACTTTTTTTAGCTAGACAATATTAAAGATGTTTTAGTAGGATAAGATTCAGTTCAATATTTGTACCCAATAAAAACAAGTACGAATTTGAGCATTCAGTAAATAAGAATTATAATTTCTGTGTTTTAATTACATATTACTTATATCCATAACCCACAACAATATCAATCCAACAACTCAAATTTTTTGGCCCACTTGCAGCTGCCTGCTTTTCATTATCTGCTCACTCTGCTATGGACTGGTGGCGGCCCAGGAGGAGGGTGGAGCGAAGAGAATCGCTGCACTGCGTCGCCCCGTTGGTAAGGCGGCCAAGGTGACAACAACAACAGCGGCGCCAGTGCACGACGATGCCGCCGAGGAGGATGAGTACAGTGAGGATGTCGGCGCCGGCGAGAATGGCCAGTATGGCGATGAGCAGGATGAGGCCGGCTTAGCGAGCTCGACGACCACCACAACTGAGGCGCCCAAGAAGGTTGGGCCCGTAATTCGGCCCTTCCGTTCCAATGATGATTTCCTGAACTCGCTCAAGCGTCGCCAGCAAAACGCTAAGAAGCATCGCTCCGAGAAGGCACCAGCCAGCAAACAGGCCAAGAAATCCGACGATCAGGAACCCGCCGAGCGGGATGAACCCGTTGCAGCAGCGGCGCCAGCGCCGGCACCAGCTTCATCCGCCAAGGGCTACAAGGGCAATGCGGCACGTAAGTGATCTGATCTAACTCCAATCTCAGTAAGCAACGGTCGTCTAACTCGACAATGCACCAAATTACAATTGCAGTGAGCCGTCGCAAGCTGTCCAAGCCAGGGAGGGCTGAGCCAGAGGTGGATGCCGCCGCCGAGGAATCTGAGCAGCAACAAAAGGAGGAGGAGCCAAAGCCCAAGCGTCCGCTCAGCAGTCGCTTGGCCTTGAGGAAGCGCAACTAAAATATTTTCTACAATTATCTAAAACAAAAACACAAACAAAAAAAACACACACACAATTTCACTCTTCCTCTCTCTCTCTCTCTCTCTCTATCTCTCTTCCTCTTTGTTGCCTTCTCACTCACACTCATGGCTAGCTATAGGCAGCTGCAGATCTGCCGTTTAGTTTTTAGTACACAATTTGATTTTTAGTGTGTGAGCATCGCGTGTGTGTATGTGTGTGTGCGCGTACTGTAAGTAGAGAAGCACACACCATGCCATGCCATGCCACACAACACACCACACACAACAGACACAACACACACAACACACTCACACACAAAATACACCGCCATCCTACACGCTCTGTGCTTATGTATTTGTGTATGTATATTTATATTGAATATATATAGCTCATATATGTCTGCACTCACATCTATTTCCATATTCACCTATTCACTATTCAATTTATAAACTAAAATAATAATTAAAATAACAAACATCAAACAACAATTATAAATAAAAGAAAAAGATTGATCAAAAATATTTTAAACATATTTTAATATTCTTTTGCTTGGGAGTACTTCTTATGTGCGAAACTTAAACCAAAACGATTTGAATCTAAGATCTTGAACATATACGACATTTTGCAGATGAACTCTGAAAACTTCAACTTATTCATAATCCCATAATCCCCCAATAAACAAGAAATTAAAGATCATTCTCTTTGGCTGAATAATATATACAATTGTAAAACACTGTTTAGCAAAAAACTGAAATCTTAACGTATGTTTTTGGCTCAATCAAACCTAAGGGAGAATAATAAAAAATTAATAATAATAAAATATATAGCAAACTTGTTTCACAAAATCAAAAGCTCCATGGCATACTTTTAGGATTTAGAAAAAATAATTCTAGCTCAGTCAGCCCTTCCCGATTTTTCAAGGATATGCTGCGATGAAAATCGCAAAAGCCACTTCTATCGAACTGCATTCAACGATTAGGAGGCCATTTATGAACCCTTCGAGGACCTTCGTTCGTTCAGATTTGGCATGACAAGAACTATTTTCGAGTAGTCCTTAATTTGACCAAGCTACGCCGACTTACGGATTTTGTACATTTTTTTCTCATCGCTTTTGAAAAAATTTGAATATCACAAATCGGTGGACTTGCCTTTCGCAAGTCAAAAAATGTACGTCCTTTCGAGGGTTTAAAATGTCCTTTTGCAAGTCGCATTTGTTTAGGGATCAACATTAACTACGGCTACACAAAAAATGAACCCAAAGCCCAAGATTCCAAGAGGTTCAATAACCATTTAGACGCTTCGGATGTCATTTGGATAGCTCGCAGACTGTCAGCACAATTTGAAAATGTTACAAATAAATAAATAAATTATTCAAGTCCGTTTCATACCTGTGTTTTTATTCATTTATAATTACAGACCACTGTAAATCAGAATGTATAAAAAAAATTACTTTTAATGGGGTTTTCAATTGGGGGAGGGGGAATGTATTTTGTAATCTTGGGTTTAACAGTCCACAAATGTCAAATCTGTTGCATTCGAGCAATTTGAAATGTATTTCTTTAATAGATAGTAGAACTTATTTTTGATATAAATAATTGCTATACATAGGTGTATTATATATAGAGCCTTAGCTTGGAGCATGCGTTCAACTGACAACAATAAGTACAGGCTTGCTTAAGCATATTATATGCGTGTATTGTATGTATGTATGTATGCATATGTATGTGTATATGTGTATATGTATATATTAAAATTTCGATGGATGTGTAAGCAATATTTTTGATACATATTTGTATATTCGTTGTTTCTCAATACTTATGATAAATACTCATAAATATACTATATTTAATCATCTTACAGCATTATATATTCGAACAATGTTAATGCAGCTCTCAACATTAATACAAAAAAAATAATAATAATTATAATAATAATAAGAGTTAAACCAATATATTGACAAGAACTGTGCCCGCTTGCACTTTTGAGACAGTAAAAATAATGTGAAAGAACAGAGCACGAAATGCAGTTAAAATTAAATAGATCTGGTTTGGTTTGGATTTAGAACACTATAATCGAGAATAAGCTGTTACCAAATGGCGCTTGTATAAAATAATAATATAATAATAACATTTGCAATGGCTGCGCATTGGTTAAACGGCATTAACTATCCGAGTGCTGTCCTCCATGGTCACATTATATATGGTAATGTTGTGTTTTAAATGTTTCTTAAGTCTGTTTCGCGAAAGGCACATTTTGCGATCAAAAACCATATTTAAAAAAGCTACAAATTAAATGAATAAACAATAACAAAAATTTGTTGGTGTTGGTTTAAGGGTAGGGTAGAGGGTATGGGAGGTTATGGTATGTTAGGAAAGGGGAAATGACAACGACGACGATGAGGACTACGAGGGAGGGATTTAACTACTAATTTAAAATATTAAAAAAATATATTTTATAGCATTTGCTGAATGCCAACACGGAATACTTAATGGACATAGTACATCAAATGTATGAGACTTTACAAGGTGGAATGCGGGGGTATTAAACTACACGCTGTGTACAACTACAGTTTTCAGTTTACAGTTTATAGTTTTAAGTAGCAATAGCCGAGAGCAAAAAGCGTAGCCAATCAAAAAATGAATAATACTACATTTAAGTGGATTGAAAATATATAAAGAGCAGAATAGTGGCTGGAGTGCATCATTATCCATTATCCATCCTGACAACTGTGCACAGTTAACAATGAGCTGCTGCTGTTGCTGTTGTCCAAGGTGTACCTAGGTGTGATGCCTGGAGTTACGCATCAGCGGCACCAGAAGCGATGGCGGGCCCGCTTGCCGCAGAAACGGATGCGCCAGTAACTCGGCGGCGGTGGCACGCTGCGCAGGATCACGCACCAGCATCCGATCCAGAAACGATTGCAGCCGTGGCGATACCTTGTGGGCATTCTTCAGATTCGGCGGCTGCATGTCCCGTATGCGGCGCATCGCCTGCAGCGGCGGCTCATTAAAGAACGGTGGCTCGCCATCGACCATTTCGATGACCATAATGCCCAAGGACCAGATATCCACCTCGGGACCGTATGGCAGGCGCGAAATAACCTCCGGCGACATCCAGTAGGGCGTACCCACTAGAGACTTGCGCTTGGGCAGCTCCTGCGACACCTGCGCACAAAAACCAAAATCAGACAGCTTTACGCGTCCATCGGCGGCCAGTAGAATGGAATCCGATTTGATGTCGCGATGGATGACGCCCTGTGACAATGATAAGATACAATCAATTAATAGATGAGATATGTTGGTACAAGACTATGAGATAACCTGCCAAGTATCTCCGACTGCATGCCATGTTCCGGCTTAAGCCGGACAAATCTTTATATTCGTATGCAAATTTTCGATTCAAGGTAACCGAAAACAACAAGTTGAAATTCTGCATATTTATAGATAATAATTCGAGGCACTTCTGCCTATTGATCTGCATAGCAGAAACATTTGCCAAAACTCGTTACGCGATGAATATATGCTACCGACAGACTAGAAATTCATTGCTAACTAGATAAAGACGAATTCTGATGATCTTATATCAACTCAACTAGTGTTTATATAATAACATTTAAAAAATAAGACCCTCGCTTAAGCCAATTAAGCACTTTTCGGTTAATTTTGTTTACAAACATTTGGATTCATTTTTGCATAAGGTAACACAAGCCAACAGCAACAAACATCAGCCCAGACCCAGTCCCAGTCCCACTTTCAGTGCCAGTAGTAGCAGTAGCAGTAGCAGTGCAAAGCCGCACCACCCACTTATCGCATTACACACGCAGCGCAGCGGCGACAATTTCGAAATTGAAACCAAACCAAACCAAACCAAACCGAACCAACCACAATATGCACGTCGCGAAAGCGGGGCGCAAAGAAAGCGCACAAAAGAACTGAATAGAAAGGCAGACAAGTAAGAAGACATTGGGCGAGGCTTTGGACTGAGTTGTTGTTGTTGCTGTTGGTTGTTTTTGTTGTTGTTGTTTTGTTGCTTATGTTGGTCACGCACCTGTGAGTGCAAATAGGCCAAAGCCTTTAGACACTGCTTGCATACAGTGGCTATTTGCTCCTCATCCATGCGCGAATGTGTGACAATGTCGGTGAGTGCGCCACCCTCGAGATACTCCATGACTACCCACAGCTCATCGTTGACCAGAAAACTGGAGTATGTCTCCACAATGTTGGGATGATGATAATCACGCATGATGACCACCTCATTGAAGAGAAGCTCGCGTCGCTGCTGTTTGCGCAAATCCATTTTCTTTACAGCCACTTGACGACCTAAAAAGACCAAACAAAATGTGGAAATTAATTTGAGAACTGGTCAACAAGTGATCGGAGTTCGGCGTGATCACTTGCCTGTTGACTTGTCGGTGGCTATGCAAACGGTGCCGGTGGATCCTTCGCCAATCTTGTTAAAATGATCGAGATTCTCGCGCGGATCGCCAGCGGAGACAACCATCTGCAATGCGGCACGGAATTGCTCGTGTGTGAGTCGCTGCTCCTGTTTGGGCTGTGACTGCGTTTGAGCCTGGGCTTGGGCAGCCAGGGCAGCAGCGTTGCCGCTGGAGCTGGATGCACGTGATGCGATCGTCTTGGAGTGTGGATTCTGATTCTGATCGCCGATCAGTTTTGGTTGCTGCTGTTGCTGTTGGGAGGCAGGATACATTGGAAAGCTCTGACCATTGTTGTTGTGATGCGAATGCGTGGAACGCGTTGCACTCGCCACCGAGCTCACTGGCGATGTTTGTTGTTGCTGCTGTTGCATGCCGGGAATAGCCAAGCTACCGCTGCTGCTGCCACCGCCACGATATTGATCAGTGCGCACGGCAAGCGGACCCGTTCCAGCGCCGCCATTGGGATGTGGATGTACATGTGGATGCGTGTGTGGATGCGCATGTGCATGTTGACTGGGATAGAGCATGTTGTGTGGCATCGGCTGTGGCGGTTTAAATCCATGGCCGGGCATCGTTGTTGGTGTCGGTGTTGGTGTGGCCGTGCCAGAAGTAGCCACCGTCGCTGCCGCCACAGCAGCCTCCTCCTCGGGAACAGATGGCGGCACATTGGCCATGCGACGCACACGCGGCGGACTGGAGCTGCGCAACGAATTCGAGCGTGCCACATGCGATGTCTTCGGCAGCACCAGACCCTGTTGCACACCCGGCTGCAGCTGCTGCTGCTGCTGTTGCTGCAACTGCCCACCAGGCTGACTGCCAGGCAGCATCGATGAACCTGCCGGCGTATTGGTCATTAACATGGTGCTGCTACTATTCAGCGATGTGGTGTCCGCCTTATTGTTGTTATGATGCGGACGGACAATAGTCTTCAGGTCGAGTATTTCGGTGGGCGTGATCTCGGAGGGATCGACCAGGGGCAGGGGTCGATTGCTCGACTTCAGTATTTGATTGTTGCCCACAATGGAGGCCCATTGCAATGGCAGACCCACATATTTATTCTCACGCTTGTCGAAGCCCGTGTGGACGCGATGCTCGAAATTGCTCGGCATCGAGATCAGCGGTTTCTTCTTCTTCTTTGTGAACATTTTAGCGTGTTCCGTTATGGAGCCGTCAATTGCTCAAGTGTGGGAAGCAAGTGCTGGAGGAGGAGGAGGAGTTGTTGCTGCTGCTGCTGTTGTTGCTGCTGTTGCTTCTGTTGTATCTGTTGCACTTTCGTCAGCCCTTGTTGACTTTTCTTTTTACCCGCCCTTTTGGCCCGTTGGAAAGGCGACAACAGACGACAGTCTTCTGGCACACACACGCACACACACTAACGCACACAAGCACAGGCACACGTATGTCACGTACACACACACACGCACACACACGCAAGCATAGCGACAGCGACAGCGACGGATGCGATTTATGTAGATTTCGTGTTATGCGCTTTCAATTGACTTTCACATTAATATTTGCATGCTTGCCGAGTGCAACTGTAGTCATCGTTATCTATTCGTTAACATAATAATATCTTTGAACGTAACAGAAACAAAAAATAAACACAATTGGAGAACTAATAAAAATAAACTTAAAATATTAATTGCCGATGCTAGCAGTTATCGTTGCTCGAGTTGCTATGAAAGAGCTGCAAAACGATTGCCGATTCTTTCGATAGTATTGTTTGTGCGCAAGTCGTGACCCAAATATATACGAAATACAGTACTCTCTCGATAGCCCTACTGTCACACACTTTACAACACTGGGTAAACGTTAACGACAAAACGGTCACACTAGTCACGTTCGCATTATATTTTAGCTTCATTTGCGCGTTTATTTGTTTGCAAAAAACAATAAATACATAAATCGAAATGTCGAAAGCACATCCACCAGAGCTTAAAAAGTAAGTGTGTGTGTGTGAGGGCAATAAGTAACGACAAGTAATGCATGCATTTTCCAGATACATGGACAAGCGCACGATGCTAAAGTTAAATGGCGGCCGCGCAGTCACCGGCATCTTGCGGGGATTTGATCCATTCATGAACGTTGTGCTCGACGACACCATCGAGGAATGCAAGGACAACACCAAGAATAGCATCGGAATGGTGGTACGTATCCTCTGCAGTGCGAACTGATAATGAATATTAACCAATCAATCACATTTCTTCATTATTTTCAGGTAATTCGCGGCAACAGCATTGTCATGGTCGAAGCCCTAGATAGAGTCTGATCCTTGGAGTACTTTAGCATACCTCAGCATTGCCCACCAGTGGGTAATGAGTTAAATGTAAACTATTTAACATACGCACTAGTCCTAAGGCTCTAAAACATAACATTCGTGAACACTTTGTGTTCATCAAATTTAAATAAATTTATTATAAATCAAACAGTGTTGAGACCATTTATACTATGTATTATATATTGCGAAGGCAGTCTACGAATCTGGCATTAAACAGTTGTGAGCAGCAGATACGCCTGTTCTATTAAATACGTGCTTACATATTTATTTTGATCAGCCCCTTTTTAACAGTAATCAGCTCCTCAGATACTACTACAGGTATGTAGCTGATGATGCGAGCTATTTGGATTCTCTCCTGGCACTTAAAATGTGACTTGCCTAGACCATATCAAGAAATTACAAACACCAGGCATAAGTGTTTGGAGATTCTGTGATGAAGCCGTCGATGATTTGATCAATAACCATTCCAATCTTCGAATTTGAATAATGCCCGTTTGCAAAATGTAACCTCCCATGTAGCTTATAATAATAATGGAATACTTACTTCAACGAAACAAGCGCAGCTAGGCAACAAAACATTTGGATGTAATCTCCGACTGAAACCCAATTTCAACCAACAATACTATGCACCAAGCATCGCACATATCGCTGACAGGCTTTGATTATTCTTGGCACTTGGTAGCCTTGCTAAAAGTAGTCCTCCCTGTGATAGACTGAATAGTAGTCCATAATCCATGCACAACACGCTTACATTAGAGAAACAAAACTTGTGCAGATTTACGATTGTTGTTTGTAGACTTTGAATTGGTTTTTATATTTTCGATTTGTGTGTAGTTTGCCGCCAGGAGCAAACAACAAAAAAAAAGCTACGATAGAAGCCTAGAAAAGTGTGTTTAATGCCCGCTTAAAAAGAAGACACAAGACAATCGTGTACATATCATCATCATCATCCGCTTTTACTTGGAAATAACAATGGGGCCCGTCTGCTTGGCGGCGTCACGCTGCTTGGCAACAATCTGGTTGGCAATGCGATCCAAATCACGCTGTCCAATCGAGCTCAGTTTGCGGCCACCGTCCGGATGCTTCTCGACGAGGCGGGCATGCTCGAGAGCCTGCAGCGCCTTGCGCGCAGCCCCATCAGCGGCACGGCAAAAGTGAGACGGATGGACGCCGTTGCGCTTGCGACCGCCATAGATCTTGGTAATCGAGCCAACGCCAGCTGGACTGCGATGGTACAAGTGACGCAGAATCGAGGCGCAACGCACATAGAACCAGTCGGGATCATAGGGTGCCAGCTCCTTGAATTTGGCAGTCTTAATGATGTCCATTTGATCGGGCACCTTCAATTTGCCAGTCCTATAATATTTGAAATGAGAAGATTTTAGTGTGTGAGTTTGAGGTTAGGTGAGGAATGCATCAATTTAAAGTTTGTGCTGGTTTTTTTTTTCAAAGTTACTCTTGTTGACAGAAACTCACTTCTTGAGGAAGACGGCGACCGCCTTAGTAACGGCATGTTGGTCAATATCCTTCACTGTGACGCCTGGCATCTAAAAACAAACAACAAAAAAGCACCATTATATTTAAAGCATAAAAATTACTTTAAAAAAATAAAAACACGTTGTTATTCGAAAACACACACACACACACACACACACGCACAGAGACAACAACATTCTGTGAATGCACGCCGTGTCATTTAATCTACATGCCGGCATTTTTTAATTGCGTCGCTCACTCTGTCACATTATTGAACACACATTTTCATTTATTGTATTGCATTTGCAATTATTTGTGGCAATCAAAAAAAATATTCACGTAAACGAATTAGAGCCACTACCTTTCTTGTCAAAGTCAACCGGAAAAAAGAACAAGGCGAACGAAGTTGGCTGCGCTTATTGTAGCACACAAGGCTGCCACCTGATCGAAACAAACAAAGCCAGTGCTGGTAAGTTGACCCTTGCAATTACTTATCGATATGTTGCGAATTTATTCGATATGCACTCAAATTTTAAAAATTCAAATTTAAAAAAAAGAAAGCTGAATGTAAATATTTTTTGTAGATGACTAATGATAAAAATGTCGAATTTAAGCATACATCTGAAGAGTATTGAATCTTCGTATACAATATTAATCTATCGGATAGTCATTGTCATTTATCTAACATGTATATTTATTTACTAATGATTTAACTTAATTTATTTAATTATCCTCGTAAGTTAAAGATTGCTTAATGTCCTGTACAATCGTAATTTTTCCAACTAGCAGCAAATGTTTTGACTTTGGCAATGATGTTTTTCTCTTTATGCGGTTTGCGCCACGATTTTGCATTAAGATCCAGCATTCCACCAATTATTTCCTAGAATTGTATGATCAAATTAATGCTAAATAAATATGCGGTATATAATGATTCACTCGGCGACAAACCTGTGCAAAGTTGGCTGGAAAACGTTCCTGATCCTCGATGACGTGAGCAAAGCCCGACTCCATGCCAAAGTTAACCCACAAATAGGGCAAACCCTTTGGAATGCCAGCGCGTAAAGATTTGTGTTTTAACGATATCAGCTGCTTGTTGATGCACCATTCCTGCTCCGACTCCTCAATTGCCTTCTTGAAATAGAACGGCGCCATTTCCGCACGTGACTCCGGTATGGGAATACAATGTACGCTGAGATGTGGTCGCCGATGCAGCTTATTGGCAATCTCATAGAATATGACATCCTTGCGCTGGGCGGCAAACATGCGAGTCAAAGCCTTGCGAAAATCATTCAACTCCTGCCAGGCATCCTCGTCGAGCATCGTGCAGGCGGCTGCATGTTGCATGCTCGTCAATATGCAATGGCCGCTCTGCAGGCCCACATGGCTGGGCAGGCTCAAATAGATCTTCGAGCCCATGGCAACCAACAGTTGCTTGTCCAGGCGCGACGAGTCCAAGCAACGCTCACAGTTCTCCAGCGTAGCGGCCAGTTTCTCATGCTCGCTGATTGCCTGGCGCACTTCGCGCGCTGCAGCATCTGCCTCAGAAATGTTGCGACGCACTTTGTCCGCGAATATGTCCTCTAGATCATCGTTGGGGTTCTTGTGCTTCGATAGAATATCAGCGTATTGCATATTCGATTCAGCGGCTGTTGCATGCTTCTCACGCTCGAACTGCAATTGAATAAAAGATTGATTTAGAACTTGATTATGTACTCAACAGCTGCAAGTACCATTTCCTTGATGTCATAGCGATCATCGTCCGCAAAATAGCGCACACGCTGCCCATCCACATGGGTGTCCAGCTTCTTCTTGTTGGCTCGCTTCTCGCCTCCTCCCCTGTGTCCGCCATACAGTGAATTTGGATCCAGCTGTGCAGCTCCCGGTCGTGATTGCATCAGCGGACGCACATTGCCGCTGGCATCCGTGCGCGTGAGTAGCACATCATTTGTATCCCGATCGCGATCACGATTCCGATTTCGATCCCGGTCACGATTCTGTTGAGTTTTGGGAACAGCCGGTCGCATTTTACCGCTGGCCAGTAGCTCGTTCCGTTGCTTTCGTGCCGTTTCCACCTGCTTCTCAAGCTCCAACGCCAGCTCGAGTTTGCCTTTGAGTTGAGCCTTGAGCGCCTTTGAGGCCAACTCGTTGATTTGTTCATCCGTTAGATACGACGGCTGCTCAGCATCACTCTCCTCGTCCGAGGCGGCAGCTGCAGCTCCACCTGCTGGCGGGGAGCTGGCTGGAGATGAGCTGTGATGCCTGTTGGAGACAACTGTGGCAACTGTTGCGCTCTTTTGCCAATTGCGCGTGCTGCCTGCTTCTTGCTGCTGTTGTTGCAGCCGCCTATCTGTGTACTCCGGCTCATCGTCAGCTTTGGGTCGCTGAAAGCCGGGCAGGCCAGTGCCGTTGCTTTTCCAGTAGGGGTTCAGTTCATGTTTGCTCTTCGACGGATCGTAGGCATCAATTTGCTGCAGCTTCTCATTGGGTTTCGCTGGCTCTTTGCGCTCCTTGGCGAAGGTTCTCAGCATTACCGCATCGCTGTCTGTCATCCAGCTGTCACGTTGCACAGCGACGGGCTTAGACTCACTCTGGACGGGCTCACTTTCCACCCACTCATCCGTGCTGCTTTCCCTCTTCTTCGATTTCTTGTGTCCTCGGCGCTGCTTCCTGTCAGAGTCACAACTGGAGCTGGAGCTGGAGCTATCGCTGTCACTTTCACTATCGCTGCTGCTGCTGTCGTGCCTGCGTTTTTTGCTCTTCTTTTTGGAGGATTTCTTCTTTTTGTCTGACTTTGCTTTGGACTTCTTCTTGGTCTTCTTCGACTTGCTGCTGCTGTTTGCTTTGCTCAACTTGTCCAATTTGTTGGCTATTGATGGCAGCATCCAATCCTTCTCGCCGCGCAGCTCCTTTTGTAACTCCCTCTTGTTGCGCTCCTCCGCTCGCTCCTTTGCCTGTTTGGAGTAGTTATTAGCTTTTTATTATTATTATTATTATTGGGAAATCTGCACCGCGACCTATTTGATCTATTGTGCCCCCTTCTGAGCTTATAGCTCCTCCATCAGCCCCAACTCCCGCACAAACGTGAGGATCTTTGTTGGGTTGAGGTCTTCTATGTTTTTGCAATCCAGGACATGCGTCCCTAGGATGCTGCTTCTTCTTCTAGCTAAGGCGACACATTCTGCCAGGATGTGCATCAAGGATTCCTCCTCTCTTTCACAAAACCTGCAGAGATCGCTACTGTATATACACAATTTTGTTAGGTGACTCCTTAGTCTACAGTGTCCTGTCAATAGACCGGTAAGTATCCTAAGGCTGTTCTTTCCCATGGTTATAATCTGTTTAATCTTGGCGTTTGGCGCATGCCCAGTCGTCAGTTGACGGCCTGTATCTACTTTCCCTTTCGATAGCCTCTTCCTGCTGGGGTGCTTCCTGGGAAGTGCGTCTCGAAAAGTAAAACTAGTTTCTGCAAATCACTGCTCTTAAAGGAGTTATCCCCAAGCTTCAGTGCTAAGTTCGCATCAGGCGCTCGTTTCGCCAGTGCTCTATGGAGCCTGGCGCCTTCGCTTGTGCTAACTATGCTTTCGCAGAAGTTTCTGTAATCTTCCATTTGGCCTTCCTTATCTCCTTATTGTAGGTCAGGCTTTCACGGTACTGCTCTCACATTCCGTCACTCTTTGCTTTATTAAAGAGGCGACGTGTGGTCACCTTTCTAGGCTGTCGTTCCACCATGGGGCATCTTTCTCCAAGTACTTTTTCCCTACCAGGCAGTTATCCTCAAATGCATTGGTTATGCACTTGTTGAGGTCACCAGTAGCCCTGTCCAGCTCTAGTGGCTCTCTGGGTATACCAGATAACCGGTTGGCTAGGGAGAGCCCTAAGGCCGACTTATAACCTTCCCAGTTGGTTTTCCTGGGGTTGCGACCTGGTGTACTACTATCCGTATTTAATTGTAACTTAAATAGGATAGTTCTGTGATCAGACATTGATTCCTCTTGGGAAACGTGCCAGTCCCTAAGGTGAAGTTTTAGGGACCGATTAATCAGGGTGATGTCTAGCACCTCCTCCCTGATTCTAGTTACAAAAGTCGGTGTAGATCCGATATTGCCTATTTTTAGATTATATGTGAATATAAAGTCCATTAGGCACACACCCCTCAAATTGATGTCGCTGCTGGCCCATATCGTATGGTGCGCATTGGCATCGCATCCAATGAGCACTGAGATTTTCTCCCTCCTGCAGAAATCTACCAGTTTTTCTATTTCTGGTGGTGGGCAGGCTCCATCTCCTGCGAAATACGCAGACACCATGGCCGTAGGGGCCGTTCTTGGTCTGTACCAATATGGGAACGCAATCCCTAGTCAGGAATTCTGAAGGATAGTAAAGTTAATACTTTTCCTTACCATTATGCATGCTCTGGGTGCTGGATCTCTCCGATCCCAAATTACCTTCGAGTCAGCCGTGTACAGGCCTTTAATGCCATTGTGCACCCATGGCTCCTGTATTAGGGCCAGCCCAAGGTGTTGCTCGGTAAACATCCTTGCTAAAACCGCCGAGGCGGCCTTAGCACGGTTCGGATAACGCCTCGGCACGGTTCGGATAACGCCTTAGTCCGGCCCGGAGTGAGATGTGGGGGATAGGATGGGGTAGGTGACTGTGTGAGGCTATACTATAAAGGCGGCAACACAAGCGCCTTGTCAGTACGATTGACAATATCGCACCCGCTGTTTGTCCGGGACTGCTTATTTACGAGGAGTCTCGTATTATTCGCGGCTAACCTCCCCGGGGGAGGCCATTCGCTATCCGCAACCCGCGACCCGCCTGGTGGCCTCAGCTCAGCCCCATCCAAACCATCCCACAAGTTCTTTAGACCAGGATTAGCTTTTTATACAATTAGTGTTTCATGTTTTGGTTTTACCTGTTTAAGCAGCTCGGTGCGAGCTTCTCTTAACTGTTCACGCGCCTTTTCCTTTTCGCGTCCGCTCTCAAATTGTATGTAGCTCATCTCTAATTATTAATAATAATTATCTATTTTTGTATTATTTATTTTTACGTGTAAAACTAATTTTCCACAAATAAACAAAACCGGCTCAACTCGATTTTCACGTTCGATACGCAATCAGCTGGGCTTATACATAATATCGATATTTATTTATATTTACCGATTGAAAAGAATGCATCGATATGTGTACGCAAATTTTTGTTGATAACATATCGGTAACACTATTTGCAGAGGCGCAGCTGTTTGTTATTTCTTAGTTAACACTTAGTTTAATTAATTTATTTTGTTGCCAGCCCAAAACACACAAAAATTATGCCACTGTATGAGACCGTTATGCAGGAGAAGCCCCCAATTGTGCTCGATATTGGCAATGCCTACACAAAGTGAGTACTTATTGATTTTGTTTGTGTTGCCGGAGATATGATATCATCACTGTCGTTGCTTTTTTTTTTGTTCTTTTCAGGCTGGGCTTTGCGGCAGAAGCCTATCCACGTAAAATCATACCCACGGAGGTGGTGCTAACCACAACTGGCGAGACAAAGCGACTATTCGATTACGTGGCCACCGAACAGCTCTACGATCAAATTGTGGACTTTCTGCAAACTATATTCTTCAAGTACAGCAACAAGTTTTCGATAATTTTCATCATTTTCTTAAAAATACTTCAGAAATCATTAACAACAGACCATATATAGCACATAGATTGCAATTATATACTTATCTCAAATCTAGGAGAATATGTCTGTGAATGTTCACCGGAGCTTTCTTTCATTTTTATATACATATATATATATATATATTTAAATAACGTGTGATTGCTTGCAGACATCTACTGGTCAGTCCCAAGGAGCGTAAATTTGTTGTTGTGGAGAACATCTTTGGACAGAGCGTGATACGAGAGACGCTGGCACGTGCACTCTTCATTCACTTTGATGTATCGTCCGTGCTGTTTGTGCCCGCTCATCTTATAGCGCTCTCCACGTTGGCCGTACCCACCGGCCTCGTTGTGGACATTGGCTACAGCGAGACGACCGTAATGCCTGTGTTCAGCGGTGTGCAGATAATGTCCGCCTTCAAAGATCAAAGCTATGGCAGCAGTGCTGTCCACGACGAGATCAAACGGCAGTTGCTAGCAACGGGCGTCAAAGAGTCTCTGCTGACGCCAAGCGTGCTGGAGGACATCAAGATACGCACCTGCTTTGTCACCAGTTTCGAACGTGCCCAGGCGAAGCCGGATAAGGAGACGACACCAGTGCCAAATGTTGATTATGCGATCTGTGATGATGACGCCGTCATCAGCATAGCGGGTAGCGTCCGGGAGACTGTCTACGAGCTGATGTTCGAGCAGAACAACGAACGCGACAGCTTGCCGCATCTAATACTGCGAGCCATACTCGACTGCAGCATGGATGTGCGATGCGCCCTTGTCGAGAGCATATTTGTGATTGGTGGCGGGGCCATGGTGATGGGCCTGATGGCACGCCTCAAGGCGGAGCTGCAGCATCTGTTGGCCAATGATAGCTACTATGCGGAACGCTTTCACGGCGATCTCCAGTTTAAGTTCTACAACACAATTGGCAAACAGAATTTCACGGCCTGGCTAGGTGGTGCTCTCTGTGGGGCAACGGATTTGATTCAAACGCGTTCGTTGTCCAAGGAGACGTATCTGAGGAACGAGCATGTGCCCGACTGGAGCAACCTGTGCGACAACAGGCATGGCGGCTAATTGAACACAACAGGCACACATACACACACACATTCACGCATGCATATTTATTTCAATTGCATTATTGTATTATGAATTATGTTCTATACAATTAATTCTGTAATAGACTAAAAGTGAACTTTGAGTAGGAAAAATTACATACGAGTATAAAAATGTTAATATTGCGCTTACAGCTATTATCTTTGTATATTATTATTTTAACATTATTGTGCATCGAGAAGCTCTAGTTGCATACGAATATAACAAATTGTATTCATATATTCATACGCAACGGTCGCTCGGAATTTAGAATTATTGCTTTGTCCTTTTCAATGCATTTATCTATCATTCTGATACACTTTGGGATGTCTTTCAAACCATTTTCCATTTCAGTTTGTTTCTAAGCAATTGATCTTCTAATTTGCTTAAACCCTCTCAAATTTGTCTTTAGAAATAATTGTATTTTAATGTTTTAGAATCATACATATTTTTATTATTTGTATATAATATATATAAATAATAACGGATTATAACTGCCCCGAATTAGCGGCTCGTATTTTTCAATTCAACTTAAATTAAAAAAAAAAATCGAAGTTTTTAAAGTCATTCGAAATTGCTCATTAATTTTAAGATTGGAATTTTCACCAAACAGTAAGAACTGTTAAAAAATTAGAAATTTTGGGCGTATAAAAATGATCATTGAATCCGAGAAACTCTTATTTTCGATCGACCACAAATCAAAATTGCTATATTCCTTGAACGCAAATTGAAATAACTTACAAAGGCTTTTAAATCGTGTTTGGCAATGGGTTTTGAATTACATGATATAGGTTGTAAACACGATTCTCTTAGGCAGCTGATGCTTTCAATATATGTATGTATCTCATAGAACCCGCATTATATAGGATGCTCAAATAAATGTCTCTTTCGGCACTTTGTGTGTGTTTCTCTTTTTTTTATATATATTTATATATAATTTTTATGTGTTTTCGTTTGTTTATTTCAGTTTTTCGTTTTGTTTTCTTTTTCGTGTTAACTTTAAGTGTATAATTTCAGTTTGAATATTGTAAATATACTCGCATTACATTCTTTGAATCCCGATGTGTGTCTTGGGGTGTGTGAGTGTCTGTGTTCATATACAAGATGCATATTATATAATAATAACTCCTGTCTTATAAACTAAATCCTAAGCGTAACTTCAATATTTCTTGAAAATATATTTTTATAAATACAATATGTATACAATATATATTAAGGATTGTTTTTTTTTTTTGTGTGTTTTTGAATATACAAATTGAAAAAATGTTCTCTATATGTATGTATTAACAGTGATCGCCGAGACATACAAATTTGCTCAATTTAAAATGATTTCCAAAAAAAAGAAAAAACAAGAAAACAAAACCAATTCAAAATTGAAAGAACATTTTGGTGTTTCAAGAATTTGACACAGAATTTAATGCGACCACCATAAGCAATATACAACAATAAAAAAGAAGGGATAACTGTGCTCCTGCGTGTGTAACACAACGCGGATACGATTTCGATACAATTCGGTAAGTTGCCTTAGCGATTGGTTAACTTATTTCGGTTTTGATTTTTCGAGGAATTTTGATTTTTTTTTTTATGCAAAAAAACTAACAAGTTTTTGGGGAAGAATAAAAAACCTGCCATTTGGAGTAGGCCGATAAAAGAAAATAAAACATTTGTCGCGGGGGGAGGAGGAATCACGCATTGCGAGGGAACTTAAACATTAGATGTTACACAATAAATAATAATAGTACAAAAAAAACCTAACTAATAAGCCTTTAGCACCGCCAGAAACAGAAGGATGAAGCGCCAGCGATAGACGTAGTCCGAATCCGGAACCCAAAAGCGGCGACTGTTTAAGCTGCCTAAACTGCTTGATAACAACTAGTTGACAATTAATTTAAGTTCAGTCGTCGTCGTTGTCATCGTCATCGTCATCGTAGTTGCCGTTGTTGTTGTGGTCGACGCAACATTTCGGCGCTGTCACTTCTCGGTGCGGAATAGCTGGCTGAGGCTGGCATTCTGATTGCTGTCCATAATATCATTGCTGTTGCTGTTGCGTTTGCCCCCCGTCGGCTTCTGGCTGGCCATCGGCGGCAGATTGGCAATTTGTACCTCATGGCGGAACAGCTGATTGACGCTACGTCCGACCAGCTGGGCGGTCATCTTCTTAAATATATCCTTCTTTGCGCGATCCACCTTGTTGCCCTTGACGGACGCAACGGCGACCTTCTCATCAAATTTCTGTATGTCCGCCGCATTGACGCTGGGTATGTGCTTGAGCACCTCGCTCAATATGGGATATTTGGGACGCAACAGCTCATAGAATTGGACGCCCAACGTGATTAGGCCCGATTGATTGGCCTCGTGCTGGCCATGCACCTGCATGCCCTGAAGCACAGCGGTGAACGCGCTCACCGCCTTATTCTCATCCATCAGCTGTTCAACGTTCATGAATCGCATGACGGGCGCCGCAATATTCACCGCCTTCATGTTGCACATGCTGTCGTTCCAGGCGATCGCCTTGATGAGTGTCATCAGTATATAATTGCCGGTTAGATCATTGCGCAACAGCTTGCCACCTAATTCGCTGATGATGTCCGACAGCAGGGCGGATTGGGCAGCACGCGATTGTGGTGCACTGTCCATGGAGTGCTCTTCGTTCTCCATAGCCACTGCATTGGCGCCGGCGGCATTTACATGATCAGCACCAATTTGGCCGCCGACTAGTGCTATTTTCAACAAATCGAGATATTCGCGGGTGAGCGTGCGATTCAATTGATCCTCGAGCACCTCCTGGGTGTCGTTCACTTCGCCATTCAACTGGCCAGACTCGTACAGCGATGAAATGTAGATCCAGCGACGCGTCAATCGTTCGCACATCAGCGGCGTTAGGTGGGCGAACAGCGGCACCAGCACCATATCGTAAAAGCAGGGCGGGCACGAGTAAACGAATGGCTTCAGAAACACCCGGATAATGGGACGAATGCGAAAGTCCGGTATGATGTCCATGCAACAAAATACATTGCTAATAATCGCTTCCGACAAGCCCAACAGCTGGTAGAGATCACGGCCGAGTGATGGCCCCGCCGAGCCCATCAGATGGTAACAGCCCTCGGTGATTAGCATCATGAACGTTTGCATCTTCTCGAATGCGGTCGGTTCGCTTTTAATGGTCGTATCGAGCGGATCCACGGGTACGGCGCAAATGCCCATCAGCAGCTTCTTCTCATGCTCGAGCATGCCGTGAATGTTGCGATAGCCATCAGAGAGTGCTGCCAAAGCTTCAGGACGAAAGAGCTCATTCAGGACACGCATCAGGCTGAGGACTTGCGAGAGCAATGGAACCACATGCTTGGTGGCTGGATTACGGCATATGGGATTGCCCAGATCGGTACAGCCAATGATGAAACCGCCACGCTGTGCCCGATCCGGATCATCGGGCCAAGTGCAGCGTTTCACGACGCCCAAAACAACATTGAGTGCATCCAAAATGCGGGCACGATTCGCAACGGATGGATCGCTATCGATGTGAAATACCGGCGGCCTATCCAATCCCACAAAGCGCATAAATTCCTGCGGCGTTTTAAACACCTCACTAAAACTCAGCCATTCGGTGCGCTTCTGTTGCACGATGTGCTCAATGAATATGGTCTGCCGTTCGAAATCACAAAAATGATTCGAGATTAGAATGAGCGCCTCCTGCAGCGTGGTGCGCATCATCCGGCAGAGCTGTGTGGGTGATTCCTTAAGCAGGCACTCGACATGCGTGTTGATCTGCTCGAAGACGGGCAACAGCAGCAGCGGATATTTGTGCGCCAATTTGACCAGCAGGGAGGCGGCATGTCGTCGCAGATTCTTTGCTGACTTCATCTGAACCTTCTCCAGCTCGTTGGGCGGCTTCAGCACCAGGGCCCGAAAGATTTTGTCGAGAACGCGCGGCAGCAGGGCGACACCACTCATGGCTACACAATTGTTGGGCGTCAGCTGGCACGACGACATGCTGAGGAACACAAAGAGCGCCGAGATGCACGACAGTAAAATGGAGTAGATGAGCGGATTGATTGTCTCCAGCTTGAGGCATTCCTCCAGCAGCCGCAGCCCGCCGGCTACCGATGGACGCTCGGCCACAAGTAGAATGCGACTCAGTACACCATCGAGCACACAGACCAGTGCATCCCATTCCAAATAAATTGGATCGAGGACACTGCAGTCCATGTTGCTGCTCTCCCGCTCCGATTGGGCATGACGCAGGCGCGACTGCAGCCACTGTTCGCAATAGCCATACGTGATCAGCGGTTGCACCAGCGTCGACTGACGAAAGATCTCCAGAAAATCGGTGCGGCAACGAAAGAAGAAAATCGCAAACTCCTCCTCGCTGTCGTACTCGAGGCGAATGTACGCCTCGGTGCTATTGACTGCATCCGGCTGGGCCTGCATCAAGCTGCCGGCGACACCGCTGGTGCTGCTGCTGCTGATGGTGGTGCTGCTGGTGTTGGTGATTGTGCTGCTGGGATATGGTATTTTGACAATGCGCGGCGCAATGGTGTGTATGAGCTTGGGAATGTAATTGACCATCAGGTAATCCTTGGAGCACGGATCATGCTTAAGCAGCAGCTGCCAAATGAGCACAGCGCCATGCGCCACAGTCAGCGATGGATGCTGCACCAGCAACAACAGGCATTCAAACATAAGCTCCAAATGTGGCGGCCGCTGGATGCCATCATCTTTGCCCCAGAGTGCCACGAGCTGCTGCACCATGCCATTAAGCACCTGAATTAATTTCTTTAGGAAATTATGCTGCTGCTCAATGGCCTGGGCATTGTTGGCCTGGGCCGGCGGCAATTGGCTGGCTGTGTAAATATAGCGCAATGGCTCCTCACCATACAGCTGGAGCAGTGGTTTGCGCTCCTTGGTCTGACCCTTGCGATTGGTGATCTGGGCCAGGCACTCGGCAGCATTATACTGGAATGCTCTGTCGTTCAAGAGTATGCAAAGGAAATGCATCAGTTTGCCATTGCTCGACATGATGTGATTGATGCTGACCCATTCGACAAAGCCGCTCAGCGTTAGTAGCACTGTTTCGACGACGCGACTATGCGCATTTGCCTTGTGGTAGTTGCCCATACGGGTCGTCTCACGGAATGCGTTCACATGCTGCTCGACCAGTCCCAGAAAGAATTCGAATATATCGTTCATGTTGTTGTTGAGCGCCTGGTACATGTCCTTGCGACGCTGATTCGATTCAATTGTTTGCAGCAGCGCCACATCCTCGACGAGTCGCAAAAAGACGAGCAGCACCAGTTCCGTTTGGGCCTCACCATTGCTGCACGCCTGCGAGAGTTCGGGCAGCAAATCGGACCATTGTTGCGGCCACTCCCGTTTGATCATCTCGACAATGATGCGCGAGAGGGCGTCCTTTAAATGCAATAGACTGCGATCTTCGGCGGGGCCAACGCCCACATTGAGCATCTTTATGGCATTATCCTTAATGTACACCTTCTCCTCGTGCGTTATGCAATTCCATTTGAATTTGATTGTGTATTCGATTAGTTGCAGTCCAAAGTGACGCACCTGCTGATTGAACTGCGCCGAGCTGGCCAAATAGAGGCCCACTTGGGCGCACAGCGGTGACTCCTCCTTGAAACGTTCGCAAGCCATGTATGCCTCGAGGCGCGCCTGCTGCACCGTATGCGGATGCATTATCAAATCGACGGCTTTGGCCAGTTCTGCGGCCAGTGCCTCCGTCACGCCATGCTGTGCCATCCCCTATATATATATATATATATATATATATATATATATGTGAATATATATATATATATATATATTTTCAAAATTTATGCACAAATTGTTTTTCGTCTTCTTCTGAAAACACAAAAATACATTAAGTAAGTCATAATTAATGATGCAATGCAAGGAATTCAATTGAAAATATTTGCTGTGGGTGCTATATATGTAAAATAGAATGGAGTGTGTGCGTTAAAGTATGCGAGTGCGAGGGCATATCCAAAAGTAGCCGGACCAGTGGAATGTCGCAATGCACGAATCACAAATTGCAAGCACGCATACACGCACAGTAAAGTTAAACAAACACGAGCAATTTTAAATACTATGCTAATTTTGGCAAACAATTATAAAACATTTCCCGAAATATTCGTTTCTAAATTTCGCCAAGTCCAATTTCAAGAACAAATATTTATATATATATGCCCACAACACATAGGAATATAAAAATTGTTAACTGAGATATTATTCCCACCATAAATCAGGGCAACATTCGGCTAAAATGAGTATGCATATATTTTTCCAAAATTTATGGTTTTTTTGCTTGGTCGCATACTTCAGGAACGACCCTCGTATGCACGCGTATTAGAGCAATGTTTAGTTGTAAAGCTGCTTCTCCTTCCACAGTGGGCTTGTGTGCGTATGCTTGAAGTAACGGCACTACTTCCATTCTATCATCCATTTGCATTTCGCTTTGTTGGAATGTTTACACACACTGCTTCATTGTCTTACCCGGTTCGCCGGTATGGAAGCTAAGTATATTTATGCTGATGCTGTTGCCGTTGTTGTTGCTACTGCTATTACTCCTTGGCTTGGCCGCCGCCTTTCTCGCGCGCGCGTGTGGTGTACTTTCGATTTTTGTGTGTTGCTGCTGTGTTGTTGTGCGGAATTTTTCGCCAATGCGGTTAGGGCCAGACAGACGTATGCGAGTGCGATTATTTTGCTTCTGGTGGCTGTCTCGTCTGTTTGTTCTATTTGCTGATGCAATAGCTTGAAAGTTGGTATTTCTCTTGCATTAACAATTATCGCCAAACATGAAGCCACATTTGAAAGCGAATGTGTTTCACATTCGAAATATTTTGGGGTCGGTAAAATATGTCTATTCCGGGGAGCTATTTTTCTGTCCACAAGGAACGCAGCATGCTGACTCGATTACAATTTTTGGTGCGATAATCGATCTATCGATAAGCATTTTGCCGTGCACGCAGCGTTGCCACTAAATATAGTTCGTCTAGCTGACAATATAGTACTATTTATTTCATGTACTTATTTAAGTAATTTTTATCAAACAAAATACATTTATTTGGTACCGCGAAAATTGTATATTTTTGGCACTTTCGATATTTAGTGAAAAGAAAAAAGAATATAACCGATAATCGTTCGGTAAAAATACAACTTTATATCGCATCGCTAGCGTCTGATGGCAATCGAAATAAACACTACCGGCATGTGTGCAAAAATCGCGAAAACTAACAACATTCATTTAATTTAAAACGTGTGTGCAGTTTTGTTTTTTCTTTGAGAAATAAGAAGATAATACAAGCCCCATAAGCCATGGAATGGGTAGAAGTAGAAGTCGATCGCACATCCCAGTTCCCTGTAGGGACCATCCCCAGCTATGAGGATATGCTCAGCAAGCCGCTCAACAAACAAGCCCTCTGTGGTAAGCTGTCCCCAAGCTTTAAAACACAGTTATTATTGATTTATTTGCATTCTTTTCTGTTCTACTATTACGTGGAGTTCTTAAATATAGTTTACAAGATTTAAAAAAACAACACCAAGAATATCCATTATTCGCAATTCCCTTTTAGGCAGATCCCGTTATAAATGAATGCGTTTTAAAAACTCTAGTTAATAGTAGAAAAATAAGAGAAGTAAAAGAATAAATGAAAGGGATATGTATATCTACAAATGCAGCTTCTATTATTTGCAGCTGACTATATTGGTGGCATCATAAATGACGGCCGTTGCGGTTGGGTTACGCGCCGGAATGCCGATAGAGCCGAACTGCAAATTTATTGGCTGAAGAGCGGCGCTACCATGGCCAATTACATATTCTTGAAGGAGAATAATAACAGGGTTGGCCAGGTTAGCTGCACCATACGCGCCGTCGTCGAGATACTGACAATTAATGCAGACGTGTCCCCTTTGCTGGCTGTTGCCATACAGACACCACGGGGCAAAACAAAGGTGGCCATCTACACGCCTAACTGTAGTCAGGTGTTGCGCTACATTGATCTTGACATGGGTGGCATCAATGCGCACACTTTGACCTTCGTGAACGCCAGCATTTGCAAGAAGAGTCCAATTCTTGATAAATATGACGGCTGCCTGGCAGTGGGCACCATCGACGGCAGCGTGCTGCTTATCGATGTGAAGGCAAAGCACTTGATTGCAACACGTTGCAAAAGTGTTAACCTCCCAGACAGCCAGGTGCAACGCGGCGGCATCATATGTCTGTCCCTTAATCATGCCCATGACGAGGGGCAATTGGATGCAACGATGCTCATCAGTCGTCAGCAGGACAAGCATATGGTGCTCATTGTGGAAATGCCGCCGACTGTGCGGTCATCCATCGTGAACATTAAAATGATTGACATTATTTCGGGATTTGCTGCTGGCTTGCAGGATGGACGCGTTTTTATATATGATCTGTGCCGTTTTCATATGGTCGGTGAGGTGGCTGGGTTGCCCGAAGACTCGCCCGTGGATATACTGGGCCTGTGCTACATTCAGCCGCCGGATGATCCGCAGCCATGCTTTTACATATGTGCCGTCTACAATCAATCCGATTATCTGATGGCCTCCCTGCACGTCGTCAATTATAGACGTTTTGGATTGCCGGATGATAATTGTGAAGTGTTTCGCTCGTGCGATTTTCGAAACACATCGTTGCTCATTCGCCTCGTACTGGACACGGGCGAATGTTCACTGATTGGCTGCAGCACAGTGTCCACTATCGGTATTCGCGGCGACAATGGCACACTGCTGATCGTCATCAGTTGGCAGTCACAAATGGACAGCAAAAACAAGCTGATGCTCTTTGATATCAATCAGTGGTACAAGGACGAAATGCCGAGCAGGCGTTCGGACAGCAATCCCAACTATCTGTGCGGCCTTGAGCTGAACGGACGGCACATCGGTCTCGATCTGCAGCTAAACCCCAGATCCATTGTCCATTTTAGCGCCCTTCGTCGCCACGATGCACACTTCTATCCCAATGCACTCTCTTTCGGTAAGTCGATGTAATGTGCCATTCGTTTTGATTTCGATTTTGATTTGCCTATATTTACTGCTTATGCATTACAAAGTTGAAAAATCTCTCGCTAATTCTTTCCATCTTTCCCCCTTCTCTTTCTCCCTCTGTCTCTCTCTCTCTCTCTCTCTCTCTCTTTTTATGTGTTGTAGATTGTACCCTGATGACGGTTACCGGCTGTCACCGCTATGTGCATGATGGTGTCCAGAGACGTTTTCTGAATACAATGTACATGCAAAAGGCAAATCTGTTTCTCGATCCACAGCCATTTCTCGACAAGATTATCAAATGCTATTTGTCGCCACAGTTCTACGAACACAATGCAAATGCTTCGCTTACAGGGGTATGTTCTCTATATGCTGTCTCATTCCCATTGTCTCGCTCCAATCATTCACAATATGTATTCCGTTTATATAGCACGATATGTACGAGGTGATACTTTCGGTGGCACTGGAGCAGGATAGCAATTCTCTGCTGTTTAGCTGTGCACGGTATTGCTTGGATGGCAGTTTTCTGTGCAACATGTTGGGTACGACAAAGCTGACGCTGACCGTACTGAGCAACTGGATTGTAAAGCGTGCCGCGCACATTAGGGGGCGTTGCTCGGAGCTGTGTCAGGGCCTGTTCGACTACGGCGGCTATCCGCTGGACGAGTGCGAGCACAGAGAGTTTCAGGCGTTAAACGCACAGCTCTTTAAACTGCACGAGCTGCAGTCGTTAATTTTTAAGCAGGGCCAAAATCGATTTGTTCTATCTACGATCAACACTCTGAACAATACGATGAAAACACTAAGCGTCCTTTACGAATATCAGCGCGTGCTCTACTGGTTCATTAAGAGTGGCATCTTGCCCATTAATGGCAGGGAGACTCTGCAGGCGATGGAGCACATTCGACGCAAATATACGGAACGTCGCCACAAGCTGCACCAGAGCGATGCTAAACTCTATATTGATGAGCAGCTGCAGCGCAGCGGTTGTGCGGCTGCACTGCAGCAACATTTACGGCAGGAGGGACTCTATCCGCCGCAATCGATGCAGGCCCTGATGCGCCTCATCCTGCTGCCCACTGTAAGTTTGGTGAATAAGCATGAGCTGGTCCTCTATCTGCTGCACGATCTGGATGAACTGGTGATCGTGCCTCAAAACAAATCAACGTTGGCTTCGGACTTTGCGACGGTCTTCGGCATTGGTGTGGAGTCCGTGAAGCGAATACGCTGCTTTTGGTTTCTCGACAATGACAACATTAAGGTAAGAATTACTGATTTGCTGAAAGTCCTGCTTGAAACTCATCTAAAGAATAATAATAGTAATAATAATAAAATAATAGCACCACTCTCACAACAAATGTTTTAAGAAGAAAAAGTAGAAAGAAAAAAGCAAAGTTTTCAATTTACTTCAATTTAATTGAAATTATAAAATTAAATGTTATGAAAACCGCAGAAAATTAACCAAAAATATAATAGCAGCATTCCATTTATAATTATGAAAAGTAAAAATAGGTAAACGATTTCTATAAAGTGCGTAAAATATGCTATAATTTATGAAAAAAAATAAAAAATATGAAAAGAATTCCATTATGTTGATTACTAAACAATATATATTAAAATTCAGCATTTGAAAAAATGGCAAAGTTGTGCTATTATTTTTATATAACATGTATATATAGACATCCCATTCTAATTCAAGTTTCTATCGCTATATCTATCTTCGTATCGTTTAGCAAGCCATGAAAGAATTTGAGACTGGTTATCCGGACTGGCAGACAGAGCTGCTGGTTGGGGTGCTGTTGGCGCAGGGCGCCAAAAAGAGTGCAATGCATGTGATGATCCGAATGTCTGTCGACATATCCTCGACAGAGCTGCAGTTGAAGGTATTGTTGGAGAACAACAACATACCGAAGGCATTTCATCTGGCGCGTTCGTATATGGACGCGAGGGGACGGCAACCGTTGCTGGAGTATGTCTTCAATCACTGCATATCCACGGGCAAGTTCAGTGTGCTCAACAGTCTTGCCATGCACGAGACCGAGGAGCAGCTCCTCTATCGCCTGTTGCGTCAAAGTAAATCAGCGCCGGCGAATTGTGCACATTTAATAATGTTGTTGAAGCGCCATAATTATATTGATGCCGTGTCCCTTATAGATGATGGGTTGGCAGAACAGCAACAAAATCAGGGCACCGAAGATTACGACAAATTCACATATTATATGAACAGTTTTCTAACCTCCTATCGCCGCTCGATGGCGCCCATAAATCGATCACTAACTGATAAGTATTTTCGCATACGCGATCGTCTGACTGGGGATCGTCTGTGTAATCCGTCGCCGGTGCCGCTAAGCTGCCAGCTGGCCGCACAGAACACCAAAGGCAAATTGGGCGACATTTTTGAGAATGCCGTGTTGAGCTCACACTGGGCCGGTACAAGTCACCGGGAAGAGTCGCAGCTGGGGCGACCTCTAAATGGTCGCAACATGCCGTTTCTGTGCAAACCGCTTCAGGGTCTTGACTGGCGCTTCATGCAGGCGCCACTGTTGCGTTCCACCGCCTTCTCCACCTGTAGAACGTTGCCGCAGGAAGCGCAGGAAACGCATGCTCGAATTAGCAAGCGCAAGCGCAAGCGAGGAGAGTGGGCAGAACAGGAGCGCAGAGCGCTGCAAGATGATATCCTGGTGGAGGCGCTGCTGCAACCGCCCTCCTATTTGCAGCTAAAGACCAGTACTATCGATGCAACAGCAAAAGTAACAGAACATCAGGAGCACCGTCTGTTGACGCAGGCCATCCTCAAGAAGCGCTTAAGCGTGCATGCAACGCAGCCGTTGGAGAAGACGACAAACTTTAGCTTCATGCCGCCAATTCCACTGGCCGAAGCCGTGCAACAGTACAGCGGGGACGAGGACAATGAGATGGAGGAGGAGAAGCACAAGCCAAAGTATCAATACCAGGAGGCAAAGAAGCAGAAGCTGCATCATCAGGAACAGCAGCAGCAACAGCAACAACAGCAGCAGCAGCTGTTGGAGGTGGAGGTGGAGGAAGAGGAGGGTTTGGATGAAATCTTTGTGGAAATAGACCAGCAGTCGGCAAGTCCTAATCCGGAGCGCATGGACACAGACACAGAATCCATATACCTCTCACAGCCGGCCAGCTGCAATGTATCATTTGCCGATAATAGCCAGCAGTTGACAGACCAGGAGCCAACTACAATGGCACCACCAACTGGGCCACAGCCACGCAGTTCGCTGCTGCGACACACGAGCAGCAGTGGCTTTGGAAGCTTTGCTACTGTCCAAATGGGCAATACGGGCTCGCTGCAGCTGACTGAGTTTGTGCCGCCTGTGTGCTCCTCGAAGATGGGCTCCAGCTCACAGGTGAAGTTCTCGGAGCGTTCCACGATCTGTGGGTGTGTGGATGATCCAACTGTGTTGGTCTCACAGCCCGCTTGGTCGATGCGATCCGTGACGCATACGGAAGCAGTTGACCCGCCCTCGCCACAGATGCTAGACACCACATTGGGCATGTCCAGTTATGATCTCACCGCATTGGAGCCGGCAACAGAAGCTGAACCAATGGGGGCAACTAAGGATGAGCCGTCGTCAGTGCGCACATATACATATGAATATCTGGTGGATGAGCAACAGAACTATGAAGAGGAGATCGAGGTGGATGTGGATGTTGAAAAAGTGGAAGAGGATGAGGATAATGTGAAAGTGGAACAGGAAAAGGAAGAGGACCGGGAGATGAGGGAGCAGGAAATGAAAGAGTGGGATTTGATGGAACGGGAAATTATGGAGCGGGAACTGCTAGAGCGCGAAATAATGGAGCGGGAGATGAAGGAGCAGCAGGTGGAGGAACAGGACGAGGATGTGGGGGTGGAGGAACAAGAAGAGGAGCAGGAGGAGGAGCAGGAAGATGAGCAAGATGATGAACAGGAAGAGGAGCACAAGGAGGACGAGGACGAGGAGGAGGAAGAGCCACTTCCAATGAGCTACATCCGCGTCACGTCCAGCTTTAACATTAATAGCGAACTATTGGACTTATCCTCGTCGGAAGTGGTGGCGCCTCGACCAGATTCACCCATCTACTCGATTGCGGACTCCTCAACAACATCACGTTCGCCCACGTCTCACACACCCACCTCATTCCTGCCCAGCGACACGAATGTCTCGTCGAGTCCACGTGGCGTGCATGGTGGCGCTGGCAATGGCTCCAATCGATCCCTGTATCGTGCAAACAGTCTGGAGACGGTGGATGATCAGGACACCACCAAGGGCTCACTGGTGGAGGATGATGATGTTGACTTAGAAGATGACTGCGTTATCGCACTCGATGGTACCGAGGTGCGCGGCTATGTAGCACGCCCGGAGCCACTAGCCGCCACTGTCTCCAAGCAACAGGATGAGAAGGAAAATCAAAGTTCAACGGTCGTCCATCCCATTAAATCCGCTGGAGAGACACTTCAATCCAACGAAATACTGATTGTCTCCGACAATGAGGAGAATGAAGCGGAGCCCGTAACCCTCGTTCTGGTCGTCTCCGACAACGAAGAGGAGGTGGAGCCGCAGCCGAAGGCGGAGCCGCAGCCGAAGGCGGAGGAGGAGCTCATACCTCTCGCCGATAAATCTGCCACAGGTAGCCGAAAACGAAAGACAGCCGACTCGTCGCCAGTGGCCGAACACAATATTGACTTGCGCTCACGTCTGCGCAGCCAAGATCCACTTCCCAGTGCATCAGTGAGTTCAGTGAGACGTAGCCTGCGCAACTCCATAGAAGACGAAACCACGCCTGAGATGCGACTGTCACCAGTGACCACCCCATCATCAAGAATACGTAGTCTTCGCAGTTCCAGTCGGGCCAGTGATGACCAATCCACGCCCGAAGTGCGCGAATCAGTTGACAGTCCCTCAACCAGCAGGGGTCGCCTGCGCAGCGCCGATGATGCGCGTAATCTCCGAGAGCGTCGCTTGTTGCGCGCTGGCTCCATGCCAGCAACATCAAAGCCTGTTCCAGTGTCCACGCCCAAGCGACACAAGCTACTGTTACCAAAGCCATTGGATGGGATTCAGGAGGAGGCAGAAACGGTGCGCAGTAGCAGTGAGCCGCCTGCAGCAGTTGTGGCCAAGCGTGGACGCAATCTGAGCGAGGAGCCCAACAGCCCAATTGTGGCTTCATCCGATAGCGTGGAGCAGGCGGAGCAGCCTTTAGATCCCACGGGCAAACCACAAAGAGGGCGCCCAAGACGACGTTCTTCCGAACTGTCTGCAGTGACGGATCGCGTTGTCGGCCTGCGTAGCCAAGATCCACTTCCCAGTGCATCAGTGAGTCCAATGAGACGTAGCCTGCGCAACTCCATAGAAGAGCACACCACGCCTGATATGCGACTGTCACCAGTGACCACCCCATCATCAAGAATACGTAGTCTTCGCAGTTCCAGTCGGGCCAGTGATGACCAATCCACGCCCGAAGTGCGCAAATCAATTGACAGTCCCTCAACCAGCAGGGGTCGCCTGCGCAGCGCCGATGATGCGAGTAATCTCCGAGAGCGTCGCATGCTGCGCGCTGGCTCCATGCCAGCGACATCAAAGCCTGTTCCAGTGTCCACGCCCAAGCGACACAAGCTACTGTTACCAAAGCCATTGGATGGGATTCAGGAGGAGGCAGAAACGGTGCGCAGTAGCAGTGAGCCGCCTGCAGCAGTTGTGACCAAGCGTGGACGCAAACCGAGCCGGGAGCAGGCACAAGACAGCCCGACGCTTCCGTCTAGAAATCTCCGCAGCAGACGCAACACCGAAGATGCCGATGTGGTCCCAGGTAAGTGTTAATCAGTAATCGGTAATCGGTAATCACTTCAGACACTTTATAATCCTAAACAATTTTGTTGCAGTTGAGGTGCCACCGTTGCCAGATGCCAGTGTGCCCCCAAAAAAGCGTGGGCGACCAAAGAAGCTTACGTAAGAACACGTTAATGATTACGTTATATTAGTGAAGCATTATTACACACTTGCTCGATATACACTTGAATTATTTGAATTATTATTTGTGTTGTTAATTGATGGAATTAAATTTTATCTGAATAAATGAAATATTTGCTTTTCCAAGCAATCCGTGCAAATGACTCGTATTAATTAGGGCTATGGTCTGACCTCATCCTCATCATAGTGACCATTTACACGTTATCAAGATTCTTACTGAATTTTTTTTAAATATTTGCTTGTTATTTTTGATCACCAACCGAGTGGCATCTTCACAAAGACCCACTGCACATACAGAAAAATGCTGTATATATAAATATATATATATGTATAAAAATATGTAATATTGAAAATCATTATAGCTATATACAAGTATTTACAAGAGTTTAAAACATTAACGGCAACTGGGGCAGCGGCAAGTGGGGACATCATTAAAGCTAAACACTACGGTGGATGTCGTCTATAACTATTCGATCTAACAGCTAGCTTAATTCGATTTCGCATTTATGTATGTGGGAACTGGGAACTGGGACTATGTCGAACGATCGTTGGCCTAGACCAGTGTGGATAGCTCGTGCAGCGATATGGTTATGTTGCTCATGTCCAGCGTAGGCGGTATGCCTGGACTGACGGATCCGGTGGCCTCGCGACCCACCAGACAGCTACCATTGGCCACAATGGCAATGGGTTTGGGTGTTGGCGGCGTTGCCGTCGCTGGGCGGACAAGGAACGGTGCACCGATGCCATTGCCATTGCTGGCGGTGCACAGCAGCGGATTAAAACTGCCATGCGAATGATTCGGCGAGACGGGCGTTACCGATGTGGGATGATGATGATGTGACAACATCGAATGATTCTGTTGGCCATACGATGACGCCATTGCCGGCGGCTGGCTGTGCGCCTGATAACCGCCGCTGGTTAGATATTGCACAGGTGGCAGCGGCGGCGGCGGCGGCGATGACGGCATTATATGCGTTGCGGTTGATAGCAGCGACATGTTGAGCGGCAACGGTGGACTGCGATAGCTGATGGTCTTCTCCTTCTGCCAGACGAACACATTGTGGACCATGGCGCCGCCGCAGAACACGATACCGACGCCAATCAGCACGCTCGTGATAATCGCGGGCGTTGAATGAAAATGATTAAACGTGTACAGTATGATGCCGGTGAGGAAGACGGGAATCGAGATGAAGAATCCGCTAACCGCACACGTTCTACTCGCGCTCGACTTCTCCAAGTATTTGTTGTCGCGTCCATCGAACATCGGCGAGCGCAGCAGCTTCACAGCGAACAGGAACTGAATGGCGCAGACGAGCAGACAGCAGAGATTCAGGGATAGCGATAAGGCACACAGCGCCAGAGTCACATCATAGACGATGATGAAGTCCTCGCTGCTAATGCTGCGAGTCTGCGCATCCTCGCGGCTGTTCGGCGAGATCTTCAACAGGAAGATCAGCGATAGCAGCGCCAGCAGCAGCGAAACTGTAACGAACATAAATAATTATATATAAAAAATATACAAATATTGGCATGATAAGAAACAAAATCAATCTAAAATGAATATCGCCTTAAAAACCAGAAAGTTTTTCTAATTCTTAGAAATATTTTGTAAATATTTGGATAATAATTTCTAAAATTAAGAAAGGCTTGTTCTAAATCGACTATCCTAAATACATACCGATTTTTTCTATATTTTCTTTTTTAGAGATATTTTCTGTTACTAAGATGAACATTTCTAAAAAAGCAGAAATGCAAAATCTTAATTTTTAGTTTATATATTAGTGTTAAGCTCTCGTTTGAATAAGCTCCAACCAAGGATTCGAATTCCCTTGAAATCGGAAGTTTAAATATATAATAAAGTGTTTGTGTGCAAGATCTAAGAATACTCGTTTTTAATAATAATATTAATATATATAACAATAACTCAATGTAATATTTTATTGACTTTATGTTTAATTGTAATCATAATACAAGTAACAAATTCAATGTAATATTTTTGTTACTTATATTATTATTATTAGTAAATATTCAAACAATAAATTGTTACATTGTAATATTTTCAATGTATTATTTTGGTTACTTATATTATTATTATTATTGAACGTTAATATTTTTACACCTTGCTTATACACACAAAACAACAAACCCAGCAAATTATAAATATTTCTCTTTTCCAAATTTTAGAAAACATTCACCCTAAAATTTAGAAATGCAAGCTGCAGTTCTTAGAAAGCCACAATCATACATTTTAGAAATGAGTGTACTTTCTGAATAAGAATAACAGGGTGACTAAAATGTAGGTTGATTTTTTATGAGTGTATAAATACAACATGTGTGTGTTTGTCGCAGAATGAGCATTTTCAATTTGCCCATTGGTTGGAGGAATGCTTGCAAACGCTGCATGCCCAACACTGTGGCTCAACTGTGGCTAATCTTATTGAAAAGGTTAATGCAGTTGGCAGGCTCAATTCAAGTCAACTCACCCAAACAGAGCAATCCCAGACTGGTGAGCACTTCACGTGGTCCTGGACCATGTTTCGTTTGCTTGGCGCTCGCCTGCAGCATCGAATTTGGATTAATTGCCAAATTGTTGCAGTGGCTATAATTATGCATATTATTGTTGTGATTATGATTGTTGTGATTATTGTTGTTGTTGTTATTGTTGTTGTTGTTGTTGTGTAGATGGTGTGGGGACAGGTGATGATGGTGGTTGTGTTGCTGCTGCTGCTGTTGCTGCTGCGAATGATGCTGCTGCAGATGGGCGTTGCTGCTGCTGCTGCTGGCCAACATGTGCTGATTTGTGTAGGTGTGATGGTGTAGACTGTTGCTATTGCTGTTGCTGTTGCTGTTGCAGTTGCTATTACAATGGCCATTGGGTGTTAGGGGAGTAAGCGGTTTCATTGGCACCGTTGCAATATTGAGCAGGGTCGATGCGTTTGCGATACGGCCACATGCGGCACCATTGAGCAGCGTTGTGCTGCTGCTGCTGTTGTTGCACGCTGCCGCTGCATTCAGCGCCGAAATGTTTAACGGCTGTGGCGGTCGCAGGTGTATATTGCGTGCTGTGCTCGCAACGGCAGCTGCCGCTGGTGTTGGTGATGCACCCGCTGCTGCTGCTGCGGCTGCGGCTGCAACTGCTGCTGCCACCGATGCGCTTGGCACAGGGCTGATTTTGGTGGTGGTTGCTGCTACTGCTGATGTAGTTGTTGTTGTTGTTACTGCTGCTGCAGTTGCTGAGGGTGTATTGCTGCTGCTGCCATTGCAATTGCTATTGCTGCTGTTATTGTTACTATTGCTATTGCTATTGCTGTTACTGTTGTTGCTGTTAGTGTTGCTGGTACTGCTGCTGTTGTTGTTGTTGTTGTTAGCGGTGCGTAGCAGCTGTCCGTTGACAGGGGCAGCGGCAATGGCGCTGCTCGCATTTGAGGCGTGCTTCAGCATTTCCTGTCGCTTGCAGTTGAGCAGTTTGACTCGGCCTTTAACTCGGCTTCCTTCCTTTCGTCCTTTCGTCCTTCCTTCCTTGTTCTTCGCTTTGTCACTGCCGATGGCACCTGCTGCTGCTGCTGCTGCTGCTGCTGGTGGCTAAGTCTGCTCCTCATGGGTGGTTCACATAATGAATGCCTTTGCAGCGAGCTGTCTTTGCAAACTACACATACATATATACAAAATATAATATATTTGTAGTTTGCATATATAATTATACATAATCATCTAAGCATAATTTAAACCCTTTAAAATGACTTCACAGACATAATTATGTCAAATCATATTTCTTAATATGAAAAATAATACTCGCTGAAAGCGCATAAGATTTATCTAACCAGAGTTTAAGCATAGGGAAACTGAGCTACTCCCCGTCAATGCTGGGATTTCAATTAATTTGACTTTGGCACCGATTTAATGGGTTTCTTCCACGTTGCCACATACAACATGCAACCAACTGATGGCTAGCTAGGCAGATAAGACTCCCATTCGCACGCTCAACATACAATAAAAATTAAATGACCGAAAGCACGGACAATGTTTGTCGATAAGACGAAAAACACCTGAAGAGTTCCACTTTATTCAAGAATGACTTCCAAGCTGATTACAAATACATAACGGTGCCAAATACACTTCGATTAAAAGTCTGGCAAAACAAAAATATACGAAAAAAAAATTGATTAAGCTGAAAAAATCCTTGGCGAATTTCAGTGGAAAACACAATTCAACTTTGAAGCTGACCAAAGCGAGTTCGCTGTTTTTGTTTGTATACCCTTACAAAGAGTATTATAAAATGTGAGCTGATCATCATCAGAAGAGTATATATACATATATACATATCGGCCTATGGGCAAACATTTGAGTAGGTATCTTGATAGCCCATATTGATTGACGTTATTATCTTTAGTTTTCTCTTGGGGCAAGCGTTAGTTAATTGTACCGTTTGAATGTCGAACAGAGTATTTAATTTTCGGCAACATTTCTTTGCTTTACACTGAATTCAAAGATGAGCCGAAGCTAATTTTGATTACCTTGCAAATTGGCACATGCACAAAAACAAAAAATAAAAATAAACACCGAAAAAACAAACAAACGAAAACTTTGTAAATTTGTGCATACATAATATGTATGTGTTTATATATGTATATAATGTGTGTATGGTATGTGTGGTAAACACTGCGGGGAACTGTGATATGGCCGAAATGCAATTTGGCGAGTTGTAAAACAAGTTTACCTTTTTTTTTGTTTCTTTTTTGGTTTTGTTTGTTTTTTTTTTTTTAATTTCCGTTCAGTGGCTATGACATTTGCATAGCCATGGCTAAGAAGTAATTGTTTAAGCCAAATGGCCTAAAAAATAATTGCAAATAAATGTTATAGAAATGAATGTATATCGCTGAAGTGGCGCTATAACAAGCATGCCACCGATAATAGGTTTGGCCAACGCAGCGGCATCCTCATGCTGCGCCAAACAACAACCAGCAACAACAGAAAAATATAAATAATAATAATACAAAAATTTACAAACGCGACGCTTAAAGATCGACGCACGACAAGCAACTGGACGCAACCGAGCAAAACAAACGGCCAAGCTGAGAGCCAAGGCAAAAAGAAACCGCTTTGCAGTTAACAGCGCTCCGATGTAAATATGTAAAAATACACATTTGTCCCTGTGTGTGTGTGTGTGTCTGTGCGGAGTCGGAGTTGGAGTCGGGCGACAAGTGAACGATGAGAGATCAAGTAACAAACAACGACTATCAGTCGTCGTCGGCTTCGCCTTCGTCTTCGTCTGCATCGTCGTATTCGTCGGTCAGTTCGCTGCCGCAGTCGGCATTAGCCGTTGGTTCTAGCCACAGGGGCTGGCTGGCTGCCGAAGCCGAAACTATTCGCATAACCAGTTAGCAAAGCATCGCACATTCATTCATATATACAAGTATATGTATATGTGTGTGAGAGAGCGAAAGAGAGAGCCGTGTCACCGTGGTAAAATTTACTCGTGTCCAGGTTTGCCAGTGCTGACAACCCTGCTTGGAAAATTGTCAAAAAGTGTCATACAAAAAAATTTGTCACAGCCAAAAAGAAGACGTCTTAGACTAGAGCTAGAAAGCTGCAATGTATACAGACATATGAAAAAAATGTTAGTCAACGTATTTTTATGCTTATGTATATAATCTTCTATGTTTTTTTTGATAATCCAAAAAAATTATTTTATATTATTTAAGTTTTATTTCCAGCAAAAGTTCGATTTATTTTTGCTTGCTAGACGAATTCCACTGTAAAACAAGTAAATAACCTGAACCTGATCAGCACTCAGCACTGTGTTGCACATCTGCATTTGTAGCTGTGTGTGTGTGCTACCAACACCAATACCAACAGCAGCAGCAGCTTCAACTTGCTAAGCCGCATTCCACGAGTACCGACTGGATTTGGATGGGACAGCGGGCGCGCGCTCTTTGCGCTTTTGCTTTTGCTGGGGATTGCTCTAACAACTTGCCACATGCAACATGCTGTGCCCACTTTATGGCGAGTTTTAATATTCTTATTTCTATGTAATATAAAAGCCAGCCAAGTGACACGACCTTACTAATTTTATCTTGCCATTTTTTTTCCTATTTCCCACTAACGCTGGTGGCTAATCAATTTCGAAATAGTAACGTGCAAATTGTTGCGATGCCAGATCAGATAATTTCAAAACTGTGGTCACTCTAAAGCAAGTTTAGTTAGTTCGGCAACGCCGTCAAATATATCGGCAAACTGCCATTAATCATCGTCATTCTATCCATGACTGCTCACGCTGTGCAGTAACGTTGACGAGTGGGCCATCGTCGTCATTCCGAGCAGAGTCGGATTTTTTTTTTTAGTTGTTGTTATTGTAAATTAGTTTATTACAAAATAGTAATCACACTGCCAAAGTAGACATGACTGACCCGAGCAAGCTGAGCGTCGCTGTGGTCTGCTCATCGAACATGAATCGTTCCATGGAGGCGCACAGTTTCCTAGCGAAAAAGGGATTCAACGTGCGCTCCTACGGCACCGGCGAACGGGTCAAATTGCCCGGCCTGGCGTTCGACAAACCAAATGTCTACGAATTTGGGACCAGCTACGAGGAAATCTACCGCGACCTGGAAGCCAAGGACAAAGAATTGTATGTGGCTTAACTGATGATATTTATAACTATTATTATTATTATTATTATTATCATTATCATCTCGTCACTTTGTAATTTTATTCTGTCCTGGTCTAGTTACACACAGAACGGACTGCTGCACATGCTGGACCGCAACCGGCGCATCAAAAAGTGCCCGGAACGCTTTCAAGAAACCAAAGAACAATTCGATATTATAATCACGGTGGAGGAGCGTGTATACGATTTGGTTGTGCTGCACATGGAGTCAATGAATTCCGTTGATAACCGACCGGTGCATGTGCTGAATGTGGATGTCGTTGACAATACGGAGGATGCACTGATGGGCGCATTCCTAATTACAGACATGCTCAATTTGGTAAATCGCGCGAAACAAGCAATTGTTTAATTGCTAAGAACTGTGTTTTTTTTTTACCAATTGGCAGATGGCGAAGTCAAACGACATCGACAACGACATCGATGAAATGATCCAGGAATTTGAGGAGCGCAGAAATCGTGTGATTCTCCACTCAGTCCTCTTCTACTGACAGCCAACGGTACAAAAAGTCGAGGCAAAAAACACCTGCGATCTACTGACCACAATTGCTACCATTGAATGTGCGAAAAGCGTTTTACACGATTTCACTCGAGGATCAGCTGTAAAAATACGAGGAGCAAGCACATCGAATAATAATAATAATTAATGTCTATTTCTACCAATGGGACGAACCGAAGAACAATACAGACACACACACATACACTCGCAAAAACAGTCAAATTTCCAAAAAGACGCAATAAAATTTTAAAATGTGTTTACTGCAAGTGCATACAGAAAATATTCTGAATGCGACTTTAGTTTAGTTGTGCCACACACAAAAGTTGGCTCAATATTTATTGTAATATCTTCTTGTTCTCAGTTGTGTATGTCTAGTTTGATTGTAAATATAATACAAACCTATAATTTAATATGTCCATTGGGCTATTGGCATCACACAAAATATATCCAATTACTAACATATACGGAACGTATATCATAATAACAACAATAATTAAATTAATAATACAGTGGGCGCTGGCAAATGAAAGCTTGCTTGAATCAAATCGAATATTTTCATTGCTGAGAGTTGATGTTTGCTGTTTTTTTTTCACTTGTGACTTGGAAAAATGTTTTTTTTTATGTGTTCTGTATCTGAGAATCTGTATTATTTGTTCAACCTTGCCATTTCAAGGATCAAGGATCCGGATGTGAAATGCTCTTGGCCTGCCGTTTAAAAAAAAAAAACAACCAAAAAGAACGAAAATACTTCAAATAAAATGACTCTCTTACACAATAGATGACATATGCCTTAACATCGACTGACCAAATGACACGCAAATCGTCCTTGTAGCTGCCAAGAAAACAATGAATTTCGTGTTACGACTTCTGGCAGTGAAATTTTTACAGCTGTTTGAACTCTTCGATGACAAAACAAGCCTTAAATGTAGTTCGATAGAGTTGATCGTTGCGATTCTAGCTGGCGATGTCCTTTGAAAATATGTAAGGATTTAAGCAAGTTAGCAACTTATCAATTCAACGGTATGTCTTACAACTTTTGATCTTGCGATACGCCTAAAAGAATGCTTCTTAATAATTACTATGTGTATTGCCAACAAAATAAAATCATAAATCATTCAAGTAGTATCATTCATTTTATGCTATATGCTCTATGCCCTCTTTGAATAAACATTTTCGTTAAGCGTAATTTGTTGCTGTTGATGGTTTTTTTTTTTTGTTTTGTGGATGTGACAATTTTTGGAATGTCAACTGTGCGTGCATCATTTAAGCGTATTAGACCCACACACAAAAAAAAATAAAAATATATATATATATATATATATATATATATGTATACATATATACTATAGCTATACAGATTTAAGATTAAACTATTTTTGTTTTTTGGACTCCGCTGTTGTTGTTTGAGGCAGCGATTCAGATGTTGATGCAGTGACAGCCACTCCCTTATCGTCAGTGACGTCCTTGATGATCGCGGCGGCAGCATCGTTTGCCTCTTTCTTGCCACCGGGCACATATGGACAGACGCCGCCTTTGCATTCGAAGGGGAAATCCGGTCCGGCCTTGATTATGTTGCCCTGGGCATCTTTTTTCTCCCAGGGGTTCCAGTAACGCAGCAAAATGGGCTGCACAAATCGATGCCAGATGAACAGCAGCAATGGGATGATGAAGCAGGGCAGGCAAACCATCTTGCGTAGTGGTCTTAATTATGCCACATATGAATTAGTTAAATCATTCCTTCACTGCCAATTAATGCAACTCACCTTGTCAGAAATTACGATTCGCTTCCTCTTCTGTTGTTGTTTTATTCAGCAATGTGACCAAGTACTAAATACCAAATAAGCTCGACAATGTTGAGCACCGTAACCAAAAACAGTTACAAATGTGCCGCACAAGTATTTTGATTGCTTCTGTTTCGACAATTTGTTACTCAAAACACAACTATCATATAAGAAATTTTTTTATCATGATTGGCAGATATTTTTTTAAGTTTTGACAAAAGAATAACAATAGCTTTAATTGATATTTGGAAAGTTAGTACGTTGTAGGCTTTGAATTGTTTGTAAGAACCAAAGGTTGACAAAATCGGTATATCCTTGTTTTATATATTTTTTTATATTCATATAAGAAAATAAAAAAAAAACTATAAATTACAATACAACATTTAAATTTGAATTAATTATATATAAAGAGTGAAGAGTGTGATCTTACTTGGAAAATACCAATACGTTATTTTGGTATTTTTTAGGTTTCATAAAGTAAATAAATAAGCTTTAAATGCAAAACTTTGCATAAACAGCCTGATCAGCATGTGGCGGAGCAATTCCAAACGGAGCATGTAGTTAACAGCAACTTAACAGCTGTGAGTGACAGCTGTTTGTGGGAAACATTTCGAGAACTGAACTGAAAAAAAGCGCAGTTTGCATTATTATTTGATTATTTGTATTAAATTTACGGTTTACTGAACCCCATTGGATGCCGCGACGGTCTCCAAACTCATTGCCTTGAAGCAGACCGGAGGAAAGGAGGGCAATTTGAGCTGGGCAGCTGCTGGTTGGCTTCTTATATAATCGCTATAATCGATGAATCTGCACAGCGGCTACGTGCGACGTCTCCTCGACAGTTGGCCCGGCAAACGTCGCTTTGGCATCTACAGATTCCTACCCATCTTCTTTGCGCTTGGGGCAGCACTCGAGTTCTCCATGATCAACTGGACGGTGGGCGAGACCAACTTTTGTATGTTCTACACCCAAAGAAAAAACGATGAATACTTTAATATTGCTTTTGTTTGCTCTTTGCACAGATCGCACATTTAAACGCAGGCAGGCCAAGAACTACGTGGAGGAGCAGCAGCATCATCATCAGCAGCCGTTGCCAGAGCAACAGAACACAGTTTAAGCATGCCCGCCGGCGTCTCGTGGGGTCAGTACACAAAGTTTCTGGGCAGCGCTCTGCTGGCCATGATGGCCGGCTCCCAAGCTGTGCATCTTTACTACAAGCCATTGGATGATCTGCCTGTTTACATAGAACGCGAACAGCATAATCATCAGCAGGAGCAGCAGCAGCAGCAGCATCATCATCATCATCAGCAGGCGGCAAGCTGATTTTTAAGTCAATTTTTTTTTTAATATTAGATTCGCATTGTTATAAATGGATTGAACGCAAAGAGAATCAGGAGGACCTCTCCATCTGAACCCATCTCTTGCTGAAATTACAAATATTAAATTTATTTCGCAATATGTACTTGCTGTATATATTTAATTTAATATATTTTTAAATATAAGTAAGAATGGCTTCTGTTCACTTGGACTTTTCGTGGATTTTGCCATGGTTCTTGAGGCACGTCTGCTGGCGGAATGCCTGCCCGCAGATGGGGCAAACGTAGGGTTTCTCGCCCGTATGGATGTACTCGTGATGTTGCAACGTTTTGCGCGACGCAAACGATTCGTCACAGTAGCTGCAGGTGAATGGCTTCAACTTGAGGTGGACGGCCCGAATGTGCGATTCCAGCTCGAATTTGCGGGTGAAGAGACGACCACAATGCTCACAGGGCGTCTTCTCGGCACTGTGCGTCAGCATGTGCTGGATGAGCATGAAACGCTTGGCCATTCGACGGCCACAGACACGGCACTCGTGCCGATCCTCGTCTGCGTCCGTGTGCTGTTGCATCCGATGATATTTGAGGGTGTAACGCGAATGGAAATGTTTCTGGCACAGATCACAATAATATTGAACGCTATCGCTGGCATTGGCGGCTGCCTCCGCCGCTGTGGGATGTTTGGTGCGACGATGATGCTTCAGATTCGCTGTCTGATTAAAGGTGGCGCCGCACTGTTCGCACACATACTTCCGTGTGGAGGCCGGCGTTGGCTGTTGATGCTTCAGTCGTTTGTGTTTGTGCATCGCAATGCGACTGACATAGACACGTTCGCAGCCGGGATGATCGCAGCGATGCGACCGTACTGCGCTGCCATGCAGCTCCTTGATGTGCGTATAGAGACCACCCATAAAGCTGTAGGCCTTGTCGCAGCGATCGCATTGAAACGGACGCTTGTTGCCCTCGTGCACCTTGCGCACGTGGGCATCGTGGGTGAGGCGGCGGGCAAAGGAATGACCACATTGCATGCACTTGAAACTGTTCTTCGTCGCATTCGGGCAGCGTTTGGACTTGCCTGTGTCATCATCAAACGGATCGGGTGGGGGATGAGGCGCCTCCAGCAGCTGTTCGGATGTTGGCAGCGCAGTTTCCTCATCGTAGATAATCTCAAAGCCGGCTGGTTGCGGCTTTTGTTGCTGCTGCTGCTGTAGGCTGTCCAGCAGCTGTTGCCGGTATATGCGTGCCTGTTGCTGAAATTGTTCGAATCGCTGCAGCAGCTGGCAGCAGGTGCCGCACAAGCGTTGGGGCAACTGTTCCGCGGCGAGTTCGGCTTGCTGCCAGTCGAGCAGCTGCATTAGCAGACGCTGCAGCTGCACATCGTTGGTATTCGTCGCTTCAACGCTGTCGTTTTCGATTTTGTGCAGGCACGTTAGGCAATTGTTGCTATTCAACGCTTGCATCCTTGCATCCTTGCAACGCCAAGGGTACAAAACAAGCAAATTCAGCAAATGTAAACAAAAAGTTTGGTTTTACAGAGCGCGACAAACAGCTTATGTTAATGTTAATGTTATGGCAGGCTAACAGCGTTGCCACCACGAAAAAGCTCACATCACCACTTCAATAATATTGAATAGAAAACGAGTTTGGAAATATTTTTAAGCCGCTGCATTTGTTGTATTACAAACTCAAATCAACTACTTTTATTTTTATTATCTTATTTTTTATTAAATATATTGCATGTTTGCTACACACAAGCGAACTTGTCACATTTGAATTAACAGCTAACTGCGACACAGTGTGACCTTATTTGCGCATTTTTTTGGCATCATGTATGTATTTTGTATTATTCCTCTGCTGCTTACACTTTTGTTTTGTTTTTTTTTTTTTGTTTTGGAGCTCCGCGCCAACTTTAGCCACTCGCGTTCAATTGCTGGCAACGCACCATCAGTTACATGCTAGCTTTCAACGACAGCGCACGGCCCTCGTAGGCATGCCTATTGGCCAAGTAAACAGTTTTTGGCGCGCATTTTAATCGACATATGCATGTAGTTCTGTTGTTGCTGTTCTTGTCCCCCTGCCTAATTTGTAGCCTACATTTTTTCAAAATAATACGACACGAAGTGACAATTGGAGATTGAGTGACTTGCTATTTTTGTCTGTATTTTTGTTAACGTTTACGTTTGTGTGTGTGGGTGTACTCGAAACATTTCGCGTTATCAGAACAACATGTAAATCCTTATCAATGGCGTCGAGCAGCAGGCTTAAATACCGTTACGAATCGCTTGGCTCTGCCGCCGCACAACTTCATTGGCTGAATTGCCTTATACGGCTCTGCCTGTTTATCAAAGGTAAGTCCAATAGCCGTCTCCATAACGGATACGTATCCATTCCTGCATCTGACGCAGTGCCTCAAGAAATATAAATATGTTCTACCAGCCCCTTCCACAATTTTGTTGCAGCTGCCAGGCGTTAATGTGTGAGCAGCAGCAACGGCAGCAAAAAACGGAAATTCTATTAATATACCATTTTCCAGAATAAATATTGCACAAACCCGAACATAGGCAACATTAGCATTTACAGTGAACACTCGACAATAAAAACTTTTTAAGAATTTCGAATCTCTCTCTCTCTCTTTCTTTCTTTCTCTCTCTCTCTCTCTTTCTCTCTCTCTGTCTCTCTCAATAACGGTCGCTACAAAATATATTTTTCTGTTTTTCCTTTCATTCCATAAATATCTTGATTTGAAGTGATTTGAAATGAACAATTAGATTTTGATGATTTTTGTTTTGGAGTGTGGCGACAATTTCCAATTAAACATTATGATTGACGCTTCAAACAATATTTCTAATTATAATTTCAATCATAATGTTTAATTGGAAAGAAGTATTATTATTTCACAGTATACTTTATTAAAAATTAATATCAATTAAATCTAAAGCTCTATTTCAGCATATTCGATTATTTTTTAAGAAAAGTCACAAAAGAAACCTTGACAATTATGATACTAATTAAAGAAAGTTTCCATTTTCGTGCAACAACTGTACTATAGACTAAGGCACTTCTCACCCAGCAGATGCTGAAGTTAACTGCAGCAAGGCAAAGGGAGAATATAAAGCAGAATGAGAAAATGCAGGAGGGAATCGTGATGGGGGATACAGATAATCTGTGAAAAGTGTGAAGAAACTTTGTTTGTATGCTACTGGTGTCCCCTACCCTGCAGGCCCAGGGCCTCACTACTGTCCATCTCCTCCCACGTCCAATTATTTTGCGAGGGATTGGCATAAGCCATAAGCTGACTTTTGATTGACCCACTACCTACTATTGTGGCATCTTGTGGCTCAGTCATGGTTCGAGTTGATGCTCCCACTGATTATGATGTGAAGTGAAGTGGTTTTCGTTTCATTTAATTCAAAGTCTAACAAATATGCGCATATCAGCATAACTGCATTGAGCACGAACTCAAATCTGAAAGTCAATCACAGCGATTTGATTGCTATGCAAGTGAACGTCTTCTCAAAATTGTTGTGAATCGTAGTCAATCCAATCTAATCGTAGTAATCCACACAATCAGAAGAGCTTATTTCCACAGATAGATATATAAATTGCAAACACAAAGTGATCAATCAAAGGAAATAAATTGGAAGGGATCTCCAAAGAGAATGAGTGAGAAAGAGAGAGAGAGAGAGAGAGAGAGAGAGAGAGAGAGAGAGAGAGAGAGAGAGAGAGAGAGAGGAAGAATAATCTATCTATCTATCTATCAGCAATCTAAATACAGCTTAAAATCGACAGATTAATCATAAACATCAGCGCAAGTTGAAAACTCATCAAACCAAAATAAATATAAATATGTTAAATTAAGCAAAAACTTGCCCACAAGCTTTATTATAAGCGATAATAACCAATTTTTGAAAATTCGGCAAAGAGTCATGTCTATTGACACTGCCAGCTAGTAAAATAATCTAACACAATGTTTATCTATTATTATATAAATATTATTATATTCCAAAAATGTTTGCATACAATAAAAATTATTTGATGAAAGGCACTTTCGCATTTACTTTTTGTGTTCCCATTTAAAAATGTTATTGTTATCTTAGTCCGAATTTATATACATTTTGAATTCACGAAAACGAAACTACAAACTCAAAATAGTATAAAAGCTATTTAGTTGAAATGATATTCAATTTGTAAATCTTTCGAGTAGTATAGGGTATCTTCTAGTCCAACTCATTTCGATTTCTCGTTTATTTATTTATTATTTTGAATACTTTCAATGTTTATGTTGCTGAATTTAGATAACAACTGATGAGATGCAGTTTCGATTTAATGTGGAACCATTTTTTAGCCGGCAGGTAAGATGAATACAACTTCGAAACACCTGCATTAAATATATTTTTGATGCTTCGACATAAAAACGGTGCGCCTGATTCTGGTGGAGCAGGTGGAGGGGATGTTGGGGCAACGCTGGTGATGAATGGGGAACGTGGCGCGTTCTCGTTACGCAAGAAGTCTTTTTCATGTTTTCATATCGGATTATGATTCAATAATTTGTTTTGCTTTTCTTTTTCGGGGGTCGCAAAGTGGAAGACAAGCTCTTTTGGGATTTTCTTTCCTGAATTATGTATGGATGTATGTATGTGATTTATGTATTTCTTTGTGTGACATTTTTCATTAGAAAAGCAGCCGCCACAGCACAACGCCCTATCAACTTTCACTTCAAATTTGTTAAAGCACACAATTTATTCAACAACTGTTGCAAGTTGATATTTTTATTTTGTATGTTTGTTGTTGTAGGTTTATTTGTTTTCTGTTAGCTAAAATGCCAAAATGTAAATAGAGGACCGAGAGGAACTGAGGGAGTGATAGAATTGCCACCTTCAAGTGTATCCTACTCCGTTCCGTCATCGGTTGCTTTGTTGCCATCTGCAACCTCAAGTGAAAGTTGTGCATTGTTTGTGTGACGCAGACATTGTCGTAGTCGTCATCTTCTTGACTGCAGTCTGTCTGTCTGTCTGTCTGTTTGACGTTAACACCACTGTTGTCCTGCAGGTGACAGTTAAATGGACTGACTACTAATCTGTTGCAATAGCAACAGCATGCGGCAGATAGGAGAGGGGGATGAGTTCTTACGCAAGCGAGGTTCAAATCTCAGATACACATTGTTGGATACATAATACCGGATATAGATACTCTCGCTTTGTGACAAAACCAGATACAAACGCGCATTTTACGAATTATTCACGTATCTTTTGTTATTGCTGCTGTTGGTGTTGCTTTTGGACTTCCGATTCTGTTGCGTGGGCTCTCCTGTGGGGATTTACCCTTCGTGTGACAGCCGCCCTAAGCCAGTTAAGACAGGTTCTCCATTTACCCCTGCACCAACCTTCCCCCGCCTACCAACTTCAGCCTGTCTAGGCTTTAATTTGGAACTGCTGACTTTCGTAACATAAATTGATGGGCTATTCTCATCTGTCTAGTCAAGCCGCAGAAGATTTCAAAGTCCCCAAACACTTTGCACTTGTCCATCAAGCATGTAGATTTAACTTCTTTTTTTTTTAGATTACAAATTTAGCAGTATTTTAAATACTTGCCTTAACCGAGAATCTGGCAAACATAATTAATTTTAAGCTGTCGAGGATTAGAATCTTAATTTATCAATTAATTGAATCTTGAAAATTGGCAATTTAAACAATATCAATGAAGAAACTGCATTAATCAAATGTATTGTTTACTGAGCTCTTTTTATAATTTAACCATGTTTTATTTTTTAGATATTGCAATACATTTCGATTCCTATCGGAATTCGTCTTCGGGCTGTACAAAAATTTCACAACATTTAACATTTTCAACATAAATGAAAAATTGAAAACTTAATTGAAATAAAATTGGAATCTACAATTCTTCATTTTGGTTTAGTCTTTTGTTCTTGAGCACTTTTCAGTTTAATATGCTTAAAAAACATTTAAGTTTATTTTCTTTATTAACACAAACTTGTTGGAGATGCTAAAATGAAGCAATAATAATTATCAGCAACGAAAAAACGTTTACTTATTTTATATAGTGGTAATAAATAGAAAGTAGTGGGGAGGGTTACCAGAGGGGCAGAGTGAGTGAGTGGCAGTAAGCAACAAATGCTGGGCTGGAGGATGAGTGTTGAAATGTTTTGTGCAAATATTCAAATTTGTACATTATAACCGCAAAAATCAATCAAACTCGAAAGGGCGGCTGAGGTGGCAGCGAATGGGGTCTGCCAGCGGGCAAGAGAGAGAGAGAGAGAGACTCTGGGTGTGTGGGGCTCGTGTGTCTTAACTGAATATTTGTAAACATTCGAGCCGATTTTTTTTTATTATTATTTTTTTTTTGGTTCAGCTGGTTGTGTACAACGATAAACAAAATTTTTGCGATGCTGCTGCGAAAATTGCGAGCGCTTCAACATCTTGCTTAATCATTTTCACCATCATCATCATCTGCTTTATTATCGCCATCAACAATATAATGTGTGTGTGTGTGTGTGTGAGTGTGGGTGTGGGTGTGGGTGTGTGCTTATGCCCCTACACGCCTGTCGCTGCTGCAATTTTTCCAAATTTGTCAACTGTGCTGGTGGCCTCCAGTCACACAGCCCACATCCTTTTAGGTCGAAAGAACGCACATGCATTTGATATATGTATGTGACTTTATTTTGTGTTTTTTCTTTTTCGTTATTTTATACAACACAACAGCAACAACAATTACAATGACAAAAGCCACAGAAAACATATATATATATATTTATATATATATATATATATTTTTTTTTTTTTTGGTACAAGTATTGTAATCGTGTATTGTATACGTACACATACCCTTACCAGACTTATTTTCTGGCAGCGATGAAGGCATATATGTATTTCACCAGCATCGGCTGCTAGGCTTTTGCACTGATTGTTGTGCTTTGTGAACTTACTGTGACTGACTTGATACGTTGCTGGAAATTGATTTAAATTTATGTGGCATTTGACTTGGCTCATAACTGAAATATCCTATTAAGACAAAGACAAAGTGAGGACTACCTTTTAAGATCGGAATTTATGTATTCAATAGCAGTTTCAATTGTTCTTCCTGTTGCTGATGCATTGTCCTCGCATCCATATCACTGCCTCTGCTCCTCTCATAATCCTTTTTCTGCCCCCTCTCTCTCTCTCTCTCTCTCTTTCTGTATTGTTAGCGCCGTCGGCTAAAACAATATGCATTTTGCTTTCACACATACTCCCACCCGCCCCGCCCCCCCCCCCCCCCCCACACACACACATACACTTGCCGCCGGCTTTTGTACATTTTTGCAGTGTTGTACAATTTTAAGTTTTCGTGCATTTCCGCTGTACTTCAAACACCGAAGGTAATATTCGCTTGTAGACTGAAGTTAATCTTCCGACATCTAAATTATATATTGTGTTTCTGTACGTTTTTGAGAAATTGTATTGCTCCGAGTAAATTTTCTATATTTGTGAAGTTATTTTCCATATAGAAAGGGTGATTGTTCCAATGGAAGCTATATGATATATGGTGATATGGTGATTTGTAAGTTTGAGTAAAGAATAAATTTTATCATTCGAGATCAAATCTTTCGTTAATACAAAAACAGAGCAAACGAACCAATCACGCTATCGTGATGCTGATCAAGACTATATATATATATATAAAGATAGACGTCCACTTCAATGCGTTACAAACCCCGCGACAAAAAGTATAAGACTCTCTACAGGTGCATTGGAATAAAATATATGTATTAAATACATATTAAAAATGGCGAAAAAAAATGTTTGGAAAATTGTAAAGCATGAAGCGAATTTTTGTTGTTTCCTTCCCTTTTCCGTTTAGCTTGCATGACTCCTGTGTCCTCTCCCCTTATTCTCCTCAGCACCACCAACCACCCATCTCTCATCCATCGTATGCCAACACTTTCCATTTGCCATTTGCGTGCGAGCTTTTGAAGTTTTCGGCATTTGGGTTTCGTATTCGTTATTCGGTTTTCGGTTGACGGGATATGGCTTTCAATTCATTTATTTATGAGACCACTCACACGAGACATTCCCTAACCTCTCCAACCTCTCCGCTTCCACTTTCACCTTGTCCAATCGTAACACGCAATTGAAATTGTTGCTGCTGACCAGGCCAATAATGCAACATATCTCTGATTATTTTTCAGTTATCAGCACTGTGTATTGTGTTTAGTTAATAGGGCCTAATTGCTTTTAAAATTGGGCTTAATTGATATCTGAATGCAATTTGGTTAGCAATGTTATAGTTTATCTTAAACTGGATTGTATCATTAGCTTCTTGCATTATTTAACTAAGTGTTATCAAAAATATTCTGCTTTCTTTTTAATGCTCTTTTTTCGCTACTCTGCGCTCCTCATTTGGCCAGTTCAAAAGCTTTTGGCACGCGTTTCTTACAGACTTGAGACAAGAACACACACACACACACACACACATATATATATATTTACACACACACACACACACACACACACACACATATATATATATATACAGACACACACACACCCCCCTCCATTCTCCTACAATCTGTTCTTTTCTCTGAATTCTTTTCATTTTTCTAGCATTTATTCTGTGCGTCGCGTTAATTACTTAAAGTGCACGTTATTCACATTTCTCTGCTGGGTCCGTGTACTGCTATTGGTATTGACCCCCCCCCCGCTTCCTGGCCCCTACCCACTGCTTATCTATTCTGCATTACTTTCTGCTCCGTTTCAGGGATTTCTTTTGGCTGTTTGCCGCTGTGCCAAAATCTGTTCGCGCGCTTTAATTTCATTAGCATTAAGTATATTTTAACCTTTTGCGTTGCTGTTTTTCTCATTGTTGCTCAAAATCTTTCTAAAATCAAGGACAACGTTGTTGTTGTTGTTTTTGTTGTACTTCTGTCGGGCAAATTAAATTTAAAACGCCAGCAGTTCCATAGATAGAGGCTGACAACTCCAGTATAATACACACACACCTAGTCAGACATATATATATATATATATGTATATATATATATATATGTATATGTGTGTGTGTACTGAATGACATGATAAAATTAATTCAATAATCCAAGCCGAGACAACTCAAGAGACGCGAAGCACTCGGAGTAAAACAGGGCCTAAGTAGTAGAGACTAGACTAGAATGGAGATGAGAATACGAAGTTGAATACACACAAGTTAATTAATATGAAATACTAGCAAATCTACCAAATATATTTTGCAAATAGTAAGCCACTTTCTCGCCTAAACCTAGTGGTAAATTGATATGGCTATGATTTTTAAGTGAGAATTAAAGCCAGAATTACATTATTATTTTAAATGAACTCAATTTTTTTATTTGGATATTAGCAAATAAAGCAGCTGGTCTCATTGAGCTGAAAATCGTCATGTTCTGCTTTCAGTTTGTCAGGGTCGTGTATAGATCTCGCCCATATTTTAGTTGCCTCAAAATCATAATTTAAAAGGAGCTTATTCTGTGTGCGGCCGACTCACAGCTGTCACCGAACATGTTCGAGGCATGTTCGCACATTGTCACAGCATGCGGCAGGCACAACAGCCACGCCCACAGTCCAAAGGCCAGGCCAAAGTTGCAACTTCCAAGCATAACTAAATTGAACTGACCACGCCCCACACACACGCTTACACGCATACACACGCCCACAAACCCCTACCAGCACCCAGACACATTAGTAGACACGTCAAATTGGCGACAGTTTATAATGAGCAGTTGAGCTGCCTGTCTACCTGCGCTGGCTACACTCGGAAAAAAAATCACCCGGAATTTTAGACCATTTTAACCAGAAATTAAGAAATTTAAATCCTTTGTTTTTTTTTCCGAAATATACTCTCTAAATAATAAGATGAATTATTATTCTCTAAAATGCAAGACTATTTTGTTTTCTAAGTGCACACGAATAGGAAGAAACATGAAAATGTGCAGCAACCCGGTGATTAAAATACCCTAACTGACCAGAGTTGAACTTACTATTGGGTTGTCCGATGTCTGACATAATCATAATACCCACAGCAAGAGTATACTAAATATAATTTTTGGTTACGGCTGCGCTCATTTTGTATCTGCCATACACTTTCTCTAGGGTATGCTTGCGACTAGGGATTAATTTTGTAATCGGCTCAATGCATAATTAACCAAATGAAATAGTTGCCGCCCAGTGGGCAGCGCCTTGTTCACTTAGTCACATCGTTTAGACTCCGTCTCAGTCTCAGTCCCAGTCTCATTTCCGTTTCCAGTTTAATTCCCTTTATCATGCCACATGCCATCTTCTTCTTAGCGTATCGTTCTCTCTCTCTCTCTCTCGCTCTTTTGCTCTCTCTCTTTTGCTCACTTAGTAGTAAGCAGCAAGTGCTTTTTGGGCTTGTGCCACAAGCCCAATAATGCATTGTTTGCCGGTGCGACTTTGGCCAACAGAACTCATCACACAGAATTCACTTGACAGGCTCCCCTCCAGACTTGTAATAGATGCCTCGATTTTATGTACATACTCACAATCTCTGTGTGTTTTGTGTGTTGTGTGTTGTGTTTTGTGTGTTATGTTGTGTGGGTTGTCAGTAGACAATCAAGAAAGTTGACAACTATGTCCATCGGCAGTGCTGAGTTGTGCTTGGACAACCTGAATTTGAATCAGAGCTATTTAAATGACCAGCTCCACGCTTTGCACTCAATGGGCAGTTTATTAAATTGAATTAACTTGAGTTGAGCAATTATTCTTAAGCGACATCATGTATTATATGGCACTCCATGGCACTTGAATCGTTCTGCATCCATAAATGTCTCGTTTATTGCTTCCAACTAATTAAGTGGTCACATTATGTATGTAGTTATATTGGTGCTTCTTCCTGGACATCCTGTCTGAACTAAATCCTATTGGATTCATTTTCAACAACCATTCACTGTGGCTACTTGAGCTTAATTGCTTCGGTCCCTTGAATGTCTCCATGTGCTGGTTGGTATATACGATAACAATTCCTTATTGCTTGTGAATTGCAATTTCTTCTAGCTGAATGCCCTCCAAGGCCACTTCAATCACAATCACAATCACAAGTTTTCCCCCAGGGTTTTTGGGGGTCGAGCATTTGAAAGGTGCTAGTTTGGCAACTGATGTTGTCCCCAGAAGATTCTGGTAATCTCCACGGTCGCTTTAATGCTGTTTTCCCGATTAATCTTCTCATTTGTGTGGCTGTAAAAGTTTATGGTTGCCTTTTTTTTACATCGTCTAATCTCACACATACACAGTTAAATCTGTAAATAAATAAATGGAAAAAGGACAAACTTGGAATTGTCGCAATAAAAATTACATTTCAACTGCATCAGCAATGACAATAGGGACTAAAGCGACTTTTAACTGCAACATTAACTGCAGATACGACTACAAAATGCAGATGCAGATGCAGTTGCAGATACAGATGCAGATGCCGTTGCAGATGCAGATGCAGATGCGGCAAGGCCAACTAAACGCAATTGGATGACTTTATATTTACTGTGCACCAACAACAACAACAATAACAACGACACCAAATATTCTCGCTGTTTTATTCTGTTTACGAATTTTCATTTGGGAAATGTCTATTCACTGCGAGTGGGCAGATCTTATGCATATTAATATTTACTTGGAAAATACTTACTTATATCATGTTCACACTGCGCCTCGTTAATTATGCACCCGAGCGAGCTTAAATGGGAAGGCAAATAAGTGTCACTATTGCCTAATGGATCACGACTATATATATACTTGATGGGGTCGGAAAAGCTTGGAACACAAAAATTATAATTGCCTCTACAAGTTTATGTAAAAAGCAGTCGCTGCATGAAATTGATGAACAGCTTAACATTTTGGTCAACGTCCTGATGAATTCCACTTATGTCTAATTCCATTTGCTTATGGCAGCAAACTGTTTGGGAAATAAAATACTTAATCTCTTCTGCAGAGAGTCGTTAAGTTAAGGGTTTTCGATTGGAGTGAGCCAGAGTATATAGTTCAAAATTCCTCGTCCTTCGTGTCCAATTGTATTTGTAATACACATTTAGCTTTGGTGGGCAAAATTTTAGTATTCAAATAGCACTCGTTGATCAATGTCAGTTGTGATTTCCTATTTAATAAAGTTCATTGTACAATTGGCAATGTATTTGTGTAGCAATTGTAAACATTTGCTGGCTGCGTGCATTTACTTTTGCCACACACTGTGTTCCTTAGGTCCATTCATCAAATTGATTTAGACAAATGCGAAACAAAACGATAAAGGCTAAGATGTGTGTGTGTGTTGTGTGTGTGTTGTGTGTGTGTGTGTGTGTTGTGTGTTGTGTGTTGTGTGTATGTGTGTATGTGTGTTGTGTGTGTATGTGCGAGTAATATTGTGGGCGGCAGATTTTGTATTTGTTTATTTGAGTTGTGCATATGAAGCTGAAAAGTAAGCATGCCAGTATGGCACACTTCTTGCCTCTTGCCGCACAGCTAACACATTCAGAGAATGGCTGCTAATTTGCATATGGGCATTGCCGGCATCGCCGGTTAACCTAATCTTGCCTTGCCACAGACGGCAAGCAAACTAAACAAATGGCAAGGCCTGGCCATAAGGCACAAAGTCAAAAGTGACCTTATAATTATGGACAGACAGACACACACCCCGTATATATATATATATAAACACACATTATGGTTGGATGAACAATGCTTCCAAATCAATTTCAGACAGCGATAAACGATAAGCGATAAGCGATAAGACGGTAGACAAACACACAAATACAAAGACACCACACAATAGGATAAAAGGGATGTCACATAAACCGCAGTAACTCGCAGCTACACTCGGAAAAACAATCGACTTGAATTTTCGAAAAATATATCTATTTCTTACTATTTTTAAGAAAAAATGTTTACTTATGTTTAGATATTATATCCAAAAACAAGATAAACTGTCGAATTTTAGACGGATTTTTTAAATTTTTAGTTGATTTTTGTTTTTAGTGTATCTCCGCTTCCCAATCGGGTCAAGCGTCGCGACACGCATTACTCAAACCAAAAAAAAAAAATTGCAAGGTCTACAGTTATGGCTAATCAGTAATGGAAGACGATCTTATATCCTTTCTGTGAATCCATTGGAATAAATGGTAATTTTGAGATATGCACGAATTTGCTGAGATTGTCAGTTGAAGTCCATGCCTAAAGAAAGAAAAGAAATATATTAAAACGGATACTTAGTGGAAAATATTCAACTTAAATTATTTGTTTGTATATTGACAAATGTTTCTAAAATAAATACAAAATTTTGAAAATATATCATTAAACTTGTCTAATCGTAAACTAATTTAATGAGCATAAACTTTGAATTTCTCATGTGCTCTTATCGGTTCCAAGTTCCATAAAACGAATAGTTCTTATTTGAAGTAATAGATGCGAATCATTTGGCTTAGATATGTAGAGCTAGTTTTATATTTACGATTTGTAGTTAATTCCATTATTCTCTCCTTTCCATTTAATAAATAACTGAAGAAAACCTATAATTTAGCTTACTGCTGATTTGTATTAATTCGTTTCTTGTTAAGGATTTGATTTGAATATGAATATGAATTATTTTTCGATAAGCACCAATTTATTGGTTTGATTTTTTCAGGTCCGATTCGGATTTGGGCTGAACTTCAGTCCGATCTGAATCATTTCCTGGGGAGATATCTCTCATGGTGACTGTTGCCAATTCACGTAGTGGGATGACCTCACCGGCAAAGTTGTCATTTGGTTTCTGCTCCCCAATTGTCCAGCCAAGCTTGACCAGCTGGCGTTGCAGTTTCGCCTGAGTGCGATCCGACATATTTGATGCCAAATGCAAATGCGATGCAATTTTCGTTTTATGAATATAAATACAAATTTATATGTTTGTGTTGCTGAAATTAATTATACTTTCGGTGATAACTTCTGGTTGACTGCGTCGTTGTGAAATAAATATGATAATTTTCAATTTTGACTTTGAGCTAACGTGATAATAAAGTCAAGGATAAGATGATTAAAGCAAAACAACGCTAAACCGCAAGGCAATTTAGGAAGTTTAAGTTCGAAATTAAATTATGCATGCTGAGATATATTTAAAATGAAATTTGATTAAGGAGTCACAACAATGCAACAATACAACTTTTATTTCTTCTGTACCAAATAAGAATTAGAATTAGAGCTCAGCTCGCATAGAACAGTCACAGAACAGCCACAAAGATCGACTTATCTTGTGTGACGAATGAATGGTCATCTGGCGTATGATGTGAAATATTATGAGACAAGGGTATTCCTAGCTCGGCCTGCTTTGCATCTTTATTTATATATTTGTGTTGTTGTGTTCTGAATTGTCTTTTAAGCGCGTTCCGAGTGCCCCTTTTGTTATGGCGTAAAAGAAATAATAAAATTAAATATGCGTAGTATACTTTTCAGGGGCGTCTTCTGCTGCTGCGGCTGCTGGCTTCAATTGACTTAATATCCTTTGGCCAAACAATCAAAACATCAGCCAACTAACCAAGCAGACAGAACACCCAAGAAACGGCTGATGGTGGAGGCTTAGCCATGTGGCAAGTGGCAAGTGAGCAATTGAGCAAGTGAGAAAGGAGAGCAACTAAAAGTGCCACAGTCATAGAAGCCCGGACTAGTGGATACCCTGTACGCAAATATACCAAAATATATAATGCCCGTTAACTCAACTCGATATCAGCTTTCGATGTTGATCAAGAATTTACAAATCGAGATGCTTCCCTCTCATAATGCTCATTGTATCCACTTTTCGGGGTGTACAAGCCAAAAACCGCAAAAGTTGCGTGGCAGCCAAAACTGTAAAAACAATTGGCATAAAGTGAGACAGATAGAGAGAGATAGAGAGAGAGAGAGAGAGAGAGTGCGGAGGGCAGAGAGCAGAGAGAAGGCAAAGAAAAACTAAGTATAAAGCTAAAGCTAAACCAAGTTGAAAACTGAGACCAAAAAAGTTTTCGTAAGGGGCCGACTGGTGAGCAGGGAGGAGTTTGAATTGGGCACTACGAATGATTATGGGCATGAGGCAAGTTTCGGGATGCGGCTCAATTTGCAACGGTTAGTTGCACGCATTTATTGAGCACTTCGTAACGGGCCAGAAAAGTGGTATTGCGGTGGATGTTTAGGGGACTGCGATGTGTATATACTATTGAATCTGGGATTTTGACCTGCTGTTCGCTTTTCTTTCCTTCATCGTTTTTGGTATTGCTATTGTTGCTGTTGTTGTTATCCTTGGCGTTTTTGTTGTTACTTCATTTGATGGCTGCAATTATGGCGTCATTTACATTTAGCCTTGTAGAAAACTGATGGTGCCTCCGATTTCCCTCCTTAGTTCAGCTTGGCAAGAATTTTGCAGTGGCTGTTCCATATCCATATCCTCTTCTACTGTTTTTTTTTCTTTTGGTATATTGTTATTGTTATGTTTTCTTCAATGCCACTTTGCCCGCTGAAGCGCGCTGATAAGTATGCTACACATTTTTTCTTTCAATTTTCTTCGTTTTTCAATGGCGCGCTTAAGAGCCGTATCACTGAGGGGAGGAGAGGGGCGTGGCTGGACGCTGTATGTGGATGTGCTTATTATGTTCTTAAATTCTCAGATATTCCTCTAGCTGCAGCAGCGGTTGAAAAGTAATTTATAAATGCAATGACATTGGCAACTGAAATTTATGGATTTTAGATCTGTTTTTGGTCGCTGGATGTTAACATCTCTTTCAACAAATCTGTCAGGCAATGTTTGAGGGCCAATGAGTATTATTTGGCTACGAGCTTATGAGTAATAAACTGTAGATTAATTATAATGAATGATTAACTGAACTAATACAAAAGAGTCTCGATTGACAATATTTGGATAGCTATTTAGCTGTATAAAGTGAATAACAATCTATGAATATGAAATTGTTATTGATAATTAGCTCAGCAATAATGTGATATCGATTCAAATAAAAGAGGGAGAGATACACACACTTAAGTATGCTTTTCTTTGTTAACTTCTTTAGCCAAATCAAATAAATAATCAAAAAATGAAATTTATTTTAAATATGTCATTCATCAGCCACAATACTAGCAAAGGTTCCTTGAAGTGTGATTATGATACTTGATTTAATTAAACAATTGTTTTTTCTTTATTGTTTCTGTAAATAGAAAGATTTTTGAATTACGATCTAAATACCTTAAATAAACGAAAAGATCTATGGCAATTAAATCGCATTTAAATCAGTTTGACAATTCTAATTTAAGACTGTGGATTATGCCTGAGCTTATTTAGGATTAAGTTTCAAGTTTCTTTGAAGCTGTTACCCTTGAAAACTTTCTGAGTTTTAAATACAATAAGATATTTTTTTTTATTTCGGGTACATTAAATTAGAAAGCAGTTGTTTTTCCCGTACCTTTCCTATTCACTCCCCCCCACCCATTTTTTAACTTACTTTTTATACCCTGAAAATGGGTGAAAAGGATATAATGGTTTTGTGCAAATTTATGTAAGAGGCAAAAGGAAGCATCTCCGACTCCATATATAAATTCTTGAGCAGGATCAAAAGACGAGTCGATATTGCCCTGTCCGTCTGAGAGATGTCAAATTTGGAATATAAGTTCTCATATACCATGGGCAGAACAAATTTGTATCATTGTATCGATAACTGCCGCCGTTTATCGATCATCGATACATGCTCCGCATTCCTTTGTTTTACTCTTAAGTGCCCGTGCCTGCTATAAGAATTGAGACCAGCTTTGGGTCAGAGAGAAATTTGAAAGTAAAACTATTATATATTTAATATACATAGATAATACCCGTTTAGGGTATATCGCAGTCGAGCTCAGTTGACTACAGCACTCTTAGTTGTTTTTTATTGCTGGCTGTCTGGGCTTATTTAGCATGCCCTTTCATTATCATTTACTTATGTCCTGTCTTTCGCTTTTTTCTCATCATATTTTCCCTTTGCTTTGTTTTTTTTTTCTGTTAGCTTTTTAATTGGCCCTTACGCTTAGGTTTAGGTACAAGCCATTTTACACCCCCTCTCGTCCTGTTGTGAGCTTGTTGTGCTTGCGCTGCCTAATTTATTTTTCGGCAAATGCCTTTTATCCTTTTGTCATTTGGTGTCTGTTCCTCATTCCTATATCTCTTTCCCCTTCCTCTGCTTCCCTTTCTGTCCCTGCTGCTGCTGCTGCTTTCGGTGTCGCTGAAATGAAGTTGAACTAATTGCGTAACGCATACGCAGCGTGCGCCTTAAGTGGGCTTTGCTGCAGGACTGCAGACAAGGGTTTTCGACAATCACATCTCCCTAAACCGACTGCCCGCCTCACCTCCCCTAATCTCCCGCCATTTTGTGCTGTTGGCCTGGCTTTTTGGCTGGGTGGTCTTCAATTTATTGTGCGTGTCCATGTGGCGTTTTATTATCTCAATTTGCCGTTGCCAGCTGAAATCCAGCGGGATTTGTGGCATGATTTAGTGTTGTGTACAATGTCATTAAAATTTAATTAAGCACCAACTTCATATGAATCAAACACAAAGACAGAGACAGAGACAGAGACAGAGGGCACCACCATAGATATATATAGAGTGCGAGAGAGATAGATATTGAGATAGGTAGATAGATAGATAGAGACAGAGAAAGAGAGAGTGAGAGAGAGAGTGAAGAATGTAACGAAACGGCAAAAGTCTAATTTGCTGCTGTGAGTGCGCATATAAAACAGCCTGTAATCATTTATGACATGACAAACTTATTTCTGTCACACACACACACTTACGCACACACATACTAACACACACACACACAGAGGCTGGCACGCATGCAAATAATTTGTTTGCAACCTTTTTGCATATCTGCGGAGACAGAGCAGCGGAGCGAGCAAAAACTTTCGTATTAACAATCATGATACTAACAACGAACACACGTCAGGTTGTCAGACTTTAGCATTGGCATTCGCGACTGGCAAATACCCTGCAAAGCGAACAGTTGCAACACACTTGCCCAGTTCTCAAAAACACAAAAAGTGATGATGGATGAATGAAAGAAAGATGCTTATACAGCTGAGGCAGCTGCCACATTTTAAATAGTTGTTAGCTGCTAATGTTAATTAATTAGATACTATTTTTATTAGTTGCCAGATACATTCGCCATAACAGAGTAACAAGCAATTTGAAACACTTAAAGAAACTCGAAAGCAACAATTAAATTGCATTTGCCATTGTTGCTAATACGCACTCAATTGAGTCAGCAGAAAGTGTTAATGCAATGTGTTAGAGGCATAAAGATTGTTACCATATTGCTATTATTTGCACACAATCTACGTCACGAGCGTCGCATAACAGACGCGCAACATTGCGGCTATAAGGTGGTAAGGAGGTAAGGTGGTAAGGGGTAAGGGGATTGGGGGATGAGTTGGCAGCACGTAATATATGCATAAGGAATAAAATTACAGAGTGGCATGGGTGTCGCCAGCGATGCTGCGCCAACGGCCGCCGTCGGAAGCGTCAAAGGGAAATAAAACGATTTGATAGCGTTGCCACAACGATAACGGCTGCGAATGACGTTGCCAACCACACAAACAGGCATGAACGTTGGATAATAAAGAATGAAGCAGTGATGCGACACGGCCAGAGACGGGGAGAGATGGGCGGAGGGGGCGTAGGCGATAAGCGACGGACCCAACTTGCTCTTGTTGTCAATGCTAACGGCGGCCTTGTCATCGAACAAATGTGAAGATTGCAAATAAATTGAAAAAAATATAATAATAAGCACCACGTAATCAAATTTCACAGAAACATTGCAGAATAAGTGTCTGTGTCTGTGTGGGTATGGGTGGGTGTGGATGTAGCAACCAATTGAGTTGTCTGACAGCCAGCTTATATCTAAAAGACTTTATTCAATCCTTGCCCAGCTGGCAAGTGCGGGTAAATAACCCTCGATATTCATTTCATTAGTGCTGCCAACTTTTAACGAGCGAGAACAGCTTGCTTTCTTTCAGTGTTTAAATATTAACGATACAATTGATGGCATGGTTATTGAAGTTATTTGACTAGTTGCTCGTTAATAAATGATTGTGTGAGATTCTGCTCGTCTCTATTTACTTCAACCACTTGAAAAATAACAAAAAGCGGACAGAAGCCAACATCCTTGTTGTTCGCTGTTTTCAATTTCCTTTCATTTATAGCTAGATTGAATGAGGGATAAAGTGAAATTGACAAGACAAGGCACACGCCCACATTGTCTTACCCACCCCGCTCTACCCATCCCCTCTCCACGCTCTCACTCTTCCCACCCAGCGTATGCCTCAATGAGCTGTTAAAAAAAAATAAATAAATAAACTTCAAATTGTCAAACGATTAAGTTTTGTGGCTCGAAAAATAGTTGTTTTTTTTTGACACCAGGCTCGTCAGCGAAAGAGTCTCCGGGGGGAAGAGAGAGGGAGAGAGAGAGAGAAAGAAAGTCGCGACCCACTTTAAATGCGTGAAATGTGGCAATTCGCATAAACTGAGGAATTTATTTGATTAGCCAAAATGATGCCAGCCACAGCCGCAGCGCCTGCACGTATGCAATCATTTATGTTGCCCCATCTTAGTGCTGCGTAATTGCCTTTAGGTGTGGATAAGGGGTCGGTGTGGGGGGTGCGGTAGGGGTAGGGGTACGGTAGAGTGTAGTGAGTCCTACTGTGATTCATTGTTGCTTACATTCGGCTTTGGCTTTGGCCTCGGCCTCGACTGCAGCGGCATTAAGTCTGCCCCAAAAAATTGCAAAAGTATATGTTGGCTGTTTATCTTGCTGGTCCTCTGGTTATGGCCTCCTTTCTATTCCTTGATTGCTTTACTTTCGTTGTTGCTGGCTGTTGACTGTTGGCAAATCCGAGTCACTTTGTTCTGTCTCTGTGCTGGGCTGCTGTTTGTTGTCATCTTACAATTGAACGCCCTTCCATCTCATCTGCATTAAACTCAAACACACAACAAATATCTAAAAAGTGTGTGTTTTTTTACATTGTACACGCAATAGGTGTGTCAGCTAACTCTTTCATTATAACAAAAAAGAATGGCCATCTTAGGCCATCAGCGAAGATTATATGCCCTTGCAGATCGAAGTTCATCTGCTGACAACTCAATTTTATTATGAAATTCTTCTTTTTTTATTTGTGTGTGCACATTTCAAACAATGATTATAATTCAGAATTCAGAATTTTTTAAGTTATGGCTGTGCCAGCTAATAAAAATGATTCTTACAATTATATTAGACTATGTTCAAGTTTAGTTATCGTCGACATAGTCGAGAACGGTTTGTGTAAAGTCTAAAATTACAAATGTGTTTATTATTAGTAATATATTTTTTGTAGTATAGATCGTTGCTCGTATTTATCTGTTGAGTTCACTTTTTTCATATCCGTGCTAAAGATATTAATATGCATTACAATCGCTGACTTGTTCTTATTGGCTGCTGTGCTTCAACATATGTGTGCGATATTTGGGAAAGACTCGTTACTCATACGCCGGGTGTTGCCGTCGCTTTCGATGTCGACGCATGTTGCATGCTTCATTTGACTGTTTCACTGTCTCTCCCCTCTCTCTCTCTCTTTGTCTGCTTGTTTTTCCCATGTTGTTCCATTTTACGTTTGCTGTGTACATTTGCTTATAATTGCCTATTAGTTTTCATTTGTTGAATTTGTTTGCTCGGCCAAACACACACGTGATGCGTCGCTTGTGGCTTTTGTTTTGGCTTTGGTATTGGATTTTTGTTGTTGTCTATTGATTTTGGCATTTACGATTAATCCAAACAACATAAGGAACACAGCACACACGGCCCCCTTAAGTGGACAATATCGAAATGGCCAGAATGGGATCGCTTCAACATGCTATGGGCAAGAACGATTTGGATAAATGTGCTAGATATATGTACATACTTATTTTGGATAGTATCTGCGATTTAAATAGGCCAGCGTGTTAGAGTGTTGGACAGTCCCTGATTGAGTCCATTTGCTATCTGCCACACAATTTCTCATTCAAGTTGAAACGAGAACTCTTTGAACTTGAACTAATTTTTGTTGCTTGCTTGGTTTGCTTGGTTAGCATGGTTTTTGTCGTTTTTGTTTTTTTTTTTGTGGTCAGCTTTTGCGGTTCGTTCAACTTGTTGTCAGTGTTATGGCCCAGTGTAGTGTGCCTCGTATCTGTCGGCGCCACAAGTGCCACAAATATTTCATTGTGGCATTTGCATTATGTGGCGCGTCGCTTTTGGCATTTCACTAGCCACTTGGCAGTCTCATAAATCTTTTGAATTCCCATCTCTTCGGCCCCCATCCCATCACATCCCATCACATCTCATCCCATCTTAGCCAGCCAGACGTCAACGGACATTATTTCTTCTCTTGCCTCATCTTCTTTGTGACTAATGAATGAATTTCGCATTTCGCATTTCGCATTTTGCATTTTTTATTTTATTATTTAATTTTCTTCTGGCTTGTTCATCTTAATCAAATTCTAATTAGTTTCGACAGCTGCAAACTGATGCAAAACAGCAGTTTTAGGCTAATTAATTGACACTTTATCAAAACCGTATATAATTTTAGAATGTTCGTCTTTTAACTATATATTTCTCATATATATACTACAACTATATACTATATATTACCATCTAGTTGTTAGGGGCTTGCAAAAGATATTTCAATGCTTCTGGGCCAACTAATCAACCGTGCACATCCACACTTATATATGTATGCATATATGCATAGATACACTCAGAAAAGAAAATTCGGCCTGAAGTGTAGATTCTTTATAATGGAAAATATTTCTAAAAAATAGAAAAGAAAAAACATTTATCGATATATTGCAAGCCTTTCTAATTTTACGAAAAATGTTTATTTAAATTTCGAAATTATTTCTCAAAAACAAGAAAAGCTTTCTAATTGTTCTACTTTTCAGGGTGATTTTATTTAAGTGTACTCACAGATAAACAGTCAGCAGCCGCCGCCGTTTTCTGTGTCACACAATTTTGTGATCGTTTTTTTTTTTTTTGGCTTTTGCATTTGTTGGCTGCATTTCTTTTCTATTTTTTATCGGTTTATTGCTGACTGCTGAGCGCAGCAAGTTGGCAGCAAATTCATTGACTCTGATTAATTGCCACAGCCACAGCCACTGACCCTGCCCTCATTAAGGGGCGTTCGGTAATTGCGGCCAAATTGTAAGAATTTTCTCGAGATTTGTTGCCTCCACTCTAACAAGAACTCGCATTACATTTGCTGGGGTCAGCTTTATCCTCACCTTCAGACATCACAGAGCGGATGCACTTGTAGTGGATTGCACCGTGTTGCATTCATTTTGTACTCAAGTTATTCGCATTGCATTAAGATAGACTAACCATAAAGCGCGAATATTATGCAATCAGCTCTTATTTTCTTGATTTAAATTTAAATGAATTTTGCTTTGGGTTTGGTGCACTCTTTTTATAATTTACAATTTAATTATGTATTTCGCTGGGCGCAGGCTAATGAAAAATTCAAATTTATTAAATATTCAAATTGTACACATGAGAGTAGTTTATTTTTATGCAAATATATTTGATTAAATATTAACTGGTAAATGTTCGCTGGTTTTATGTACATTGAATGATGATAGATAATTTCGGATTTATGAATTTGCTTATTTGACCAATTTCTCATCGAGTGTTTCATTGTTTTATTGATAAGTGAGCATATCAAAAGTTAGCCCTAAGAACTATTTTAATATCTTACGCCCGACTGGCCAATTCGCCCACTTGAATTGATTTTCAATTTTGAATTTTATTCAAAGAAAAGCATTTGTAAATTTAAAAAAAGAAAAGAAAAACTATATCAACTTAAAAGCTATCACAAGGCTCTTGTCTCAAATGCGTCGTTCGTTGCGGCGTGCATAGTGAAAGCCGCCATAGTATTCCTCCAGATCGCGCAGCTCCCGCTGCAGTTGCTCCTCCAGTCTGGCCTGGGCGGCCCTCTGGCGTGCCGAGAGACGCCGCACGCTGCCCTGATTGCTGCCGCTGGGCAATCGAAAGCTGAGGCGGCGACGCGACTTCTTACTATCACTCATGTAGTCATAGAGCGGCTGCTCCTCCATCTGTTGCCCCTGCTGCTGAACATTGGGCAGTGGCCAACGGCGTACATCCGTGTGCGATGGAAAGCCACGTGGCGTTGTCTGCCCCGAAAGCGCCTCGCTAAGGTCGTGCGGCCGGTGCGACGCTGGGGCAAGTAGTCCCTGGCCTGCCGCATGCTCGAACATGCATTTCCATTCCGCATAGTTGTCCGTCGAGTTGGGCTTCTTTTCGCTGCGCTTGCCGGGCCTGCTTGTGGACGTCACCAACAGCGTGCTGCAGCTGCCAAAGGAGGAGCAGCGTGGCATGGGCCGGAGCAGAGCAGTTCGTGCACCACAGCCGCGCTGGAAGCCGCAACGACGTTTGCGCGTCGGTCGCAAATGATGAGTCAAAGTGCGACGCAACTTGGCCAACAGTCCGACAAACTTTGGACAGCAGAGTGCGCAATCCGTTGGTGTGTTGTCCGTCTTGGTTGATGCCGAAGTAGTTGGAGTAGTTGCGGTGGTGGAGTGAGTGCTGCCCATAATGCTTGCTTTCCTTTGTGGTTCCTTCGTGTGTGGTTTACTGTAAGCTGCTTGACTGCCAAGTGGCTACTGTGTGTTGTGCAGCAAGCGGCTGCTGAATTTATACATGAATTCGACGACAGATTCGAGTACAGTACCTGCGAATAGGTAGCCATAGGCCTGCCAATTCAGGTATCCATTTCATCAGATGATCAAACTCCCGGGCTGGCATCTCAGGTACCCAATTACCTTACTTGCAATCTTATTGCGTTTGCTTTGCATATTTTTATGACCTGTCATTAGTTTGGGTTGTGGGTTCTGAGTCCCGACTTTGATTTTTCGGCTCATAAATGGACACGTGTTCCGCACACACACACACACACACACACACGCAGCCACTTGGCTAATGGCCAAGTCATTTTCTGACCCTGCGCCCAATCCGCGTTCAAGTTGTAACTGCCAGCAGGCAAAGGACTTGACGCCAGCGCAGGCACTTAAGACATGACCGCAAATTGTTAATGGACGAGATCAGAAGGGGGCTACTCACACACACACACACACCCACACACACACACAGATGCTCCAACTACTCCTCATGATGATAATGATGTCCGGATGCGACGCCCCACACAATCAACTGGTTAGGCGGTCGAGGACCGTGTCAGTTTGTGCGTGTCTGTTCAAGTCATGTGGCAGCAGCAGCAGCAGCAGCAGCTACAGTTGATGCCCCTCAATTTCATTTCCCTATGCCTTTGTATGCCAATCAGGCGACATGAACGTGGCTTTTGCATGTCAGCAACGCCCTCATCGGGCATGCTATAATTGTTGTTGCATTTCTGCTGTGCCACTTGTGCATGCAACTTGCGTCTAAAGTACAAATTCAATATGTCGTAACTCAATAGAGGTCCTTTAATTAAAAGGCACTCGGGATGACAGCAAAGTTCAACAATTACCAATTAGCAAATTATTCAGTTTAATATGGCCAACATATATAATGTATCGATAATATGTTTACTGTTTTACATATATTTTATATAGTCTTTATTTACTTACTTGCTCGCATCTAAAAGACACAAAGAGCACAATTAGTCAAAGGTAAATCAATAAAATTGAATATTATTCAGTTTGATTAATGTTGATTATTTAATACGCTTACAATAATTTCGCAGTTTGCAATCACAACTCGTATTCGCATTATTCATATGTAATTGCATAAATGGGAAATTAATGTATGTTAATACCACATGAAAGAGCTGCGAAAATATTATATTTCACATGATTGCTTGGGTGCGCTTGAACAGGTGCGAGCTATTCAAATCTCCGATGGTGCGTCCGTTTTAATTGGATTTGCTGTTTAAATTTCCATGCAACCCGGCTCTCTATAATTATCATCGAAATTATGCTTGCAACGGTTGAACTTTTCGAATTTGTGGGTTGCCTTGACCGTTGTGAAAGTGCGTGGCAATGTGGCAGCTGCGAAAGCAACAAATGCAACCATCAACATGATTCAACTGGCCACAAGCTGGGAAACTTCACAAACAGTTCCAGCTGAAAGTTCATTTGCAAATTCCAGAACACAAAAAAAAAAAAAAACAACAGAAAAGAATGCATTTAATGCTTGCGTACCCAAGTGGAACACTGCAACAAAACTCTGGTCCAAGGACATTTTCTTTGCTTAACTTTTTGGTTGATATGTGCTCAAATAACAGGATGTAGTACAATAAATGCAATATTATAATTAAATAAGTTAAGAGATCTTTGTAACTGCAACTTTGTAGAAGTAAAGCGAGCGGGCTGAGTGGTGATCAGTGCTGACCAAGGATGTGTGGAAATGGTAACTCTTTTAGTTCTTTATTTGTTTATAAATATATTCAAATATAATAATACAAGATATGATATGATATGAGTTACGCTACAGATTGGTTAAGTGAAACATCCTCTACATAAAGCATTTTAATGGCGCTGTTAGTCGTAGAATCTAGTTTAGGGTGGCTGTTGCAGCTGACAGTGATGTGCAGTTGTGGTGTGCGGAATTTCAGTATTGGACAACATCAGGGAGACGAAGAGACAGTGGAACAGACAACTGCCAAGTTGTGTGTGGGCCAAAGCACTTTGTCGACTGTGGAATGTAAATTGAAAAGTGTTCTGTTTGGACTAGAGATGGTCAGATGGGGACATCTTATAATATATTGTGTGTGTGTGCGTGCGCTTTTATATTGTGAATAATAGATTAAACAGAACTTGAAATGGATGGACTCTCCAGTCTCTGTGATCACAGATGTTATCAGATTGTACAGATAGAAATATTACGGAAAATCGATTTGGCTTTTCAAACCGCTAACAACAATTTGAATCGTCAATTTTATTTCGCATGCGGTCAATTCTAGTTTTGGAGTTGAAACATTAATAACAAAATAATTTGGCCTTTTAACCGCTTTCAATTATAGTAATTATAGCCTCCTTTTCCAGCTGCAACCTTGAACTGTTCAAATGAATCTCATAGTTAATGCATCAAATTTTCAACTCGGTAATTGGCTGTTTGTCAAACTTAATTATTCTTTTTTTATTTTTTGTTTTCAACATTAGCTGAGTTTGTGTTTGCAAGTATGAATTCTCGTCATAATATTCTAATTAATTTCCCACTGAACGCCAACCGCTGACCGCTAAAAGAAGGCAGCGGCTGTCACAGCAGGAAAATTACCGAATCGCCTCCTCTCTCAGTTGATTACCACCTCACCGCCCCCCCTCGACATGTTTTACACGGCAGCCAAAGTTTTTCAATTAAAGTTCGGTACCTCTGTAGGCGGTTTATTTTTTTTTGTGGGGGTTTGTGTGTGTAACAGCAAACAAAAGCATGACATGACAAAAGTAGTAGCAACGAAAACAACAATAACAGCAACGACATCAACAACAACAAACAAAAACGTCGATGCCAACAACGCCAACGACAATGAGAACAACAGGTGGCACTGTAGGCATTTGCTTTTATTTGGTTCGCAACCCAACTGAAGCAGCAGCATCTGCAGCAGCAACAGCAGCGCCGCCTGTGACTCAAATTTCTCTCGCCCTTTCCATCGCATTCCGGATCACTCGCTCTCTCTTTCTCCCTCTCTCTCGCGTGCGCTGTCTGACAGCTTTTGCTTAGGCAATGTGCATTAGAGATGAGTGTTCCATATTTTATTAATTGCATTACTTTAACAAGATTTTGAATAACGGCTAGGTTCAACATTATAATATTGTATAAAGAAAGCCATTGTGCGATGTCATTGCAATTTTGTACATGGATTTGTTATTATACAAAGTTGTCAATTGTTGAGTCAGCCTGCTCGAATCACGATATGAAAATGAATTTTGAATGTGTAAAATAAGGATCATAATACATATATACAATCATTTTTGATGTCTACCTCTGTCCTCTGCCCCTCTCCCCACGCCCTTCCCTCACTCTCTTTAATATTTTGCATAGTCGGCGCCCATCTCTAGGGCTCTAATGCAATTTACCGTTGTCGTGCGCAACGGTGCGCAGTGGAATTGCATTGGAATGCTATGGAATGGAACGAAGTGGCGCGACAGCATCTAAAAGCGTTTACAACTGTTGTTGCTTTTGCTGCTTTATGGCCAGGCTGGACCAGGCCAACGTACGCAGATACCATAAAAATGCCATGAAAATACTCTTCTTTTTTTTTTTGTCGCTTAACCCTTTAACCCTATGCACGTTTTAACCCCAAAGCATAAAAAACGCATCAGCATCAGCCGGCTACCGTTCCCAGAATACAAATGTATTTGTATGGCTTTGTAGTGTTTCGCAACACTCCCATCCTTTAACCCTTTCTTTCCACAGCCAGGTACCAAATTGAAAAGGCTCTATGCAGAAATCGAGTTTATTGAGGCGCTGCAGTTTCTCATGCGCAACAATTGGCCAAAAACAGTTGACACTCTCTCTATCTATACATATACATTAACTTAGTTATGTACATATACATAAACATACCTGTGTCCTTGTTGGCCAGGCCACAAAAGGTTCTTATGTGTGTGGCTGCCACAAAGCTGACAAAGCGATTTTACCAAGCTTCAGATGAATATGCCCTGTAACTATCAATTTGCTGCAATAGGCAATGCCAACGTGATGAAGACATTGGTAAGAAATGGGTTGGACTCAATTAAATAGTCAATCAGCATATCTTTTGATTGGATGTGTATTTCATGTACCCCATTCTAATCATGGTTTTTCATTTTAGTGATTCTTAGTTGACTAAATTGTTAATTGTTTTTTCCTCCTGCTCCATTTGTATTTTTCGGTATTTATGAAGTATATTCAATTTTGAATATGCAAAGTATATTTAATACAGTTTCTTTTGAAAATGTGAGATATTTCCCAAGTCGAGCAGTACTGAAATATATTTTTGTGGTGTTTCCCTGCGAACTGTGAACTACGATGAGTTGTATAAAATCAAAGTTTCTTATGGGTCTTGGGCATAAAAGGTATTCCAATACAATCGCACACAGATACACACAGTCCTCCAAATGTTCTGGTTGGGTTTTGTTAGTCAGCAGTGCAAAGTATAAGCGCAAGTTGTTAAACTTTGCAAATTCGCATCGAATTTGAATAGAAACCGAGAAAAAAAAATACTTTCAAATTTTATAACTAAGAATTTTAAGATTCGATTGAATTAATGAATGTGCAAGTCTTATAGTTGTTGGAGCAAGACCAAAACAGTTTAAACTCAGCTCCTAGACTGCCTTCCAAACTTGTATACCGAACAAATGCACTACATTGAACCCAAAGCTTTAAACTACTTGAACTTTTCGTCTTGACTTGATTGGCCATTTGCCCATTTACCCATTTACCAATTTCCAGCCAGATCATACTCCCGTTTTTAATAATGATAAGTGGGACTTGATAACAAAGTTTACAAAGCAAAGTCAAGTGTAAGCAAAAGTTAATAATGCTCACACACACCCGCAACACACGCACACACACGCACACACACGCACACACACACACACACATTTGTATTTTTGTTGGCCTAAAATGTTTTGGCTGCGACCCACAACTTGGGCAGCCAAAGATAACGAAAGCAAAATAAACCAAAGGCATCTTCTTAATATACTTACATATGTACATATGTACCATATACATACGTATTTATGTATGCATGTATGTGTGTGTGTTTCGTCCTGTTTTTGTGTGTCAGGGTTAAGGACAACCGCTGTACGCATCGATGGCAATCAATCAATTTTCACGCTCACAAACAAACAAAACAAAACGAATCAAAAAAACCGATGGAGGAAGAAATTCACTGGCTAAAGTTAACAGCATCTAATGTGATTTTGACACACTCGCTTACAGATAACAAGAACAACAACAACACACACACACACTCAAACACACACACACACAAATAGGCCAACTGCTTAGAGATGGCACTACACTGAGCACAAATATGTGTGGCTGTCTAAGATGCTATCTACGACATCTATCCTAAATTTGACACACGTATAAATCACGTTTACACATGTATAAGTCACCGTTAGTCATCTTTGTTAATTATAGATTTAAATATACATAAATATGTGCTGAAAATGTAAAAAAAAACTTTTGCCTTAGTTTCACCGGCTTCCGGATTTCATTCAACCACTTTGTAGGCACTTAGTGTTTTTTGTTTATTTTTTATAATTGAATTAGATTAAACACAAACCGATTCGGTACGTTTTTTTTTATTTTTTATTATGGTTTGTTTGCATTTGGCTTTGGGTCCTATCCAATCAACGAAGGAGCTGCCTAAACGTCAACCACAACGTTCCCTCGACCCAGTTATTGTTTACACGCATCAAATTCCAGGGCTACGTTTACGCTTTGTTTAGGTGCTTTTAGGCGTGGCCGCGCCCCTTACAAATGGAGTCTGAGAATGCACGAGCAGCAGATGGTGGCAGCAAGCAGAGGATGGCCAAGAAGGAGCCTGGCTTTGAGATTGGCCATAAATTCATCAGAATGCTAAATGGCTTTGTGATGGTGAGAGGTAGCGTTAGAGCGTTAGAGCGTTAGAGCGTGGCTAGTGGATGGTGAGATGGTGGGTTGGTGGGATGAAGAAGCAAGTAGTGAGATACATCGCACAGCTGCGTATAAAACCGCAACATGAGCCATAATCCTGCCAAGGATTTCGTGCCTAACGCCTTGTGATGAACGAATTAAACTGAAGCCCCGCTACGTTTTTCCATAAAATACCAAGTGCTATAAACCACACACACCCACACACGCACGAGCACACACTCACACACACAGGCACCTACACGGGTTGACTAGTTAATCTGTGGCTTTGGCTCAGCTGCGGCTATCATTGGCCCAGCCCTAATCTCGGCCTGAATTCACACAATCGCGACGCGCACGCGACATATTCAAGTGGGATTTGGCACTAAACCCTTCAGACCCAAGGAGAGCACTCAATTGTGCCATCTCAAGTGTTGCATTTAGTAATTAGAGCTGCCTAAGCATAGCATACCATCGCTGTAAGCATCCTCCACAAGATGACAATTCAGTTTGGTAATCCTCGGTGGCTCAGTGGCAGCGAGAACTATGCTGTACTTTTTGGTGTGGCTTAATTGATTGTCTTGGCTTGGCTTAAACCAGCATCACTTCAGCCTTATTGTCGCTTGAAGTGTCGCAACAACAGAAACACTCTTCCTGCTGCTCCTAGCCTCCTTTCCATGGCATTTTCTTTTTGTTATATCCCCGAGCTACCATTAAAATACTTGAATTATGCATTGTCAGGGCTAATAGATGATTGCCCACTGTCAGTCCACAAAAGTTTTATATATATACGATACATATTCATGAATTTAATATGTACAAGTCCACTTCTCAGCCATCTCCAGGAACCAGCTAATGAGCCATGCACTCTAAATATGACAAATCCTTACTTATGCGTTTCATCACTAATTCAACTTGGTGTAGAAATGCCGAAATTTTACATATTATTATTTTATATTATATAATTATGTATATATGATTCCACTGTCAGCGGTTTGTATGTTGTTCATTTTATTGCACACATATAATTAAATAAACAAAAAATTAAAAAAGAAAAATAATAATTCATCTAATTTTATTCATAGGCTTAATTTCGTGTCGAAGCAAATTTCTTTGACCCAAATTACCTCAGAAATGCAGGCTTAATTTTAGGGCTTAGCACATAATTAATGCATTTATTATTTCAACTTAATGAGTGACACCTTTTTGGTTGTACACTTTTCATTTTGTATTTAGTATTAAGTGTTATTAAACTCATTTCATATTTTTGTATTTATGAGCATTAAAAGCCGTAAATAATATCAAACGACATGGCATGGCAGGGACCCCAATAATTTATACAAACAAACTCCATGTTGGCCCCCATTTTTCCCCAGTTGACCTTTTCTATTTAATTTGACTCATTTTTCGCATAAATTCAATTGAAAATAGCTCGATTTACTATTTATTGTTGGTCGCAGAGCTCCGGGAGACCCTTTGACAGTCACACACACACACACACACATTGCGAACCATATTTCCGATGGAACTACGGCCACCACACTAACACCCTGCCTCCACTTCTTCGATGCCCTTCGATAACAATCAGAGCACTCGATGCCTCGGGGCAGTTTTATCGCTCTATTCGAAACCCAGAAAGTTAATAATTCTATATCACTTTTATGTGCGTGCATTCTCTCTCTCTCTCTCTCTCTCTCTCTCTCTCTCTCTCTCTCTCTCTCTCTAACACACACACACACACACACACATACACATATAGATTGCGAAACTTTTGTCACACTCACATAAACCATTTGCTATTTTTTCTCCAGGCAAGAAAAAAGTTGGGACGTTTGCACATAAAATTGTTAAATTGTGCGTTGTCGCATCTGAAAATTATTTCATATTATTAGCAGCAGCTCCAACAGTTTTCTCGTCCGGCCCCCTTCCCAACCCCCCTTCCCCCTCACCCTCCCGGTATGACCCTGTAACCATGTATCCTTCCTTGTACAGCACGCAAACAGAAAACAAGCTGCCGGGATTGGAAGCGACAAAAGTTTTGCAATAATGAAGGCGTATTCTCGCAGGCTTTACAGGAACTTGTCGGCCACCTGCGTCGCAAGTGCAAAGGTGCTGCAATTTGCCTCGCCCAGAAATGTTTCCAATCGTTTTTAGACTCGGTTTGGGAAAAGCAGCTTTTAGTTTGGGGTCAGATCGTGTGCACTTTGGCAAATGCTGTCATTTCGATAAGGAATGTTTCTGGGCTTGGGCAGCTACACAAGTGCTCAGCATATAGACACAATTAAGTCTGAGTGCACTGTGCAAATTGTGAGGCTATATAAACTAGAAAAAGTAAACAAAAACTAAACATTTAACTTGATTACAACATGCTTTTATTCGTTTTAAAAATGAAATAGAACAAACAAGCAAACAATATACGATTGAGATGATTGATGTCAAATTATGGAATTTTTGTTTCTCAATCATAATTCATAAATTGTCTTATGTTGTCATTGCTGTCGCTCAGTGTATGTACACAAGACACGCGAATGAAATTATAACTGACCCCACGCTGCAACCTCAAAACACGACTGTTGCTACCTGTGCACAGTTCGCTGGTAACGGTGCTTGGGGCTTTTGCACGGACGGAACGCCTGACTGACTGATTGAACAATTGCGGGGTGCACAATTATAGCTAACACTGTCACGCCATTGTTATATTGCTGGCAATAGCTTAAAAATGCAAACCGCCTGCAATGTCATGGCTGCACTTGTGCTGAATCGGCAAATAGATGGGGATGGGGATGGGGATGGGGATGTGGGCCAGACTTGAAATTGCTCGGTAGAATGTCAATTACTGTGCTGGCTAACCAAGGCGGTGCCCGTCAGCAGTGGCCCCTCGTTGACGATAACGTAGTCGATGACAATGATGAGGCCAAGAAACCGGTGTCCTCGACACCGCCACCTGGTCTTGAAAATCGGTCCCAAGACACTTCACATGGCTAACGGCTACTACAACTGGAGGTTACAAGTGAAAGGGGAGTAGAGAAGTGGGCTTGTCTAGAGAAAGCCAAAATCAATATCACTTTAAATTATGAACAATCAAAAGAATTGTTGTAGTGCCATTGCTGTCACTGTCATTGCTGTTCGTAATTTGTGGAAAGTTCAAACGAATATTTTGAGCATTTGTTAGCAAACTTCGAAGCCAACTTTTTAGTGTTCCTGCAGCGATTTAATAACTAATGTCACGACATTTGCAACGCATGTTGCCATTAAAAGTTAACATAGATATTCCTGATTGGGGCTCACTGCCTTTTCAATGGATACTTTACTGATTGATGAAATCAGGATACAGGTGCTGGAATTCTGCAAATCGGAGCATTGCCTTACTTGAGTAGCATATAAATGATCTATCACAATATAACTGATTTTATATAAATCAAATATATATATATATATATAAATACATATATGTATATAAATTTCATCGAATTTATATTTGAATCCAGCCTTCAATATCGTTTGTTGTTATGAAGTAAAGAACTCTCCAAATATTTTGATATGCATACATTTGTTAGGGTATGGAAACTTCGACGAATCGCAGGTAATATTTGACTGCCGATTTTCTGTATGCTCGCTTATTTGTGGCTGGTTTAATTGGATAGCCTATTTGTAATTTAACATTTGTATAAATAATGATTGCAAATTTAAGTGGAGATATCAATTTTCATTTGTACGTTGCGCATCCGCCATGTGGCTGACATTAAATTGGTGCCCTTCCCTTATCAAGCACATTGCCATTGGTCAGCTGGTGGTCCAACCCAACCCCCCCTTTGCCAGCTACCCCTCTTTAGGTTTGGCTCTGCACCGCAATAAAATCATTACATTGAAATTGTGGCAAGACAGAAACAATGGCAACAGACTAAAGTTTAGTGCAGAAACTCAGATCGATGAGATGAGAGATGCATAACGAAGTTGAATTGGGGAGGCGTGTGGAGAGGATGTTTAATATGAAAGACTGGGGAAGAATAGTGGAGAAGTGGAAAAGTAGAAATGTGTAGAAAGTCACTGATTAACAAACGCAATAAAAGGGGAAATCAGACAAATGGAAATGTTGCCTTATATAATGAAAATTATAAGATGCTGCCAGAAAGAGTAAAACTGAGAAAGAGAGAGAGACTCATAAGAAGAAGAGCAAAATGGAAAGATGATCTGTAAAAAAGCCAGGAAATAATCATATCAGGGAACAAAGCACGAGAAATTAATTCAATTGTAAACTGTCGGAAATGATGGATTTGAAACAAATGTAGAATGCAAAAGGCGTAATTATGTTTGCATTGAGGCTAAGACAAATCTCTTTGAAATCGGCCAAGCATCAATTCGGATACGGGCTAAAGCGCTGAGTGGCCTTCGACCCGTTGCACAGCACAATGACAACAAGGACAACAAGGACAACAGGTTCAGCAGTAGCTAATTCTTCCGGCTGTTGCTGCCTGCTGCCTGCTTCTTCTTTTTCTTGTTAAATATTTGTTTGCTTTCGACTAATTAAGAAAGTCCACAAAGTGACCAGCTTCAAAGTGTGTCCTGCCGAAGGAAGGACATTTTAAATTTAAACATCAAGATAAATGTGAATTTTATTTGCTTGTATTTATTATGAAATGGAATTTAATAAATTCAATTTGATTAAAATACGTTCTTAAAATTTGATTTTAAATTGTCAAAAAAAAAATGTATTTTAAATTAAATTTGTGTCTTAAGGCTAAGCATAAAAAAAGGATGTAAATGTTGTTGTTGCTTTTGTACATCATTGCTAGGCAATTAGTTGTTGTTGTTGTGGTTGTTGCTGTGTGTGTTGAAACCGAACAACAGATTGATGAATTACTTAAATGATAGATGACAGATTTGATGACTGATGAATTTGCATCTGTACAACCTGTTGGAAGTAATTCAATGCTTGATTGATTGCTCTCCTCGCGTCTCTTCTCATCTTTGTATATACAAATTGTTGCGATTGAGGCATTGGTTCGCGGCTCGATTGACTGACCGACAACCTGTTGCCAGTAGCCAGCAGTCAACCCAAATGTGCAAGCAACTGTGACAACTCCGACCCAAGCGGAACCTGTCCAGTTGCCCACATGCCCTCACTCCATCCTCCTCTAAAGATCTGTGGTAATGGGATACGTTAGATGCTGCTGCTGGAGCGGACTGTTGACCGAATATACTGAGACATTTGTATCAACCTTGAAACGCTTGGCGGCGCTCTCCATCTCCTCCAGATCGCTGAAGGCCGGAAAATCGGTGGGACAAAAGTGGCCAGCTACAGCCTCCGGTATGTGGCTGACATTGTGGAGCATGTAGGCGGGCGTACTCTGCAGATAGTTGCGCCACTTGTGATAGGAGCGTGAGTTCAGATCAAATGTTGAATCGCGACGCTGGCTAATCGGAGACGATGTCTTCGGCATAATGCGCTGTGCATGCTGCATCATATACATCTCCCATTCCAGGTTGCCCACGGCGGATGCCAAGTCGCAGCTGTTGCTGTTATCATCATCGCTGCTGCGATTGTTGCTTTGATTACTTTGATTGGCCAATTCCATGTCCTGAGTGCGTCGCAGCTGCCGTTTGGTGGGCGTTGAGGCAGCGCTGCTGCATGTATGATAGCCACAGGAGCGCTCCAATTCCGTTTCAGCCACTGGCTGCTCGGCAAAATCATCGCAAATCGGACGCGTTTGGCTGCGACTCCAAATGCTGCCGCTTGGATTGCGACGCGGCGTGCTGCAATCGCTGCCCAGCCCACTGCTGTTGTTGCTGGCGCTGCTGCTGCCACAGCTGCTGCTGCGACTGCGCTTTGTGGCACAAGCGCTACCATTCAAACTACCACGACTCGTATCCAATTTTAAATTGCTCGCACAGCAACCCATTTCGATCAAATTATATATATATATGTAAGTGTTTAACTAGATTTGATTTCAACTGAAGTTATTCGCGTTGTGTTCGCTGCGTTGGTTTACTGTCAACTGTTTGGCCTAACCGTCCAGCAGTTGCCTCTTATATAGCCGTATCCTGTCCTTTGTCCTCTCAGCTTTCAACGCAGGTAGTTTTCGCGAATTTCCACGAATTTTGTGTGTTGTTTTTGGGTTTGCTATCGCTTTACCTGATAGCCAACCAACAACAATCGAGGACAATTGGCTAATCCGATGCGCGGAAAAATGTTTTATGGCCAAATGAAAGTCCGTTAGACCCTGTGCACGTGTGCGTTTGGCTTAAAGACATCATAACAGCAACATTTTACCTGCCTAGCGTCCTTGATTGTCGTCATGGCTTCGTCTATCGCAGTTGCCTTGATGGATTTTCAATAGATCAATCTTGGATTTTCGCAAGTACATATATTTGAAATCAAAAACCCTTAAATCACCATGTTGGCCACCATTTGTTTATTGGCAACCCTTTATTCTTGCTTGCTTTCACTTTTGCACACACACACACACACACACACAAAAACAAGCACACTCCCTATATGATTGCATCCAGCTCTTAAAATACATGTATATATTTTTGGGCCTTTCAATTTCAATTTGGATTTTGTGTGCGGCGCTGCGGCTGCGCCTAACCTTGGCCCATTGCATTTGTGGCTAATTGTTGTGCAAACGCCGTTGACGCCGGACACGGACACGGACACGTATGCATAAGGTGCTGTCCGGGACAGATAGAGAGAGGGAGAGTCATCGTCGCTGCTGGAGAACAACAGATGCACATTTCGATCACTCACTTTGAGAACTTTGAGTTTTATTGAGAGATTTTACTTAGTTGCTCTCTGGCTATTTCACACGAAAATTCTGAATGGAATCGAACGTTCTTGGCCCGAACTACTTATGACTGCGCCTCCTGCTGCTGTTGCCGCTCTTCAAGGTTGTCCAATAAATAGTTCAATTGTCTTTAGCCAGTTCCAATTATATTTCATGAAACTATACGTAGATATGCAATTGAGCCAGTTCAAATCATTTGAAATTCTACATAATTGTTGCATATATCCAATTAATAATTTTGTGCTTTGCGAATTCATTCACATAATTTATAAATTAGCTAGCTTGACATGTTCCAAAATAAATGTAAATTAACTAAATTGTCGTTTATTTTTTTTTAATATTAAATCATACCAAATCCAATATTTAAATGTATTATTATTCATTTAAGTGTCCACTTCAATTCATACATAAATTCAATATCGTAATTGAATATGAATTTATGTTTTCTTAAATGCTATAAATCAATCGTTGACTGTTGTTGGATTTTCTATCAAGCGCAACACATTTCTCAACCAAATATAAATCATTCATTAGAAATTTGATAGAATACTAATTAAACCACAATTGCGTAAACTAACTTTCACTTTTGACTTATTTATCGTTTTGACTTTTAGCTCATAAATAAATAAACGAAATAAAGAAAGAGTCAGGCAAAAATATCTTTTTAAATATGATATATCGTTCTAGAATTTTGTTTAGAGGCTTCTAGAACAGACGAAGCACACAATCTTGAAGATTTACCTGCTTGCGCCAAAGACTTTGTTTGGAAAGTTCTGGAGGCGAATTTTAAGTTTAACAGTCCCGTAGAAAGTGACGAAAATATTTTTGGGATTAAAAACCCCAACGGAAATATACTTTTCTGTATTTTCCATATAAAAAGTATGCAAAAATGGACATTCCAGTAATCTACAAATGATGAGATGGGTAAACATCGAAGGGAAATACGCATCTACAGCTATAAGACGAATATAGGCGCACTCAGCCGCACATGGTCATTGGGTAAAGGGTGAATGATGAAGGATGAAGGGTTAAGGATGAAGGGTTAAGGCGTTACATTTCCCACACTCGCTGATGTTTTGGGTGCAGCCCATTTATTTGGCTGGCGTCAAAAGGTTGCAACTGCGACAACTGTTTGGACATTTGCTGGACTGGATTTGACTATCGACAGGAAACGTGGAAAGTTGCATTTTCACACGCAATCGCAAAAGAAGCCCGAAGTTTTCCGCAACCGCCAACTGGAATTTCCCCCTGGCCCAGCAGCGGGCAGCGGGCAGCGGGCCGAAAAGAATGTTCACACCATTTTCGCATTTATGGTCAACAACAAAGTCGACTGTGTGTGTAAGTGTGTTTGTGTGTGGTTGACAATTTTCCAAATCCCAAATGGAATTCAGCTCGGGGTTTTTCATTCTTTGCTGTTTATCTGCGAGTGCGTTAAAGAAATACCGGATGCCGGGCCAAACCAGACCAGACCGGACCGGACCGGACCTCAAATGATTCAACTCGAGTCCCCCCAACTGCCGTTGTCCCGTTTGCAATTTTGTTTTGTTTTGCCTTGCCAGCACGTGACTTTAACTGCAGTGGGGCAAAGCAGATAACAGTGGAAGCACTTGCTTCCAGCCATTACAACTGCATTCATATCGCCAAATTTATTAACTTTATTCTTTAGCACGACCTAAAGAAACTCTTTGAAACAGAGCCAAAACTTTGTCTTTTGTTGAAACAAGATTAAATAAATAAAATAATATCCATGTGAAAACAGCAACTATAACAGTAATATATTTATATGCCCATGTCTATATATAGCAAACAAATATGAGTTAAGTAATAAAAACAACAGTAAAGCTTAATAGCTATACTAAAACACTGTTAGCTTTTATCTTCAGTTAGTTGTACACAACATTGCTTTCGCCCAATTAAGTTGATAGATTCAACTGATGGATTGATTAGCAATTAATTACACATTAACGACATGCTCTAAATTGCACAAGGACTATCTACTAATTAACAATCATTTGGCAATTCCCGTTGACTTGCGGCACATGTGGCTATGCCATTAATTGGGCCATCAATGCAGAAGTTGCACACAGCATAAGCTCCAATCTCTGCGCCAACACGAGCACCATGTGCAACTTGTGTACTGAGCATGCACAGCCTTGAAACAATCCAAACAATTGAAATGCCATTGACATAAGTACAACTGTGATGTCCTCGCATACAAAGTATCCTGTAAGGAAAAAAATAAGGTTCACTGCTTCATCTGCTAGCAGAGTAAGGATATCTTATTATATAGAAGAGCGAGGAGATTGCAAATTTTTCTCGGTTAACTTAATCTTTTATAGTCTTATGGCCCATTTGCACATAATAAAATATGTTGCCAATTCAATAATCAAAGTACTTCATTTAATTCCTTCCTTGAACTATAAATTCATTAATTTACATTTAAGCTATATAATAGCTTAATAATAATAACTACAAAAATAAAGTCAATTTAAAAATAATTTAAAAAAAAATTAAAAAAAAAATCAGGTGCACAAGTCACACAACACCCGATTTGCATTAATTGTGCGGGGTACAATTGAAACACTCGAAATGAACATTTCAGCAATGCAAAGAAGGCCACTTGGGTTAGTTCGGGACGTGTCTGAAATGCTAAAACCGAAAGTTGTCCGAACTTGTGAATGCAACCAAAAAAAAAAAAAAACAGAAATGTTTTCACATTCTCAAATGCAATTTTTTCTTCTTTTTTTTTCTTTTGAGTACACAAGTGCGTAAAACAATTGTTTTCAATGAAAACACAAGGACTAATGCATTGAGTACAGGGTATGTGCGATGTCAAGTGGTGAGAGAAGGAGGGGAGAAAGACACAGCGAGTGAGAGAGAGAGAGGGAGAGAGGAACATATAAACACTCGAGTCTTCTGTTAAAGCACATCTGGACACGTCTCGTCATATTTTCTGGGCGATTTTTTAACTCACTTCCTGAAAAAAATCATACAAAATGAATAAATGCTATAAAACTTTTGTTGCGGAAATCTGTCAATATTTGCCCGCTTGTTTATATATATATATATATACATTTATTATTCTTTTTTTTTTGTTTTGTGTTTATGAAATGCATTTGTGGGCCAGCTCTTAGGGCCGGGCCACATCGTTGCGGCCATTTGGGCCATAAAAACAGTCGATTGGCCCGGCCAGGTAGGCCAGTCGTAGCTAAATAGCGCTCGTCCTGTCGTGATTTCCTGCGAGTCCTTTAGCTGGCCACTTGTTGATCTGCTCGGCAAGTTGGCGGCCAAGACGACGGGGCGCTCAATCGCTCAATTTCTCGATCGCTCGCTTTGCTGGCAGCGCATCTTAGCGGTATTTCCGTTTGGTATTTCCGCTGTTCGATAGCATTGGGAATTGCCAAAGAGCAATGCGCAAAATCGCGTCCACATGTGGCACTTAAGCTGCTCGTTAGCATATGCCACGCGGGGCGGCAACTATTTAAGCGTTAATTTGGCCAGGTTGCCTTGGACTTGGCCCTAAGCACTTGCTTGCTGGAAGAACGCTTCTTGAAACAAGTCAACTAGCGACAAGTGTGGCAACTAGCCAGCCTTTTGGGATTTGCCCACAACACTTTGACCAGGTGTCAAACGATGCCTGCAGCAGCCCAGACCAGCTCAGCTCAGCTCAGCTTGCGTACAGTTGTGCTCGCTGGCAGTCATGTGAATTCAGTTTACAGCTTTAATTAAGCAGTTCAGCTTTGTTTGCACTGTCAGCCTTACCTCATGGTGACCACTTAAACAGCACTCTGAGTTTTATATGAGCCTGGCTCTCTACGTGGCTAATTCAGCAACATTGCTCTTAGCCCTGCTGTTGCTGCTGCCGCTTTGCTTTCATTAGCTTTGCCTTGCGGTCAGGAAATCATTAAAATGTGAGCCAAAAGAGCTGCTGGTTGGCTATGCAGCACATATTTTATACACCTACACTCAGAGAAAAATCGGCCTAAAAAATTAGAAATTTTATATTAATTTTAGAAATGATTTCTAAATATAAGAAATAAATTTTCTTAAAATTGCTAAATATTAAAATGCAAACCCTGATTCTTAGAAAAAATCCTTTTAAAAATTCAGCAAATAGTAATGAAAAATTACAGAGAGAAAATAACTAATTAAGTAATGCAAAACACAATCGAGCAATCCGCAATCATAAATTTTGGAAACTTATTCACTGAATAATAAAGTAAGGAGCTCTTAACGCCAAAAGTCTGGCAATTTTTTATCTGAGTGTAGCATGAGAGGGAAGCTGATTTGCCTGTTTAGTATGCCCGATGGCATGCAAACATTTAATGCACCAAGACTAACACATCTTAATCGGCTGGCTTGAGTAGTGTATCACTGCGAATCATCTGAAATTAAGTTAAACATCGTCAGAATATAAATATGCCAAAGACTGACTGTGCAACGCTCTGAATACTTGATAAAGTGAAAGTTCGAATCGTTTTGTAATTAGAATTATTATTGGCAATCACCTAAAACGATTATTTACAAGAAAAAGACGAACTTTAATTTGCTATTATATTTATTTGTATGATGATACTATATTTATTTGTATGATGATACTCTCAGCTGAAAGGGAATCATTTTTATTGTGATATAATGAACATTTCCAAAATATGTTTTATGAGGACAATGTTAACTGGTTTCAAAGAGATATAAGCGATGAAGCCATATGAATTGAATCTGTTTCTTAGTATTCTATTCTTATATATTCTATAATTACACTTTCTGTTTTTATTTACCTGTCTGCTGCTAAGTCGTGTATATCAATAAAACTGAGGGTTTTAACAGTATTCCTACTTCTGTCTGTAACTTTTGCATGTCTCATGTCGAATTAACGTTTGAAGCTGAATGCGTGTGAGTTATGAGTGTGTGTTGTGAGTGTGTGTTGTGTGTGCGTTGTGAATGCGTGTATTTTTTGTTTGAATCATTTACAAAGCAACTGACTGCGATTGTGTGTATATGTGTATTGCAATATATAGAAAATCAATAAATGTTACTTACATTCCACACTTATATATATATATATATATATATATATATATATATATATACATATATGTTCTTATACATATATTAGTTTGTATTGTTCTTGTTGTGATTTCATTATGAATTATTAAACGGCAATGAGTTCCCTGCTTTGTATATTTTCTCGAGCACACTTACTCATAATGGAAACGACAATCTCCAGCGATATTATTGTTCCGATACGTGCTGATTGAATTGAGGGAAACAACGAGACTGTTGTTGGAACTGGCAGCTGTGCCAATTTGTAATTTACGTGTGCAAATTGTGTGATTCTGTGCCCAACTCAAATCAAAATTCGAGTGTCATTTAACAAAGGCGCAACCAATTTAATTGTTATTTTTTTTTTGTGCTTACGATACCCTGTAATATCTAGCGAAATAATAATTTAGCTGATATGAAATTTGTAGTTGTCATCTGATTATAATCGAAAGGTTTGTTGATCGACCCTATCTACAATTCTAGGCATCTCAGATATGTATCTACTTAGCATCATATCTTTCAGTCGCACACAGTCAACTGACAAACTTTTACTTGTTTTGTAAGCATCTCCAATATATATATATATATATATATATATATTCTTGATCAGAATCAACAGCCGAGTTGATGAGGATATGTCCGTCTCTCCATATGTATGAGCGTGGCTTTATCAGAGGCTAGTTAGTTAGTTAGTTCGTTTCGATCGTGAATATCGATTCATTTCGATTTCCGATATACGCGCGTGCATGCGTGAGAAAGGGACAGGGAAGGATAATCAAGGCGAGCGCAAATATGTTTGTGTATTTATACTGCATTCTGCAAAGGCTCTCTAACTGCAATTACGTGTATACACACACACACACACACACACACACACACACACACACACACACACACACACACATAAATATTTATATATATAAACGCGTTTGTCACAATCTGCTGATTTCAGTTGGGGATTGTGTTTGTTTATGTATATATTTGTATATGCTCAGTATCTGTGTCGACCATAAGAAATGAAAGTACTTTTTAATGGGCAATTTGGCAATAAAACTAGAATACATTTTTACAGCTGGGTTCAGGGTATATCGCAGTCGCAATCACTCAACTTCTTATATTTTTTTTGGTCTGCCTTTCAATTGCGTTAAGTAATTAGAAAGGAGCTCACATCCTGCTGCTGCTGCTGCTGGTTTTGACTTAACGAGCATTTAATTGCCAGGTTTACCCTTGGTGACACACACTTACATACCCACACACACACTACACACACACACACACACACACACACAAAGTCGCACACACTGATTACCTGCACTTCCTTTCCGCTTCACCCTTTAAACACGTTTTTCAGTTTGAGTGCATTGTTCGTTTTACTGGCTGGATACTTCAACTTTCTTACTCGATATCTTACTACTTTTATGCTCGACATTTCACTTAGTTTGTTCGCTTACACTTTGCATTTTTATGCGCATTTCAGTTTCATTCATAAATTATAGGGAATTTCTCATTGTGGCAGCAGAGGAATGTTCCAGGAATTTAGTCAAATGAACGCTGTGTGTGCTCTGCGTGTGTGTGTGTCGATGTGTGTGTGTGTGTGTGAGTGTTGTAGGTTTGTTGTCTAGTCTTGTTTTGGTCTCTCCCTGATCTTGCGCCCGGTTTTTGCCTTGAGGGAATTGTGCATAATTTGTGCATGTTAATTAGCTCATTTTCGGGCGTAGATTAAGCAAATTAACCAAATTAACTAAATGAGGAGCAAGTAAATAAATAAATTAAATTCTCCAGAGGGGCAGACTTACAGTATAGGGATATCTCTTCGGTATACATGTACATTAAGGTCAGCACTTGATTTCAAAGCCTACATAGGCTTGTATGTGTGTCAAACAGAGTATGGCTTAAGTGTCCCCACATCCGAGTATTCCTCTTAACACGTCATAAAAGCTAGTCGCTAATAGTATATTGTGATGATGTAGGGATGTGTGTGTGTGTGTGTGTGTGTGTGTGAGGTATTTTCCATACCCAGATTACATTTGTTAAACATTTTCATTCTTCAGCAAATAAATGTAATCGAATCTGTCACAAGCATTAACAATTTATGTGACTATGAACATGTAACAGACTGAGTATATATATAATTATATATATATATATGGATTAATATTTCATATTAACATTTAGCTCCTAGTTAGTCTGAAGTTTGACAAGCATTGATTTTAGCTACCTAACTAACTATTTGGATATTCGGAAAGTTTCGTAATGCTGAAATAATGAAGAAATTGAAATGAAAGTTATTTTGCCCAAGGACTTATGCAGATATGTGTGTATGGCATACATGCATACATACTTACATACTATGTATGTGTATGTCCTTCGACCAGAGTATCTGCCACTCGAGCACTGGCAACCGGAGCCTAACTATTTTTGGTCGAACTTTACTTGAAGATGTTAAATTGATGGCATTTTGGATGTGGATGTGGTTGTGGCTGTGCCTGCGCCATAAATCATCATCATTACAACAGGCACTAAGTAATGTTACCCCATGCCCCTGCGCCCTGCCCCTCTTCCCCGCTCGCTGCACAGCATACCAGTTCGCTTGCCACGCGACCTTCCTTTGCTGCGAAATAATCGTTGCTGTTACGGCTCTGTAACTTTTAATGCACTAAACAAGTGCCAAAAGTTGCGCATATTCCTAAATTGTGCTCATAACAACAAGGCCAACAAGAAATTCTTTTATGTGTTTGTTGCCGGGCTGTCTTCTGTGTGAGAGAAGCACTTTGCTAGTTTTTCCAGCAGCAGCAGCAGCATTTTCACGAAACTGTTTATGAACTGTTTTTGGGGCTAAAAGGTTGCATGCAGAACTCTCAGTTGCACATGTGAATTGCCCGAGTCGTTGCATGCAACACTCGTTGGGATCATCCTAAAAAATGATGCTGATGCAGTGCTTCGTGCTTTCAACTTTTCCAACTTAGAAATTTTACTAACTTGAGCACTCGGCAACCGGTCCATGGAGTCGCAAAGCGGCTAATAAATTATAGCGAAATTATGTTTGACTTACATTGAAAATTGACTTAGGTGCATCCCTATCTAGGGGCACTCAATACTCCTGATGTGCCCCTTTAATTTGGTGCTGCTGAATATTAGCAATTGATTGAGATTGAAAAATACAAGCTGACGTTTTCGAACAACAGATCAATTAGCCAACTAGCTTTAAAGATTGCAATCATTTTCAAATTGACTTTCTGAACTTGGCTAATAAACACGTGTTTCACTCACATATTCCATGAAAACATTGTTTTTTTGTTTTTTGTTTAACAAGAATTTAAAATCCAATTTAATTTACAATTTAAAATGCATCTAGTAAGTAAAAATAAATAGGAAATAAGTAATCAAACAATCGATAGTCTTCAAAAATATTGAACTCAAATACTGAAATGTATCCACATATGTTGTCATCATGGCTAATACGTCTATATGGAAGGATCTGTGGCCAAAGAAACTTTTGACTTATTTGGCAAAGCTCTGTCAATTTTGAGGATAACCAAATTAGCTGCTTGATTCCTCAAAAATTCAACCGAATTTATTTTGGCTGCTGGCCAAAGTACAAGCAACAGAAGGCCAATATGGTGGCCACGTCAATGTGTGCCACTTGCCACATGAGAGTGCCGCACTCGAGAGTTTATCGTTTGTCTTTGTTGCTCAAACTCATTCCCTTTCTCTCTCTCTCTCTCTTTCTCTCCTCTCTTCCTTTGCAATTGCCAATTGCAGTTGCTAAGCTGGCTGCATACGCCGAGGAAGTCAGCAGCGGGACTGGCATCTCGGAAGGTGAGTAGATGGCGCATATGCCACGTGGCATGCCGCATGCCACTCGATTGACGAACTTAATCAAGCGAGTTTTACAGAATGGGGCTCTGGTTGGAAAGGCGGCACCAACTTTCTTGTGGAAGTCGAGGAAACAGCTGTCATGTCACCGAATGTCGCACGTGCCAGCAGCAACACATCCGAGGATTACATCGCTGAACTAGCCAACAGCCGAGAGATAGACCCCACTGGCGCAACCATCACTGCAAATGACACAAAAATTGAAACGGGTAAGTGAAGCGGCTCAAGACAAAAAACCAAAAAATTGCGGCACAAATTACATCATCGAATATGTGTGTATATATATATAAGCGTCAGTAAAATATGGAAAATCTTTGCATATAAATGGGAAATAAAAGTGAAAGCCACGTTGAACAAGTTAATGCGTTGTCGTGCAATTTAAAGAATATTTGTAAATCATGTGGCATAAACATGGCACATGTTCGGCTTGCCGGCAAAGCCTTGAAGATTTCTTGCTACAGATGCACACAGAAGCGCCGCAAGGTGCGTGTAATTGAATGTTTATGGTCTTAACTGTAATCCAATTGCCAGACGTTGGTCGGAATGAGGCCCAGTCAAAAACCGAATGTGTTTTTTTTTTTTTGCTGGATAATTGAATTCCAATCAGCGTCTCTTGAGTTATTTATGCGGTGTACGTGTGCACAGTTTAAATTCAAAATCGAATCGATGCCAAACCGGATTGAATCCCAACAGCACTTCTACAACTGAATTTTGTAACACATTTGTCTTTTTGGCGTGGCAGGACCCAAGATCATAGTGCGCACCGAGGAGGTGCTGATTGTTGGACTCGTTCTCATGCTCTGGGTGGGTGCAATAATGCTCTTCTTCAATCGCTGGGGCAAGATACGCATGCTGGAGCCCTATCAGCCAAAGTTCCAGCAACAGCATCGCAGCTCCTGTCCCTTGGTCGAATTGGACGCAGTGACAACGCATCAGGTAATATATAGCCAAGATCTCTGTGTTATTTTGAGAATCTATGTTAAGAAATGTATATATATATATTTCAATTATTATAAATATATTATGTTATCGTATCACAGTCGACAACTTACTCGACTTGCAACTTGTTACATAGAATCCAAATGCAAGTTGCACATACTGCACAGCCAGAGAGTCGTTGGCTTTTATATCTAGTTATACGCTTAAGTATAATACTATATAATATATTTAATGTAAAAAATTATGATAACATTTAATTCCAATTAACTGGTTTTCTCTGCGCTTACCTTCTTTTTCTAGCGCACCTCCGTTTCTCGCATGTCGATGGGAATGGTGCATAATCATGCTCTGAATATGCCGACGTGTCATTTTGCGGCCTATAACCCCAGTATTTATGCAAAGGGTAAGCTTTCTCCTTGACTTGGCGCCACATGACGTGTGCTGTGACCGCCAACATCTCCGTCCCCTCCTTGCCTTACCACACACCAGTTGCCACACCAACTCGCATATTGCATGCTGCACGTTATTCGTGTTCCGCTTGCAGCACAAAAAAATTATCGTAAAATGCAAATGCAAGTGGAAATGCCATCAAAATTGAATCCTCCGTGAGTGTGTGTGTATGTATCTGTGTGCATGTTTTTGTTTTGTGTTAACTTTTGCTGCATTTTTGTAGCATACTTTTTAGCGCCGCCTGAAGCGTTCCAAACTCTGCGCTACAAAAAAAAAAAAAATGCACTTAAGATATGTGTTAATCGCATCATATTCACTTGCAAAAAGTTGTCAAAAAACTTTATTACACTTTCACTTTGAAACTTTTAAGCAACTCTTAACAGTGTGTGTACGATTAATCTATAAAAGTATTTAAGATATAACCTTTATTAAAGTAAAACAGGCTTGGGGGAAAACTCAATGTTGTATTTACTATGTAAAGATATTCCATACTCATACTTAATGGCTTAATGAAGCAAATAAATTAAGTATTGGGTAAACTAACCGTTTATACTAAATGTGCACGAATTTGATTAGTATTGTGAACAATATTTACTTTTGAAAATTAAATGATTTATTCTTTTGCAAGAATACAAATACTTTACTCATCATTTATCGAGGACTAAGTGTAATACTTACAGTCATTTTTAATACCCTGTAAAAATAACAGATTATCAAGGGAGAGCTCAGCTTAAGCAGAGAGAAAAGAAGAGAGAGAGAGAGACAGTGAAAGACAGAGAGCCTTGAAAAGAAGATAAAGAAGAAATAAGCTGAGAGTCAGAGGGAAAGAATGTGAGAGAAAATTGCCTATAAAATTTATAATATGAATACTATGTTGAATGCGTACTAGTCGAGGCGAGTCATCTGTTTTAAGTGCATCATTTTCGTTGGACTCTTAATGAGTTGCCACACAATTAAGTTGCACAGTTGGGGTTGGCATGCTTGAAGCGGCTGGCATTGAGGGCCAAGGGAAGCAAACAACAACACAATTTTATTGCCATTTGTCGGCTCTCGAGGATGCTGCGAATCCGATTTGGGTTCTGTGCTCCGGCAATAGCACGCACAACCACACAAGCACTTACGCAGTTCAATTTTGGTATGAGAAATGGTAATTAAAATGGAAGCACGACGCGCCAGCAAAAAGTTTTTTGTTTTGTCTGTGCTTACATTTGCACAACAAATGTATAAATTATAAATAATATGAAAATATTTCCTGAAATTGTACGTTTGGCAATTGGCTTACTCAACGCAATTATTGAGGCAGCAATTGGATAAGATGTCAAGATAATACTATTGTTTAAGTGAATGCACTCAGATCGTGTGAATGAGAACGTTATGGCAGTTTGAAGTCTTAGAATGACTCGACAGACAACAATTTAACCTTTCCTATTTGCTTCACAACTTGACTTGAATTATTCAGCACTTACTAATTATTATTAAACTTAAACCTAAGCACATTTTATATCTCGTTTCAGGCTACGCATCGCATGTCTCGAACGCATCAAGGCCTCGTCAGAATTCAGTCTTCGTCGGAGCCAGCACGAGTCACTATTTGATGCCGAGAGCGCCCCGAAAGACGCGCTCCGCCATGGATCTGCACTCGATGGTGTTGGATGAGAGCGCCGAGCAGGTTTAGATACATTCAAGAGAGATGAGTTGAGTCCGAGTGTGTGTGAATGTGTGAATGAGTTAGTGTATTTGTATTGAGTGTGAGAGTGCACAATGAATGGAAAATAAGTCAGTGAGTAAGTAAGCAGGTGGTAAGCAGTAAGTGTAAGTGTCAGTAGAGAGCAGAAGATGATCAAGAAGCATTGAATATAGATTGACAATTGATAAGAACAACAACACTGTCCAAAAAATTGTAACAACTACTATTTACAACGTGTTTTTAAACTCAAAGCTATGCATTACTTAAGCGAGACAGCTAACATCTACCACATCTCCTCTCCTCTCCTCTCCGATCCTCTGCTCTCACTCTCGCTATCCCTCTCTCTATTAATTGTTCTCTCTCTCTCGCTCTTGTTTGATCGCTGTCTCTACTAAGTGGCTGTTGTATCTATCGTAGTACAATTTAGTCGTCATCCATTCAATGGAATCCCAAAACATATTTCTCCAATTGGAATCACATGAGGCACATAGCAGTTCACTTCTGTTCGAGCAACAAATACTGATTGCTATAAAACTGAACGGTTTACATTTTCGCTCGGCAGCTTTTGTCAGCCATGCGCTAAAAAAATATATATATATTTTATAGTATTATTAACTAGTAAATATCTAAAATCTATTCTATTCTACAAATATATGCTCGTAACAGTCTCCCAGCTGGTAACCACCACACACAAATTGATTTCGTTATATCCACAAATAAGAATATATGTACCTAAATGTTTACTTAGTATTACAAATGAATATAGCTGGTTCTGCAAATAGTTTTGTTGCAAAAAAAAAAAAAAAACAATAAGCATAAGCTCAAAATATCCCAAATACGAGTACATATTACGCAGTATCCTAAATATAGATATTAGATTTGATTGAAACGATCAGCTTGAGTCCAATGGGAAACGGAATAGATCGAAATTATGTTAAATTAAAATCAAAAGTGATGATTGATGATTGATGTTTGATGTCGCTCTGTGTGAATCCGTCATAAGGAGCGGAATGGAAGACATATAAATTATAATGCGTCAAACAGACGGAAATGACTCCAACGAACAAAGGTAAGGAAATCCGAGCTCCAACGAATGGATTGAAGGAGAATGGGACTCACTCGAATCAAAGGAACAAAACAAACACGGTGAACTGTTTGTTCGTACGCCAAATTATAAACAAATAAGCCCAATTCGTTCAATTAAACTGCAACGCGCAACTTTTGTCGTATAATCTTCAATTTGGTAGGCTTGGGAGATTTTATTTTTATTGATCTATTTATTCAGGCTTAAAAAAGGCTTGTTTTTTGCGCTTTTGCGTATATGCAAATGCTACGAGCCGTTTAAATGTCTTAAAAGTCAATTTGACCCCCTCTGCTTCACAGAGGTGTTGCCTTTATTTGCATAGTGAATAGATTGTAGAAATAGAAATATGGTATCTTGTATTTGTATCTTATTACCTTACTTATAGCCTATACCATAAACTATCTGGGCTCAACGGCTGCCCCTCAATATTCTCGTAGTTCATTTTATTGTCTTTCGCATAGAGGCGTTGCTCTTTCTAAACAACTGTCTGTCTATCTATCTATCTATCTATCAACATATACATATGTATCTCTATCTATCTCTATCTATAACTACATATATAGAAAAGAAGCTTAAGCACATGTTAGATGATGTAATTTGTAAGTAACTGTGCTTACTTTCGACCAAGAACCAGAACAAGAACAAGAACAACTACAACCAAATGTATGACTAACGAAAGCTTTAAACAAATAAACAACCCATCCAACTGAATAAACTAATGTTATATAAATATATATATACACGAATATATATATTTTAAGGTTCTTATCTGTATGATATAAAAATAAAAATAAAAAACTAAAGTCTAGTGCAAACTTTGCGGAACAACTAATTGACCTAAATTGCTACTACAACAATTAAATCAAAAACAAAATGCATATTAAAACTCGTCCCCGAGTAAATAAAAAGTATAATTTTAAGGCAAATTTAAGGTATTCCCTAGCTCTGATAAATTGATCAATTAATAAGTTGACAGGCACCAAAAGAATTCTCTTAGCACAAAAACCAAGTATAAAATAATTTCAGTTTTGGTAATGGCTCGATAAAAATATTTTAAAACAAGCAACACTCCAATATAAAATCAAGTGGAAGTTGTTAAACAGCAACAAGAGCAACGTGTACCGAAAGTATTGAAAGAGTCACAGCCACATAATCCGGATCTTTAAAAGGTTCGCAAACTATTCGTGTGTGATATATATTCAACAGTTTATCAGAGTTGTGGAACACCAAATACTAGTTTAAAGCGTGCTCCAAATTTAAATGGGTAGCACTACGTGTTTGTCTCTTATCTTCAAAATGATAAAAACAACAAAAAAAACTCACAAACACACACACAAATACAAATACTTGTGTATACATTCTCTAAATATTATGTTGCAAGTTTGTATGCATATGTATTTGTCAATTTGTATTTTACATAATGTACAAGTACGAAGGAAACAAAAAACTTTTAAATAAATATTTATACATACATATATACAACCAAAAGTATATACGTAAGTGTGCGAGTAAGCAAGCGATACATATATTATATATACTCGTGTACTATAAATATCAAAGCGAATTATAACAACAAATATATACACTAAATTTCAATGAATAAAGGAAACAAATATATTTGGTTCAAGGCAGTAATAAGTTTCAATGGGTGGGTTTATTTTAATTTATTATAATTATAATTTAGTCGTGAAGTAGTGCTGGACGAAGTATCGACGTAACAACGACACATCGATGTTATTAAATTTATTCATTTTTTTTAACTTTATTGTAGTGATTTATTACCATTTGATTACTTAATAACACTTTGTATACTTAATAGGAAATATTTCATAAGGAAAACATATTTAAGAAAACTGAGAATGTTAATTATTTGTGAAGTGTATTTGTATTTAATAAGAATAAAGAAGAAATTAAAATTATTGTTTATTTGAAATGAACATCGTATATCGTAAATATTCTTCTTAATCTGCAATATCCTTGATCAAGGCTTGGCCTCTAGATTAATACTGCATTTAAATTTGGAACAAAACTAGTCAGAGGACTTTCAACATATTTATTTGCCTTATTACAATCAGTATGCCAATGACTATCTATGCTCCAAAGGAAATCCCTAGTGCGCTTGATCAGGGTCAAGTGCAATTTTTCTCAATCTTACTGACCAAATCCTTTGTGTAATTTTATCTCAAATCTTTTTCTTGAATCGCAATTTTTCTTCTTTATGTCAGTTAAAAAATTTCTGATTCTTCAAAATCTTTAGAGATATAGCCGTGCGATATTTATGTTTAATGAATGTTCTTTTCACAAAAATAACTCTCCATTTCTCCATATCCCTGTCTATTTTCAATGGATATAGTACGTTCGAACCGCAGGAGCCATCAAAACACTTGCAAGTTTACCACAACCACTAATAGATTATAAATAGTTAATAATAATATATCTTGAGCACAGCTCAACTCGGTACAATGCTGACTTGGTTCTAGCAAGTGATTTGCTTCAGAGAGTAACGTGTATAGCATTAAAGCAATGCGGCATTATTATATAGGGCTGTGCCTGTTGGCAGCCTGATGGCTTCTGGCTCTTTGGCATTTGGGTCATAAACAATTAAAGCAAATGGCCAAACGGCGCGTAAACTGCTGACAAGGATGCATAAAGCAAAGGGGAATTGCGCCCTCCGGCCATAAAACAGCCGACCCGGCACGTCCCAATGGCATCCAGTCAGTGCAGCTCGATCCAGTTCAAAAAAATACCCAGCACAAAACATTGGCTTGAATTTGAAACCAACCAAAAAAAAAATCATTTATCTTAGGTACGTCGAACACCCTTAAATGGGAATATGTAATAAGTTCTTATTTGGTCGTCGCTCAAAAACGGACGCTAACTGTTATCGATGTTTCTTATCGCTCGATCAGCTGAGTTGCTTCATGATTGTAAATATCGATTAAAAAAGTTGCTTAACAGAATTGGTATATGTAAATACAACATTGAGTAATTAACATAATGAAGGTTATATTTAAATGTGCCATGCTTATGCGTAAAGACTAGACTAATTAAACAAATTGCTTCAGTAAGTGAATGATGAATCAATTTCATAGAACATTTAATATTGAGTATCGCAAGAGATTGAATTGAAGCATATATTTTTACGAGTGACATCAGGAAGTCGCTTGGCCTTGAAGGCAGATGCACACAAATCAAGCAACTGCAACATGCAATTGCTGATGCTGCAACACAGCAGCAAATGCAGCAAATCATGGCCATGCACTATTATTGCCACATTCTGCTGAAGCTGCTGCATTTGCCAAATGGCCAGCGAGGTTCCTTAAGGCCTTAAACAACTATTTATTGGCTTGGCAGCTGCACGTGCTTGCAACAGTCAACACCGAAAGAAACCCATCTCCATCCCTTTCTCTCTCTCTCTCTCTCTCTCTCTCTCTCTCTCTATTTAACTGCCAGCTTTTGACAAATGACATTTGCTGTTCATGTCTATCTGCCATTGCCGCTCGCCTCTGTCTCGCTGCCAATTAGCTTCCAGTTGGTTTTGGCAAGTCTGCATAAATACAAAGATCCTCGCGCGTCAAACGTAATTGATAGCTATTGAGGCGCAAGATATTTGCATATTGTACACGATTTAGTACTCTCTGCTTCACCCTTCTACTCCTAAGTACACTCTATACAGCTTGGCCCATTTTTTTGGGCGTACTTTAGCAAATTGATGTGCTGCAAATGGGGGGACGACTTAATTACTTTTGGTTATCGCTCAAAGGTAAGGTGTACACAAACAGAAATGGTTGCAGTACACAGAAAAAGGAATCGTCTCCATCATCACTTAGGATACACACAGTCGAACTTACGCCTGTCCGCTGTCCGTCTGTCTGTTCGTCCGTTCGTCACATATTGTGCTGTATTTCACTTTAGTTGAACTTTGTCTGTGTGGGATGCAGGGTATATCCTAGTCGAAATCTCGGGACTGGTATTTGTGTTCAAAGGCATTGTGTTACGTGTTCGTGTACCGCTGGTGGCAGGTTCTTGTTATTGTTGTTGTTGCAGTTGTTGTTGCTGATTTTTCAATGTTTCTTGGTGCGCGCTTTTCAGCGCTTTTCTTGTTTTGCCTGTTGTGGTTGCTGTAGCAGGCGCTTCGTTAACTTTGATTTGTCCACTGAGACACATTCAAATTAAATTTCTCATCTTCACCATACACACACACATACACACACAAACTAACATACTCACGACTTAAGGCAAAACTAAGCAAGCGCATTTTGTACCCTACAAAAATGCAATGCAAAGCACAATACAAAAAACTTGTGCAAACCCAAAACAATTAAAGCAATAACAAATACTTGAAAATAGAAAGAGAGAGAGGCGCATACAGTTTTGAACAGATCTTTCGCAAATTTCGATATCAGGTGAAGTGCCATATTAATTACAGGATATTGCATAGTCCATCCATCATACACGGGCAAAGGACGAAAACCTTCGCCTGTCGTCACATTGTCTCCGTGCAAGGACAAAGTCATAACTGCGTATTTGAAGACGTGCTTGTGTGTATGTGTATGTGTATTTGTTTGGGTGTGTAAAAGTTAAGAGTATTGGGGATAAGGGCCAGGATGTTTACATATATGCGTAGTATCGGTGGGTGCCACATTTGAAAATAGTAGTGTGCAGTGCATCGAGTCTGTCGCATGAGCGATGGCATTAATTGCTGCAATTCGCTTGACAATGAACGTAATAAATTCGATTTTAGATGGCTAGTAATTTATGATACATATGTACATATACAAATATATACACATATATTTATATATATACATTCAGTTAATGCATAGTTCTACTACGCAGTGGATCAGACAAGCTGAGCAAATCGGCTAAGTAAGCTTTTGATCTGATAGTTCCCACAGCTGATTGATTGCCTCCTCCCTTAGCTGTTCGCCAGAATGACTGATGGCGGACGCTGTGGATCCGAGCAGCATGAAAAATGCAAGGGGCATGTGGCATGTGGCTTACATTGAAGCAACTCGTGTGGATTTCAAGTGCAAACGGAAATAAAAGCGAATTTTATGAACAAATGTTTGTCCGATTTATCACCAATGTTGACCGACTTATTCCCCCTCAAAATCCTCTCCCTCTTCACATTTGCAATTATTCTCAAATTGATTCGACAGACTAGACACCATTGACTTAAAAGCTTCAAAAGTTAACGCAACTGTAAATTCAGTTTATTTGGTCAAACTGTATGGAGCCGGAACTCATATGGCATTTGGGCTAATCTTCTGGATACTGTCTGGATACTTTTGTGGTGACTTATCGCGATTACAGTGCATAAGTCAGCTGGAGCAGTGACTGGTGGATGGGAGACGAGGGGTATCCGGTGGTCACCGTCACCAGCGCCTTCGCCGTCGCAACAATCAGAACACACTAATAATGTGCCGGTCAAGGAAAAAAAAACCCCAGCTCATATCAAATCAGGAGACAACGCCTAGGACGAGGGACGAGGGTCGACCTTGTCCTGCATGCTACGCATCGAAACATAGGGTCCGAAACTGCTACGTCTATCTCTGATGACAAATGCAATAAAAACCCAAAAGCGACGAGTATCATTGTTATTGTGGGCCAGAACGGTTTAGGGGCTCCAAATGGGGTGCTAGGGGTGAGGGGGGTGTCATTGTTGTTGGTCAGTGGGCGGGTGTTTTGAAGCTGTTTGATTAATGACTGCCATTGCGGTGCTGAGTGATGAGCGGCTTTGACAGTGGGACACGACGCAGGGGGCGATTCCCGAAACGATAAGGGACTCAATGGACAAGGGCAAGAAAGGACTGGGCGGTACCCGGGCCACTTTCATGCTCATGGATGCTACTTTATTATAGTGCCAAATGGCAAAACGCCAAAACTAAGTTGCGCAAATGGAGCCACTTTAAAGCAAACCAGGCCGTCTGGGTATGCACGACTTGCCGATACTCCATGCCAAAAAAAATGGGATCAACAGAAGATCAGCAAGATTAGAAAATACAAAATTTTAATTTATTTTATAAATGTTGTATTATTCACCTCAATATCAATAAGATTGCGGGTTGCAACTCAAGTCAACTCAATAAGCCGTCGTAAAATTTGTATGACATTCCAGATTATAGTTTAGAAATAACCCACTTTGTTTTCCATTTTCTTTTTTTTTTGGCAAATGCAAAGTGCCAATCAAAAATTTATTTAAATTGATAGCAAATATTAATTCGAACCTTTTGTAACCCTAGCTTGTCAATAGATGGTACCCTCATATTTTTTGCAATGTGTCCCATGCTCTATTATTATTTTGAGCGCACAAAAACGCATAGTTCTGTGAAATCCTCAAGTCTTAGGGAATTCTATAGTGCTCCTAACGTGCTATAAGCAATCAGAAAAATGAAAGATCAAAAGTGACGTGAAGAGTAGCACTGTTAATATTTTAAATGCAACTTGATATATAAATATTTGCATTAGTATCTAATTGTGTGAATATATATTCAAATGCTTGTCATACTTAATAATTATATTTTATGTAACGGTTAAGCCAGAGTGTGTGGAAATACCCACGACAGCAATTAAATGACAATTAGTCGCTCAGCATTAAATACTTAAAATATATGGAATAATTGTCAGCGTGTGAAAACTGGGCTATGGCCTTCGGCCTTTGGGCTTTGCAGCTTGTTGCTCAAGATAGCATATACACGCACCAGCACCACTTTTTCGGTTGCTGTATCCGCTAAAGCGTTAGGGCAATATTAACCGAAATCCGCACCCGTGATGTAAAGCTTTTAATGGTTTTTGCACACACACAAGAGCTTTTAATTCGAAAAGCTCCTTTGACGGTTACTGTGGTAAAAACAAATTGTTGGTCCCCCGAAATTAACATTTTCATTCAATATTCACGGAAAACTGTCCCTCAAATGAATTACTTAAATTAAATTTGCTTGCTTGTCATATTATGTCCCACGGTGCATGTTTTTCTGGCCAACTTTTAAACCTTAAAAAACAAACAATGCAAAAATTTTATATTCAGACAGTAATCTTAACTGAACCATCTGATGGATATGCAATAGGTTATCTTCGACATGACTTGGAAACAACTCGCTTGGGAGCCATCAAAACAAAACTAATTATAGCAAGTATTAGGCTGATATGCCAAATTTAATACATTAGAATAAGCAAATAAATTAAAACAAACTAGTTTCTTGCGTTGACGATGGCTAAATACCCTTTCACAACTACATTCGTTATTGCCAACTATATCATATGACAAATATATATGATGTCTTTTTTGGCATGGGTTTTGTAAATACCAATTTTCCGATAGATAGTTGCTATTCAGAAGTATTTCGTTTTGACGTAACATAATCATCTTTAATCGTGAGAGTCATCCATACTAGGCGTATAATAAATAATAATACTATAATACTTTTTACGAGTGGAACACATATAGAAACATCACACACTTCGTAAATTGGTAGACTCGAAGAGAAAATATGTACACTTAAAAAAAAAAGCAAATTCGGTTCAAAGTTAAATAAAGTTTGTTGCTGAGAAATTGTGCATATTCAATGAATACTATTCACTCACTTCCCTGCAAATGACGAGAGCGGAGAGTGTTCAAATGACAAATTATGTTGCACTTTGTGCGCAGCTACAGTAAGCACTGAGAAATTCAAATCGGAAGATGAATTGTGAAGAAGTCAATGCATTCAACACTTTCAGTCTAATATATTTTTCAAAGATACATTTCCTATTATATTATATTTTCTATTTAAAAAATAATATTTATATGTACCTGGATGTATTTATTTTGGAAAATTGTTCAACTTTAGTGAATATTCAGATGAAAAAATATACAATTAGTTTAACACCCAAAAAAAAAGTGTTTACATAATAAATAAATAAAAATAAATGTTTATGATTTCGGAATTGATGCGTTTGCAAGTTACATGCGCTCACTGTAGTATGTTGTATAGCCAGGATCAAGGTTATCGCGATGCGGCCTTATCAACCATTGGGTGACGCTATCTGGGGGCAGTGCGGGGCGTTGAGGAACTGTCATTAAGAAGTGATAATTATCAGCGTCCGCTTCAGCGTCAGCATCAGCGCCAGCGCCAGATGATAGTTGAGAGCGGCGAAAGCGAGATGACGCCTCAGTTGTGAAAAGCTGGGCAAACGAGACACAAAACATCGAGACCTGCGACCATGTGGTGGACAACGCGACGAATAGCAATCAAGTGCCTCCAGCACCAACGCTTTTTGAGCGCTGCGGCTGCGGCTGAGCCTGGGGCACAAACCCTGGGCATCATCGGTGTGCCCTTTGCCAAGGGGCAGGCAAAGCAGGGCGTAGAGCTGGCGCCCGATTTGCTGCGCCAGAATAAACTGCGCCAGGTGCTGCAAAACAGCGATGGTGAGCAATAAAATACCCCAATCAAAAATCAAAACTCAAGCCGACGATTAAATATCTACCATGCAGACCGGTGTCCACCCAACCACTCATAAAAATTGTAATCAATTTAATATAATATAACATAACATTTGATTTCGTCATAAATTTGAAAAAAAAAATCATTAAATTTTTTCTCTTTGATAGAAGCATTAAATGTTTCCTTTGAGTTTGTTTTCCATACAAGAATTCATATATGGGGTATGATGTTTGTAATTTTGGTGAAATAATCTAAAAACATAAGACTCTCATAGAAACAAACAGCCAACGGAAGTGGCTATTAATGCTGATCAAGGATGTAAATACTTAAAAGGACTCGGGTCAATAATAATAATCTCTGCAATGGTAAAAAGAAATAAAAATAACAGGCGAATAGATTTTTGTTTCGAGCTTTGATTTTTTATTATATATATATATATATTGAATACGTTACGCTTTTCGATTGACTTTTATGTATTTGTGCAGAGCGCCTGGTAATAACGGACTATGGCAATCTGCCGTATGCCGTGGATGAGACACTCCTGCAGCAGCAGCGCCAACATTATTATCACATACGAAACTATGCGGATTTCATGGCCTGCAATCTGGCGTTAATTGGCCAGGTGCAGCTGATGCTGCAGCAGAATGCACAATTCCTGGCCATTGGCGGTGATCATGCCATCGGCTTTGGTGGGTGGTAAAACGGCTTTGCCACACAGTATCCTTGACTTTGGTTTTTCTTTTTTGGTTTTTTTTTGGGATTTTGATTTGTGCTTGGGCTACGCTTGGGCTCGTGGCAGGCTCCGTGGCGGGTCATTTGCAGCACACGCCGAACCTGTCGCTGGTGTGGATCGATGCGCACGCGGACATCAATTTGCACAGTACCTCGCAGTCGGGCAATATACATGGCATGCCCGTTTCGTTCCTGCTGGAACCGCTGCGGCCAACCTGGCAGCACGCGTCGCTCGACAAGATCGCGCCCAATTGGTGAGTGCTGCGATTCTTCATCTGCATCTTCATCTTCATCTTCACCTTCATTACTTTTCATGTACTCTTGAGTTTTTCTTTATTAGTGTCATCGTTATCGTTATCGTTATCGTAATCGTTATCGTTGTAACGTTGCTTACATTTAAACACATACTTCTTGTTGTTGTTGTGGTTGTTGTTAAAAAAACTTATAATCTACTTTTAGTGCTAATTTTCGGAGCTCTCTCTCTATTTTATCACAGTTCTCTTAACGTACAAAGTTTTTGATTTTTGTTTTCGATCTATAGATGTTGATTTGTTTGTTTCACATTTAACTTAATTCAGTTTTTTATTTTGCGTTGAGCTGCGTTGGGTCTCAGTCTTTGGTTTTATTTCTCATTTATCTTTTATTTGCCTCTTATGCTTGGCAACCTAATTTATACATAACATTTTTTATTGTTATTATTGTTTGTTTTTGTTTTTTTGTTTTTGGCAGTTTCTGCTTAATGATTTCTTTTAGGAACCTAACCATACAAATATCTTATATACGAAAAAAGGCAATATTGAAAGTGAATAAAATCAAAACACACTATGAGCAATGTCAAGTTAAAGAAAAACAATGATAAGAAATTTGTTTACCTCAAAATGAAATTGAAACAAAAAAAATAAAACATAACAAAAACAAATAAAAATATGATTACATATATATATATATATAAAAATATCACTTTTTAATACTGTTTGGCGTGTGCTTCATTAAAACTTAGCGTTAACTAAGAGAAACAAAATCAAATTGAATGCAAAATGAAATTTACGAAAATATTCGAACATAAATTGTTAAGTCATTTGAACGTTTTGCGTTATATTCAAGCTTCACAATTAATAAACTATATATATACATATATAATAATATATATATATACTTATTTATATGTGAATTTTGGATTGGCAAAACCAACTACAAATGAACTCAATTCACAGCTCAGCAAACCCATTATTCTTGTCTTCACGCACAAAAACAAAAACAAAAACAAAACACAATGAATCGAGAAAAAAGTATCGAAATAAATGTAAGAGCCCACTACGTAAATCTTGATCTATTGGTTTAGTATAGATAGTATGGTGCATAATGGCTGGGAGGACGTGTTTTAGGTGATGGTGGGCGTATACTTGGCCCCCCAAACCGAGTCTATTTGGGCACACCGTTGAAACGGTGCTGGTGCTACAAAACAAATCAAATCAAATCGAAACCGAAACCGAAAACCGTAAATTTAAAAATTTCTAGCTTAAACTTAATATTAAGTCACTGGCATGTTTAGTTTTTGTTTTTTTTTTTGGTTTTTTTTTGTACATACATATAGATAATAAGTAAGTTATTACGAGTATATTTTATGTGGTTCATATAAAACTTAAAATTATTAGATCACAATAATCGATAATCCAAATCCAAAACCGATGAAAATATGATGCTAAAACGCAAAACATAAATTTTCTTCTTATTGTTTTTTTGTTTCTGTTCTTGCTAAGGATAAGCGTACGAGAGTCTGAGGCAGACAAACATTGAGACAGAGAGGGAGAAGGTGTGTTTTTATGGGAGAGAGAGAAACAAATAGAGTTACACTGAAAGAAATCATGATGTGTTGGTATTATATACAATACAAATACTGCACAGAATATACAAAAATACAACAAGAAATTCGAGATCATATTGAAATGTAACTAAAGACAAGAATTATTATTTTTAGCGATTCGCAAAATGATATATCGGTGTTTTTTTTTTTTTGGTGGATAGTGCTTTATAGTTGCTTGCTCAGCGACATCTTGATATTGGTGGCTTGTCGTTTTGGAATCGGTATTGTGTGGCATGTACTAGACAAGTTGTGGTTTCGTTTTTATTTGGAGATTTTGATGCGTACGCTAAATCAAAATGACAACACAAAAAACATACAAACTACAACACTTTTCGGTTTGTCACACAATCCTATCTTTCATTTGTATATGTGTCAAACCGAGGCGTGTTGAAAGCGGCAGAGGTTTACAACGAAAAAAAAAATAGTTTAGCTTAATATTGGTTTTCTATACAATTGTATATTCTTCTCTTCTCATACCCTTGCAACTGTTGTGTAAGTTAATAAATACTTTTAAGTACAGAATTGTTTTTAACAATCAATTTAATTGAAAATTTCAAGAAAGTTGAGCAAATCGGACATTTCAAAGATTATTTAAGTTCGTTAAATTATGCAAGGATATTTCAGATTCGGCTTGCCGAAAATTCAAGATTTCTTTACTTTTAGGTTTAATTTTTTGTTCTTGGGTTGTGTGGGGGGAGTATTACTTTATAGATGTTTTATTCAAAACTTATAAGAGTTATTCATATTTGGATTTGTTTTTTGGTTTTTTTTTGCTGCGGAAACTGTAAATAAATCAAAGAAATTACAATATATAATCGTGTGTTTATAATACGAGTATGTATGCAATATGGCAATACATATGTATGTATGTATGTATGTAAGTATGTATGTATGTATGGATATGGGTCGTGGATACATGTATGTATGTGCATATGTCTGTATGTATACGTATGTACATGGCACAGGGACAGAGAATACACGCACACACACATATGTACATACAATACACTGGACAGGACTAAGGATATCTATATATCTATATATAAATATATATATATATTTATATACACATAGTTACATATATACATACATGTGTATTAGGCATATGTAAATAAGTATGTAATTACAATCAATATCGAATGAATCATATATAATTATACAGTCAGTAATTATTGTGTTTTTCTTCTTTTTTGTTTGCAATTAATTAATTAACTAATTCAAGGTAAATATGTAAGTAATGTAAATGTTAAATGTCAAATTCAATTGAAAATCGAACAACACACGCCTGAAAATAAATCAAGAGAAAGAAACAAATTAGAAATATGCATTCGGCTCGGTTTTATCATTTTTTTTTTTCAGTTGTTTTTCGCTTATGTTTTTTTTTATGTAGTTAGCTACAATAGAAAAAAGAGTATAAAAAAACATTTTTTAAGTTAAAACTCATCATGGGCGATGTTTATTATTGAGGAAAATCAAATATTCAAATTTTTAACGCTGTACAGAGGAAAGCAAATCAAATTATATAGTATATTAGCCTCGTTAATGTTTTGGGTTATATAAGTAAGTAAGTATTAGCCGTGTTATCTCTCAGTTAGCCGCTTCTTCAACTTTCAACTTTCTTTGCTCTCTACTTACCGGAAATAAAATCTTATCAGATAAACAATAAAAATCTTGCGTCATCTACAACAACAATGAACCAAAAGATGGGAGAGCAAAGAACGATTGGAAAATACAAGGAAATTAAAGAAAAATATATAAATGAAAACTACGATACGATTTTTTTGTTCCATAAGATCAATTTTAAATGCATATAACTAGGCATTTACACTGAGAGAAATCAATTGTGAGCTTAAACAAGGGTCAACTTGCATGAGAATTCAATCTTAAGAAGTTTCGAGATTTTATATGTTTTTTTTTCTTTTTTGTGGCTTACTTACACTAAATCATAATGAACTCAAGTCGTATGTAAATACACTGCGCAAAAAAACATATACGCTTTTGTTTTATAAAAATTGTATAAACACGGAACACTTTGTTGGTATTTTGGAGACTGTAGCACAACAACTGAAACAATTTGGAGAAAAAGTGTGTATGTGTGTGTTTATGTGTATGAGAGATAACACAAGTTACACTGTAAAAAAGAATCAACTTTCAATTATTACAAATCACAAATGTTAAACCAAAACGAACTGTAAAAAAATACTATATTCGAGTATCCTGAAAGAGCGTCGGGCGTTGTACAACAAAGAGAGCGAGAGCGAGTGAAAGAGCGCAGAGTACAACTGAAGACAAATAAAGAAAGGGAGCAAAAGAGAGAGAGAGAGAGAAAACATAAAATAACCAAGCATAAGAATTGGAAATGATGCAGCTGAGGCGGCTAGACAAAACTAGGGGCAGCACAGCAGTTGAAAGAGTAAAAGAGAGCACACTAAATGAAAAGAATGTAGAAAAAGATGAAGAAGACGAAAAAGAACGTAGAGGAAATAAATTAAGTAACTGAAACACAACACAGAAATCAGGCTAAAAAACGGAAGAAACGAACTGATGGTGGGGAAAAAGAAAACTTGAACTGAAGGACAAACTGAACCAAGTTTTGTGTATTTGATATGCAAAGCAAGAAAAACTCATAATCATATATTTTGCAAATACATTTATAATATTAATTTTTGGTTTTTTTTTTTTTTGTTGCATTGTTTTCCATTTTTGTTGAAATATCATTTGAAATGTTTGGATAAATATTATTAATTAATTGATATAAATATGTTAATAAAAAAATTAAATAGTTTCTTCATCAGTATTTTTGTAATCATAATCATTTTGCATGTATAATATTATACATTATATATATTTGTATATCTCGCGTATTGTGTATGTTATGCTGTTCTGGTTCGGTATTTAAAATTTTTGTTGTTTTATAGTTTGTTTATTTTTATTTTATTTTATTTTTTTCATTTATGTTTTTGGTTAAAGTTTTAGGTTCGCCGTATTCTCTCGCAAGTATTTTGTGGTTGAACGAACATTTTTCTTCTTTCTGTTGTTGTATAAATAAGTATATATATATATATATATATATATATATATATATATATATATATATATACATAAATAATAAGCGCATATTACTATAGATTATATGTTAACTAAGCGTAAGACTAAAGCTAACTAATCATAATTTATAATCAATTCAATTAAAATGAAAGTATTCTCGTTTGCACACAAAACAAAATTGATAATATCGCATTTGGTAAAATTTGCAAGTTTTCTTCGTCCATTTTCGTTAAGTCCCGGTTCGTGGAATGTGCCAGAGAGAGAGACAGAGAGTGTGTGTGTGTAAATGTGTGTGTGTGGTTGTGTGTTTTGTTGACAGTAAGGAGAATTAACGAAATAAATTACAACTAAGTACGGCCGCGATTTTGACTAGGCACGCCTCCAAAATGAATACGTGTGTGTATGTGTATGTATAGGAATGTTCCGAGCTTGTGAGATCATTAAGTTCCTGGCTTGACTAGCTTGCCATATATAAATATAAATATATATGCTCTTGGGGCTTGACCACCATATCTGTGGGTTGTGTTGCTCTGAGTGTAGGACTGGGTGGGGGGGACTGTGGGGAAGGGGCACACATTGAACGTTTAAGAATGGGGTGAGCAAAGAGACAAAAGGATAAAGTATAAAGTATGGAAAAGAAATAAACCGAAAAATAACATAGGTGACGCAAGAGAAACAAAAACAAAAAAATTAAAACAAAAACGATAAAATTATGCAAAAATTTATCAAGTGTTTTTATTGAAAAATTATTATTATTGCTGCTGCTGCTTGTTCTGAGCGAATCAATCAAATTATAAAAATCATAAAATTAAACATAAATGTAATGAGTAATAAACATAATCATAAAAAAATCGAAAGAAATTCATTGAAAGGAAACAAAAATTATCTAAAAAAAATAAACACACTTTGAATACACAAATTTCTCCCTTAACATCATATTAGATACGTATCTACATATAATATTCGCCGGCTACGATTTGTGTGTATGTGTATATATATAAATGTGTGTAGGGTATACAAAAATTATAATTTAAAATCAAAAACAAATACATAAATGTTTAGTTAAACAAAAAAAAAAAATTGAAAGAAAAATAACTGAAGAAATCAAATTATAATATTTTTTTTTAATTTTTTAAAACACCAAAGCAAGTATGGCTCTAAGAGATAGAGAGAGAGAGAGACAGAGAGTGAGTGTGTATGTGTATATTTGATAAAGAGAGCGGGAGATCTGGCAGTGCCACCGCTGCTGTTGTGAGTGTGTGAGTGAGTGTGTGTGTGTGGGTGGGTGTGTTAAGTGTGTGAGATTGCGCTCATCTCTGTTGCAACAGTCGCACTGCGCTCTCTTTTGTATGCTTCGTTTAAATCAAAATATTTCGTTTTATCTTTGAATTTAAATTAATTATAAAATACAATAAATAATATTCATATTTTTCTTGTTTTTTTTTTTTTGTTTCTGTTGTTGTTTGCTTTGTTTTTCATTTTTTCTCGTTTTTTTGTTTTGCACTTAAAGTTTACGAAAAAAATTAAACATATTTCATAGTTACATATAAATATATATATCAAATTTGCTTAATGCGAAAATTACAGGAAAAAATAATTGTTATATTGTTGTTGTATAATAATATATTAATATATTTAAGTTGCATAAACATAAATGATTCTTTCGCTTCAATTACTCATTGAGTTTCATTTACTTTTTTTGTTTTCGTTTTTTTTTTTTACTTAAGGAAATTATAATTGTAATTTAGCTGAGATGCATGTTTTGTTATTGTTGTTGTTACTGCTGCTACTGCATTTAAAAACTATTGCACAGTATAAGAATTACATAATATTTATATAAAAAAAAAAGGAAAATAATATAGTTTGACAAATAAATTAAACAAAATCAAGTACATAATTTCACTTATTGAGTAAAGTTTTTTTTTCTTCATTTCATTTCATTGTTTTTTTTTTTTTGCTCTTTGTGAGCTATACGAATACATACATGAACATGTACATAAGCATAAACATAAATTTCAGTTGCATGCAAAAAGCAAAAAATAAAAAAGAAAATCGCTCGCTCTCTTTGCTTTTTGCGTACACGTTTTTCGTTCGCTCTCTTTCTATGAAGAAATTAGTACAGTTACGACGGGGAATACATAACTATAGAGAAACTAAATCTTTGGATATTTTGATATTATAAAAAAATGAGAAAGAATTAAATAAATTATAATTTCGCGTAGTTTCAATGTGCTTTTTGTGAGTGAATATCAAAAAAATAAATTAAATTTGCAAGAAAGTTATTTTTTAAGTTGGCGCGCTCAATTTTGCTATGCTTAAATTTTAACTAGAATTTAAGTGTTTTTTTTTTATAGTATTTATAGTATTGTTTGAAGGAGTTTCTAAGCTGGATCGCAACTTTGTATAGCTGATCAACATGAGTTGTTTTGGGATTTTCATTCTTTTCTTTGCTATATGGTAGTTTTTATGGTATGTTTTAATTAGAATATAGTTTATAAATTTGCATTATTCATACTGTATATTGAAAATATTTTTTATTTTTGCCTACACTTGTTGACTCTTCAAGTTTTTTGTTTTTGTTTTTTTCTTTTTCATTTTTTTGTCGCGTTTGCCTCTTCTTCTTCATGATCTTCTTCCTTTTCTACTTCAGTTTGCTGACTAGATTTCTTGTTGCAAATTTTGTTCAAACAAAAAAATTGTTATAAAAAAAAATTATAGTAATAATTATGAATATTGTTTATACATAAGCATTTTCCTTTGCACTTGTATCATTTTCATAATTTTTTCATTTTGTTTTTGTTGCTTTTGCTAAGGATCTTTTTTTAAGGTATTCTTTTCGCATGTGTGTGTGTATGTGTGTGTATGTGTTTGAACTTAAATAGTTGACATAAAGTAATTGTAACTAGACATATATATTGTACCTACTATAAAGAAAAATCATCATTGAAAGTAATATGAATATATATGTATATGTTGATTGGTTTTCGTACATAATAATAAAATCAGAAACATGTTAGATAAAGTATATAAGTATCTTTCATTTTATATACAAGAAATAAATATGCATGGCTCTAATTAACTACGAGCGCTCTTCTTTTTTTTAATATTTTCAAATACAAAGAAACAAAGAAATCATACAAAACTTATAGATATATAAATATTTACCGAATCCAATTGAAAATTAAACTTTTTGAATATAATATTAATTCGCAAAATGAAGCCAAAAACCGAAAGTGTTTTTTTTTTTTTTTTGTGTAAAATTGAAAAAAGAGTTTTAACTGATAAAGAAAAGAGTACAGATCATAATGTGTAGGGGAGATGGGGGGACAAGGAACGGCAATGAAACGATTCAAGTTATTGGAAACAACAGTTTTTCAACCATTCAGCTTGGTACGGTACTGGTACTGGTACTCGTAGTGTACTGTACTTTAATGTACTGCACTGTTTTGTACTGTACCATTCTCTACCACATACTGTACTGAACTTGATAATATGGTACACTACCACTACTGTACTCAGAAGTACTGCGGATGATAGTGTACCATACCAGAGTGCAAAAGCTATCGTCTCAAACGGTACTCTTTCGTTAACTTGTTGTAATTTTTTTTTTTTTTTTTTTCTTTGTCGCTTTTAACAAAAAGATCACTTACATAGCTAGAAAAACGCTTTGCTAATGCTGTCATTTTGGTTTTTTTTAATATTTTTTTTTCAGTTGTCAAACTTTTCTGACATATAAAAAATGTTCCGGTTGTTCATCTTGTTCTGGGTTTAGTTAACTGAGTTTTTGTGCTACGCTTTTTTAAACGCTAAAAATGTTTGCAAATGGTTTTAACGCTGCTTACTTGCTGGCTTGAACTATACATTATATAAAGTACATAAGGTATATATATATATATATATACATATATATATGTAATAATAATATATATACATATACATATATTTATATATATTATAGTATAATATTCACTAACAATTATTTACTTTAGTAAAACGTTTCAAATTTGCGCATAAATTATTGTATTACTTTCGCATTTTCATTCATTACTTGACTTTCCTTTATTTTATTTTTTTCTTTGTTGCTTTATGTTGCACACTTGTCCCAAAATTTCTAGCTGCTTATGTGAATCTATTTAAGAGAGTGTGTGTGTGTGTGAGTGTGTGTGTGTGTGTGTGTAAGTGTGTGTGTGTGTGTGCGAGTCGGAAGTTAGTTTTGTTTGAAATTTTCGCTTGGCTTTCGTTTCGTTTAATATATGTAAAAAACAAACACAAAACATTAAAATGTATATATATACATATATATATATATATATATATATATATACGGATGCATATATGTGTATGTATGTATTGTATATATATTATAATTATTAATTTCATACATATTTTTTTTTGTTTTTGTTTCATTTTGTAATACTGTAGCAGCCTCCTTGTGTTTATATGCATTTTATGGGTTTCTTTTAAATACTTCTTTGTAAGCCTTGTCGAAATAAAAGAGAAGAAAAAAAAACAAACAGACTAAAACTAACGTCCGCGACTCAAAACAGGAAAAAATATATATATATATATATATATCGAAAATGTTTAAGCTTGTTTCTCTCACTTTTCGTTTGCTATGCTATTTTTCCTTATTTTTCTTTTATTTTTTGTTTTTTCTTTTTGTTTTTGGTATTCGTTTTGTTGTAGAAAAATTGGAGTGTAATTAACAGCTTTGGGTTTTTGTTTATCATTTTGTTACTGGAAGATTTCTTTGCTGCTTACTTAATTATAATTTTAAAAAATTGTTTTTGTTTTTGTTTTCTTTTTGCTAGGTTAATTTCTTTTAGTTAAATCTCATTATTTTTGTTTTGTAGATTTCTTTGTTTGTTTTTTGTTTTCTTTTCATTTTTTTTTATTTATTTATTTTTTTGCTTTGCGACTAATTTGACTGCGGCTGCAATTGGATTTTTGTCCCTGTCCGGGCGCCCAATAGGGACAGCCAGAAGTTTATCTTCTTTTCCATTTCTCGTGTCTACCAAATATATATATTGCATTCGACACACGTTTGTTCTTTTTTTTTTAATTATTTGTTTAGGTTAGTTTTGGTTTTTTGTTTTTTTGCTTTTTGTTTTACTTAAATGCTAAGAAGAATTTTGCTATTGCAACGGCTGACATTTGTAGCCGCCGTTTTCTTTTCATTTATTTTTTTTTCTTTTTCGTTGTTTAGACGCGTTTTGAAGCCAAAGGACACGCCACACAAAAAGGATGTCTTGTCTGGTTGCATGGTTTCATGACGTATGTGTCTCTCGGTGTGTATAGTGTGTGTAATGTGTGTAATGTGTGTAATGTGTGTAGTGTGTGTGTGTGTGTGTGTGTGTGTGTGTGTTAAACACATACATTTTTGTTGCGCTTAGTTACCATTTAGTCCATGCATATTTATATATGTATATAAGTGAGTTGTGTGTGTGTGTGTTTGTAGGTGTATGTATAAACTAGATAAGTGTGTGTTCCTTGGTGTTGTTGTATATATTTTTTTTTTTTGGGTGGGGGGAGCAATGGATGTTGTTGTTTGTGGTGGGGGCAGGGCGAGGAGGTTGCGAGGGGCAGTGCGGGCAACACTTTACTTGACCTTATTGGTCTTGAAGCTGACCTGCAGCACACGATTGCCCATAGTATAGCCATTGAGGGCACGTATGGCCATTGCTGCCTCATCATAATTGGTCATGGACACAAATCCATAGCCTTTGCACTGATTCGTTGTGGGATCCTTAACGATCTTCACCGATTGCACAGCGCCAAAGGGCCCAAACAATTGCCAGAGGGCCGCCTCTTCCGTTTCGGGCGCCAAATTATATATAAATATTGGATATGCCCCACCCGGTCCGCTGGCCAATGTTGTCGCTGCCGCCGCAGCAGAACCCAAACCATTTGGCAACATCACATCCAACATATCACCGGCCATCGGTGAGAAGCGTGCCAGTCCCTTATTCACTGGCGTATGCATTGCGCCGCCGATGCGTCGCACCAGCTGCGGATTGAGAAATGCGGGCAATTGCGGCTGGATGATCTTGCTGGTGCTGCCCGGTGTATTTGAGAATTTGACAACGATCGGATCAGTGCAGCTGCTGGGCGTTGTACCATTCAGTGCGATTATCGCACGAGTCGCCTCCTCACGCTTATCGAAACGAATGAAGCCGACACCTTTGGTCTGTGTATCGTTGCCGGCATTTTGAAGAATGCGCGATGTGATGATCGCACCGAACGGCGCGAATATTGCCTCCAACTCCTGTTGGGTCATCGTCTTTGGCAGTCCGGACACATACAGATTGGCGCCCTTGATCGCATCTGATGAGGGTCGGGCAAACGATACCTTTATGGTCTTATTTTGCAAACGGAGACCGTTGAGCACATTGACCGCCTGTTCGGCATCCTGGGGTCGCACATAGTTGACAAAGCCATAGCCAAGACTTTGACCCTTGCTGGGCGCTTGCGGATTCAATGGATCAATGTAGACCTGCGACTTATCGCGTATCAATTTAACCGACTCAATTTCGCCAACGCTGCTGAATAGCGAACGAATCTCATCCTCTGTCATCGTTTGCGGCAAATAGTTGACAATTAGATTTGTGCGAGTCTCTGTGCTGCCATTGCTGCCGTTTTGGGCACCGCCTGTGTTGCCATTTGTGTTTGCCTGCTGGACTTGCTGTTGCACTTGCTGTTGCACCTGCTGTTGCACCTGCGCTTGCTGCGCTTGCTGCTGCTGTTGCACCACTTGCTGCTGCTGTTGCTGTTGTTGCTGCTGCTGCTGTTGCACGGCGACAACTGCTTGCTGTACTTGCTGCTGTTGTTGCACCACTTGCTGCTGCTGTTGTTGTTGCTGCTGTTGCACAACCGCTTGCTGTACGACCGCCTGCTGTTGCTGTTGCAATTGTTGTGTGACAGCCGCTGCGGCAGCAGCAACCGCTTGCTGTGTCTGCTGCTGTTGCACTTGCAATATCGCCTGCTGTACCTGTTGCTGCTGCTGCTGTAGCTGCGCGGCGGCGGCAACAGCCGCTGCACTCTGCACGGGCGCCGCCGCCGCATTTGTGGCAGCAACCGCTGCGGCTGCTGCCGCATTTTGCATTAGTTGCGCTTGTGTATCAACGCCAGTGGCGCCCGTATTTGCCATCATAAAGTCCACTTTGATGATTGTTGTTGAGTTGTTGTTGTAGAATTGTTTCAAGTTGTTTAGACGGTGGCCAACGCAGGCGCAGCACATGAAATATAATAAAGATTTGATGTCAAGATTAAACCATTTGCTAGATGTGTTAGTAAAATTCTTAGCCCATTTCAAGTGGTTACTTTTTCTGTGTTAGTTTCAATTAAATCTACCCTCCATATATATATATATAGTCATAAAGAAAGACATCCCACTTATATACATATATATATTCTATTCATATATCGTACTGAACCACAAACTAAAAATTGTTGATTATTGACAAAACTAGGTTTATGTTTTTTTTGGAAACAAAATTATCAACAATTTTCAGTATTTGGTATTTCTTGAATTATTATTTTTATTAATTTTTTTGCATAACTGTTTTGTGTGACTAAGATCCAAAGCGTTCAACATTTTTTAACATACATCTTTAATTTATTTAATTAATTTTAAAATGAATATTTAAACAGCAATCCTTTCTTGATTCTAGTCAGGTTTCGTTTAGTCAGTGGTTAGTTAACGGTTAGTTGAAGCTTTTGCCCATTTTAACGAGCAACTTTCGTTCAAAACTTACTTTTTTCCTTTGCACGCACACACACACACAGACAAGACGAGAGAGTAAGAATAAGATAGAGAGAGAGAGAGATGTGATTGGAAATGGAACTTAGAATTACAGACACAGACAAAAACCACTCAGCAAACACACACACTGTGACACACACACACACACACACGCAACACACCTAGAACTGCGTGTAGGCGTACGTAGAGCGAGCGAGAGCGAGAGAGAGCGTTTGTATTGTGGTGAAGATGGAGAGTTTGCTTGTGCGATGAGCTTTTATTTTTCTTTTATTTGTATTTTTTTTGAATATGTCGTTGCCGCTGCGAGACCCGCTACGTCGCAAGCACGCGATGCTACTGAGCGCAGGTCCTTGCAATGCTTTCGTGCTATGCTGGCGTTAACATCACTCTCTCTCTCTCTCTTCTCTCTTTCTCTGTCTCTCTCGCATGTTCCCTGCTCCTGCTCCTGTCGTTAACATGACTGTTGTTGTAGTTGTCGTTGGATATTGTAACAAAGCACGCGTACCCGGCCAAACCCAGTTATGTAATACATACACACAAGCACACACACACATACACGCACAGAGCGACAGGCAACGAACTCTGGCCGCAGCAGCAGCAGGATATACCCCTTGTGAAAGAAAAGAAAAAAAACCGAAAAGCAAAAAATGTTGAAAACTAAAAATGAGCATCCCCCATGTTCATTGAAGCGCGGAGCAGGAGCAACGCTAGCCACCCGCCCAACGAGACGAGAGTAGCAACCCTTAAGGGCAAAAAAAAAAACAAGTTGTAATAATTCTTTTGCAAAAATACAATACAATACGAAAGCTTGGCACTGCTAAGGGTTAAATCAAGCGGCGCAAACAATGCCACCCCCTTTTGGCTTTGAAAATAACAGACTAAACTGTGCATCATACATGTGTATTTTTAAACAGTCTGGCAACACTACTGCTGCTGCATGATCTGTGAACTTGCACTCTGCGTGGATGTTGTTCGCTGTTAACTGCTAAATGTTAGCCGTTGGCTGCGTCACTTTGGCACGACACACGCGAGTCAAAAGGTCAAATAAAAACTAACATACACACACGCACACACACAAATAATTGTGTATATACATACACACATTCGCACGCCCACAAGCCGAAAAAGCGGAGCGGGTCTCTCTCTAAATTTCATTGACAGCCGAGATTAGAACATAGCTGAAAGATACGCTCTCCTTCATCCTTTCCACTACACAAACACATACACACACAAACACAGAGTTACAGATATGTATATATTTGGTTATATATGTATTTATTAAATACTCACTTGGTTCTGTTAAAAAGTTGCTGTTTTATGTTGTTTGCCAAACAAATTGATTTGAATTTGATTTGATGTCCGTTAAACACGCGCGCGCGCTCCTCACGCCGCTGATCCTTTTCTTTCCTTTGCTTTCGTCTCCTTTCCTTTCCTCTTTTTCACTTCTTATGTACTCAACCTGGGCAATGAGGTTTCCCTCAATTTATTGCAGTAGATATTCCTTTTTGAGTTCCGTTTTGTTGTTTGGCTAAATAATTGCGGCTAGTTTGGATCTAATAATTAAACAATCGCCGACGTTGTATCGTCGTCTTCGTCTTCGTCGTCTATTGTTGTTGTTGTATGAAAAAGAATGTGGATAAAAACAAAAACAAAAAAGCGGTAAATTTGTCTGCTCGTCTGTGGCATTGGGCGTTGCTGTTATCGTATTTATCGATTATATCGATTTTTCCCAAATCCCAAGCTATCACTACGAGCACATTTACAGCAACAACAGCAGCAACGCATCAATTTTAGGAAATCTATGTATATATATATAATTATATATATATATATATACGTATATGTGTGTATTTCCATATGCACATTTAATGTGTGTATTCATATTTTATTATTTAAAACAAAACGACGCTGTTCTTTTTGTATTTCATTGTTACACAATTTCTGACATTATATGTGTTGCTGCTGCTGTTATTGTTGTTGTAATTTTGCTTTTGTTTTTATTGTGTATTTGTTCAATAATACTGATTATTATAACAGTATCTCTCAGTTTTTGCTGCTGCGTCTCCTCTGACACTGTGCTAATTTACGACGAACGCTATTCGGATGAGACAGAGCGAGAGAGAGGGAGAGCGACCCACCGACCGCCCTCACCTCTCGCTCTTTCGCTCTTGCTCCCTTTCTACATAGAATGTCTGTATTTTGTTGTTGTTGTTTATATGCAAACACACACACACGCATGCATACATGCATATGTATGTTTTTAACTAGCGCGCATATATTTGACCACATATACACATACACGTCACACACAGACGCACTTAGTATCTATAAGTTGTTTTTTTGTTGCTAGACATCGCGCTTATTAAATTAAAACACGCGCTGTTTCTGTTATTGTTTCTGTGCTGTGTTGTTGTTCATGCTTAATTTGAAAACAACAAAATACGAAAAAAAAAAATTAATATTGAATTGTTCACTGCTGCTGGCGCGTTTGTTATTACTCTCTTTTTCCTGTGCTGTGCTGAATTGTTCTAATTTGTATTTCCGCGCAATTCTCTGTTCTTCGCACAACTTTTTTGTTTAGCTCAGGCTCAGTGTTGCTGTGGCAACCAAACACTACGCTCTAACCAACAATACGAATACTAATTTACTTTTAGGCAACAAAAAAATTCAACTACAGTTAAAGTTTTCTTTTATTAGTTTATACAAATAAATGTCTTTTTTTTAGTTTATTTATGGCAGCTAGCTTTTTATTTATTTTTTTAGTTCTTCCATTGCAGTCAAATCAAGTGTGTTTCTACTACTATTTCGTTGCTATTGTTGTTGTTGTCGACGGCGTACAATGCTCCTTCTCCTGCACATAAAATCAATATGCTAGCTGCGCCGTTTCTGTCGCTCATACACACACACAAGCACAGACAACAGCACACACACACAGCGCTCATTTTACAGATACACATCACAGAAAATCGACTGAGCGACAAAATTTTGCAGTAGATTTTAACGCACAACTATTAATACTACTACTACAACTACTACTATTTTGCATCGTTTTGCCCAGCACTGGCTGGCAGCCTTCCCCTTCCCGGCACCGATCATCGTTCGCCTGTCTTTTGAGTTTGTTGAACTGTTTGTAGTCTTTACGTCTTTCTAGTTTTTTTTTTTGTTATACCCATTGCATATTATAATTTTGCGTTTTAGCATACATGATCAAATTGTTTCACACAAACACACAGGTACCAACTCGAAAGCAAAAACAAAAAAATATACATGCATACATATGTGTATGTAAATGCATGCATGTATGTATGTATGTAATTGCACAATTATGCAGCGTGTAGCGAACGTTTGGCAATTTCCGTAGAATTTTTTTCGTTTTTTCGTTACTCTTACGTTTTGTTGCGGCTGCTACTGTTGTTGATATTGTTGTTTTATTATTTTATGTTGTATTTTTTTTGTTTTGGTTGTTCCTGTACTATACGTAGTTTTCTATGGCAATGCTTGTATTTTTGTGTATTTTCAACAATTGTAAACGGTTGTGGTCGTTAGTACTTTTTCGAAAAAAAAAATAAAAAATCAATTGCAAAACTGAACTGAGCACACGAGAGCTGAGGCAGCGCACACGAGCGTTCAAACGTACTGCGGCGTACAACGTCTAGCGTGAAAATAAAATGCCGCGAACGCAAAAACAAACCTTGCTACCCTCGTCGACATACGTCGTCTCTATTTCTGCATGTGTGTGTGTGTATGTGTGTGTGTGTGTGTGTGTGTGTGTGTGTGTGTATGTGTGTGTATGTGTGTGTGTATGTGTGTGCAATGTATGAGCAAACGCGCTCGTTATGTGTGCGTGTGTATGTAATTTTAACAGTCAGATTTGAGAGAGCGTCAATGAGAGCATGAGAGAATGATCGTTTTGTTGATATTTTTCCTGTATTGCTTGCGTTTCTCACTCTCTCTTTCTCTTCCACAATGTATTTTCAGGTATTCCACTCCTGTGTGAAAATCAACTCCATCTTCGTTAACTTGGGTGCCCATTGATGGTGGGTGATATGTTTTATCGGGAGACAAATCGATCAGATCGTTCGTTGAGTGTACAAATTTACAATTCTGAACGAAAACTTAACAAACCATTCAAATTTGAGCGCCATAAAATCGCATGATTTGCTTTAAAAAAATAGTTGCGATATGTATGTATGTTTGCAAGACTGCAAATCAAAATGACTGATCTCTGTATTATGGAGCCGTTATGTTAACAGCCAGCAAAAGAGTCTTGCATGACACAGTTAATAAAAGTGTGGCCAGAAAATTGCAAGCGTCATCGCTAATAGAGAATGGCAAAATTTCGTTCGTAATTTGAAATTTTAAGTTGTGCAAAAGCTGCAAACATTTTGTAGTGTTTGTGTGTGTTTTTTTTATTAGATGAGATGAGGTCGACAACCGTTTTATGATGCTCTTTGTATGCTGGAGCTTGCTCTCGCTTGCTTTCTCTTTACATGCACATTATCCTTGAAGGGCTGTTCGTTTGACTTGTGTGCGTGTGTGTGCGGTGTGCAACCACCAACGACGGGGTGGTTTCTGTACAGCATACACCCCCATTTGCGACTATCTTGCGACTCTTATAGAGGGTTTTTTTTGGCATGCGTGCGTGTGCTTAATTGCGCTTGTATTCAGCATGTGTGCGTGTGTGCGTGTCATGTGTATGCTTCCTGTTGTTCTGCTGCCCACCGGTTTCATGTGCTGATTTTTATGTTTCAAGAACATTACAAATATGCCGACGGCGTCGCCGCCTGTCTGTTCCAATTTACACAGAGTGAACACATTGTTATTGCTGCTGCTGTTGTTGTTGTTCTTGTTGTTGTTGCTGCTGCTACTCGCAAAAACCGAAAAAGCAACTCAACTTTTTTTTTTTTTTTGACTGGGGTGGTTCTTGGATTTTTGATGAGATTTGGGTTGCCAGACCGGTGAGTCTATGCCCAAAAGGGTGGGGGGAGGGTAATGGCCAGACGAGACAGATCGGCGACGCGCAAGTGTTTGAGAGTTGCCACATATCCTCCGCATGATAAGAATAATTTATGCAACCATACACACACACACACACACACACACACACACACACACACACGCACACACACACACATACATACACATATATGCATACATACATACACATACATACATACATACATACATACATACATACATACACATACATACATACATACGTACATCAATGTAATAAAGTCGAGCAAGAAATGCTAGTTTTTTAAGGGAGCTAGAAACGATGCAATGAAAAGTGAATCAAAACTTTTTTATTTTTTCATTTATTTCTTGTTTTTGTCGCTTTTATAAGAAATAATATTTACTTTTATTTTATTTATTGATTTATTTAATGTCAACTAAAGTAAAAATTTGATTAAACTAAATTAAAACACCTAATGAAATTAAAAGAATAAGAAAGAAATATAGAAATATATAGCTTATCTGCAAACAGTTAAACAACTTGAGGGCTCGGCGAAAATTGCTAGATATTTGTATTTGTTATCTAATATTTAATATCGCTTATCAAATAGCAATAAGAAAAGCAGAAGAAGAAGAGCTTTCCAAAGCGCGCCATTTTCTGTAACATTTTCTGAAAAGCAGCAGAGGAAAAAAGTCGAAATTGGCAACGCTGTCTGCCACTGAGGGAAAAGCGTTACCAGCCAAAATGGGGGCTGGCGATTAGCTCATCACACAGAGGCACACACACACACATGTGTGTACATTTGAATGTGTTTGTGCACATATATATTTATAGCGATAAGTATTTGTGATAATAATTAATTTGCGGCAACTTCTGTTTTTGCTGACGCATGCTCCTCAGCTGTGTATGAATTGGGTGTGCAAGTTGTCTATCTAACTAACTGCTCACGTGCTCGGCTCGCTCTCTCTCTTTCTCTCTCTCGCTCTCATTCTCTCTCTCTCTCTAACGCTTTCTCTCTTGTTTCGCCACGCGGTATGCAACACATTTGACAAATTTCAAAATGGGCAACGACTTTGGGAAAAGGGCTCGGTACACGGGAGCATGTCTAATCCTTTTGGATTTGGTGAAAATAAAACAGAAGAACAACAACAAGAACAACAACAACAGCAGCAGGATTAAAAAAGTAAGGATGACAAAAACAAAAGCCAGCATTTTATTTATGTATTTTTTTTGATGTTGTTCGGCTTTTCACCCTTAACCGATTTTTGTATTTACGAATAAACAAGAAACAGCAACACCAACAACAGCAATTGTATCAGCCAGGCTGGAAACGGCAGCAGGATCAGAACTGGTGATTCATTCAACCCCCAACGAACCACGAGGCCAGAGTTTTCCTTTTGGGGCGACACTCATATATATATATATATATACACTTTATATATATATATACATAATGACCCTTGCACGTCTCGCTGCACAGCCCTGCGATCGACAGATGCACTTTTTACCCAAAAAATATTAATAATCACACAAATTACCATAAGACACCGAGCGGAGAAAGAGAGAGAGAGTTTTTCGATCTGAGATCGCTGAGGGTGAGAGTTTCAGTGAGAGGGGGTGAAACAGAGGGAAGCAGGATATGCTGCCTTGCCATTTTAATTGTGGCATGTGTTTCCGTTGTTGCCGCTTTATATTTTTCTCTTACAAATGCCACAGTTCAGTGCTCAATGTCGAGTCCTTGCCACACCTGGCCTACTAATCAGCATCTGACTGCTGTTCCAGATCCTTGAATTCTATGCTCGCATTTTAGTCTTTCAAATATACAATAAGTAACCGCAAAACCTCAAAAGTTATACTAGAAACATTGCCTTAACTTAACTTTTTAGTATTTTTGTCTAATGTGTGTTTTTTTTTGGGGTTTCCCATTTGTTTTACTTTTTATATTTTAAAAATTATGTGCATTTTACGCATTTTTCAAATGGACTTATAAATGTGAATTCTTTCTTGATTTTAGTCTGGCTTACTAGTTTGTTATACTAAAAATGATTCTTCAACTTTATTTTTGAGTATTATTGGGATTTTTCTGGGTTTTCCCACTGCTTGGAAAGTTTTACTTTTTACATTTATTTGTATAACATTTATTTTATTTAATTTAACAATTAAGTGAATAGTACACAAATATTAATATAAGTTATAAATATAAATATATATTATAAAAAAATGCATCGCTTCACAGCTGTTCTGGCTAATTCTCTAATTACTAAATTATTTCTCACAAGCTAAATGACTCTATTCGTTTTCTTTTCTTTTTTGTTTTTTGTCTATTTTTGTGACTCATTTCAGTTTGCCAAAGGATCAATTGGTTTACATTGGCTTGCGGGACATTGACCCCTACGAGGCGTTCATATTGAATAAGTTTGGAATACGCTACTATGCCATGGATGTAAGTAGGAAATAGGTATAAACATATATATATATATATATATATATAGAAATACATATGCACATGTGTTCTTTTGTGGCTGCCTTTGTAAAAATTGTAAAATTCCGGTTTTGAAGCAGGATCAAATAACGATCGTGCGTGACAGCCTCAACAGAATTACAATAGTTCAATGTGTGTGTGACTCTGTGTGTGTCTGTTGTAAGTGTAAGCTTGGCATTTATAGGGGTTGTCCGGCGAGGGAGAGAGTGAGAGAAATCGAATCTAGTTGCACCCTTCTGCAGCCAAAGGCAAAGTTACAGAATACTCCCTAGCAGCAACATTCGGCGACCCAATCCTCCCTCCCTTACAGCATATATCCATATCCATGTATCCCTCCCAGGCAGCCAGACAGCCTTGTTACATTTAGCGCCTGCAACATCTGATCGCGCAGGGTGGGTTGCTTGCTTGCCACGCATGCAACGCTTGCAACGTGCTTGGCCACATCCGGCTGTGCCTGGTTGTTGCCCAGCTATTATTTATGGCTCGTGCAAAATCGACATCTGTTGAAAAATGGTTTAATGGTCTTACGGAGCTGCAAAATTTATTATAGCTCATTAGTTCGATCCAAATATGCGCGGCGCACAAATCGTTTGTTGTCGTCGTCATCGTCATCGTCGTCGTTGTCAGCTGTACTTTACTTCTATTTTTTTTTTGTTGCTTTCTTTCTATTTAAATAATGCGATTAATGGCCGCCATTTGTATTTTTGCCCAGGCGCCATATTCCGTTTCCTTATCAGATGTCCGACGAAGTCCACCAATCGCGGCTTAGACACTCTGCTAAGCTTTTAGTACCGTTACAGCGGCTGCATGGCTTTTGTGTTGGTTAGCGAGGGGTACTCAAACTTTTTGCCAATAAATAAATAGATTAAAGAACCAATTTCACTTTTTCTTAGCTTAGAAAAATTCTAGCACTTTATAATTACTCTTTTTCATTGAAATAATCGCTCGAAAAAACTCGGAGCTTTATCAGATATCTTATATTAAGCCACAAATTGTTATTGGACCAAAAGCAAAGTTTTGCCAGAAGATGCACGGCTTTTGGGTGGGTTAGCTTTTTCGAGGGGTACTCAAACTTTTTGCCAAAAAATATGTAATTTAAGAACCAATCTAATTTTTTGTTAGTCTTCTTCAAGTTTACAAATAAATCCACCGTTTTCGAATTATTTGCTTCCATTGAAAGAATCGACGGAAAAAACTCGCATATCAAATATCTCCTCAGATATATTACCTGAAGTCCAAAAAGCAAAGTTTTCCAGTTTAACATTATTTATTGTCTTGGCTTTTTCACAGTCTATCGATCGTGTGGGCGTGCCCAAGATCATTGAGATGACGCTGGATGCACTGAATCCGCAGAACAAGATCCATGTGAGTTTCGATATCGATGCGCTGGACAGCAATGTGGCCCCGAGTACGGGCACTGCGGTCCGCGGTGGCTTAACCCTGAGAGAGGGCATCAGCATTGTGGAGGCGCTGCGCGACACGAAACGTGTGCAGGGCATGGATCTAGTCGAGATAAATCCGAAGCTGGGCAGCGAACATGATGTGCGCACCACCGTTGAATCCGGCCTAGAAATACTCAAGAGCATGTTCGGCTATAGGCGATCCGGTGCGCGCATCTACAGCAATCTGGATACGGGCATCCTGGGACACGAGCAGTAATCGATATATTATCTATATGGTATATATATATATTGTGTATTGCAGAATTCGAAAAGTCCAATTAAAATATTACTTTTAATTTAACATTTTTCTTTCTTTTTCTTTTTTAAATATCTTTTACACTAATAGTTGCAGCATTTTGTTTTCTTTCCTTTTTTAACTTTAAGCAATTCTTAGGGGGATTAGAAATTAACTCGTTCTAGTCTGTGAGCGAATATATATGTATATCTATAGCGTATATATATATAACGTTTATGTGAATTTATGTATGTATGTACAGTTTTTTGGCTTAGTGTAAATTATGTTTAAGCAGCGATTGCATTTTGCAGCGTAATGATATTAAAAATTGATTTTGGATTTGATTTTAACGGAGATTACGTTTGACGCTAACTGGCCATTTCTGGCCCGGGGTCCAGCGCTACATGTCAGACTTGGGAGCAGCCGTCGGTAGATATGCCGATATGTCCACGTTGCCCATCAGATTGGCGGCATTCAGCAGTTCGTTGACTGGCATCGTTGGCGCCATCGCTGGACTGCTGGCTACGCTGATTCCTGTTGGAGGCGCCGTCGCAGCCTGTGGCAGCCGCTGGTAAAGCTGCGGCGCAAAGGTGTTCAGCAGGCGACGTTGCACGCCCAAAAGCAGCGCATTTACAGCTCCCGAAATTACAATGATGCCCGATATAATCGAGCAGAGCCGTATGACAAAGGTGAGGAAATAGTCACGATCGTGACTAATGACTACCTTCAAGGCGGACCAGTCGTACTTGAAATATATGCCCGGTGAACCATACGAGTTGCGTTCGGAGTCTGTAAGTGATTCGAGACAAGAGATTCGATTAGATTCACAATTAAGAATAATTTGAAAATTAAGAATTTGAATTAAGACTGTGTTTTGTGTTTATGATTTCAATTCTTTGGAAATAATAATTTAGACAAAATGGCATTGCTTTAAAAATCGACAAAGCTTTGGATCCAATCCTGACTTATTTCTAGACTTGGTATACGTGTGCTAAAAGATAGTTTTTAAAACTAAGAGACTAGTTTCTATAAAAACGGACAGATTATCCGGATTAAGAATCGATATACGATGTGACTTCAATTATAATAAATATGTGTTGGCAATGTAACATGCCACATGCAACTTGTTACTTGTTACTTGCCCAGTTTGCGAACGTTCTCGGTGACGGCGTATTGGAATGTGCTGACCGTGCTAAACGTTTGCTGAATCTCCGTGGGCACCACTTTTATGAAATACTGCACTGTGGTAGCCTCCTCGGTGATGGTGGTCTCATCACCCTCCAGCGGCTGGACGATGCGTCGCGAGTACTGGCCAAAGCTGAGGCGATTGATGCGATGCGTAAAGTTGGCGGGCATGCGCCGGAACTCGATCATCCAGTGATCATCGAACATGCCAACTACCGGCTGTGCCCCGCCCACCAAATGCAGCACACCGGCCACCTTGTTGATGCCCAGGGTGCCATGCAGTCGACACGCATCATATTTCGCCTCAAATTGTGGATGTTGCTGTAACTGCTGCAATGGACCCGGTGCCGGTTGTGCAGGAACTGAATGTGATTCGCTCTCCTTGGGCTGTGTGCGTTCGCGCAAAATATCCTTGAATAGTATGTTCGCAACAGAGTGATATTCCTCGCGCAAATAGTGATTGGTCATTTGCATGGACTGAAAGTGACGGCGATCAGCATCCGACATTTGCCACCAGACACCTTCGCGCTGCAACGAGCCATACGCAAAGACATCCTGCTGTGTCTCATCCATGAGATCGACGCCGGAGAGCGAGGCGCATGGCATCGCCACGGTGATATCGACGTGCATCTGCACCTGCTCATCCAGCGACATATCCGGCTCAAACTGATAAATAATGTTCGTTTCGTTCCAATAATAGCGCAGTTCCGTATAAACCAAATAAACGATGAGCAGCCGACTCAGCAGCGAGACTGTAAAACACATCGTTAGACATTAAGGACATGAGAGGAGCATGAAGAGAGCGAGAGATGCTTACGTGTACCGCCAATCTCTGTGGTCTCTGTGTACTTCTCAGGCACTTTCTTAAAGGCATCCAGATTCTTGGCGAACTCGAGCAAATTGCTCTTGTCGCCCCGATAGCGTAGCGTGGCAGTCATCTCTCTCCCCAATTATATTGTATGTCAATTAAAATATTCTCAGTGTGCGGCCTATTATAATTGAAACTAGATAATCATATCAATTGCGGAATGAGAATGGGAATTCACGACAACATTATATTCATTGCCACGTACTCCTCCCACGTGGCTGGGTTAGTTGCATGCACCCAGCCAAACAACGTTCACACTTCAGCCTAATTACGGCTAATGCGCAATTGAAACAATGTGAATTGATCGCAATCGTGTACCGAGTAATGCACTTTTCGTTTATAATAGTTGGACAAAGTAAATATAAATAATTGCCGTTGCCGGCTCGATTGTTGATATTGTGTGACGATATATATCGATTGTCTGTCATGCTGTTATCGTTGACTCAATATATATGCCAACTGTAATTGGTGCTGCTGCTGGCGTTGCCAACTGGACTGCTTACACTGCGTTTATTGTGAAATATTTATATTCATATTCTTTTTGATAATAATTTTTCTATAATTTAATTTTATTATTGAAGCAGCATAATGTTTTAGAAATATTAGAGTTCGTTCGCAATAGTTGAACTGAAATTGCCTGTAAAGTTTTGGGGCCACAATGCCATCGCTGTGAGTTGGCAGCGCCAACGGCGATGCTATGCATAGCATCAAATCGATAGCACTAAATAATATTTGTTGATCAGCAAGCAGGTCCAGATAGATCCGCATTAATTATATAATTAATCAAATACAATTTAATCCAAATTTCAATGATAAGAAAACGGAACCTGTATTGATAAGGAAACTGAGCTTGCCTGCGAACTTTTGGCGCCACAATGCCATCGCAGCCAGTTGGCAGCGCCAACGGCAATGCCATGCATTGCATCAAATCGATAACACTAAATAACATTTGTTGATCAGCAAACAGCAGCTCCAAGCAAGGTTTTTGCATTGCAGTATTATTAAACCACGCTCGACACTCGCAGCGTTCATACGTGGAAATCGTTAAACAATCAGCCATAAATAATACCAGTAGCAACAGCAAGAACAACAATAGCATTGGAAGAGAGAAACAAGTTTCTTTATTGGGTAATTAGCATACACATATTGAATTTTATTGTTAACTTGAGTGTATTTGGTCGCATGATTCAAAATAATAATAATAATCATCATCATATCATTTCGAACAATTTACATGCTGCTGCGCTGACTGCCTGCCACTCACTCGTCGCATACACACACACAAATATACTATGTAAATATTTGCATAATTTATATGCATAGTATATATATAGAGAAAATCGTTAAAAAACGGCTGTGACGGTGATTGTTGCGATGGCAGTGGGTACAAAATGCGCAATTGTCGTTGTCACCGTGTTTGCTGTGCTGCTGACTAATGGCGGCATCGGTTTGGGTGTTGTGGATGCGCGCCGTAACCAGGGCAGCAACCAACGCAGACCATCATCCAGCAGCAACTCGGGTCATGTGACTCAGCCCAGCTACAGCAGCAACAGCAATGGCAACGGCGGCAACTCCCACGCCGATGTTGCCAAGCTGAGCTATCCCAATTACAATTCACAACCAAATCGTCCGGCAAGTGGCGCTAACTCCAACGCTAATCAAAATCCGCCAGCTGCTGGCTGGAATGTACCGCAACATGGACCGCCGCCCTCTTATTCCGCCTCGAATCCGGCTGGTGGCGCACACACCAACATCCATGAGCCACCGCCAGCGTATCATGCACCCAATTATGGTGCACCCGGCGCCAATGTGCATCAGCCGATAACAGCCACCCAAAATCATGGCCAGCAAAATTCGGGTGTGCCACCGGGCGCCACTTATTATCCAGCTGGCAGCCATATGCCCGCCGGCAGTGTCTATCAACCTAGCGGCGGCTATCCATCGGGTGGCCTGCCCGCTGGCGGTTATCCATCGGGTGGCCTGCCCGCTGGCGGTTATCATCCGGCTGCTGCTCCACCACCGGGCGCCACATATCTCCAGGCGGGCGCCGCTCTGCCACCTGGGGCCGTTTACTATCCGCAAGCACCACAGCAATCCTCCTCCTCCGGCCTGGGCTTCGGTAAGCACAAATCAATTGAAAAATCTGAAAACCTCATTAAAATTAGGAATCGAAATGGATTCAAAATCAAATCGAAGTAAAGATTTAAAACTGAGACCTTTTTTCTTACAGGAACTGGTCTGCTGGCTGGTGGATTGGGCGGCGCTCTGTTGGGTCATGCATTGACTCCGTCGGGCGGCAGCAGCTCATCGCAGCCTGTGGCTGCGGCGCCAGCGCCTGCCGCTGGTCAGGATCGCATCATTATTATCAACAATGGTGTGCCAGTGAATGCCAGCGATGGCACCACTGTCATCAATGCAAATGGCGCCCCCGTGGCCCCCATGAATGCCACTCAAATGGATGCACCGCCTGCACATCTCGCCCCGTTCTCGCCCACTAATGAGACCATGCCGATGACAAATGGAACTGATCCGGCTGCAGCAGCAGCACCACCACCGCCTGGCGGCATCATTTGTGTGCCCACCAAGGTCAACGAAACGGATCCGGCCGACAGCACCAAAATGATTGAAGTGGAGAAAGTGGCCTGTTATCCGGCACCACCGCCGCCAGCCGCTGCGCCCGGCGGTGCACCCGTTCCGCTGGCCCCGATGGCCACCAGTCAGCCGCCGCCACCGGCAATGCTTCCCCCAGATCAGGCAGCCGTACGCTCCAGCACCAGTGGCGTCAGCAGCCAATTGGGCAGTAGCCAGTTGTCACTGCTCGTTGCCCTCCTTGGGGGCTGGCTCTGGCGGCTTGTCATCGTGGCGAACTGAACGGGTCACGATTAAATCCAATTATTGCGCTTAGCACTCTTTAGTTGCGACACTAGAACAACAAACCCAAAACGCAAAAAGCCAACCACCCCCACAACCCAAACCTAGTCGTGCCCGCCCCCACCGTCACCTCCAACACCCGCCTCCCCCAACACTCGCCTCCCCCGTATTGCAGCGTACCTTTGAAATTATGCATTGTTATCTAGTAGTTTTCCCGTTGTAATCCGTATTTTGCCGATGACTACGCCTGATATTAACCAGAAGGCCTTCAATTGTGATGATGATATTTATGATAATGATAATTGGCAGCTATCCCGCTATCGAGGAATACAGACATTAACTGTGAATCTCTTACTTTATATATATATTGAACATTCGAATGAGGACCATTTTTATAGGGAATTGATCGCATTGATCCCATATTCCAATATTCCCATATACCCTATACCTCTGCCCACATACAACCCATAAAAGACAACGATAATCTCAGTGACTGTATTATATGGTATATTAAATTTGTAGCAATTGTTGCTTAAGAGTTATTCGTAGATGCTTCTTCATTAGTCTTGCACCCTTTTATTATACAGTATTGTTTTGTCAACCATTATTTTTCCTTTTTGTTTTCTTGTTTGTTTTTATTAACTATTTTTATTCTTATTCTTGTCAATTGACTCAATAAAAGCTTAAACAACACGCCGCACCTCAAGCTTCCAGCTCGTCTTTCTTTCCATCGAATAACAACAACAACAACAATAACAACAGCAACTCTAGGCATATATCTGTATCTATATCTATGCTATCTATCAGTTGTTATCGGGCATAGCCGATCCAGCAAAGATCTCTCTTTGAGTAGTCTGCACATCAATAACAACACAAAAGAAAAACTTTCACTGATTAGCGAATACAATCAAACAGTGCGTGTGTGTTTGGAGTGTGTTGCACTGTGTGTGTGGCTGTGTGTGTGGCTGTGTGTGCGTGTGTGTTTGGAGTGTGTTTTTACAACCGTAACAATTGTGGTGCGGCAACGATGTGAAACAAACACAACAATCAACTTCAAATGCCAAACGCTACCCACGGATTTTCGCCACTGTAAGTTCAATTTATATTTGCTTTTTGGCAATTTCACAAATCATTTTTCGGTCAGAGCTGATGTAAACAAAATTTTACTACAATTTTTTGGAAATCTATGAATTTCAGCAACCGTCAGTTCAAAAACAGATTAGGTTAGGTTAGGTTAGACGGCTGTCAACCCGATGGGTTCACACACATAGGCCATATTTCGCCCGTTGTGGTGCCGTATGGCATCTGAGGGGGGATTCCTCCTACACTCGTGCTCTGGAAGCATCTTGAACAGTTAGACATTTGCCAAAACCAGTTGTGGTCCTGGCCGGTCTAATGTTTTCTAGCTCTGATAGGCCGGTTAGAGAGTAGTTTCCCAGGATTGCAGAATAAGTGGGATTGAATCTCTTGCTCCTCTTTACAGCTTCTGCAGAAATCATTATACGGCACCTGGAGTCTGTTGGCATGCATGCCGACCAACCAGTGCCCCGTTAGAGCTCCGATTACTGCAGAGCAGTTAGTCCGACTCGGATTACACAGCTCTCTACTGCGCTTTGCGTTAATATTGTGCCAAATTAACACACCCTTCTCTTGTAGATCGGCAACAAATAGCCGCCGACATCTAAAATTTGACCATCAATTTGTTGATTGTTTTTTTTTTTTTTTTTTTTTTGGAGCAGCATAAAAACACATAATAAATTAAATTGGGTGAGTTGGGTTCGCATATTTTGTTGAACAAACAAGTTGTGCATACAAAAAGTCATCTGTCGTCTGATTGTTCCTATGGCAGCTATATGATATAGTGATTCAATCGGTTCTGCAGCAAAATGACGAACATATGCCAAGCTTCAAGGCTGAGCGAGCGACCATTTGGCATAAAAAGCAGACGGGCCGACAGACAGACATGGCTACATCGACCCGGCTTGTGATGCTGTTCAAGAATATACATTCATACATATATATATATATATATATATATATATATATATATATATACGATCAAATTATATTGCTCTCTATTAAGATTTAAAACTGCGTCAATTTCCCATGGCAGCAAACAAATGCAGCAATTGATGCTGATCAACATATATATATATTTATATACATAAATTCGCTGAGATCGAATAAAAGCATAAGAAAAAAATGATTTAAGTTTCGACAACTTTTGGATTTTGTTTCTTTATTTCATGTAAACCATGTGTGGTGGCGTTTGTATTTAAAAACAGATCATGTATAAAAATTGCTGTTTTGAATCTTTACTCCGTTTCCTCGTCTTCATCATCGTTGGAGCTTATTCTGAAGTAGCGCAGCTCGTACGAGTCCTTGTCGTTGGCAACCACTCGGATCCAGTCGCGCAGACTGTTCTTCTTCAGGTACTTCTTGGTCAAGTACTTGAGGTAGGCCTTGGAGAAGTGCACATCGGAGCTAACGATAAGCTTCATCTTGGAGCGCTCGAAGGTGACGTTGTTGCCCAGATTGTTCACCTTGCCGTTGACCTTTAGGCGAGCCTTCACATACTTCTCCTGCGAAACGGGGAGTTGGAAATATTCAGTTATTAGAAAGGGACGGACTACAATTACAATATGCTCTCTCTCTCTCTCTCTCTCTGTGTCTCTTTCCGAATCGTTGTTGTTCTGTCTCTTTCTTTGTTAAGGCCAAAAGTCAATAGTAAATTGGAAAACAAAAGGCCCAAATAAAGAAGAGTGACCAATTTTTCAATATGCCACTGAGTACACTGCCATCAGAGCGACCAATAGCTAAAAGAAGCCTTCACTCTCTGACGGCAAATCGGCGTGGCCTAAAAGTATATATTATACATAATATGGAGGGAGGGGGGGTTGTAATAAATCGAATTACGAATAAGTTAAATCGTACAACAAAAAAACCCAGGCAATAATGAACAATAATACTGGGTATCGATTGAACTTATTCCCAATACGTTAAAGTGATGGATGAATGAATGGAGAGGGAGGAGCAGTAGCAATATACCTGTTTTTCTTATGTTTTGCCTGGTCCGAGTTGCGGCGACATTATGACTGGCAGCAGGTGGGCAGCATTGCGCCCTGCTATCTCTAGTATACATACATATATATTTATATGGTAGATATATACACCTAAAGATCGCGCGTATAGCGCAAAAAGGTTTCCCCTTTTTAAACTATTCAATATATATATTTTTTAGCTTCGTGGAGAAACCTGCAGCGTGACGACATTTGCAAAATTTTACACGCTTTTATAGCAGGGCGCACTATGAATTTTGGCCTGACGCACCACGGATGTGGCACGTTCAACCCAGGGCCCACCACGTGGCGGTACACATAGCACGACTTGACGCTGTTCACAGACGGTTGCACCAACTGGCCAGACCCGGTACTGGCGATCAGTGGCTACCCCGTTGTGCAGTGTCCAGAGCCCCTTGTCAGAGAGAAACGATCGACACAAGTTGCGTCGTGTCACAATGAAAGCAGAAATCATTGAGCGTAAAATACCGATAAGCGATATCTACGAGAAATGGTGACAGATTCCTAGTTGGAATCTAGACTTGTTTCAGCAGTTGTTAACCGCAAATGGCTGGCATAATTTTGCCAAGTGCAGTTTAATCGCTACCGAAATTATTTGCTGTAACCACAACTTTTTATCCAGAGCCTCTGTGTTTTGCGGCAATGAAAAGCTTGGTGTGGTAGCACTGGACTGACGTCACTGTTGCCCTGTTTTTGTCGCTATCTTTGAGGTTATGGTTAGTAGCCGCTGCTGCTGCTTCTTCTTGGTTTGGATGCAACATGAATGTGTTGTGAGAAACTTGTGTGATACTTACGAAATCGACCACATCCATAATGTTGTCCTCGGCAATGTTGGTGCAGTCGATTGTGAAGCCAGATGAGACCTTCTTCTTCTTCAGTCCCTTGCCACGCAACGCATTCTTCTTCACAACCTTGCTGGGCGCCGGCGTTGCAGTCTTCGCTTTAGGCTTGGCCACAGCTGGCTTGGCAGCTGCAGCAGCGGCGGGTACAGCGGCGGCGGCAGCAGCTGGTGCTGCAGCAGCAAGCTTGGCTACGGCAGGCGCTGCCTTCTTTGCTGGCGGAGCAGCAGCTGCAGTTGGCGCTGCCTTTTTGACAGCAGCGGGAGCAGCCTTCTTGGCACCAGCCGCCGGTGCAGCAGCAGCAGCCTTGGTGTCCTTCTTGGCCGCAGCTGGAGCTGGCGCCGATTTCTTGGCGGCGGCAGCAGCTGGTGCTGCCTTTGTGCCGGAAGCAGCTGCTTTCGCAGCGGCAGCGGGCTTGCCTGCAGCGGCTGCCTTCACGTCCTTAGCGACTTCCGGTGCCTTCTTCACGTTCTTAGCAGCAGCAGCCGCTGGTTTGGCAGCCTCAGCTGCCTTGGGCTTCTCCACTTTGCCCTTGGCGGCGGCTGGTGCAGCCTTCTTCTCGGCGGGCTTGGCAGCCGACGCCTTAGTATCTCCCTTGTTGGTCTTGGCCTAAGATTAGAGATTTGTATACATATAATTATTTTAGGCGCAATTTATTTGCAATGAATTATTTCCACCATCACACGTATGTTTTTTGTACAAATCTCACTGTGTGCGCACCCGGAATAGTTTTTGGCTGCATATTTTGCATTTATTGAATATAATTTACATGTGATGGTGCAACTAATTTACGATTTTTCGTGCGCGCTTACAGTTGGAGCCATCCTATAACTTGAAAACCACGGAGGAAAAGAACCAATATATCGCAATGTACAAAAGTCATCGATTCTGCTTTTTTCTTGGAGTGAATGTCGATTGTTTTCCCAACATATTATACAGCACTATTTAAGGTACAGTTTGGTATTTTCCTGGTATTTTTTCAGGCTCTTAATAGGAAAAACTTACAGTCACACTGATTGCTAATTTTAGCACTTGCACGAAATTTTGGTCTTTTCGTTTGCATTTGGATTGGTCATACTGAATTAGGCAGTCAGCACAAGTGAACTACAGACGACAGCGACAGCTAGTTTTTTTTTTATTGAGTTGGTTAAAAAGTAAAGTGAAAACTGCGTTTCTTATACAATTATTTAACAAGCACAATCATGAAATTCCAATATAAAGAGGAGCATGCATTTGAGAAGCGTCGCGCCGAAGGCGACAAAATTCGTCGTAAATATCCTGACCGTGTGCCTGTAAGTATAATAAACTCGAGTATTTATATCTAAATGTGTATTTTTGACTTTCCTAACACTGTGCATGTGTGTGTTGGGTTGTTTATATGTATGCGATTGTTTTGCGTCGTTCAATTTGTGTATGCGTGTGTTGTTGTTGCTGTTGCTACACACACACGCACACACACATTGCGGGGAAAATCAATAATGCGCAAATTGGCTGTAGAAGCAAATGATAATAATTTGATGATCATTTCTTACTCTTAATTATCAGCGGCACTTTTGCACATATGTTTTCTGCAAATCAAATTCATTTTTTTTAGTCAGCACAGGCCAAATCTCAAGTGAAAATCAAACAAATTGATGCATCAACCAACACATACACAACAGGCTTTGTTCGGAACATGAATGTGTGTGTGTGCGAGAGAGACAATCTGCTAGCTGACTCGCTTGCTCAGCTGTGTGCTGTTGTTTTTCATTTCGCTGCTTGCTCGCTATTTACCTCCACGGCGTCATCTCCCCCTCCTTGTTATCTATCAACGCACACACGGCCAACCTGCCAGTTGTTTTTTTTTCTTTATGAAATCAACAATTTTGGCGTGTTTTTTTGTTTGCCTAAAGTGCGTTGTTTTTGTTTGTTGATTTGCAAAAAGGTTGTCCAGACTGTTTTAGAACTGCGCATTAAAAAAAAAAAAGAAAAAAAAAATAATAGCCTGTTATTTTGGCTAATGTTAAAAATTGTTTGTGCTACACTTTTCTGTTTTTGCATTGAATCCACAATTAGTCATAGCAACTTGCTCATTTTGTTTGCTTATTTCACCATATGTAATAAATTGAAATGACTTCTCTCTTTCTCTCGCTCTCCCTCTCCCTCTGTAATTCGCACTGTTATCAGCAAAGGAAACCGCAGCCATTTTTTTTCTTGGCCAGAAATATTGCAATTCTTAATGATGACAATGTGGCAACACTTCCTTCTGCTCAATCACCTTGCTCATTATATTATTCTGTTTACTTCTAGTTCTATTATAGTATATATATGTATATTTAACAAATGGTTTGTGCTTGCTTGACTTGCTTTGTGTTTCACAATTTTTGTATTTTGGCAAGCAGCAGCAGGCACTGAAAATCACATAACAGCTGACTGACGAGAAACCAAATACAGGCAAGGCCAGCTGGTCGCTCGCTAATTATGTCCATATACATATGTATAAACAAATTCAAAGTGTACACATAAAATAAAATATATATACATATATAACTATTGGCCGTCTTCACCTTGAGCACGGCCAATGACACCCCCCTCTTATTTGGCTCTTGCTAGTTAACAGCAAATCTAAGTCTGTACACACATATGTATAAATATATGTATGTGTATGTACATATATTGAATGCCTTTTAATTGATGTTGCTAACATTTGCCACTTGCCACTGTCAAATTGTTGTGCATTTTTTGTTCTCTTTGTTCTCTATTGCTGCAATGCTACACAAAAAAATGCAATTACACTCGTTAGTAAATATTTGAGAATGAGTCTACACACGTACTATGTCTATATATATATTTATATCTATATGCATATATGAGAGTGCTTGATTTATCGGTATGTCGTCACGTATTCACTTTTTTTTAAGACGCAATATATTGTATTTTCATAACTGATGAATTGCTCTAATTCTTTCTTCGATTTTGCTGCTTACATTATACAGGTGATAGTGGAGAAGGCACCGAAGGCGCGCATTGGCGATTTGGACAAAAAGAAGTATCTGGTGCCATCCGATTTGACTGTGGGACAGTTCTACTTTCTCATCCGCAAGCGCATCCACCTGCGTCCTGAGGATGCACTCTTCTTTTTCGTCAACAATGTCATTCCTCCAACATCGGCAACAATGGGATCATTGTACCAGGTATTATCGAATAACAACTAAAATAAAAAACTAAACAAACAATACCAACAATTTCTCACTCGTCTCTCTACCCCTTTCCAGGAGCATCACGAGGAGGATTATTTCCTGTACATAGCCTACTCCGATGAGAATGTTTATGGAATGGATAAGTAAAAATCGACTGCATCTCTCCCTATTGTGCGGCAGGTGTTTTTCAAACCATGCAACAACAAAACCTATACAAAAAATTCTATATATATATATATATAAATATATATGTATATTAATATACATACATTTTACGTTTAGCATGCAGTTTAACATATAATGCAAAAAAAAAAAAAAAAAAAAAAAAAAAGAACGATAGCTAAACAAATTGTGCAGGTCTAAGGTGGTAAACTATTGACAAAAAAAATCAAAAACCCACAAAAACAACTTAAAATTGTCTATAGAAAATGAGAAAGAAAAAAATTATAGGACAAAAACAAATGTTACGTGAAAATTATTTTATATAAACATTTTCTATACGCGCTAGTATTTCAGATTACCTATGCTTTAACAATATTTACTTTGGCACCATTTTGTTAATTTTACTCTTTTGCCATAGCTGCGTACCGTGCAATTTTCAAATTTTTGTGAGGTACTTCAATATCTTTCTTTTTTTTTGTAATAATACAACAAAATTTTGTGCATATTTAGTGTGTATGGTTACAATTAGGACACTCTTGGTTAAGCGTACCGTAATTAATCTACTATTAATTAAATAAATAAAAAAAAGATATACAAAAGTTGGATAACTTGTCAAAAAAAAAAAAAAAAAAAAAACCAAAATAAAATTGCTTCATTTTATTTTCTTAAGGCTCGAGATGAACGCGTCATGACTTTGGGTCTTGAATTTGCGATCGGGGAAAGTGAAAATTCGCACCGTGAAGGCCACATATGATTTTATAAATATATACATTTGGATTTGAATTTTCCATCTTTCCAGAAAATATTTCAAATTATATATTTTTTTTGTTTGGTTCTCGATATCTCTCAAAATTAAAAATCGATGTTAACGCACTATTGATGGCAGCCCTGTGCAAGTTAGCAACACTGCTTTTTGAATACGAGTGAGACCATATTTCTGTAAATGACACGCTCAACAGCGCGTTAGCAGTTGTTTTTAACAACAAAGGCGCGTTGTGCCAATAACATTACCATTTTGAGTATGGCATATTAACATCGTCGACTGTTGTTTAGCCGAAGTTTAGACGTGTTTTTTTATGCAGGCAGTAGGTAGGCTTTGCACATTCTTATTCGTAGTTAAGTCCTTAGTTTTATGTGAAAAGAATCAATTACTCAAAGTGCAAGCGAACGGGTGGCCAAAGAGCGATAACGTGCACGGATTTGCTAAAAAAAACCTAAGAACACAAATCAGGTAAAATAAAAACGGCATGTTTTTTCCGGGTTAACAAGGCGATAAATTCTCAGCCGCCCACAGTTACAAAACGGGCGCAAAAATCAAGAAGTGCTTGTGTTTTTTGTTGTTGTTGCTATTGTTGTCGGTGCTAGGTACAGCTTGTGTCGCATAAGTAAATAGATTGTATTTAGATAATTATTATTATTATCGTTGTTGTCATAGCAGCAAACGAGTGCAACGAGAGCAATTACAATTGATTTTTGTTTCGATCTCTTTTGTGTGACGCATTTATTCTTTGTCGTCGCTTTTAAGTTCGCTTTGTTGTTATTTCCTATTGGTAAATTGGTTTCGCTGTCAGTGCGCCATTTGCCACCCCCATCAGAGAAAAACACCAGCAAAGACTTAACGGCACAAATGCAGCAGTGGTTACTTTTACAGTCCCGCTTTTCGCATGCCAAGGAAACTTTCATAAACTGTGGTCACACGGTTTTATTCAATTATCATTTACATATATACACTTCCAAACATACGTGGTGCATGGTGATACTGAAACTAGTGCTGCCAACTTTTTACGAGCATAAAAAAGCTGATTTTACAAAAATACATGCTTTTACTGGCCAATTCATAATCTTGTACTTTTTATTTATGTTAAAACGAAAAAAAATGATTACTGGTGGTTTACAAATTGTCTTTGTAATCGTACTTTGCAAAAAGTCAGATTTCACAGCGAAAAAAATGGGAACTGGCAGCACTGGTTGGGACTGTGGCAGGGCAACAACAAAACTCAAACAGCTGATTAAGCAGAATCAGCAGCAGCCATCGTAAATGACGACCTCCATACCAGCCTCCCATCCGTACCCGCTGCCTATAGTAACTAACACGTAGCCCCTTGTCACACGCTTGTGTGCATGTATGTGTGTACCACAACGCCGTTATGACAAGTGAAATTAAAATGTTAATGTCCATTTTTTGTTACTGATCAGTATGTTCTTGCTGTTGTTGTCGTTTTCTGCTACGCTTTACAGAACCTCCACACATGTATGTTGTGTGTGATAACACTTACACGTGTGTGTGTTCTGCTATGTGGATTCATTTTATTGGTGCTTAAGTATCGTATGATAATCCGTTGTTGTGCTTTTCCCGCGCACACCACACACACACGCACTTGCACACATACGTGCATATTTTTAGTTGCTGCGTTGCCAACTAGCACCCAAATTGTAGCAAATACCACCAAACTAATAAAGGTCGGCAAGGTAGAAATATATATTTGGTTCACACCAACTATTGAGTACACTTTAAAATTTTGTACACAGTATGTGTAATTGATGAAGGCGATTATAATGATAATGTGGTTTGGTTAATACATTTTTGAATTGGAATAAAAAAGTAGAGATTGATAGAGATATAAAAAGTGCAAATGATCGATACAAAAAATTATCTGTGCAATTTGGCACTCACTCATACAATTTAAGAAGTTGTTGTATATATATATATATATAATATATATATATATATATATATATATTCACTAAAGAGGCACAACTCAATATTTAATATTCAAATATCTACCAGCACAAAAAATATTCATAAGTAAATAAAAAAGAAAAAAATATAGTTGCTTATTGCGGTTGCTGCTGTATTAAAGAAATAAATATTTCACTACAAATTGCTTATAGAATTAAATTAGCCACTACTAGTCACTGTTGTGTTTTCTAGCCTTTAAAAGTTGGTGCAAACCGTGTTTTGTTGGCGCGCCTTTTAAAATAAACCACAATTTTTAATTATGACAAAAAGATTTGTGTTTTTTTTATTTATTTATCATTTGTTGATTTGTGCCACTTTTTTGTTATAAACAAGTGCGATACAGGGCATCTGTTCGTCGGGCGCACTTTTAATTATAATTTAATTTATTGAAATTCGGTATTAATCATTTAGTCGCTGCTTGAGGCCATACAAAAAGTCGCTTAAATGTCACAACACAACAAAAAGGACACAGTCAGCCATGCGAGTAGCACACGCCAGCGCAAGCAGCAGCAGCAGCAGCAGGACGAAGGCAACATCAACACCAACAGCAACAGCAACAACAGCAGCATCGGCAGCAACAAGAGCCAAAAAAAATTGTCGCCCAATGGTAGCGCTACCAAGGGCGACAGCAGCAATACCAACACCAACAGCAGCAACAGCAACACCTCATTTAGCAGCAGCAACAGCAACAAAGTGCAGACACACACGAAGCCGAACAGCGGCGGCAGCCATAGAATGCAGTTAAGCAAAAAGGATAAACAGCAAAAGGACAAAGAGCGGATCGAGCGTGCACAGCTCGTCCTCTGGCGTCGACCCATGCAAACGTCCAAATATTGTGCACTCGAACTGATTGCACTGCTCCGCTCATGGAGCAGCAGGTGAGGACGCAACCACAACCACCACATAATCTACAGCATCAACTAACAATAATTTTTGTCTTTGTCGCTCTCTGTTTCAGTTTAATGAAGCAACGCAGCATGCTGGCTGTGTTAATAGTAATAGGTATTGTATTTAGCATAATTTACAAAATTGATGGACCCCATCAGCTGATCATTGAGTTGGTGCGTCGGAACACCTGGTTCTTTGTCTACTGGCTCGGACTCGGCGTCCTCTCATCTGTTGGCCTCGGCACCGGGCTGCATACGTTTCTATTGTATCTGGGACCGCATATAGCCAGCGTCACACTTGCCGGCTACGAGTGCAATTCACTTGACTTTCCACAGCCACCCTATCCCGACGAGTGAGTGAATAATCACAAAATCAAAATTTGATTATCTCAGGCACAGTACAGTGGTCGCTCGCTAATAACTGTCAAGAAATTTGAGGAAAACAAAAAAATATATGTATTCTATACCAAGCTAGAAAGAACTGCAAGCGAGGTATCTGCTAGTCGAGCACACTCTTTATGTTTCATTCTATAGTCTATGTAATTTAACATACTAAACTTTTGAGGAATGAATTTCAATTTGCGAGCGATCATTATACGAGCATAACTTATGTACTATATCTTCTCTATATATCTATATGTGTGTAATGTGTGACTTATTATGAACAGCATCATCTGTCCGGAGGAGCCGTATTTGAAGCGCATGCCGAACATCTGGTCGATCATGTCAAAAGTGCGTCTGGAGGCATTCCTTTGGGGCGCTGGCACCGCCCTCGGTGAACTGCCGCCATATTTTATGGCCAAGGCGGCACGTTTGTCCGGCTACGATCCGGACGATGCCGAGGAGTTGGCCGAGTTTGAGGCACTCAATGCCAAGCGGCATCAGAAAAACCTCAGCCTGATGGACAAGGGCAAGCTGTTCATGGAGCGTGTCGTCGAGCGTGTCGGCTTCTTTGGCATATTGGCCTGTGCAAGCGTATGTCCATTTTCCTCTTGTCCTGTAGAGATCAGCATGATTTCTGCAAAATAGTTTTTATATTTGAATCCGAACTCTAATTGAAATTGTCTGTGCAGATTCCCAATCCACTGTTCGATTTGGCGGGCATCACTTGCGGACATTTCCTGGTGCCATTCTGGACGTTCTTTGGTGCCACACTAATTGGCAAGGCGATCATCAAGATGCACATACAGAAGATCTTTGTGATCATTGCGTTTAATGAGACGCTCATCGAGCGCGCCGTCGATCTGCTCGCAACGGTGCCGGTGTTTGGCCGGAAGCTGCAGCAGCCGTTTAAGGCATTCCTCGAGAATCAGAAGCAGCGATTGCATCGACAGCAGCGCGGACGCAATGCCAATGCTGGCGCTGGTGCCGATTCCGGCAATCTAATCTCCAAGATCTTTGAGACCTTTGTCATTGGCATGGTTTGCTATTTCGTTGTCTCCATTGTCAATTCGCTCGCACAGAGCTATCACAAACGGCTGCACAAGAAACACCGCAATATGGCAGTGCCGGCACCTGCCACGCCCACAGTCAGTAGCGGCGGCATGAAGAAACATAACAAGCAGAAAGCGCTGCGCGAATAGGCATCAACTGCCACGCCCACTTTGCAAAATTCTTTTATTTTTAATATAATTTTTTTTATAATTTTTTGCCTTGTTTGTGTTAGTCAAATTTTTACAAGAGTTTTTAATTTCATTTATTTTTGGGGGTCTTTATTTTTATTTTAAATTCTGAATAGAGTCGACTTATGAGTTATAATTATGCTATATAGAAATACTGATTTATTTTGTACAAGTACACATATTGTTTGTGCTAGCGATTGAAAGAGTAAGAGAGATAGAGAGAGAGTGAGTGAGATAGAAAAAGAGAGATATAGCTATAATGCTACGTTTGGAATGACCGTAGTGGAAACCTAGAATAGACTAGTTAAAAAACGTAAAATTAATATATAAAATACAAAAATTAACTGAAACTATTCGGTTGAACTTTTCTTTTTTTATGTATTATTATTATTGTTCTATTTTTGTTTGTTGCACCCTTGATTATATAATTTATTTGATATATTTTGCGTTTCTAGAATGAGATAATGCAATAACAAAACGCAATTTGTTGTGTAGTAGAAATTTGCTTTAAGATAAACAAAGACATTGATAATAGAAAACAAACTGAAAGAAACTAAATGCTGAAAAATAAACGGAATTACGAATATATAAATATAAAGCAAACACTTTTTGTATTGTGCACAGAAATGGGCTGTTTGTTGCCTCTTTGTGGATGCCTAATGATGGATGACCCAAAGACAAAACAAATACAAAAGTATTTATTTCGTAGCGTGGATTGTCTCGCATTACCGCATATTTACAATTGTTATATATATTTAGATTTATGTACAAAAATCTGTACGTTTGTAAAACCTAAAGCCTGCATGTGGAAGCGAAATTATAATTTGTTCAGCATCAACAAATTTGGATTTTTAACTGCAGCCCTTACCTAGACAAAAAGGCAGTAACTGCAATAACTGGTAATATTTATTCGAACTGAGCCAAAACAGATAATTGATTTGGCATTCATGCAATTTAATGATGGCAGAAAGTGGACTTGGCCTATCACAGTCCTAACTCATTAAGTTGAAAAAGCTTGAGGCTTGAAGTGTTTTAGATGCTGACAGTTTATCCGAAGGACAATTGCCTCTGACGCTGCTGGCGTCGCACTTGTCGTTTCGTATTTTTTTCTATTTATTATTATGCCAACTGCGACTGTGGCGAGAACGCGCTGCGAATGCCAAATTCAAAACACACAACCAACAACCAACAACAACAGCAACAACTAACAAGCACAATGTCAACAAGAAGAGGACAGGAAAGTGGTAGGTGGACATATGAAGGTGGTCTACGAGCGTGGTGGACGTGCGAAATGCCTCCGTATGTGTGTGTGTGTGTGTGTGTGCAAAAGAAACTTTGGCACGTACATTAAATATCTTCATTTAGCTGTCAGCATTTATTTAAAATGAACGTTCACACACAGACACACACACGCACACATGTCAAGTGTCAAAGGATAACGTATGGTGTGATCCCAGAAAAGCGCATACAGGTTTCTCTTTGTTGTCAGTTCTCCGTTGAGTGCTGGGTGTTGGGTGTTGGCTATTGGAGGCGCCGCGCATAAATTCCGTTTAAATGCACAGATGGCGCGCACTGGCCACACCCAGACAGTGTTCACATGGCTCGTTTATTTTTTGTCCGCCAAATCTAGCCGTTTTTTTTAAGGCGATCATTAACTAATTTTAATTACTTATTCTTTGTCGTTTTTCTAGTTCTTTAATTGTTTAACAAATAAAGTGCAACTGCCAATCTTGAACTAAGAATGTACAAATTCAAAAATACCAAGCAGAACAAATTTGTTGTTTTTGGCTTTTTTTACATTTTGATTCTCGCTTTTTCTTGTTCGAAAAACTAGTAAATTTTTGCTCGCTTAAATATAGCAGCACTGCACAGGACAACGTCTGTGGTTGCTACGTGTTTGGCAAGGCAAGGACATTGACGCTTTTATACAATAACAACAACAACAATAACAATCGAGCTGCTATGTCGCCAAAAAGAACTAAGTCTTCATCCCTAATCTACCCGTTACCCGGCAGCCAGTAGTCAGCAAGGCTGGCATTTCTGTCCACGCTCAAAAGTATGCAATGAAAGTGTGTGGAATATGAGATGCCAGCCGGAAACAGCTAAAGTGACTGCGAGAAAGCGGGACACACAGAGAGAGCGAGCGAGGAGAAAGAGAGAGAGCGAGAGAGGGAGAGGTAGACAGTGGCTCAAGTACTGTTGCCCAAACGGGCTTTGCTTTGGACTCGGCGTGTGCAAATATGCACGAAACTGGGGATTGGAACTGAAGATGTTTGTTGAATGGCGGCCCCAAAGCAACCCCCAACGCAGCCTCAACTTGCCCGTAAAAGCAGACCCCTTTACACGTATTGTGTTTCATTTGGGCTGGCAAACTTAACTGGTCCCTTTGTAATTGCTAATCGCGTGTTATCGATATGCCTATGGTATACCTATGTTATCGATCTGCACACATCGCATTCATACGAACATTCAAAATAACAATGCTCGTAATACGTTTATCGTTTAGCGATTACGATAAAAATACAAATATTTTATTTATTTTAAATGCATTTATTTCTTACAATTATTGCAGGCTGTTGTCAATATTTTCGAATTTTTACACATAATAAATGATATGAAATTATATAATATCAAATCGTCGATTTAAATGTTTGTTAATAATATTAATAAAAATAGAAAAGAGGATGGCGATAAGCTTTGCAGTATGCCGACAATCGATGTTTGATACTTTGCTGTCGATAGTTTGTGGCGGCAAGTGGGAACATCGCTAGCCGCCGTTGCGGCCTGCGAATGAGGCAACTGGCAACTGTGGCTGCAGCATAGCCATAGACGCATACCAGCTGCGTGCGCATTTAGACGTGTTTTTCACATTTATTTCTTGTTACTTGTGGCGTTGCTATTGCTATTGCTGTTGCTGTTGTGTTTTGTTTTGTTGCTGCTGCTGCTGTTGTTGTTGTTGTTGGCGTTTGCATGCATGCATGCGGCAAAACCACAGTTTGAATAAACAAACCCAAGCATTTTAACGAAAGCGCGCCTGCTGGCAGGCAACGGTTTTTTGTTGTGTGTGTGTTTTATTTTATTTCTTTTACATTTGCTCCTGTTGTTGTTTGCAATCGCAAATAAAAATGTTGCAAACATATATATAATGTGAGAAGATGGATTTCGCGAATCGCAATAATACGGCCAATAAATTTGTCTGTCCCAGCGACAGGCAGCTCGCCCTGCGTGCCAAGTAAGTACAAAAAGGAGCAACCTAAAAACAAAAAAACAAAAACTAGCCAATCTAAATTTGTCAATGCAACAATTGGCTGGCTGCTCAAAGTCTGTTAGTCTGCGACTCTCTGTGTGTGTGTGTGTGTGTGTGCAAGTTAAACAATAGCGTTAGCATTGACTAAACTTAAACAGTGTGTGCGCTGTGCGCGTCATAAATAGAAACTGGCTGCTCTTCTTGTTGCTGTTGTTGCTCTCGTTGTTGCTGTTGCTGTTGTTGTTGTTGTTGCTTTTGTTACTTGCGCTGATAAGGCGGCGCGCAACAGTTAGCGCTAAGCTAAAAACAACAACAAATAACAAGAACAATGCCAACTGTCGCGTATGTGTCGCCCAAAGCTTTAGTTATAATTTAATTAACTTTGACTGCGTCAGTCCTTGCTGTCTCTTCCATACATATACATATACATATGCATATACATATGCATATGCATATGTATGTGTGTGTGTGTGTATGATTAGCTTAATCAAACATCCACATACTCAGGAAATGAGCGAGCGAGCTACAGTGGTCGCCCGCTAAGCTGAACGCTTCATTTAACGCTGATCGCTCATCGCACATTTTTCACTTTCCATTAAATTCGTATTGTCAACTTTTTCATTTAATTCTTTGCGAATTATTCAAAATTAGCAAAGGCGTACTTAATTTATATTTGTTTCTTTTTTCTTTTTATTTAAATATTTTCGGTTTCTAGCAACTTAAATTGCTCGCGAAAACTGAAATTTCGATTTCTGCCAAATTCAATTTTCATGTTGCGAAATTAATATGATTTTCAAAATTTAAAATAATTGCTTGCAATGTGCCATATTTAAAACTTAGTGATTTATATGGATTAATTGCATACGATTTTTGAACTGCTGCAAAACGGAATTATTCGAAAAATGCTTAGAATTATTTGAGGAATGCATTTTATGTAATTGCCGACCACTGTAATGTTGTGTTGTGAGTGTGTGTGAGTGACCCTGGAGTTGCCGGGGAGCTGTCAAGGACCCAGGCAAAGCTCACATGGTGTCCTTCGTCCTCGCTGTCTAATCATAATTGCTGGCATGCCCGCTCGCTGAGCCGCAACGCCGCTGACAGCTTAATTAAATTTTAATAATGCTCGAATTTTGTTTTATTTAGGCAAAAAACAAAAACAACAAAGAAACAAAAGAAAAGAAAAGAAAAACGTGTTTGCTTATTTATTGCAATTGAGGGCGACTGACTGACTGATTAGGTATGGGGCAGTGCTGCTGCTACAGTACACAGAGAGAGAGAGAGAGAGAGAGAGAGAGACAAGGAAAAGCTAGTAGCATATGTTTGTATCAAAGTGGAAAACGTGTGGCATACTGCGAGGCGCAATCCCAGCTGACTGCGAATTGAGGCTTAACTCAGCATTAAATACAAGTACTCACACACGCACACACACACACGCACTAACACACACACACACTAACACACACACCCTCAGTGTGAGAGGCTCGCACATTTTATGCATAATGCCGCATCCCCAAAGCACACACGCACAGCGTGCGGCACAGCGGCTGGCAGCTGTGTGGCAGCAGCATGTTTCAAAGTGCTCAATTTACACTTCCGTTCGCTCGCATTTTCCTTCCTTTTTTTGCAGTAAGTATACACATACATACATACACATACATATACATATATAGAGAAGGAAACGAAAGTAGCAGCAGCAACAGCAGCAGCAGCAGCAACAGCAGCAGCAGCATAGAAACAATGCGGCTGTGCGTGACGCATGCACACTGTATATATAATATAAATAGTTGGTTGGGCGTGGCAGGGTATGGCGTTGGAGGGGGTGGGAGGTGACAGGGGGTGGTGTGACAGGCGTGTACTTGAAATTCAAATTGCAACACAGCAGTGCCAGTGGCAGCTGTGTGAAGGACTCCATTTAAATTGGCTGGCAACGTTTTGGACCTTGCCAATCTATCTGTTGCGCCACGCCACGCCTCGCCTCGCCTTGCATTGCATTTGTATTTGCAAACACACATTTTCCAGCCATTTCTTATATGTGTATTCAAATGCATTAACTAGTTTCATTGACGCCTGTCAATTGCCAATTGCCAGTTGTTTTAAGCCCACGCAGCATTAACTAGTTTTTTTTAGTTTTGCTTTTTAGAAGTGTTAACAGCTTGCACATTTGTTACAGTTACAGTCACAGTTACGGTTTACAGTTAGTTTGTTAACTGCTTTTCACAAATTTGTTTGTTGCAATGTGGCAATGTGGCAATGTGAAATTGACTCCATTTGCGAAGAACAATGGCAACAACAATCAGCAGCTGAGGCCTGAACTGAAGCCGGAAGTGCTCAAGGCAACAGGCGACGCTGAAGCGAGGCCACAGTGCGCATTCGCTATAATGAACTGAGTCAATACTATTGATGTTGCTGTCAGCAATATTGGACAAGTTTTTCTTACTTTTCTCAATCAACCAAAAACAAAAGGCACTTCAACTGTTGCTCAGTTTATCAATTGTGTGTGTGTGTGTTTATGTGTGTGTTGTGTATGTGTGTGTGTGTGAGTATGTGTGTGTTACATTCAGATAGGTTTTGCATGTCAATAAACCCCGGGCAAGGCAATGAAACCAGGAACGCGAACGAACACAAGCAGTAAGCGTAACATAAACATTCAACGAGCACGTTGCATGCTAAACTGTTCAAGTGTCTGTGTGTGTGTGGCGTGTGTGTGTGTGTGTGTGTAGCATGTGTGCGTGTCAATTTGAACATGGGCTGGACTTGACTTGTACAGCTTTAAAGTTGGAGGCTATGCGGCCCACAAAAAGATTATCATCGCAAGTAATTGTTGCCAATAGCCAAATAGTTAAGGCTTTATTTCGTATAAACAATACACAATTGTATTATTTATTAATTATTTTCGAGCTGCTGTTTAAATTAATGCTGATAGATCATTTTTGCTTTATTAAATCCAGTATATATATATAAAAGCTAGATTATAATTAAGGTACAACTTCCATTAAACACTCCATCCTAGTTTACATAAATACATATATATATATATATATATATATATATATGTGTGTGTGTGTGTGTGTACCCGTATAGCTGTTGCGTTTTAAATGCCATGTGTAAGTGATTCCAAAGTGGCTATAAAACGCGCAAGCCCGGTCCTAATCCCGGTCTGACCCTGAGCCCCGACGCCTTTGCGTCTTAATTAACTTTGAACTTGACATTTTGGCCCTGGGACTGAGGCTGAGGCTATGCCCCAACAATAACAACAACAACAACAACCACTCTAACGAACATACCAACAACAACAACAACAACCACTCTCAACAACCACAACAACGACAAAAACAGCAGCTACAACGAAAACAACATGAATACCGCATTAGGTAGCCCAGCACTAATTACGCTCACTCGGCAAACACCGACCCTCACACACACACACACACACACACACACACACACACACACAGGCACACACACACCAGACTAGACAGACACCCTTTAGTTAGTTATGAAAATAGCAATCGAATTTTGGTGTCTCGAGATGTCGACTTTTTATCTATCTCCCACTTGAAGAGGGGGAAAATTGATTGAAATGTGATTGGCTTAATTTGTGCTCCAATTTCGAGCAGACTGTTTAATAATGCAGAAGTTCTTCAAGCTTGAATTGAGTTTTACACAAATACTTGTCAAATTCGAAGAACTTCAACGTTTTAATCGTTTGTTTAGAATAGTTTTAGCAGCAGTTTGTTTATTTTTTGTTCAACTCTGACTACTTAAACACCAAATTAAAACATTAAATTATTCGAATAGTATTAGCGAATATACCCGCTTAGTGAGTTATGGGCTTATAGGGTATATATATATATATATATAGTAATTATTCACGCACTAACGGATTGCTTACTTGGCTTGCAGATTGAAAGCCGGCTGGAGCAGCTCAAAGACCAACGAACCCTTGCGGCCCGATGAGCAGGAGGCCATCATATCGGTGATCCGGCGGAACGAGGAGATCGAGGTAGCGGAGCGGCAGCGGGTCGGCCGACTTGTCGAGCGTGTCGAGAAGATCAAGCTGCATGCCGTCGAGCGCGGTCCAAACTGTTGCCGACTGTGCGGCGATGCCTTTGGCCTGCTGCGGCCGCAGCGCATCCTGTGCGAGGATTGCCGCAAGTCTGTCTGCGCCAAGTGCAGCGTCGATATCAATATACGGTATCACAACAGCGAGCGGACCCGCGAGATTTGGCTGTGTCGCATCTGTTCGGAGACGCGCGAGATGTGGAAGAAGTCGGGCGCCTGGTTCTTCAAAGGTCTGCCCAACTATGATATGCCGCGCAGTGCCACTGCCACACCCACATCGACACCAGTGGGCTGCGGCCGAGCCGTACAGAGTTGCCACGGCACACCGACGCGTGCCGCACGCATCAAGAAGCTAACAATCCGTGTCAACGATGACACCAGCAGCAGTGGCAGCAACAGCAGCCATTCCGGTGGCAGTGCACATTCCGAGCCGGAGGATGAGATCGATGGTGTAACGGGCAAAATGCCATTATCAGCAACATCGCCATCGTCGCAACAAAACCAACACCAGCAGCAACACCGACAGCAACAACAACAACAACAACAACAGCAACAACAACAACGACTGCAGCGTGATGAAAGTTTCCGTCTGCGTGCCTACGGCTCCATACGCAGCTTCATCGACGGCGGCGAACGGAAGCTGTCGAACTCATTCTTTTTTGGTCGACCACCGACGACGACGACGACGATGACAACGACAACGACGACAACTCCGAGGCATTCACAGTGCCTGGATGGCTATGACAACGTTAGCATCTCGAATGCATCCACTGTCGCCCAGCTGCGACGCGAGAGCAGCTTTCTGTTGCGTCGCGGCTCGGTCAGCTCATCGTGGTCGTTCAGCGATAGTTCCGGTTCCGGCAACTCGGCCACACAACAACAACAACAACAACAGCAGCAACAAAAACAAGAACAGCAGCAACATCAACAACAGCAGCAGCAGCAGCAACAACACTGCCGTGATCCACTGCTGGGCTGGCTGGAGATTGCGATTAGCTATCGGGAGAGCTACCACAGTCTGGACTGTACAATGGTGCGCGCCCGCGATCTGCCCGCAATGGATGCAGCCGGTCTGGCCGATCCCTATTGCAAGCTCAATATCGTAACGCCCGAGGGACATACGAAATATACGCGTTGGCAGCGCACCAAAACTGTGCACAAGACCCGCAATCCGGACTTCAATGAGACTCTGCAATTTGTTGGCGTCGAGCCCGAGGAGCTGGGCAATTCGCTGCTCTACGTGGCGCTGTTCGATGATGATAAGTATGGACATGATTTTCTCGGTGCCGCCAAAGTTTGCCTCTCCACAGTAAGTCGTAGTTGAAATCCAGCATATGCAATTCATATACAAAGGGTGGGTCAAAAGGCAGGGGATATAGGATACACACACTAGGACACACCTGGACACACCAGGACACACCAGGACACACCAGGACACACCTGGAGAATAACACCACACAATTATTGATTGCTCCGACTTAAGTGCATTTGTAAAGAATGTTCTGGGACTGACCAGTTGCAATTTGTTGATCTTATTGCTAAAACTTGATCTTATATCCTTGGCACTGTAGTGATGTCCTTAGCCCATTTTATATAATGAATACATTCAAATCTTACCATTAAAGTTTTCTTAATTGTATATTCCTAATTGTTGTCCAAGTCTGTCAAGTCTTTTTAAGTCTGTCAAGTCTTTAATTGTTTTTTTGTTGTTGTTATTATGCAGGTGCACAGCACGACACAGTATCGGATATCGGTGCCACTGGGCGTGGAGGATCAGTACAGCAATGAGGCGGAACTGGCGCAGAGTTGGCCCAATGGCAAGATACTCATCTCGCTGTGCTACAATACGAAACGACGAGCGCTGGTGGTCAATGTGAAGCAGTGCATTAATCTGCTGGCAATGGACAACAACGGCAGCTCCGATCCATTTGTTAAGCTGTAAGTGAAACCGGGGGAGGGAGGGGTGGGTATTATCCCTACACCTCCTTCTCATTCCGCTCCGCTCATCTTCAGTTGCATTCATTACTTTGTGATTGTAGACAATTAAGACCAGATGCGCACAAGAATAAGAAGCACAAGACGAGCGTCAAATGGCGCACATTGAATCCCATTTACAACGAGGAGTTCTATTTTGAGGCGAGTCCGCACGATCTGAACAAGGAGATGCTCATCTTGACCGTCTGGGACAAGGATCTGGGCAAGAGCAACGATTTCCTTGGCAGCCTGCAGCTGGGCGCCCAAAGCAAAGGTGATCGACTCCAGCAGTGGCTCGACTGCATCCGTTTGCCGGATCATTTCCATGAGAAATGGCATTGCCTCGCCCCCGAAAATCCAACGCATTAGCCCCAAAAACCAAAGAAGAAGAAGAACAACAGCTGATTCCAGTTTTAGTTTCATACATACATACATACATACATACATACATATTTATATACATATATACATATACATATAAATCATATAAACATATATTTTTGATATGCCTGCATGCAATTGTGTGTGTGTAGCTGTGTGTGTGTGTGTGTGTGTGTGTGTGTGTGTGTGTGAGTGAGTGTGCCATGTGTGTTGACAATCTGTTAACAATTTCTGATTTCATCCCACCGCTTGCATATCATTTGGCCCCCAAAACACAACCTCAATTTGCTAGGCAACATAACCTCACTTCGCTTAATTCTCCCTGGCACAACCAGACACACACACACACACACACACGCACATAGAAGCACACACAGATACTGTATATAGCTTATGTTTAAGTGTCCTTAAAAAGGGTTTATCAGCAATTGTTTTTTGTTTTTTGTTATGCTTTCATTTCTTTTCTCTTTTTTCTAATTCAATAATAATAATAATAACATTTAAAGGCAGCAAACCAAAAAGTCCAAAAAGTAGCAAAGAAAAATAAAAAAACGAAGAAAAAAAACAAAATGAATATTTTTGATTCATATTATTATTATTGTATTTATTCAAAAACGATTCTTGCAGAGCACTCTATATTTATAATACCCTTATATTAACCAAAATAAAAACAGTTTATTAGTCAAGCATTTGTAGAATGCAATTTATTTATATATATGTATATATACATATATGTATATGTACAAATAAATCAAGAATCAAAATTATGAATATGAAAAACAGCAAAATTGATTTTGATTTGGGGCAATGAATGTTTTCTTGTAAATCGCCGACGTGGTTTTGAAACAATTCTCTTTTTTGTTGCAGAAATTAACATTTGGCATTTTTCGTATACATTGAATTCAATAAACCAAGAATCAATATTATATATATATATATGTATGTATGCATATGTGTATAATTTCATAGATAAATCCTTTTAGGTTGGCAAAAACAAAAACGCTTAAGACCAGACTAGCGCTTTTTTCAGGTAATTTGAATGAAGCTTGGCATTTGTCGAATACAATTCATTTGCATATATATTAAAAAATGTATATATACATATATATATATAAATAAATCAAGAATCAGGTGTATATATATTTTGAAAAAAAAAGAAATAAAGAAAATCATTGGCGGGGAATGAACGTGCCTCTAAAAATTCTTCATACATTTTTTTTTTTAACAGCACGCAAAATAACTTCAAGGTATTTTCTTGCAAATGTACAATTTAAGTTTGGGAAATATAGCAAATATACGTATGTATATGTGTGTGTGTGTGTGTGTGTGTGTGTGTAAGTACACTGTTGTTGCAAGTAGACTTCTTTTGCTTTAGTAATATATTCGTCAAATATATTCGACAATAGTTTGAAGGTGCTTAGGTGCACTTTGCAGAATAGAAAGCAGGCCTCTTAGGAACTAAATAAAACGTGGAAAAGATAGATATGCGCATCCGGGGCAAACAGGTCACATGTTCCGCTTAACGCTCAAATCGATTGATCATGTTGCTGTTGCCTTCGATGCTGATGTTGCTGCTGCTGATGATGTTGTTGTTGCTGTTGTTGTTGTGCTGTTGATTGATGTTGCCGCCGCTGTTGTTGTTGTTGTTCTTGACCAACCGCGCTGGCAGCTGACGGCGCTGCAGCGCTAGTTGTATGTTAGAAGAGACGCTTCTCATAGCTAAACAGACCGTGAACATTGCCCTCCTGCTGAGCCGAGTGAGTACGCTTCATGAATCGCAGCTCTCCATTGTAGATCATCGCTCTGCAAATGCAAAAAGCAATAAAATTAAATCACTCGACTCAATCGTAAAACAAGTAAGAATATGCTCGACTAGCTGTATACCCTGAACCCATTTGTTAATTATAAATCGAGTCGATTGAGAGACTGATTTCAGCCGTATAGAAATTATTTCTATATATATACATATTGAATGTGTGTGGATCTTTGTATTTGTCCAATTGATCATGAATATGTCAAGGCAGAGAACGTGTATTGAACGTGTATTTAAAGTCTCTGCATAGACACGGACAGATCAAGAATATAAATCTTTGAGTTAAGCACTATCGAAACAAGTAACTTGAGCTAACAACAAGCTAGAACAAAAATATAGATGCCTCGTTGGCAGCTTTCATCGACGCTGAACGACTTTGCGGCAAGTACCCGGAATCAGTTATCGTCAGCAGAGTTCAGCTTCGCCGGACAGAGGCAGAAAAATATTCGTCAGCAAATTCCACTAGTGGAGCATCCTGGGAGTGAGTGAGATGGGACAACCGACAGCTCCACCAATGGGATAACAGCGACAAAGCTGCAGCGACCAAAGCGACAACGACAAGATACAAGCAGAGTCAGCAGTCCTAGGCTTAACGATGATTGGCTAAAGTTTTCCAACTCAGTTATAATAAAGCAGTCGAGCAAAACGACTCGGAAGCATTTCTTTTATATAATTTAAGGGATCGCAGACGCAGATCCAATACGGAAGTTGTTTTATATTAAAAGAAATATATAGAAATAAATTGAATAATTGAATATTGGTCGCTTGTTGACGGTTGCAGAGTGTCGCGATGATGACTTACCTGAGCTTGTTAACCGAATTGGCGCCAATGTCCTGGCAGCTGTGCTGCAGTCCGCATTCCAAATACGGCAGATAGCGCAATACGGATCCCTTGTCGACAATGCTGCCGCTGACGCCCTGGGCGACCTTCATTTTATCCATCTCATTGTGATAGTAACGGGACATTGCAGCGCCCTTGGCATCGCCACGCTCCATTGCCTCCAACGAGCCCATGCCGCGATATTTCTTCAAGCGGACGCCATCCGAAAAGAAGTACTCACCGGGCGCCTCCGAGGTGCCAGCGAGCAGAGAGCCCATCATCACAGCGCTGGCGCCCAGAGCCAATGCCTTAACAATATGCCCAATCGATTGGATGCCACCATCAGCAATAACCGGCACACCGAACTGTTTGGCAAATGTGGACACCTGGTAGACGGCCGTCGCCTGTGGACAGCCGCAGGCCATCACCTCCTGTGTGATGCAAATGGAGCCGGAGCCCATGCCCACGCGCAGACCATCCACGCCCGCATCGATGAGATTCTTGGCCTGGGCACGTGTCACAACTGCCACACGAGGAGCAACGAGAACAAGCAGTGTGTGTGCGAGTGTGTGTTAGTACAACTTGGGTATAAAAGCATGCTATGATCTCGAATAATAGTTCCAAATCAAGAATTTATATATATATATATTATATACAGTCTCAATACAATTTTTCTATGAATTGTTTTTGTAAAATTCCAATTCCAAATTCAAATTCTAATTACTTACGTTAAGCAAAATGAATTATTCAATTCTTTTGGCGTAATTTAAAGGGAAAATAACAATTTCTATATATTGGGAACTATTATTGCGATAGGTTGAGTTTTGTGGTTAGAGGGGAGGGATTAGTTACCATTGCCGCCAATGACCTGCAGATCGGGATATGTCTCTTTGATGAACTTGATCATCTCGACCTGATAAATGGAATTGCCCTGCGATGAGTCCAGTACGATGACATCGACACCGTTCGCGACGAGCAGATGGAGCCGTGCCTTGTCCTCATGGCGTGTACCAATTGCGGCGCCGACAAGCAGCTGCTTATTGGAGTCCTTGGATGCATTTGGATAGGAGCGTGCCTTCTTCAAATCGGTGCGCGCTATCATTGCGACCAGTTCGCCATTCTGATTGACAATCGGCAGCTTGCCCTTCTTGCTCTTCTCCAGTATGGCGTTCGCCATCGGCAGCGTGATGCCATTGGGTGCGGTTATCAGTTGGGTGGTCATGATGTCGGCGAGCAGTACTTCCGGTTGGTGTTCACGGAAATCGATGTCACGGGACGTGACCATGCCGAGCAGCTTGCCACCGAGCTTACCATTCTCGGTGACCGGGTAACCGGTGAAGCCGTTCTTGCGCCGTGCCTCGAGCACATCGCCAACGGTATTTGACGGCGACATCACCGACGGATCACGCATAAAGCCATGTTTGTATTTCTTAACCTTGTGCACCTCCAACGCTTGATACTCCGGCGTGCAGTTGTGATGGATGAACCCAATGCCACCTCCCAACTGCGCGTGGATCCCATCATTTTATTGTTTTTTTGTTCATCCGGCGGCGTGCGAGGGAAAATAATTATAGCGATTATAGAGGCGCATAAGAGTGTTCAATTACAACCACAACTGGAGCGGCAGCGATACCAAACAAAATCAATATCAATATCAACATCAATCAATATCATATATATTTATATATTAGAGCACCAAGGCTGGCGATGTGCATCGATCGGCTATTTGTTGTTAATCGTTTATCGGTTGTCCGCTTATCTCGCTATTTTCGGGGCTTTTGGTTAATGAACAATGTTCATGACAATTTTAATCTGACCGTTACCTTATCTATATCTATATATATACGATCTCAAGAAAAATGTTTTTCAGCAAGTCATCTTTCCACTGATTCTTCCTATGCTATATGCTATATATGCTATATTAACCGATCTGGCTGTCTCCTGTATCAATAAGAATCGGTTTCAACAAAGCAGACGACTATTGATGCTGATCTGGAATATATATATGTACTGTGTATATACTTTATGGGCTCGGAGATATTTACTTGAAAATATTACTAGGCTCTACAAAGTTTATATCTATTTTTTAGACTCGATTAGATAATTCGGCCCAAATAATAAAAAAAAAACAAAATATTTTCAAATAAATATTTATATGTTAATTGGGTCAACACACAGATGATAATTCTTTGAAGATCGCGTTGATTGCTGTAAAGACTTTGAAAGGGTTTCCAATTACGGTTAAAAAAAAAGAAAAGAAAACCGCAAAGCAATGAAAATGAAAATTGTACAGTTTACAGAGTTTCAAGTATTTTGATGATGATGATGTTGATGATGTTGGCTTGTTGGTTTTGGTTTGGTTAGCTGGTTAGTTGGTTGCCTGCTTAGTTTTGTGATACCTACCGCCATGGCTATGGCCATCTCGGATTCGGTTACGGTGTCCATGGGCGAACTGACGAGCGGAGCACGCAACATGAGGCCTTTGGTTAGCCGCGAGCTGAGATCGACTTCCTCGGCGGCAAAGTTGATGTAACCGGGTAATATGAGAAAATCGCTAATGTGGCAAGATCAGGTTGGTAAAATGAGAACAACAATATGTGCCGCATATGTAAAGGGCAGAGTGGGACAGAGAGTATTCAATAATATTAGTAAATTCAGTCATGAAGTTATTTAGTATAATTATAATTACAATTAAATAATTACAAAATTACAAAACATATAACAATAATTATATAATCCATTTAAATATGTGATACACCTGAAAAGTGCAATAATTTAATCATAGCAACAAATATGTTAAATGGCAAACTGAGATCTCAAAATCATGATTAAATGCTGCAATTTCAAGCTCAAATTAAGATTATAAAACTGGTCAAGATAGAATATATGGAGTGGTGTCTGCTTGAGGATTGACGATTGAACTCGAGTGGGGAACTTAAAATGATCCGTGATCCATGATCCGGCATCCTTCACTTACTTGTAGGTGAGACCCTCGCCATTCTTGAATAGCTCCTTGCAGCTGAGTCCGTCCTGGAGGAGCAGGTCCGTTTCCGGTTTCGGTTTGGCGTCGCCGGCACCGTTGGCCATTAACCCGTTGACTTTTGGGTTCAGGTTGTTAGCGGCGACGTCAACGTCAACGTCAACGTCAACGTCAGCATCAGCGGCTGCGCTACTGTTTGCCATTCGAGCGAGCGAGAGAGTTCACCTTATGAACAATCGAGGTCGAACGTCAGCAGCAACAACAAAAACAACAATAACAATAACAGCAACAATAAACACAAATTATGAGATCAAGAAACCAACAGACACAAAAGCCACACGCCAATAACCCAATGTGCTGTGACAAGTTCTTCCTGCCGTTGTTGCTGTTATTAATATTATTATTTGTTTATTGTATATCTTGCTGTCGCTGCTTCGTCCAATTAAAAACCAATAAGCTGCAATTGCCAATTATGTGCCTAGAATATAAAAAAGCAAGGCGGAAAATCAAAAATCATCAAAAGAAAACAACAACAGGACAAACTATTTGCATCCAGCAATTTAAATCGAATTTTCAACCGTAAAAATTGAATTGTTGTGCCAAAATTCGAGTCACACTTGTTTCATATATTTTTAACGTAATTTTCCCATTTTTAAGCCAATTTTTCGTCTTTTTATATAGCATTCGGGTATAGCCGACTGCGAAATACTTTGATAGCATCATCAGCAGGCCCATCTTTGAAGGAGATTTTTACTGATTTACAAGTTTTTTTTTTTTTTTTTTTTTTAAATGTTGGCACAGTTTTCGGATTACCTTCCTTCCAAGTTTGCGAGAGAGCTATAGGCTTATATATACCTTCCAAATTGTGTGAGTTGTGTGCTTTTATTTATTTGCACCATCCAATTTGGGCGACCCTTGAAGGACATCGCCAACAAGCTAACCATCAAATTTTACGACTATATCCCTAAAAAAAAAAAAACATTGCATGTCTCTAGCTCTACGGATGTCAGACGGACAGACGGACAGACAGCATGCGACGGACAGTGCACAAAACCAATACACAATTATACCAAAGTATAAAATCGGATATATAAATTTGATTTCAAGTTCAGAATATTTTCAAACATTTGTTACGAGTTGCTAATTTGAAAATATTTCAGTTGCCGTCAAACATTTGTAATGCGTTATTCGCCCCCTTTTTATTTTATGCGCATTAAATGCGAACTGTACACGACTCATTGAGTAAATAATGTTGAATTAATCTGAGTTGACAGCGATGCAACCAACTAAATTAGTTGTCTTTGTGGGAAATATGCCAATATATGTATGTCTATGTATATACATATATATATTTATACATTCAATACATACTTGTTGGGTTCAAGTGCCAAGAAAAGTGGAAAACATGGTCGCCCAACAATAGAAACAGCATCCAAATTTGTATATATCCGAGCTGGTACATTTGTGACGAGCATATGGATAAACCCATTTTAAAAATTGCATTCATACACGCATGCGGACAGACAGCTTGATAGCGAGATAACTTTTTAGGTGGTCAGAATCCGTTTAATAATTGATCACATGGAAAGGTCAGAACACGTGGCTTCTATATTTACCCGTCCGGTATTCCTCCAATCAAGAGCGTCGCAGTAACTGCGTAAACTGTTTCCCAACCGCATCGTCTCAGTGAGACTTCAATATATCGATTAATCTAGCGCTGCAAGTCCTATCGATGATTTACAATTGCGACGCATAATAAAACAACAACAACAACAAAAAAAAACATTAACAATCGGCTAGGTTTTGCCTCCAAATTGTTGTTTGATTATTATTTTTTATTACTTAAATTAAATAATAATCAAATGAATTCGCTGATTTAAAATGACTGAGAACAGGCGAATTATTGTAAAAACGATTTTTTTTATTTAAAAGTTTGACTTGCAGAACAGATAAGTGCATTTACACCATATGTTCTTATTCTTTTTACATGCATTTATCTATTATAGTTTTTTAGAGCAAGCATATATTAATTAATTTTTTAAAGTTAATATTGGGTACTTGATATCGACAGCAACTGTGCTGTACCGAAAATAAAATGTGACCATATTTCTAAATTGGGGTGCACTGTTGAAACTGATATATATTTAGCCGAATTTGCTCACTTTAGCCACGACACCAACCGCGTTTCTAAGTATTCCAGAGCTTAACGAAAGCGCTCAATAAAAGCGCTCAATCTCATTTATGAGTTAACAGTTGTAAGTATACGTTTTTGGTTTATTTTTAGATTATATATTATGATAAAATTTGGAATACAATTGTCATTATGTTCATGTGTATTCTGTAAAACTGTAAAATGTACATGTATTAATTGCATGTATTGTAAAATTTCAGCTTAACAGTACCATTTTGAGTGTTCATAAGCTATTCCAATCAGAATGTGAATCCCCGCTTCAACCATGTTAGATTGAGAAATGTAATCGTTAACAGAGCGATGTAACAGGCATGATGGCATTTAGTTTTATGTTGCATGCTTTTAAGCGCGCTATGCTCACTTCGGACGGGAGACGAACAACCGAAACCAATGCTAGATGGAAACGAAGCGCTTGAAACGAAACAAGAAAACACAAAACATTTCTCTCTCATTCTTAAAATTTCATTCGCCGCGAGCTGTTGTCGTTCGCGCCCGGATAAACGATATTTTCAAAAGTTGGTTGTTGTGGTTTTTTTTTGTTGTATTTTTTTTGTCGTATATTTTAACTGCAAAAATATGCATCTAATAAAAAGTGTACAGAGTGCAATTGCATGTGTCTATATATATATATGTGTGTGAGTGTGTATGTGTGTGGGTGTGCGTGTTTGTGTGTGTGTGTGTGTGTGAGTGTGTGTGTGTGTTTGCCTTTGGCTCAAGCAATTGACAAGTGGTCAAAATAGGCGCCAAGACGCCCCACAAAGGACGCGCTGCCGGCATCGACTTCGCCTTAGCGGGATTTGTTTTTGTTGCACTGCTCTCTGCCCTGCCCTGAACAACCCCCCCCCCCCCCCCCACTCCACGCCCCTTTATATAAAGAGAGAGAGAGAGAGAGAGACAGCGGCAGCGGTAACAACAAATTGAACGCATTTTTTTTGTTATTGTGTATTTTTGCAGATAGTTTTGTGCAGTTTTGTTGCACGCCAAACGTGATGTGAGAAATTTGAAAATGTGACAAGCGAGAAGTGAGAAGCGAGAATCAAACAACAACCGTTAAAGATATGTTCTCAGCTGAGAGCAAGAGCGAGAGCGCCTTATTTTAAGCCTAGGATATAAAGTGAGGCATGAATTGTATGTAAAAAAAAAAAAATAAATAAATAAAAAGAAACGGAATCAGCGAGATACCCCGCAATGTGTTCAACATAAGTGCAAAAGCAACAAAAAATACAAATAAATAAATAATAATAAATATGTAAAAATAAATATAAAATAATTACAAATTAAGGAAATTCTCATCACAAATTTGTTATGTCAAATGCAAATGTATATATATATATATATATATATCTAATTAGTATATGTCATAAATACACACATATATTGTATATCCATGTGTAAATAACAAAAACAATCACAACAGATCAAAACAAAACAAAACAAAGCTTAACAAAACATCGCTGCTGTTGTGAATCCAAGAAAAAGAGTGCAAAACGGCATAGTTTAAGAGCAAAACTCGACAATAACAGGAACAGCAACAACAACAACAACAGCAGCTGCAATATTTAAAACGCAAGGCTCAACTGTTAAAGCTCAACTTACAGTCGCTCGCTGGCAGAGCCACAGAGCATGGATTACACCTTTAACATAGCAGCCACAGCAGCAGCATTATTATTAGCATCAGCAAAAGCAGAGCAAAGAAAAGGCACACATTAAATGAGCGCCAGCCGGCCACAAAAATGCCGCCGCTGCAAGGACGTCAACAGTTGATGTAAGTAGCCGAATTAAATTTAACGTAACATACTAACGTAACAGTTTAAGCTCATTGTAAGTCTATCTGTGTGTGTGTGTTTGTATGTGTGGGGGTCAAAGCACATGTGAAACGCGTACAGCCGTTCGTTGGTTCGTTGGACTGGCCGATATCTGGCGCTCTCTGTTTATGAATGAAACGCAACGAGGAAGCAGTGCACAAAACCAAAGAGAGTCAACAAAAAAAAAGCACCAAGAGAGCGCCAAAAGAGAGCGCGCAATGCGGAACGCCAAACTCTCTCATAAACAACACAAACACACACAGGCAAACGGATGGCTACGTTGTGCGCTTGTTGTGTGTGTGTGTGTGTGTGTGTGAGTGAGTGAGAAAGAGAGCAAACACAACGCCAGGCATTGGCACGGCGCGAGTTCATCGACCTTTGCTATTGAAATTTTTTGGGCAACAATACAAACACACATACATACATAGCGGGCACGCATACAAATACTAAAGCGATTTTATTTACACATTGATAAACTATCGAGTGTTGACTTGCGAGCTGTTGCCGTTGAGTTTAGCTGTCTTTGTATGCTCTTTGCTTGTGTGCGTGTGTGTGTATTGTAATGTGATGCAATTTGACACAGATTGAGATAATGATCTAACCCTTTGCTGATATTCAGCATTTCTACCTGTCACTCAGTGACAGACACAGACAGAGAGAGAGAGAGAGAGAGAGAGATAGCGAGAGCGATGTGTAGATTGAATAAGGAAGAGCATGCCGATTTCGTTCAGTCCGATTCTTCTTCCTGATTGTTTTGCGTGCGTGTTGTGTGTGTATGTGTGTGTGTGTGTGTGTGTGTGTGTGTCTGTATAGCGGGTGGGTTGGCGAACGCACGATAACGCAGTGTTCGAAAACGTTTTGCGGAGTGAGAGAGAGAGAGAGAGAGAGAGAGAGCCAGAAGAAAATTTAACTGAGAATTATGCTTTGTTTTGCTTAAGCTTTGGCTCTGCTTCTGCTTCGGTTTTGATAATTAACTGTTTTGCTTGAATGTATTTAGTTGAGTTTAATTTAATTGAGATTGACTTGGTAACAGTTCACAGCAATTGCCGAATGTAGTGACAAGGGCACACATACGCATACGCATACGCATACGCATACATATACATACATATTTTTCTTCAAATTTTGGTATTTCACACATTTTGGATGCTGCTAAATAACAGTGCCAAGTTTTTGAAAATAAATATAAAAATCATACATTTTTAAAGTTAAGTCGTAAATATTTAAATTAAGCTGCATTTGGAACTCTTTTGGCATTTTGTACTTGCCTGTTTCTGATGATAGAACCAAAATTGTTTTGCCACGATAAAGCACTTAAATTTTGAGCTTAATATGAAAAGAACTGGTAATATTTGTATGGACTCAAGCTGTAATCATTTAATTTCATCTTATCAAAATGAAAATGATTTTAAGATTTCTACACTATTTCTATTTGGCTATAGATAGTCGACAACGTATACGCAATATTGTGAATGCTTGAAAGAAGGGGTGGTTTATGTTGGATTGAGTTGGGTTGGGTTGGGCAAAGGGGAAGACAGCAGCTTACAGCTTACAGCTTACAGCTTACAGCCGCCCTTGCCCTTGCCCTTGTCGCTCTGCTCCTGCCCCTGCCCCTGCCTCTGCTCCTGTGTCAATTTCTTAGCCTCATCCCCTGTTGGTCGTCACTGAGTTTGGGAACTAGCAACTGGAATTTGTGAAGTTTTTTTGCTTCTTTTTTTTTTGAAAATCATTTCTTGCAACAATATGAATATCGAACGCTGCTGCTGCTGTGTGTGTGTGCGCGCGTGTGTGTATGGGCATTTGCTGCCTCATACATAATTGGGTGCTCTGACTGCCCCTTTATGTTTGTGCTCTTTTCCTCCCTCGATTGCTTGCTCGCACACACACACACACACACACACACACACGCAGAGACGCATGTATGAATTGCTGTATGTGAATACTTATGTAAATACATACATACATTACATACATACATATGTACATGTAAAATGGGGGTTACATGACATTGAAACCAATTTTGAAGGTTCAAACTTTTGACGGGGCTGCTGATGCTTCTACTTCATTTTGTTTCTTTTTTTCCCCTTGTGCTTGTGATTGCATAGATACATTTATACAAACATATATATATATATATATATATATGTACATATATATACATATGTAGCAGGAAGAAGCAGCTGTCAGGCGAACGCTTTTTATAATTGATAAGGAAGTTGATTTGCTTTGAAGTTAGAGTCTCCTTACTCGTTATAGTCATATCAGCTAAAATGTTGAGATCCCCAACAACAGCCGACTAGATCCAGTCAATTTATAATATATACCTTACGCAGATCAGCTGTGCTTCATCGTATCGATGACTCGACCAGGTTCGCATAAGTATCGATACAAATTGATTATACATTACGCATTAGATCGATTATATGGAATATCAAATTGAATACGCATGATCATTGATATGATATATTTCTCACTATATTCCCCAGAATAAGGCAATTTATTATACATATTATTATATTTCATTTCACATTGAAAGTATTTATGGATCAATACTGTACAGGGTATCTCCCGTAGCTGGGCACCACTCTCCACTCTCGACAAGTGCACTCTTTATTTGTTTTGTTCTTATTTCATTCTTTTTTTAATTCGTTTTCCATTTTTATCGATGCCAATGAACTTGAGCTTTATTTAATACATGTCCGCATGTCCATATGTCTCGTGCTGGTTGCCCACTCGCTGCTTTTGATCGCTGCTCGCTCTTATTACTCGCTACAAGTATAATAATATAGAGAGAGAGTAGCACCTGCACACAGTAGCTTATCTTTGACTTGAATAGGAGTTGCCATAATAATATATATATGAATATAAATATACACACGTAAAAATATATGTATTATATATATATATATATATATATATATATATATATATATATATATATATATATATATATATATATATATATATATATATATATAGTTGCTTGTTCCCAATCGCCGAAGGTCCCAGCAGACTCTGTTGGCGTTATCTCGACTCTTGTTGTTGTTGTTGCTATTTGATAGCGACAATAATTTCGAGTGTTGCCAGTCGTGGGGAGTATGCGTTGGGTACATACACACACACACACACACACACGCACATTAGTCGTGGGGTCAGCGCCTCGATGAAGTACGCAGCCCGTGCCATCGTTAGTTGCATTGTTGACCAACCCCATTGCCCTCTACCACCCACTCTGTGCAGTCATGGGCAGGGGGCAGAGGCAGGGGCTATACATACATACACACACACACACACACACACACATTCACACACTTACCTCAATTGCCACTGCGTCTATTCAAGTCTAGCCTCGGAATACGTACACTCAGAGATAAATGGTATTTTGAATTCAAGTAAAAAAGTGAATTTTGTTTCATGAGTTCGAATACTCATTACAAGCATGGTTTTTTTACTGAACAACAACTGAGCTACCCACTCTAGTAAAACTCTAGATTCATTAGAATACCATATTAAATTTTTTCGTATGTCCTAAGCCCATTTAAAGTTGGGCAGAAGCAGATAAGGTAGACAGAAGTAAACATCTCTAGCCCTATAAGGCTAATATGTTATTGATCAGCATATTAATAACCGAGTCGATCTAGCCATATCCATTTATTTAATTTTATCGATAACTTGTTTCGTTAGGCGACTATCGATTTGAATATACATTTTGGTTGGTAGTTAAAACCTCAATTTTTACTATATAGCCTGCCAATCGATTTAAAATATACCTTGACATATTTGAGATGAACTGGAGAAGTTAAATTCGTTTAACACTTGAGCTTAATTTTGAATTGTAATCGACCTATTTTGATTTCTAAATGTCAATTTTTAATTACTAAATGAGAAGTCGCAAAATTCTGAAATCATGAATAGGTTTTGAAAATGTTTTATAATATATTTATTATTAGTAGTATTTCTTGATGCGCAGCTATCATTACTTTTCCAAAATCATCGAAATCAGCGACAAAAATTTGGGTTATTCATTCATCGGTGTCAACACCTGCCTCCCTCCACATTCGGAGAGTGTCCTATTCGAAGTGTTTGACTAAGTCTGACTCACTGAGAGAAAATTGGATACGTTTCGTATCATGTTCGGATACCTTACCATACCTTAGACCAAATATTTGCCGAGTTGGCTGCTTTGCAATGATGTCTGCTGCAATTTTCGCTGCTTTCTTCGAAGCGAAAGAAGTGGGTAAAATAATACGAAAGACATGAAAGAATGCATATTTAGCTTGGCGACTTGCCGACTATTGAATACCCTACCCATACAAATTTGGCAGATATGTTCGTAAAATTTGTGTTCCTAGTCGTAATATGAAAATAGTTTAATGCCGATTACCAAATCGCAATTTGAGAGCTTTGATACTTTTTAGTCGTTACAAGATATGTTTGTCATCCTAAAATTGATACTTCAATAAATATATGTATATATGATTAATACTTCTAGATATTGAAAGCACACTTTTCACGTATTAATCGATATATTAATGTAAATATTTTGATATATGATTTATCCATGAATTTCTGTTTTAAAATTTCCTTATAAGATCGGACTAAAAAATCATTGAAGATCTAAGATAAGAAAACAATTTGTCAAGTCTGATTCTGATATTTAATAGAATAATAGAAAGTACAATCAATATTGATATTGAGAGAGAGTATGCAGGGTATTATGCAGTTTGATCGATCGAATGTGGACTGTGGATTGTGGAATGTGGAATGTGCTGGATAAAATCCATTCACATATGTACAATTCATAATGTGCATTTGTCATTAGCTGGGATCTCTGCTGCTGCTGCTGCTGCTGCTGATCCTCCTCGTCTTTCACATTGCCTCTCTCTCTATCTCTCTCTCTCTCTCTCTCTCTCTCTCTCTCTCTTACTCTCGCTGTCTGTCTGTCGCTGCTCTCATTTGTCTATTATCATTTGCGTCGCGCTTGTTTCTTTCCAACAATTTTTTTTTGCCCTTGCCCATTATTTCATTTTAGCTCAAGCATTTCACCAGTGCTGTTTCCATTTCTCCAATTTCTCCATTTTCGCTTAGTGCGGCGAAAAGGCGAAAGAAAGAAGTACTTGGCTTCGCTTTGTTGTTGTTGTTGTTGTTTTAACTTTTTTTTGCAAATACATGTGTATGTAGTAATAACAATATGTATATATGTATATATTGTGTGTGTGTGTGTGTGTGTGTGTGTGTGAAATAGTAGAAATAGGTACAATGTTCGTTCAATGACCTTTTACTTTTTACACTATTCCACGCTGCCCATGTCTTCTCGCTCTGTGTGTGAGTGTTTGTGTGTGTGTGTTGGTGTGTGTATTTGAGTGTGTGTGTCTGTGTTAAAGATATGGTTAAATTAGTCACTTATTGCCAGGGCGCAAAAATTGCGTAATTTTGCAAACTGTGACGTCAATCGGATGTGGAAGGCGAATTTCACTTAAAAGTTACACAGGCACCTGCTTTAATTATATATTTAGATATATACTTATGCAGTTTAACAAATCACACTCTGCGAATAATGCGTGTGTAATAATTGCATATAAATAATTGTAAATATACGAAAGTTCTCCAGCAAGTTTAACTTAGCGTTTTGCGGTTGTTGCCATTGCACTACTACAAACACACACATACACATTTACAAACACAAACACACATATAAGCACACGCACGCAGCACACAACTCACACGCATTCACGCAATGCTTCTCTTACGAACGAAGAGCAACAGAGATATAGAAGAGAGAGAGGGAGAGCGCGCGCTTGGCGCGCACTACTCTCGAAAGGGCACGTTCGGTGTGAATGACCGCCGCTAACACACATTTGTGCGAGCTCTAAAACAAAAGCAAAAAAACCAACAAAAAAAAAGCAGAAGAAACTTAAAGCAGCGACGTCGCGACGTCGGCAGCAACGAATACGAGGAAGCGAGGCGACCAAGCGACCGACAACAACAACAGCAACTGAAAAGTAAAACAAGTAAGGAATTAACAGCTGTTGCTGCGGCAACTCGCTATGAAATGCTCTGTAAAACGATTGGAATATGTGCAAATATTGGCATATGAATAAATTTAATTCGCATTAAATCAAGTAAATAATTAATAAAATCAAATTAATCACATATATGTGTGTTGTGTGTAATGCATGCTTGACATGATTATAAAATATAAATGATAAGCCCTTTTTAACTGCGTCTACAGGGTATAGAAATATTAAAAATACAGCACTGCATGAAAAGTTGCATCGTCGCTGTAAGTTGGCGTCGTCATCAATGTTGCTGCTGCTGCTGTTACACTGTACACCCCACAGTTCTGTCAATTGCGTTATTGTTAAAGTTTAGCTTTACTGCTTCCGCACATAACAACAACAACAACGACTCACTTATTCTTTCCTCTAATTCAAATTTCTATATTCAAATCTTATGTTTTCCCATTGCCATTCCCGTTTCTTCCAAATTTAATTGTTATTTTTTTTAACAGTACCTTTTGACCAATTAAGCCGTCAAATTTGGCTTTTTCAAATGTTTGATTGTGGGATATTTTGAAACCAGCAAACAAAGGGAGTGTTCACTTTTTTTACAAATTGTATTATTATTAGTAATATATTTTTATTATTATGTATTATTTTTCTATTTCAGAGGTAAAAAAACTAAGAAATAGAGCTTTTAAGATGAGATGTAGGAAACCAGCTGTCGCCTGGCTTATAATACTCACTCTGGCTATCTTATTATTATTATTATGTTTTTCTTAATAATTGTCGATTATAGATGGATTTTCCTTAAGGGTTTTGGTTGGGATTGACATGATTTTCCAATTAAGAAGAAAAAATGACTAAGGATATGGGCACGCTTGGCCGAGCTTTAACTCAACACACAAATCGCAACCGGCCAGTTGCTCCAATAGCAACAAACTACATACTTGAACATGTACATGGTATGAAAGTATGTCCAAACATAGCTATTAATGTATGTTTATCGTGTGTGTGTGTGGACATACATATGTGGGTAATCTGCTGTTGCCTCCTCTGCCGCCTGTACGTCGACGTCGCTGCTGCTGCTGCTATTTGCCTTGCAAGAATAAATAAACAAGCAGGCAAACGAACGGGCACAAAAAAAAAGGAAAGAAAACCGGCAATGTCATTAAACCCTAAACAAGAGCGAAAGCAACAACACAAAACGCGATAGAACATTGACACGAATACAACAACAAGAAAAACCAGAAGCGTTATGAAATACTCAACTTTTGAGAGAGTGAGAGAGAGGCAAATATTCGAGAGCAATGAACGGCCGGCCGGCCAGTACACACAACACACACACACACACACATAAGGAAGCACAGCTGCTCTCATCATTGGGGGCGCGCATACGATTTGTGTATATACATTTGGCTCTCTTAAGTTAAATGTACGACGCTCTCTTAGGCTCCAAAGCCAAAGCCAAAGCGAACGCAGGTGAACGACCGACCTAGCCATTTGTTTTCCTTTTGTGCGACTTGCATGTGTGTTGTGTGTGCGTCTGTGTGTTTGTGTGAGAGAGCATCTGCGTGTGTGTGTTTTTGAGTGTTTGTGCATGTGTTTTGCTGGTGCTGCGAAGCAAGTGAGTCATTTTTCACGGCTGCGACAGGGGCAAACGAAATTACTTTGATTTCATTTAATGCTGACTGTTTTGTTTGCTGTCTTGTCTTCGGCGTGCTGTACTCTCTCAACTCTCTGCTATCTACAGTCTCTTATTGTTTTACTTTATTACCCGATGACGACAACGCCAACGACAAAGGTCGATGCCAAAATGCCGCAATGCACTTCCTTGTCGCATTTTTTTCTGCATATAGCCGATCGCCGCACCCACACTCAAGCGCGCTCTCTCCCACTCTCTCACTCTCTATATGTTGCTGTCTCGCGATCTTGCTCTATCTTGCGCTGTCGTGCAAATTCTTTGGAGCTCAATCCATAGAACAGCTAGTGCGTGAAAGCAAGCGTGACGAAGAATATTTATTGATCGCACTCTCCCACTCGCACCCACTCACTCACACACACATGCATATACATAAGTATGTATTTATGAATATGTATGCATTTAGCTCTGTCTCTGTTCCGCAAACACAGTGCGCTGTATGTGTGCGAGTGAGTGTGCGTGTCTTTGCACGCATGTTGACCTTGACTGTGACTTTCATAAAATTGGTTGTTGTTCTTGCTGCTGCTGCTGTTGCTGTTGTTGCTGTCTTACTTTTCTTGCTGTTATTGTTAGTGTAGTCTTTGTGTCGGCATTTATGAATTTCATTTCATCTTGCACCATCCAACATACATAAACACATACACACACACACACACACACACACATACAAACATCTTTTCATATGCATATATTTTTGTAACAAAGTCAGTTTTGGAATCATTTGGAGAATGCAGTAGGAATGAATGATGATTTTATTGGGTGGCATCACCCAAATTCTATGCAGACAGTTATAGTCAATAAATACACCCACAAACACACACACTCCACACACACACACTCACACACACACTCACACACACACTCACACACACACACAGACTCACACACATTTGAATACACATTTAATAAAGTATTTTTAAATGTTGTTCAACTTTTATTTTTACAGGCATACAAATCGTTGCCTATATATGTATGTATATTGCCGAAATATCTTGTGACTAATTTATATTATTGTGTAATATGTATGTGCGATAGTTGTGGTTCTAATTGGTAACAAATTGTGGCTTTTATTGTTATCGTTAATCGATTTCTATCGGAAGTAGTTAGAGTTGAACATTGAACAAATTTGCATACATTCAAAACTGGAAGTATTTAGCTTTTGTAGCCTCTGCAGTCGAATAATCATTTCATTATTTTTATTTTTAATTATTTTGAGAATTGGAATCACCTCTGAATAATGTTGTATGTATGTTATAAGGAAGTGGACAGTTCGATGTAACACAATATTTATTTATGTCTTTTTACACGGGAATCCGATTCGAATACGAATTCGAGTTCGAGTTCGAGTTCACATTCCTTTCTGTTTGCCATGCATGGTTATCTGCCGATACAAGCAGTTCTGTTCTTGTCTTCTTGGACAATGAACTTTTGTGGATCGTAAGTCTTACAAACCGATCATAGAATGTAAAAATAATTCCAAATATCCAACGATTCCAAACGAATGCATTATAAGATTGATCTTAATCTCTTATCTAATCAAATCTGTAAACAACACTGCTAGTATAACCTTAATAAATAAGTAAATAGAACGTTCAAGTATAAGACTTGAAAAGGAATTGAAATTAGAGCAGAACAACGAGGGGAGATTTATATATATATATATATATATATGTGTGTGTGTGTGCGTGTGTGTCTAGCTGAAATTGATGGATCTTTGCTTCTATATAGAACTATAGCGATTACACTAATGCCAAGGAATACGGAATAAAATGGTGGTGGGTGAGATAGGAGAGGAGAGGAGAGGAGACACGTAAAACGTAACCTTAAACCTTAAGGGAAATAACGCAATGTAACTCAAGCTATGCGTGACGCGAGAGCTTGCCCCGTTTGGGGTCACACAGTTCGTTGCGGGCCATAAAACTAAGTAAATCCGTTAAGCAAACCTAAGCTATGAAATATGCGTGAGACAGAGCGAGAGAGCGAGACAGTGTGTGTGTGTGAGAGAGAGAGAGAGAGAAAAAAGTAGAGAAATGGGGAGTTTGGTGATAGTGGAATGATAACAATCATTATCAAACTTAATCATCATCAGTGAGCGATGTTTAGCGTCACTTTCCGAGACGGACACCTCGCGAATTATCACGTAGTCGTCACACACACACACACACACACACACACACACACTCACCCATAGAAATCACGGCAGTAAAAGCCAAAAAAACAAAACCCAAAAAAAAGAGACCCAAAAATTAAGGTTTTTAGCGCTTTCTACCCAAAAGTTCACTGAACTTGCAGCGTCCACAGCTGCGGAGGAAGCAAAATAGCTACAACAAAAACAACAACAGCAACAAAGAAAAAGAAGAAGCAGCAGCAGAGCAACAACAACAACAAAGTTGGTCGCATAGTCAAAACGAAATTGCTAATAAGCGTACAGAGTCAGAGAGAGAGAGAGAGAGAAAGAGAGAGGGAGAGAGCCCGTGTGCCTGTAGTGTGCGTGTGTGTGTGTGTGTGTGTGTGTGTTGGTGTGTGTGTGCGTATGTGGAAACAGGAGCGCGAGCTAGCAAAATACGCAAGAAAGAGCAAGAGCGAGAGAGAGAGAGCGAAAGGGAGAGAGCGAGGCGAGTGAGTGAAAGAGGGAGAGCTAGAGGAAGACAGAGAGAGAGAGAGAGTGATGAGAGTGAGATGGAACATGGGCAGCAGCGTTTTTTGCCCAGCGGCTCGCGTCAATTTCGAGTTCAATGTCAAACCACAAAAACAACAAAGCGCAGCCAGAAGACGAAGAGGAAGCAGCAGCAGCAGCAGCAGCAGCGCGGCAGCGGCAGCGGCAGCAAAAGAACTTGATGACAACACGCTAGCCGCGAGTCAGCTGCTAGGGGAGCCGAGGCATGTAGATGATGCACAAAAAACACACAGAGAAAGAGATAAAGAGAGAGAGAGAAAGGGGAGAGGGTCGGCACTTTTGTGCGGGCAGAACGCACCACGTACAAAGCGGGTGGGCAACGCAAAACCAACAACAACAACAACAACAACAACAACAGCAGCAGCAGCAGCAGCAGCAACAATTGGAATAAGTAGCAATTGTTCGAGTTGACTGTGCGCGACTAAAACACAAATGTTTTGGAAAATGTTAAAAAAAAAACAAAACAAAATAAAAAATATTACTTAAAAAAAAAATGCTAAAAATTGTATTTAAACAGAAGCAATCAATATTAAAAATAATAAAATAATTAAGAATTAAAAGTTGGCATAGCTAACAGTTTATTAAGGAACAACAATTAAAATCATTAAATCGTTTAAGTTTTATATTTATTTTGTAATTGTTTTTATTCAATTTGAATAGTAGTGGAATAATAGTGAAGTTTTCTAAAAACTGATTATATTTTACTACGTTTAGTATTTGGAAAATATTTATATTTGGGAAACTAATATTTTTTTTTTGTTATTTTGTCGAATTGAAATTTTTCTTCATATTGAAGATTTTGAAGAGGTCTCGATTTTAGCACCTGAAAATTAGTCATATTTTTACTAAATGCCTATATACTAACAATTAAAAAACTATATAAAAAAAAGAATTAATTTAAAATTTAGATCAACTGCAATTGGACTTGAAATACTTACAATTATTATTTTTGATTATTTTGCGCTTTTAGAGTGCATTTTAATTTTGTCTTGATCGACCCCATAAAGTACACATATATATATATATATACCATATACCTATATATTCTGAATCAGCTGAGTCGATATAACATAGTTTTAAAGCTGTCTAGATATAACCTGGCGTATATCCGTCTATATATCAATCATATAGCTGGCAAACGTTCAATAAGTCGAAAGACGACTTTTTAGTTTTGGGATGTTCAATGTTGTTACGCAAAATAGAATCCAAATTGAATTGGCTTAAAACATATACAAACAATAATAATATTTCGTACTTCGGACTATAATTTAAATGTCTTCTCGACAAGAGTATAAAATCTTCGGTATTCATTTTTACTTGTCTCAATTTTAATTTTTTGCAATAAGGATCATGTTTTTCTTCTTCGGGTATCCTTTTGCTTAATGAGATTTGTTGTTGGTGTTGTTGTTGTTGGGCACATAATATGATTTTAAAAATGTGCAGCTATGCAGAAATCTAATACACACAAGTTTATATTATATACAGGGTATAACAACAACAAGAACAAGAACAAGAACTGCGATAGCCAAGGCTTGAACTGGGAACTGGGAGCTGAGAACCGGGAACAGGGAGCTAGGAGCTATGGCATCGCCCCCGGAGGGCGTTAAACTTCACGGTCATGGCTTTTTCCTTCTTTTTCTTTTTCTTTTTGTTTTTGTTTTTTTTTTGTTTTCTGTTTCTGTTGTTTGTTGTTGTTGCAGTTGTATTTGTTGTTGCTCTGCTTTTGTAGGCGTCGCGTCGTGTGTGATTGATAGCGACCACAGACGAATGTGACGCATTGATGATGATGGCCACTAGGCGACGCTTCAACTCATAGGCTCTCTCTCTCCCCTCCCCAACCCACAACCCCCAACCCCCTGCGCTCTTCTCCCCTACTCCCTTCTCTTTTCTTGCTGCTGCTTCTGCTGCTGCTACTGTTGAGGCTAATGACCGATAAAAACGAGCACGCGCCATCAACAACGATACTGTTGCTGTTGCTGTTGCTATTGTTATTGCTGATATGTCGCCAATCTAAGACATAGCTACAGACAGACAGAGAGAGGAACGCACGGAGAAAAAGAGAGAGAGAGGGAGGGCGAGTTAGTCACACGCAATTGTCGCGCGTTTGAAAAGCTGATTAGGCAAAGTACTGCAAAAAAGCGCAGCAACAACAACTGATCCTGCATAGACACAGAGAGAGAGATAGAGACAAAGATAGACAGAGAAAGAGAGATAAACAGAGAGAGAGAGAGAGAGAGAGAGAGAGGAGAGAGAGAGAAAACGATTCAGATAGACTGACAGCAGTTAAGGATGAAGATTACAACAAGAAACAAGGATCGATATGTATACGAGAAAGTTCAAAGAATAGCGACAGAAAAGGGTTAAGGAAAATATAGAAAGATAAAGAGAAAGGGGAACAAAAAGAAAATATGAATATGGCCAAGAAGCAAAACGAATAGATAAACGAATAAGAAAGAGAGCAAAACGAGAGAATATTGATCTAGAAATGCAAAACGAGCAGAACATGAATGGGCCAACAAAACGAATTACAAATTACAACTGAAAACACAAACAATACCAATTTTATACCTGGAAAAAAAGGGGAAAAATTTAAAGAAAACAAAATATATATAAAAAAAATAGCAAGCAGAAACAGGAACAGGAACCGAGATCAAGCAAAGGACATACGAAGGCTCGCATCGCGCATTCAACCCTAACCTCAGACAATATATGTACATATACCCATATATGTATGTATGTATGTGTGCATGTCTGTGTGTATATGGAACTGTGCACCGTGCAGCAGCCCTAAGTGCACCTACCCCCAACTCCGAGTTGGAATAAAAAACGCGCGCGCAAAAACCAACTAACAAAGTAAGAAAAAAAGAACGACAACAACAAACGAGCCAAATGCCGGCAAGCGAAACCGACACAGAGCGTGAGAGAGAGAGAGAGAGAGAGAGAGGGGAGAGAAAGAGGGAGAGATGCGGGAAATGCCCTGTGTGACATTACGTCACGAGAGAGTGAGAGGGAGATAGGGAGAGAGGCAGAGGGATGAGAGGGAGCGTTAGCAAAGCGAGGGCAACGACCAGCACACATTTGATGCCCAACAAAGTTGTGGGCCAACTTGGGCGAGACAGGCTCCCTACTACACTATGCACAGAGAAAGAGAGAGCGAGCGACAGAGAGAGAGAGAGAGGGAGATAGATAGAGGGTATAGAGAGGGGGCTTAGACAAGCGCAACCGTTCAGCAACGGCATACATTGAGCTCCTTTCTTGGGTTGAACAACCTTTGGCGACCCTGAGAAGAGGTCAGCAACCCCTACAAACAAACACAAAACACAACAACAGCTCTCTCTCTCTCTCTCTCGTGTGTGTGTGTGTGTGTGTGTGTGTGTGTGTGTGTGGTGCGGTAGGACCTAAAGAGCACGTTGTGCCAGTGAAGTGTATGGTACAAATGTACAAAAAAAAAGTAGAAAATTATATGTGGCACCTACGCTTTTGGTACACGACTAGACTTTATTTCAACTACACTTTTTCATTTTTTCCTCAACATTTTTTCTTTATTTTTTTGTTTTTCTCAATCTAAGCAGAAATCTTCTAAATATTTCTTATGTTTAATTTATATATATAATTTCAAATTGTATTTTAAATGTATTTTCATTAAATTTTTTGACTTTTTTTGTTTGACTTTAGTAGATATTAAATAAAATAGCAATTTGTGGAAATATCAATTTTTGTATAAAAATATATTCTTCTATAAATTCACTAGAAATCTTGATTTTTTTGTTGTCAATTTCCAATAAAATTGTACAAGATTTTGTAATATTTTAGTAGACTGCTTATAACAAAAATAGTGCAGCTAATGAATATGCTATGATGTGGCTAAAATATGAATAAACTAAACAATTGTAATTTTTTCGATTATTTTAAATATAAATAAATAAATAACAAAAAACTAATTGTTAGTAAAATACATTTGTCACCCAATTAAGCAAGTTTGTTCAGTTTATAGCAACAATTTAGCTGTATTTAGTTGTAATAATAAAACAATAAATGGCAATCATTTTACTTTAAATATATTTTCCAAAATGTACCTATTTTGGTACATGCGTACATATGTACAACTGTAAATGGTACAATTTGTTTGGTACAAAGGTGAACACAAGCATAGAGCAGGGCATAAGGGAGCGACAGCCGGCGCGCTCTCTCCCTCTTCCTCTCCCTTTACCTCGCCGTCTCCGTCTCCGTCCCCCGCTCAATCTGTCGCTCTTCGCGCTGTCGAAGAGAGAACGCGAAATAGTGGGCGATGAAGAGTGTTGGAGCAGAAGAGAGTGCGTGCTGTTGGGTTGCGCAGGGAAGGGGTGTGTGTGGAGGAAGGGAGACGCTTTTGCTTTTGCTTTTGCGTCGCTCGTTTTTGTTGTTTTCTTTTTTTGCCGGTCGTTGCCCGTGCGGCTTGCTTTGGGGTCGTTCCTGGTCGTTATCCTATATACCGAGAAAATCTATTTTTATTTTGCATGCCTTTAGCCTGCCTGGCTGGCTGGCTGGCAGCCTGGCTGACTGCCTGCTTGCCGTGTCTGCCTGAATGCATGCCTGGCCTGGCCTGGCCTGGCCTGGCCTGGCCTGGCCTGAGTGTTTGGTGCCGAGTGGTCGACTCCACCACCTTTGCCCCCTCCCCTGTTTCTGCTGCTGGTTTCATTTCATTTCGTTTCGTTTCGTACCGTTTCGTCTCATTGTTGTTGTTGGTTACATGCAGAGGACGGTTGTAGGACTGCCGGAACACGGCGGATACTTTTGTTTGTCTTGTGTTATGCACACACAATGCGAACCGACAACAACAACAGCAACAGCAACAACAAGGCCAAATGTAAACGCAGCGCTGCCAACTGTTGACAAACAAAATGATGCCAACAGCAGCAGCAGCAGCAGCAGCAGCAGCAGCAGCAGCAACTGAGGCAGATGCTGATGTATACAAAGTTGCACATATTTCACTGCAACTTTAACATTCGCTTAATATTTATTATAATCAAAGTGCTGAAAGATTAAGTAATCTCTTCCATTTTGTTTTTGTTTTTGTTTTTTGTTGGCTAATTAATCTAGAAGTCAAATCATTAACAAATATAATCATCGATTTCAACATCGATTCAGTTTTGACGAAAACTTATGTTTCTATATTTGAATATATAGCTTGATTCTAAATCAAATTAGGTCTGTTGTGACTTAGTTTTGATTGTTTTCTCTTAATCTTAATTGTTGTACTACTAATTATTTCTGAACCATTTCGAGTACTCTGTAATGTATCGTTTAATCAATTCAGAGTCCTCTATTTCCATAACTAAAAACTCAATTTTAAATGTTCTATTTAGTGAATAACTTTTTAGGCGGCTTAACTAATTCATATCAATTTTTTTTTTGTTTGATTGGGTTTTTTCGGGGTTTTCTTCAATTGATGCCACAAATGTTGAACTATTTTGCACTTAGCTTCTAATAATTATAGTAATAATTTATATTTTATTTTAAATTTAATTTGTTCACTTTTTATATTTTTTGTGTCGACTGACTTCAGTTGACATTTAATAGATAAATAAATAAAAAGCTGAAAGGTTTGACCCATCCCCATATGACAAGAAATTAAATAGTGTTTTCCACTTTAAACTTTGCTAAAATTAAATGGAGAACATCGATAAACATATTTGGCATAAACTTAAAGCTAGCTTTTCCAAAATGGAATCCCCTTAAAATCTAAAATTTCTATATCAGCTATATCAGATATTTTATTTTTTTTTGTTGAACCAGTAAACCCTCTTAAGAGTGGCTAACAATTTTCCCTCTTCCGATGGAGTCCCCATATTTGAATGGTTGCTGATTGCTGATCTGGCTAAAGTTACCAAAACCTGGCTTGTAATCTACCCAATTCTACAATTGCTGAGAGCATCGTTGTTTATTTGCCACAGTCTTGGACCCAGAGTGATCAGCTGCTGACTGGTTGCAGAGTGTTCAGCAGTCGGCTAGGCTCGACTACGATATGCTCACTTCTTATTTAATCGACTTTTAGAAATTGTAGTTAACGTTTTCCGAAAAAGCTCTTAAATAAAGTCATTTTTGCGATTTATCGCTTTATATGTTTATATGGATTTTTATGGTTTTCGTGTCACGACATGCGCTCATCTCCAGTCTCAAGCAATTTGCTGGTGGGCGGTGGGCGGCGGCGGGCGGGGTCAGCTTGTCCAATATAATTTTTAGCGGGAAATCTGCTATGCTCTTTGCTCATTTTAGCTTGTTTTCTTTTTGATTGTTGTTGCTTTCTTTTCGCCACATTCTTCCGCTATTTGTATTGTTGCTTTTGCTGTTGTTGTTGTTGTTGTTTGCCGGCAGGTTGACGGGGCCGCTGGCGGCAGCAGGTGACGCCAAAAGGGGGATGGGTGGGTTGTATTTATGTAAGTGATATTTAGTGACATTTTAGAGTTCAAGTTGCCATAGGCCAAACACACAAGTGTGCCCCAACTGCATGCATATCTGTGTGTGTGTGTGTGTTTGTATGTTTGTGTGTTGTGAAACGTACTTTGTTGACCTTTCTCGCTAGCTGTGTCTGTTGCTGGTGACGTCGACTTCGACGTCGGCGTCAACGCTGACGTTGTTGCATTCGCCGGGTTAATGAAACCGATTGACACACAAACACAACAACAACAACAGCAATAGCAATAGCAAAACAGAAGAGTCTGAGCAAGAGGCAAGTCAATCAACTTGTCAGCGAAGAGAGCGTTTAACACTTTTTAAGAGAATAGCAGCAATAACAGCAAAGAGAGCGTAGCTGTCTCTCTCTGTCTGCTCTCTGCTAACTAACAGAGCTGGAGAGCGTGGTATTTTGGTTCGTGTGATGAATGCATGATGAAGCATGCATAATGATATATATACAGGAAGTATATTCATATTAAAATAAAATACTTTACTTAACAATATTTGTTGGGGCGAAGTTGCTGGTTGTGCATGGTTTGTGTCTGCGCTGCAATACAAATGTTATTTGCAATGATAAGTGATAGGTTTTGACAGCGCTGTTAAGTATGCAGCGGCCGTTACGGCTGTTGTTTGTGCTGTTATGCAAGCTGCTGGCATTTATGTTAGTTGGCAAGTGCTGTTAATTGTGCGCTAAGCTTGCGCTGGGATAAAAGTTTGCTGTTATACTAACGCCATCTGTTGCCTATGCAGGGGCAGTGTGTGTTAAATTTTTGTGGCGTCATCTACGTTTAGTTAATAGCGGCTGCGCTTGCTGGTTGTGGTATATGCTTAGTTTTAGTCAACACACAATCCATTGCTAATTAACAACTAATTTTTACCGTTACTTTCCGTTTTCTCCGTTTCTCCCATCTCCCCGTGCAGCACCCGTCTTGCCCGCGTCCACAGAGCCAATGCGAATATTGGCAGCTACATTAATCGCACGAATCTAGCTACCAAAACAAAAGCAAAGCAATTTATAAAAACAACAACACACAATACACGAACTAGAGACAAATTCAGATTCAGATTCAGATTTAACAGCCGCAGCAGCAGCCGCAGCAGCAGCAGCAGCTGCAGCATCGAGCAGAGGCAGCCGGCGATTAGCAGAGATAACGGGTAAGTTGACGACAAATGATCATCACAATTCTCTTACATATAAATCCAAATAATGAGAGAGAGAGAGAGAGGTGCACGACTCACAAACACCCTGTTTTTCATTAAATTAACAAATCAAATATGATTAAAAAAAATCAAAAATCAGAAAATTTTAATTGTGACAGAAATTGTATTGTTTCAAAAATCAAGATTTTTTAGAGTCATAGAGTGAACTTAAAATACAGAATATATTCTTGATATTCTTCTTCAAGCATAAAAGTATCAAAATTCTTCAAAAATCCAAAATGCATTAATTTTAGAATCAATAAATTCAATCATATTTCATATTTAATAACTCATAATTGAAGATCTATCGCAATTGAGTGTGAAATTGAGTAATGAGTTGCTATCGATATTTATCGATTGACTTTGATGCACTAAATTAGAATTGATTAATTCTTAATACAATTGCGCTACTTAAAATACCCCAAGTGGAAAATGTTGCCACAGTTTAGTTGGCTGTTGCCTGCCACCACCAAGGTTGTTTTGTTGTGAAGGATTTGCGAGAAGCCTTCGCTGGGTGCAATGGACTCCCGGACATAAAAAGCATGAATATCTGTGCCAACAACCTTCGACCAGTCAAGAAGCAGAATAAACACACACACACACACACAAACATTGTGTATGTGTGTGTGTGTGTGCTACATCCTCATAAATATGCAGAGTTGCTGGTTTGTGATGGTTTGGGGTTGTTGGTGTTGCTGGTTGTTGGTTGGTGGTTGGCGTTCTGAATTCCTCGAGTTGCTGTCTGCAGCTGACTGCTTTGGATTTGAGACTGAGTTTGAGTTTGAGTTTGGATATTGTGTGTGGGGCTTGGGGTTTTTCGGGGACTGCATTCGCACTGCTTGTCGCCGTGTCGCCGCCATTTGAAGCACACACTCCACAGTACGTGACTTGGACGTCAGCAGCGCTGTCGACGTCAGCATCAAGGATATTCGCATGTGTGGTTATCCTTTAGCCATTAGCTGCTGCTGTTGCTGCTGCTACTGCTGCTGCAGCTGCTGTTGGCCTGGCTCTGGCTCTGTTTCTGGCTTTGATCTCAGTCCAAATTCAACGCCATGCTGCCGTCAGGCTGTCCTTCAGTCTGCGAGTGCAACGAACGCTGTCCTTTAACCTACATACACACACTCAAACACTCAAACACACACACACACACACGCACACATTGTGCACATTGTGCACTGCTGGCAAACTCTCAACTAGTATTAAAACTATTAACTATATAAAAGTAACTCTAAAAAACTTTGGATATCATAAATTACAACCAACTGCAGGCAAAGAGGGTGGTTCTCTTTTTCGAATACCCTGTAAACCGTTTATTACAATTTTGTACACATATCGATAATTATCGACTTTCGATATTTTCTGAGCATATCTAAAAGTTGGTGCATTCTTGTTCTTGTTTTTAATTTTGATTTATTTAAGGAAGGTATGAGAATATTTAAAATGTTTATACTTAAATTTAACATTAAAAAATGATTAAATTTAAAATTAAAAAAGAAAACAAATAGCTTCGTATTATCGATTAATTTCCATTGTTTTAAAACTTAAGTGTAATTGTTGCGCTTAAGGTCAACAAGAATCCTAAGTTTTGTTCGACTCCAGATGATGTATTGCAATTAATCTTTATATATATATATAGTACAGCATATAGTAAGGGAAAATCTGTACATTTCTTTTAGAGCTGTTTGAACAGAAATATCCATATTTTATTCATAGCAATCTTTATGATTTATGCCATAGTGTAATGTATATATATATATATATATGTATATATATATACCATGATGTTTCTCCATTAACTATCCAATATGTGCGTATATATATTTCTAATGTTATTTAACTATATTCACGGAAAAAAGCTCAACTAGCTACGAAACTAGACCCAAACTGTTCCCAAATAAATTCGAGTTCAAGTTAAATAATTTTATATTGAAATTAATTTGGAAAAATGTGTGCGCTTCTTCTTCTTCATCTTAATTTCGGTGTGTTTACAGTTACATGTAATTTGTGGTGGACAATGGGTGGCAAGGGGGCGGTCGGTGCAATGCTTTCGGCAATGTCGGTTCACATGGCACACGGCACACGGCACATGGCACATGGCACACGGCACATGGCGTACACGGTACAACAAGCTTCCAGCTGGCAATCAATATTAGCCGCAGACGCAGACGCTGCCACAGCAGGAGGCGGACATGTCTATTACGCCATCACCAAAGCAGCAACAACAAAAACAAAAAACACAAAAGAAAAAAACAACTAAAATAAATAAATAAATAAAAGACTGCAACGAATGCTGCTGAAATACATATTCTACATGTACATCGTCGCCAGGCTGAACTGAAGCCACTGCAAACAAGCAATGTGCATGTGGCAAATGTGTGTGTGTGTGTGTGTGTGTGTGTGTGTGTGTGTGTGTGTGTGTGTGTGTGTGTGTGTGTGTGTGAGTTGCCCTGACAGGCGGTCGGTCGCCTTCGCGTCGCTTCTATTTACATTTGCACGCTCATTTGCTGCTCAGGCGCTGTTGGCGCCGACGCCAACGTCGCAAACGCTTCTAGTTGCAGTTGCAGCACAACCGCAACAACAACAACAGCAACAACAGCAATAGCGAAGCATCGCAGACGTTCAGACGAAAGCGAAAGGCCATTGTCCGGAATTTTGTTGACCTACTAAGAGGCAGAATGTAAAGTACGAGGCATAGCTACACTGTCATTGCCGTTGCCGAAGTCATTTGACTAACGTACGAACGAACAAACGAACGAACGCACGAACGACCGTACGAACGACCACACGAACGAACGAACGTACGTACGTAGCAGCAAAAGCTTTTATGTGCTGCAAAAAGCTTTGGCTATCTGTTCTGCGCTCGTTCGTTCTGTGCATTACATGCGACTGTTTTGTTAAAAGTTTGCTTCAAATTTAGCTACATATAAAACACAAGAACAACAACAACGACAACAACAAGAATAGCAACCACATCTATTGGTCTGCATTTTCGATATGAACGAAGTCAAAGCCGAATAGCTAACGAACGCAAAGTATATGACCGAGAAAGAGAGAGAGAGAGAGAGCGAGAGAGAGCAGCAGCAAGTCATTCACCTTTTGCCCGCGACGCTCTCGCGATCGCCGTACGCGCTCTCGCGTTCTCTTCAAATGACGTTCTGCTTTGCTCTCCCACTCGCCAGCTCTCTCTCTCTCTCGCTCCCTTTCAGATTTGGAAGCTAAGCTCAAAGCAAGCGGCTGGCTAGCCCTTGTTATGGGCTGTTATGCTCGTTACTGTTTTTATTTTTATTGCTCTCGCTCCCTCGCTGGCAGCTGTGCGGCTGACTTAACGCCTACGCCGCAAAACGGCACAATGACAATGGGGGGAGCCAAAAAAAAAACCAAAGGGAGAGCGACGAGGTGTCACACAATAGTAGAAAACGTAGCATTGCCATCAAAATTTTGACGAGCAATGCGTCAAGTTTTGTTTTTGTGTTTTTTTTTTTGTATATTATTTGTATTTTTTTGTTTTTACTTTCTCTTGGCAAATAGAAAATAATTACTCACACGCACACAGACACACACACACACACATGACATATGCGTGCTTGAATGTGCGTATGTATGTATGCATATATAAGAGCTTTTTAATTCACATTCTATTTGTGGGCAGACCACTGTGCATCAAATTGCATTGGATCGTTTCCTGCATAATTTCAATATGCATGTCACATAAGCGTATGAGTGTATGTGTGCGTATTTACATATATATTTATGTATGCACATATATTAAGTCTCTTCCTCTTGCTCTCTCGCTCTCTTTCTTTCTCTCTTTACGGTCACGCTTAGCTGCACAGAAAGTTCAAATTTATAGCGAATGCACAGACGAAAGCACGGCACCGTATTCAACTCCCCCAACCCCCTCCACCACCACAATTTCCATTACCAACCCCTTGCTAGTGCCACCTTCTCGCGAGTTGTGCAACTTTGGTGAGCTTTAACCTAGTTTAAGGTCACTTCCAAGTCAAAGACAATCAACAACTCGGTCGGGTTGACGGGCGCTTTTCTTTATGTGTGCAATAGAACAGTTTTTCTTCTTGTTGTTTTATTCTCTCTTATACCCTGTTATTAACATACTAAATGGTACATAATGAAAACTCTACAAGTGAGACTTCAAAAAGTGAGGGCAAGTCAAATAATTAAAATAAAATAACATAAAAATAATTTATGTTTTTAGAAATCAAAAAATAATCGGTCTTTCAAAACAACTAAGTATCTGCTAGTCGGGCACACTCTGCACTACAGCACATTCTTCTCCTTTATTTTTACTGCAATATGCGCCTTCTGCTTTGACATTTGCCGTTCAGGTTAAATAAGACTCGAAAAGGAGCAAAGGATGGGTTTTTAAATTTGAGTTTTTTCTGTTTTTATTTATGTTAGAATGAATCGCACTGCAGCTACATGTTTGTGTGTGTGTGTGTTGGTGAAAAGGAAACTATGCATTTATCTAACGGCTGTTTACACGCATTTCGTTCGCTCAATGGCTCAATTTTTGACAGTGTCCAAAATTAAGGTCACACAATAATCTTGACATTGCGCGCTCGAGAGAACAAAACGATGACGACGGCGATGGCGACGGCGAGAGCAAAAGCCCAGCTCATCACCGAAACTGCGTCTCTCCGCCCCCTCTCTATGTCTCTCTGTCTTCTCTCTCTACTCCGCTATCCCTCTGTGCGTCTCTATCGCACTGGCACTCGCACTCTGCTACTTATCATTCGCGTTGCGCGCGCGTCGTCAACAAATTATTATTGTTATTGTTGTTGTCGCATTTTTGTTGTTGTTTGCTTTGTTTTTTGTTGTTGTTATTTTTCATCCAATGCTGCCGGCGTCGCTGTCGCCGTCGCCGTTGGTGATAATGAAATTGAAATTTCATTGCTAATTGCGTTTAATATTTATAATTGACCCAAATAATTTGTGATTGGCTTGCAAAAACAACAAGCAACAGACATATGTACAAACACACACATAAAGAACAAAAACAAACTGTATGAGTGAAACAAAAGTAAGCAAAGAAAGCGACTGAATCGGGTCAGCTGTTGTTTGTTGTTTTTTGTTGTTGTCTTGCTTAATTAGTCACCGTTATTTCTGCAGCTGAGCTCCTCTGCCTATGCCAACTGTATTGAATTACAATACGAGTGTGTATCTAACATTAAACGATCTCGCTTTCAATGCACAATAAGAACAACAACAACAACAAGCAATCGCACAAATTTGCAAATCGAACAAACTAAGTGTGCTCAATATGCACACATACACATGCGTAAGCGTATATATGTGTAAGCACACCAATAGACTCAGACTATACACATACATAGAATTCTCGCCCGCTGCTGGCTACATCTATTTTCTGCATGCTGTAGTTATTTCAATTTCAATATTATCAACATAATTAAATCGAAATGTTTTGTTTATATTTTTATTGTTTTGTGTTATTTTGTTTTTACAACTGAGAACATGAACACGAACTCCACATATACATATAGCACTATAATAAAATTGTTGGTAAGGGCATAGAATAGTCGTCTATAGCTGAAGCTTTTTTATTTGCCTTTGCCTCGCCTCGCCTTGGCTTGTCTCTCCGCCATTCCCATATTCTCCTGCTATCACATCGAAAAAGTTTTTGCTCTTCGCCCTGTGCCCGACGTTCGCCGCAAAAAGTAGGTGAAAGGTCTTCAACCTTTTTGCATGAAAACAAAATTGTGCAGTGCATGGCAAAAGGGGCGGCCTATTATATATGTATATATACATGTGTGTGCCTGTGTGTGTTTTTGTAGTGCAGAGCTTTTTAGCATTTGTTTTAGTTCTTATTGTAGCGAGGTAAAAAAAGAAAAATATATATATATATAGATTGTATGTATATATTGAATAAAAATAAACATAAATGCAGTGTGCGAAAAGTCGAGCAAAGTGCATGGCCATTGGGGATGGTGAGGAGCTGGTGCTGACTGGCTGACTGACTGACTGACTAACTGACTGCCTGACTAACTAGCAGCGCACACAACGACAAATGCGAACTGCAATCATTCGCTATTTTTAGCTCCCAAAACAACAACAACAAAAAAAAGCACTCACACACACGCACTCAAAATGCTTACACAGCCTGGACTTGGACCTATCCCAATAGCAACGAGTAGGCGGTAGGTTGTGTTAGCAGCGACGACAACGACGACGACGATGCTTCGTTAAGTTTTCCTTTTCGTTATTTTTGCAGTACACGAGAGAGAGAGAGAGAGAGCTTTCTGCATGTCGAAGAGAACACACTGTGCTGCACTGCACTGTGCAAGGCAAAAAGCTATTTGCAAAATAAAATAAAAAATATTAAAAAAAAAAACAAATAAAATGCACTGGCAACAACAGCAACAAATATTATTGCTTACAGACGTCCCTCACCGCGACCCTCAAAAGCTGTGCGCTGTGCGTCTGTGTATATGTGTGTGTGTGTATGTGTGTGTGGTGTACGTCGCAGACAGAGACATTGATTTTCAGCCGGGGCACAGCAGCAGCAGCTGCATAGGCCCAGGCCCAGGCCCAGGCCCAGACCCAGGCAAAGGCAGTACCAAGCCTAGCCGTATTATCCAAAAATAAAACCGAGGGTCGCCACAATTTCAGCCCAGAGTTGCCACTGCGGTCACTGACCACTGACCACCCAATTATTGCCTCTCTTTCTCTCCACCTGCCGTATCATTATATTATTAGTATTCTATATATATATATATATTATTATTCTTTTTTTTGGTCTTCTTGCAGTCATTCCCATTGCCATTTCCATCGCCGCGAAGCGGCAGTTGCCACAGCAGCCGCTGCCTCGCTTGCAGTCAAATCGGTGAGTAACGTGGCATCTGCCCAATCAGATATATGCATATGGTAAATTTCTCAATCGCACAGTATACATGTATATACACAATATATATATATACAATAAATAAACAAAAAAAGTATGCTATGGAAAATGCTTAATATGCTCAACAAGGATCAAATCTCTTGATCCTGCTGAAATAATTTGTAAGTGCATCGTTTGCTAGAAGAAAAAAAAATCGCAATTTTATTGTGAATTGCTCGGAATTTGTTTTTTGATTTAATATTGGTATTTTGAAATATATATTTTTTTTATTAATAATCTGCTTATTGGTGCAACAATGAATTGTTATTTAATCATTTAAATAGATAATCTAAAAAGCCATTTTTTAGTTAAGAATAAAGGATTGAGAATCTATTATTGATTAAATAACACAATAGAAAATATTACGTATACGTAAACATTTGATTAAATATCACGCATACGTTCATACTATATTCAATAACATTAAGCTGGGCTTAAGTTATACTCTACAAGAAATAAACACATCTATTATTATATTATACAAACATAACGAATACCCTTTAATACGAGAATTGAGAACTGCAACAAGAAGCACAAAATCGAATTAGCGAAATAGAAGAAATAAAAAGGCAAATATCAAAAATGCATGCAGACAAGCGCAGGCAGACATATGTACATATATATGTGTGTGTGTGTGTGTGTTTATGTGTGTGTGTGTGTGTGTGTTTGTGTGAGGCAGAAGAAGCAAAACTGTGCCAATGCCCTGACAGCGAACAGCACAAGGTGATGATGCAAACGGCAAACGGCAATCGGTGAACAGCGGCGAATAGCGCATGAAATGATGGGCGGGCAGAGATGTTTGCCAGATTTGGGGAAGGGGTTGGTAGCCGAGAGGGGTTGGGGGAGCCAAAGAGAGAGAGAGAGAGACAGAGGGAGAGGACGAGGTAGAGGTAGAGGGAGAAGGAGAGATGGGGAGAAAGGAAGGGAGACAGCGAAAGAGGGTGGCAGCATGAGCAAGATGGATGTTGTTGACGAGTCAGGCATTGTTGCTGTTGTCACTGTTTCAATGTGCAACATGACATGCAACACACACACACACACAAGCGCGCAAACTTGACAAAGGTGCACAGTCGGTGGTTGGAGGCAGACAAGAACTACTCAAACAGCCCACTTATCACAATTCCCCCCTCTTTAATAGAGTCAACATTACAAGCGAGTGTGAGAGAGTGGGAGAGAGAGAGAGAGAGAGAGAGAGAGAGGGAAAGAGAAAGGGAGAGAGGGGGAGAGAATGCTGGGGTTTGTTGGTCTATTTGTAAAATGGTTATTGCTGTGCCGCAAACAAGGAAGTAAAAACATACAAAATGAGCGCCAAACTGAGGCAACATTAACAGCGAGACAGAGAGAGCGAGAGACGGAGAGAGAGACAGAGACAGAGAAAGAGTAAGAGAACGAGAGAGACTCAAGTATCCATTTGGCCATTTCTCAAGTGTTTGAACAGTGCACTTACCTGCAAGCCGAAACACTGCTCCCCAACTACCTACCAACTCCTGCCCCCGCCACACCCCCTCCTAGTGTAAGCAACTTCACCCACTTTCAACTTCTCATTAACTTTTGCTTATGCAATGGAAAGTGGCAAGGCAAATCAAAGCAACAGCAACAAAGAAGAAAAGAAATAAATAAAGAAAGAGAGGCACACAAAAAAACAAATTGCAAGAAGCAAAAACAACAAAGAAACCACAAAAACACATACAAGCAGAAGTATACCTATATCTACAGTTATAGGAGTATATATATATATATATATATATACATAAATCCATACATATATTCCCCAAGTTGCTCAAAAATCATCAATTAATTAGTTAGTTTTGTAATTAAATTTGGAATGCAATGCAAGAAAGTTTATTCCAGCTTCCACATATATAATCGATTATATATAGGAGTTCAGTAAAAAAATAGCAAACATTGATGTTGATAGCGATAAATCAATCGATAAATCAATCGATATACTAACAGTTGTTAGTTTAATTCCTTTAATATAAACAAATTATGAATATTTTGTAGGCAAATGTTTTCATGTTTGAGATGAAGCACATCGATAAATTAATCGATATATCGATATATTATCAATACTTCGTATATAAACAAATTATGAATATTTTGTAGGAAAATGTTTTCATGTTTGAGATGAGGCAGAGTGTATTGAAAACTTGATTTGTGTGTGTGAGTGTGTGTGTGACTGTCACGATTGCATTTGATTCGCTTGGCGGCTGCCTCAAGCGTCGACTGCCAACTGCCAACAGACGCCATTGACTCGATGACCGAGCGACTCACTGAACAAAACTATGTGCACAAACACACACACACACACACACAGGCACACACATGTATATAGATGTACATAGATATATGCAAGTGTGCTTTGTATAGTTTGCTTTTTCTCTGTTCGGTGTGCAATTGTGCGCCACCTTTTGAATTGAAAATTTGTTAGCGAAATCGAAAGTTCAATAAACTTTCACGTAATCGACAAATTGCGCGCTGCTTTTGTTGTTGCTTTTGTTGGATGTTAGGATGCAGCCAGGCAGCAGATAGCTGTGCAATATGTGTGTTGCTGTTGTTCGTTGGCCGCATTCAATGTTGAACGCACAAACTTTATATTTGTATTTGTATTTATATTTGTATTTATATTTATATTTGTATTTGTATTTGTATTTGTATTTGTGTGCTGGGAGCAGGGGGCGTATGCGTAATTTACATTGCACATTACGTATACGCAGCAGTTGACGGTCAAGCAATAACATTTGAGCGCCATGCAGCGTGCAATAATATGCGAAAATACACACACACACACACACACACACACATACGCGCACACACTTAGTTGTAGTAGTGTGTTAACATTGATAAACGATTGCATTGTTAATTTTCTTTTTGCCATTAAATAATAATAACAACAATAATACGAAGCATCCATCTCGCTCGCTCCCATTGCAATAATAATAAGTGTGCATGTACAAATAGTGCTGTCTCGCTTTGGCCAGTTAGTACTTCCCTTTTGGGCGCAAAGAAAGTGAACAAGTATGAAGCAAACAAGGCACACGGAAAGAGTGAAAATAAAAATGAAATTACATAAAAGTAACAACGAACCCCACAAAACCAAAACCAACAATCACATGAATGCCAATCAAGCAACAACCAACAACAACAACAAACAAAAGTAACAATCGCAGCAGTAACAACAACATCAAAAAACTGTAACAGCAGCTCAACTTAGCTTAGAAGCACATGCAAGCGCAAAAGAGCGTAAACTACGCAAGAGAGCGCAAAAAGAGAGCGCGCAAATATAGATAGAGCGAGAGAGAGAGCGCGCAAGCAGCTTTTGATCGTCATCACGTCTTGTGTCGTCATTGCAATCGAAAAACTTTTGCGCTCTCTGCATTCTTCCTGTTCACATTTTGGTCATTTTTGCTGTGTTCTGCTCTCGCTCTCACGTGCTCTTGGTCTGCTGCTGCTGCTGCTGCTGTTGCTGCTGTTGCTGCTTTCACAACTATTCCCGTTTGTCTTTCCCCAAATTCCCAACACCAACACACACTACTTCAAACCACATCACACTATACGCTGTGCTGCGCTGCGCTGCTCTCCACACTCCACTTCAGTACACTTCACATTTATTTTATTTCACAGTGCGTGCCTCGCTCTTGTCTGCTTCTTTCCACACTCATTCGACGCTTTGCCCGAAATTGGGTCAGCCATTGAACCCGTTGCGACGACAACGACAACGACAACGGCAACGGCAACGACGAAGTCGCGTCGGCATTGGCGTCAACGTCAACGTCGACGTTCGCGTCAACGTCAACGTTGACGCAGACGCAAACGATAGCATTGCTGGTTGCTCTACTACGTTGCTGCTGCGTTGGCGTCGCTGCCACTGTGCGCTGTCTCCCGCAGCCAGCACGTGTTCTTTGGCTCAAAAGATGTTGCACATACATGCATCCATTCATACATACATATATGCATCCATACATTCATACATCTCTAGATAATCACAATAGGCAAAGCATTACGTAGGCTTCTACAGGCGACTAGCAATATATATAAAGGATTAATTTCAAATTGGATCTGCTTAGATCGAGTTGTTTCTTTTTTATTTATTTATTTATTTTTTATAAAAAATGTACAGTTTAGTTTTAATTGGCTGACGAGTTGAGAAATTGTAAAATGTTCAATTTTTTGAAGAAAGCTTTTCACATTCACAAATCCAAATAGAAAAGAAATTTTTGGTTGAAATTATGTGAACTTTGTTGTCAATCATGAGCAGAAATTTGTTTACTTTAACAGAAGATGCAACATACATGTTGCATATCATCGTTGAGAAGATATTTTCAAGAGCTTTTTAACTTAGTTTCGCATTTGTTTCTAATTTTAATTGTTATTGAATGTATTTTTTTAATATTGATATGTTGAAGATATGACTTGCTGTTTAAATGCGGCGATAGCGGAGCCAACTGCGACGCCGACGTTGACTGCGAAAGCGGCTTAAAACGGCGATCATCGTTGCGCTTTGGCCAAAACTTAAGGTTATGGTCACTCGCATTTACAGCATTAAAAACCCTTACCTCACTTCCCCCACGCCCCCTTACCCATATAGCTACATGCCACGACCCGCCCGTGTAACGCACATAAAAAAAGAAGAGAGAGAGAGAGAGAGAGAGAGAGATAAGCGAAGAAGAAAGAAATAACCGAAAACAAAAATTTCACTTTCACATCAATTACGACGGTGACGACGACGCCATATTGAAGTACTGTACTTGAACAAGTTCAACTACGCGCCTCTCTCTATGTGTGTGTGTGTGTGGCATGTGTGTGTGTGGCATGTATGTGCGTGTGCGCTTCAAATGGCTGTCAAGTCGCTAGCTAGATCGTCAGGCTGACAAACTCACTCTTTGCCCCCTCGCTTTTGTCGCTTTCTTTTTGGCTATTGGGACATTTTGAATGATGGCTCCTTGCAACATATGATTCAGACAAATGGACATTTCAATCGCTGCCCGCTTAAGCCGATCTCCAACTCAACCCCTCCCCCCCATCTATTTTCACCGGTTACTCTGCGCCAATGTCATTGAACGCTTAATGGCCAAAAATTGACGCCCTTTTTCGCATTGCTTTTTTTCGGGTTGCTTGTCAACGAGCAACGAACAAAGCCCAAAAAAAAAACTGGAAGTTCAAGTGACCGTAAAGCAGCGTGTCGAGCGAATGACAGAGAAAGATAGACAGAGAAAAGCCAAGATAGAGAGAGAGAGAGAGTGAGGGGGAGAGAGAGATGGAGCTTAAATGGCTTTGCCGGCTCGACCCTCAGCTAGAAAGTGTAAAGGGCACGCTAAACACCGTGTGGCATCAGAAGTCGCACCTAAAATACCCTGTTACTCTGTTGCTGATTTTAAATCCAGGCTGCAGCGATAACATTATCGATAAATTGAACTGATGACAGTTTGCTGAGCGTATGCAAAGTTCAAGTTGAAAACTCTTCATTTTCATTCTTGATTTGGCTTTCACAACTCCAAATCTTAATTGCAGTTGGAAAATGAATAAAAATCGTGAGAATTTAGCTTGCCAAACATAAGTTGTAATTGTAAGTTGTATTTTAGATCAGTTCTCCACTAAACATTGTCATGCAGAGTAATAACGATGCTTTAGTTGTTGCAACTACTTCAAAGGGCAACGAGCACCAACTAACTTAGTAAGTTAGTTGGTTGGGTCTCTTAACTGTATTTGGTTTTTCTATTTGTATTTGCATTAAGTTGTTAGTTTGTTGTTTTTGTTTTTTTTTTGTTGTATTTTTTTGTATTTTTTTGGAGTTTTGTTTATGGTCTGTGGAGGGTAGCGACCCAGCGACGTTGACGTTGTTGTTGGAGTCAATATGGAAACCGGTTACAGTTACACACTGCTTAAAACGGTTGTTGTTGTTTTTTTTTTTTTTTTTTTTTTTGGGGGTCAACATGCACACACATACGCATCTCGTGAGTGTCTGTGTGTGTGTCTGTGTGTGTTTCAGCTGCAGCTAGTTTGCTGCCTGCCGCCTTTTCTTTCACATCTGTTAAATATTACTTGACACACCTTGCTCCTCCCACCCCCATTCTCTCCCTCAACCTCTCCTCTCTCTCTCTCTCTCCCTCTCTCTCTGTCTCTGTCTCTCTCACAGCTGCAGTCTGTTCATTTCTTTTGGTCGCCTCGCGCTTTATTCTGTCGCATTTTGTTTGTCTTTGTGGTTGCTGTTATTGTTGTTGTTGTTTTTTTTTTTTGGTAGCTTAATTCGTGCGTGTTGTTTTTTCTTCTTCTTATATACATATTTTAGTCTTTCTTTCTTATGGGGTTTGTGTTGTTGTTGTTGTTGTCTACAGAAAATAAACTTGAACTTGCCCGTTCACTTTTACTCCATATCTTTCCCTTTTTCCTTCCCTCTCTCTCCCTCTCCCTCTATCTCTTTCTCTCTCTCTTTCTGACTGTGCTTAACTGTTGGCCTTTCTTGGTTTTTGTTGTTTTTATTGTATTTTTCTCTTTTGTCTCAGATGATTTTTTTTTGTTTTTTTTTTGGTTGTTTTTTTTTTTTTTGGCTGGCGGGGAAGATTACATCGCATAGTTGGCCGTTGATCATGAAAATTTTCAATTCAAGTTTAGTGAAATTTAACGCTTAACACAAAATGAAATGCAGTGCCTCTTTCTCTCTCTCTCTCTTTCTCTTTCTCTCTCTTTGTCTGTGTGTGTGTGTGAGAGAGAGAGACATGCAGAGAGTTGCTGTGAGAAACAGCAAGTTCAAAGTGCGAATACGAGTCTTCTTCAAAGACAACTGTTACTTGTATATAGAAAACCAGGAAGACTTCCTTTTAAATATCCAAACTGTATATTGCCATCAGGTGCACAAGTGTTTCGTGAGTAAATCTGAATTATAACTAAAGATTCTGTTGATGAACATCCCAAACGAATGGAGCCACTTTTCAGCTCAACTCTGCTTAGATTTTCATTTCAAATGAAGCCCATTTTTGCTCTTTCGGCACTTGCTTGTTAATGTTTTTGTCATTGTAATTGAATCTATTCGCCGTTGTAAAAGGTATTTTAATTTGTTAGGCAAATGTATCCGATTCCATTTCCCGTTTCCTCTTCAGATTTCCAATTACAAATAAGCCCAAAATGCGTTTTAATATGCTCCCCTCACATTTGCAACAAAAATTATACAAATCGGACTTCTAAAGTTGAGTTCTTGTATAAACAACTTTTTTGTTTATCAAGAAATCAGCAAAACTTACGCAGCATGCATCGTTCTACTATATCATATAGCTGACAATCGGACAATCGATCGGTTTTTTTTTTTTTTTTTTTTTTAAATTTTTAGTCAAATTTCGATGTCGCAAATTTGACTCCATTCTGAAAGGGCCTGTCTAAGATGGCCCTTCTTACTATTTTCCCCCTATTTCTTAGCTAGCCAAGCAGCAAACTAATGAATGATCTTTCCGAATGCATTCTGTATGCATAGAATGTAATGCATTATCTTGTAATACTCCTGTCTGCAAAGTTCTTCTTATATGTATTGATTTGTGTTTTCTGTTTTACTATCTCTTTTAATTATTGCTTATTCTAGTTTGGACATTCATGTTCATATTCACAATTGTCATATATCGTAGAATATAAAGTTAATTTTCTATATATTGAATATACCTTTAACTACATTTTGTAGTAGATATATTCTACTCGCTTATTTTTCGTATTTGGGTATATAGATTATATAGATGGAGTCGCTTACAGCTCCTCAGATAAGACAAGCGGGTCTGTGAAGCGCATAAAAAAGCATTCGGCAACGCATACTTTCTGCATAAAAAAAGTAGTGTAGTAGCCAAAAAAGTGTACCTTACGAATCCACTTCGTAATGGGGTATTTTCGCTGAAGAAATAAGAGGAGCGAGTGGCAAGGAGAGACATTATTTGCTTTGCTCTCAATTTTAGTATACAATTTGAGGAAAACAGATGGAAACCATTTGAGTAGCTCTAATGTAATTTATTACAGGGTATCTGTCGCCGTGTTTGCCTATGAAGAGTAAAGAGTAAAGAGTATTGAATGTTATGTTATTGTCGCTGGCTGTGTAACTTAATAGCAACTGATTGATCAATTGTTTGACTAATTGACTGACTGACGGATTGTTTGTGACAGACTGACAGGTTGACAGACTGACGGACTGATGGGCTGATGGGCTGACGAAATGACAGACTGATAGACCAAGTGTTGCAGTCGTGTTTTCATTTTGGGTTTTGGATTTTGCATTTGCATTTGCTTTTACATTTTGCTTTTATTTTCTTTTTTTGTTTGTTTTTTTTTTTCGTTTTTTTTTTTTTGTACGCCCACATGACAGCCGCCAAATGCGGCAGGCGAAAGTTTACTGGGACTATGACCGCTTAGAATGTCTACACACACACACACACACACACACACAGCAATACACACACACATGCGGAACAGACTCTGGAACTTGAAGCGGAATATTTTGTTGCTCTGTTGCGTTGTTGTTTTTGTGTGTGCAGCAGGCGGTTGAAGTAGGGGCGGGGGCATCGCTGGGGGCCTCACAGAAGTGTCTGGTGGCAGTGGCACTGTGTGTGTGTGTGTGTGTGTGTGTGTGTGTGTGTGTGTGTGACTGCGCTTATCTCGCGAGTCGTTGCCTTGAATGTAGGGCAGTAGTTGGCACTCGAGAGTTGTTGCTCCTATTGTTGTTGTTGTTTTTGGTGCACGCTGCATGTGCAGCTCATGTCCCAGTCCACATATAGATGCACTTACACACATACACACACACACACACACACACCCTAGCACACACACAGACAAGACATTAATGCAGTTGTTTTGTTGTTGTTGCTTGTGTGGCAAAGTCATTGACTTTTTCGCTGGCTGCCACACGAATTCGGCATAGAAATTGTTGCAGTTGTTTGTTAAGCCATTGTTGTTGTTGCTGTTGCTGTTGATGTTGCCGGCCGTTGATTAAATGTTAGCCAAGATGCAAAGGTCGAGGATTTCATTTAGCCTCTCGTCATCTCTGTTTTTACCAAGCTTTTCCGTCTCTCTCTTTTGCTTCTTCTCTCTCTAATGTGTTATCGATAGCTCGCTGGCATTTATCGATATTGAAAATTAGTCAATATGTTCGGAAATGCCACAAAAATAGACAAATGTTGCAGCTGCAATTTGAATAATCAAACTAAACTTAAGCTCAACACTAACTTTCGCTCACATTTTCACTTGTAGCTCATCATTTTCATCATATTATCGATAGCATCTAACATTGAACAATGCAAATTTTTATTTTTTTAACATTTTATTTCTTTATTGTTTGTTGTTTATCTCTCGCCAAATGAAAAAAGAAAAACTGGGATATTGCATTAAGGGATAATGAGAATGCTGCTTCTTCCTGCCACCTTCTCTTGCCACACACACACACACACTCTCTATATCTCTAACTATACATATATGTAATATGTATATATATATATGTCTGTCTCTGTCTATCTTCATGTTTGGCTTGAGTCAGTTATAAATATACGCTTCTAAAATGAATAGCACATAAATAACGGGAAAAACGAAGCTGAGGCAAATGGCTGATTCCCTCCTACAAGCAGCAGCAGCAACAACAACAACAAAAATCTCAGTGTATGTGTGTGTGTGTGTGTGTGTGCAAGTGGCATACAGTAAAACTTTACTGGCTCTGTAAATAAGGCATAAGAATTGGGTTAAAAGTTTATAGAGCAATGCAGAGATTTCAATGCAAGTTGTCTCTGTGCATGTGTGTGTTCCATCTGTACGCATATATGTGTGTGTGTGTGTGTGTGTGTTGCATCTGTATGCATCAGTATGCATCTGTGTGTGTGTGTGTTCGTTCATATCAGCTGCTTCAAGTGGTTACATGGTCGTCGCATGGTCGAAGGCTCTTGTCAGTGTTGATAGCACACGGCAAAAGGCTTTGCGACAGCAACAACAACAACAACAGCAAATAGGAACGGATATTTGAGGCAAGCCGAACAATTTATACCCTTCTATTGGTAGGCTGACATTCTGATATTTCAATTTTAGTTCAAAATTTGAAATATTTTATATGTTTTTTTAAAGAAATTTGATTTGTGTTTCACGATTGGGTTGCGAACTGAAGATTCCACATTAGATTAGTGGTCACATTTTGGATATATGATGCAACAACTTAAAGCTCATCTCTCGATGGCAGCTATGTATATAGTATAGTTGTCCGATCCGGTATATATATAGATATATATAAACAGTTCATTATAACATAACAAAAGAAAAGTGGAAAAGATTACAGGTTTCTGATGAGTTGTTGATGATACCGATGATGATGATGATGTCAGCGGTGCACGTGCAACAACAATTCCATATGCCATATGCCTACTTGCCACATGCCAAATGCTACATGCCACAAAACACATTGCACTTACCATTCTAATTGATAGTTGGAAGCCAATGTAAACAGTTGCCCAATTCCAATGCCATATATTAAATGAAAACTAACCCAGTTAATGGCAATAAATAAGGAAGAAGACGATCGAGACGAAGAAAAAGAAGTGGGAGAGGGAGAAGAAGAAGAAGACGAAGAACCAGAACCAGCAGCCACTAAGAGGCATAAAAAGAAGCACCAAGAAACTTAGTCAAATTTTTCGATTAGGCGCAGTCTGCGTTGATGTTTTATCAGCAGTTAATAGAAGCGCGGGGTGGCAAGGGGCAGCGAGGGCTTTGCGGACATCAATAGAAAATGCAAGTGGGGAAAAGGCAAGAGGAAAAAAGAATAAAAAAGAAGAAGAAAAGAAAAAACTAAACTAAACACAAATATACATGAAGTAGCTGCAGCAGGCGCAAGCAGAAGGGGAAATGCACACATAAGGAATACACACACACACACACACGCACACACACACGCACGCACGCATACGCAGACAGACACGCATACGAGAGCCAAAGCCAAAGCCAAACGGTACAAATAACTAAACGAACGAGTCCACCGAATGAGCGAGCGAAAGAGCGAGCGAACCAAACTGAGGAAAAATAATAATAACAACGTGCAAATGAAAAGCTAAGCGGGACGATAGGGGGGCTCGGAGGGGGAGGGATGGTGGAGTGAGAGGGGTTTCAGAGCAGAGCAGAGCAGAACAGAGCGCGTCAACGTCGTCGTCGTCGTTGTCGTTGTCGTCGCAGTAGGTCAAAGACCTGTAGGAGGTCGTTTCAGCCGTTGCAGTGGCAATAGGCAACGTACAATACCACGGCGATGGCGGCAGATAGAAAAACACACACACACACACACACATACAATAACAACATCAAACACAAAAGCACACAGGCGCAGCAGCAGCAGCAGCAACGTGCTCTATTGAATAACATAAGCTAGCGCCGACGACTACGTCAGCTGCAGCGCTGCACATGCAGTTAACAGAGACAGCGTGGCAAAGAGAGGGAGAGGAAGAGAGGAAGAGAGAGAGAGAGAGAGAGAGAGAGAGAGCATCAGAGGTGGGAGAGCGCGCGTGAGAGAGCTTAGAAAAAGCTTTGCCAATGCGCTGCTGCTGATGACGTTGACGCATGCTGCTGCTGCTGCTGCTGCTGCTGCGATTGCTGCTGCTGCGACTGCTGCTCTAACGACCCAGCGACCGAGCGAACGAAAATGAAATTGAAAACAAGAGTGAAATGCAATCCAAGTTGCCATTTAGCTATTCTAGTATGTGAGTGTGTGTGAGAGAGAGGGAGAGCATTAGGGAGTTGCAGTGCAATTATGACTATATGATTTCGATAATATGCAGCATTAGTTGCTAAAACACACACGTTTCACACATGTGCCACATGCCACATGCCACATTCCATACTTATTCGTGTATTTGCTTCTTCTTCTTCTCATTGCAGACATGCCAGGCAGAGGAACTGCACATTGCATGCAATCGTTTGGCAGGATCACACAAAACAGGTGAGTGATCAATGCATGTCTGCGTCTGTCTCTGTGTGTGTCTCTCTGTGTATGTGTGTGTGTGTAAGCAATGAAGTTATGCAACAGCTTATGCAATAAGCTGTTCATAATGTGCCCGAGTGCCCCTCAAGGTGCCTGGGCGCTCCTTCAAATGGCAGGCACTTGACTCCACAAGCGCCACAGCAAGTGCTTTTGGATTTGTTTTAATCTCTTTTGCCTTCAATTATTCATTTTTTGTTCAGTTTAGATTTATTTACTGTCTAATAGAAGCATTGCTTATTTTCGGTAAGGATCTGATCAGATTTCTTCAAGATTGGACTCTTTTCCAGATCAAATTAATTAATATCAATTCTAATTGACTGTTTTTGATGAAACTTTGCATATATACCTCATTGTTGTGTTGGAGTCCGTCGGATCGGATCGTATTACTATATCATGCAGCTGACATAGGAATATTGACAGAAAGATGATGAGGAATGTCTCAAATCATTTCGCTAGAATTAAATGGATTTTTTAAATCATTATTTCGCTCCAAAATTGAGTTTGAAATTACGATAACTTTAATAAACAAAAAAAAAAAAAAAAATACTTCATAAAGTTCTGCCAAAATTTATTCTTTTTTTGTTTGTATTTTTCTCATTTGTTTCTTCCTACGAGTTAATTTAAATATGAGAATCTGATCAGAATTCAGCTATCGAATTGGTCTTTATTAATGATTTGATTTGCATTTTTTGAATTAAAAACCAAACGAATAATTTATTAATGAGTAAAACTGAGTTAATTTCAAGATTTATGTATTTCTAATGTGAAATCTAATTTGAAATGCTTTAAAATCGAATATTTAAATATAGATGCGAATATTTAAATTTGACGCTAATCGATCATCAATAACTGCACCCTAAAATCACTTACTCCCTGTAAGATTAGCCCCTTCTCCCTTTCACTGCCCCCAATGCTGCCTTCGATGTTATCTAAATTGATTGTCTATCTATTTATGTGTGTGTATGGGTGTGCTATGTGTGTGCTTTTTTTTATGTGCCAAAGCTGCAAAAGTTTTCCGCTTTTCACGTTCAACGACGACGATCGCCGTTGTGTTTGTCTTTGTCTTTGTCTGAAGTCTATCCTATTGTTGTTTTTCTTGTTGTTGTTGTTGGTGGTGTTTTCCTTGTTGGCTTCATTTGCGCAACAACATTTGCCAGCGAGAGGGAGAGAGAGAGAGAGAAGAGAGAGAGAGAGAGAGACAGGGTATGTGGGGTGTTTTGGGGGCATAACCAGTGTGGCCGGGGTGTCGGTGTCGTTGTCGGCCATCATATGATTTGCAATTTTCATTGCATTGCATTGCATTGCATTGCATTGGAGGTTACGTAAGCTAAAGTTAATGCCACATAATCATGGCTGAAGTTGCAACGCGACGCGACGCGACGCCACTCGACTCACCGGCCGCAATTGCAATGGGAAATGGGGAAATGTTGCAGCGGCAGCCATGACACGCCACCATGCTGCAACTGCAACGGCAACGGCAGCGGCAACTGGCAACTGGCAACAGTTTTTCCTGGCACTTTCTCTCTCTTTTGTTTTTTTGCGGCGATGAAGTAATCGACTGCCCCAGCGCCAATACACACTAACCACCACCCACCCTCCCAACCCGTCCCACCGCCCTTCTCTGCTGTCTCCCCATCTACCCGCACCCCGTTGTCATCTGTGCAACACGCAACACACGGGGTAAGTTGATCGTCGGGCTTCCACTTTTTAATGGTGACTTCATTTTGTTTATTACATAAATAAAATATATAGACCTATACATATATATATATATTTATGTATATATATGTATATATTCTTGTTTAACATTTGTAAATTATTTTCAATTTCATCAATTATTTTCACTTGATTAATAAATCGATTAATATCGATAAATATCCATATTCAACTTGATTATTAATTCAGCTTAATTTGACTTTTCGGTTTTTCGGTGTTTACAGGGTATCTTCTCGTTGCTGGGCTCTCGACTATTTCACTCTTGTTTTTCTAACTGCTACTTTGCCATTTTGCTTTCATGGAAAACCTGTTTTCATGTTTTCTTCATGTTGTTGTTGTTGCTATTTTTTTTTTGCATTTGCAACTGCAGCTTGCAGTTTGTTGGTGTATAATTGTTGTTGTTGTTACTGTTGTTGCTGTTGTTGGGCCTATCTTTTGCCTAACGATCGCAACGAACAGTTTTGGTGTGTCCCAAAATGGCTCACAAGTTGGCGGCTGGCGGTTACGTTGGCTTTGACGACTGTTACAGCAGACAGACAAACAGACAGACAAACAGATAGACAAACAGACAGACAGAGACAGACAGACAGGCACACAGACATGCCGAGAGACAGACAGAGGGACAGAGTGCATCAAAGGAGGCGAAGCCCTAGACCTCGGCCAAATGTGGGCTGGCCAAATACAACTGGAGGCATTGACGTGAAAGTCTTGCGACTGAATTGAAAGATGTTGACTTTTGCCAGGAACTGCTTAGGATGGGCTCAGCAAACCGAAAAGCGAACAATCCGATGGCAAATGTAAATGCAGACTTCAAATCAAATATCAATTCGTAGTTTATCGAATTTCTATTGCGCACTTGGATACTTGATTGAGGAAGATGCCTCCATTCCCGATCAGATCTGAATTCGATTTTCAATTTGTAAAAATCGACTCTTTTGTGATAATGACAATTAAATGATGGCAATCTAAATAAACAGAATATGAATTGAACGGGATTCATTAAATTGATTAATTCACCAGTCCTGTTTTTCCAAAACTGCGATTTTTGCACAATAATCAAACGGAGCTTTTATTTCTTATATATTAAATAAAATATATTTATTTTCGATTATTTATTATTTATATTTATTTATGATCTGATCTCTTATTTAGCCAAGTTAATTTTCTCAAACGAATCTTTTATTTTTTATATATTAAAAAATATATATTTATTTTCGATTATTTATTATTTTAATTTATTTATGATCTGATCTTTTATTTAGCCAAGTCAAGTTAATTTTCTCAAATTGATTTTTTATTTTTTATTTTTTATATATTAAATAAAATATATTTATTTTCGATTATTTATTATTTTAATTTGTTTATGATCTGATCTCTTATTTAGCCAAGTCAAGTTAATTTTCTCAAACGGATCTTTTATTTTTAATATATTAAATAAAATATATTTATTTTCGATTATTTATTATTTTAATTTGTTTATGATCTGATCTCTTATTTAGCCAAGTCAAGTTAATTTTCTCAAACGGATCTTTTATTTTTAATATATTAAATAAAATATATTTATTTTCGATTATTTATTATTTTAATTTATTTATGATCTGATCTCTTATTTAGCCAAGTCAAGTTAATTTTCTCAAACGGATCTTTTATTTTTAATATATTAAATAAAATATATTTATTTTCGATTATTTATTATTTATATTTATTTATGATCTGATCTCTTATTTAGCCAAGTTAATTTTCTCAAACGGATTTTTTATTTTTTAAATATTAGAAAATATAGATTTATTTTCGATTATTTATTATTTCTATTTATTTATGATCTGATCTCTTATTTAGCCAAGTCAAATTAATTTTCTCAAACGGATCTTTTATTTTTAATATATTAAATAAAATATATTTATTTTCGATTACTTATTATTTATATTTATTTATGATCTGATCTCTTATTTCGCCAAGTCAAGTTAATTTTCTCAAACTGATCTTTATTTTATATATTTAAAAATATAGATTTATTTTCGATTATTTATTATTTATATTTATTTATGATCTGATCTCTTATTTAGCCAAGTCAAGTTAATTTTCTCAAATTGATTTTTTATTTTTTATATATTAAATAAAATATATTTATTTTCGATTATTTATTATTTATATTTATTTATGATCTGATCTCTTATTTAGCCAAGTCAAGTTAATTTTCTTAAATACGTTTAAATAATGTTATAAATTAGTGTTGCTTAATTTACAGGCATACATTTTATCCATTTCTATTTCCACTTCTATTTCTATTTCAACTTCAACTTTCAATCTTAAGTTATTTTTTGGTTACCTTTTTCACATTTGCATATATGTTTTTGGTTTTTTTTTTTTGGCATTCCAGTAGCCACCCCCATTATGCCGCATGCCCCATTGAAAATCAGCTCGTTGGCCATATGCGCCAGCAGCAGGCAACGTGCAACATGCAACATGCAACGTGCAACGTGCAAGTTTAATGCATTTGTCAATTGGCATCTCGCTTTGATCACGTCTCTCTCTCTCTGTCTCTCTCTCTCTGTCTCTCTCTCTCTCTGTCTCTCCTTGTGTGTCTATCGTTGCATCTTTGGCCTGTTGCACTTCCTGCTTTGGCTTGCAACCGTTGTCAATTGATCGCCTCGCCTCGCCTCACCTCCCTCCCAACCCCTCTGTTTGCCTTTGACTTGCCCCTCTTTATGCAGCGGTAACATTGCCTGCTAACACCATTTTCCTTTTGCTGTTGCTGCTGATTGTTACGTGAAAAACGAAAGTAAAACTCGCAACTGGCAACGGGCAACTGGCAACAGGCAAAATTGCAATGTTGGTGCAGTTGTTGTTGTTGCAGTTGCTGTTGTACAAGTTGCAGTTGGCATTGTTAGTTAGTTTGCCATTTTTCTCATTTTCATTACGCGCCGACTGATCGAATCAGTGAATGGGCAACAAACGGGATTTTTCAGCCAACAGCAACAACATCAGCAAATGGAAAAGAAAAACTGGAATATGGCACACGGTCTGCCGTTGTGGAGGTAAAGATCGACGTTGTCATCGTTGCTTGTTGCTGCCAGTTGTTGTTGTTGTTGTTGCTAGTTGTTGTTGTTGTTGCCAGTTGTTGCCTGTTGCTGCCTGTTGCTGCCCACCACTTGGCTGTTATGTCATACAAGGAAGCGAATTGGCAGCGCACAAGACGACGACGGCCAACAGCAACAGTCGCAACAACAACAACAACAGCAACATTAACATTGTTGCAATCATTTGGACTTGGATGTGGCAGGAGTTGTTGTTGTTGTTGTTGTTGCTATTGCTGCTGCGACTGCTGCTGCGACTGCTGCTGCGACTGCTGCTGTTGCTGCTGTTGGTGTTACCAACTTCTAACGTGGGCTAAAACTGGCTTAAACAGTTGCCGTTGACGCCTTGGACAAGTTTTTCCTTTCAACAACCGCAGCGAAAAATTATGTAGCCTAAACAACTGCAACAGTTGCTGCCTGCCTGCTGCTGCTGTTGCTGTTTATGTTGTTGTTGCTGTTGTTGTTGTTGTTTTTAGAGTTCGTGATGCGGTTTTTTCACTTTTCATTGGACGGTTTTGTATTTGTTGTGTTTTTTTTTCTAGGTTTCCTGCTGCTTTTGGCTTAACTGGGTAAATGTTACATAATTGTTGCACAGTTTGCGCTGTGCTTTCGATATACCCTGTATCCATTTGAAATGGCCAAATGGCTGGCATGGTGCATGCCACAGGCAACAAATAAACATGATTGAGCAAGAAGTTTTCATGAATTTCCATCTCAAATTAAGATCAGATGGCACAAAGATTGTGATTAAAATGTTATTGCTCTTGAAAATCGATTCAGTTTTGATAATGCGTAAAAAGTTATTTAATTTATATCTTCTAGCAAGGTGTGTGTGTCTGTGTGTGTGTGATTAAGGGGTATCTCCAAGTCGTGTACAATCATCTGAAATATTTTCTTGTTTTATTATGAAGAGCATTTGCAACAGTAATGGAGACGCTGCGCCACCAAACACAAAGCTTGACTTGCCCCACACACAGCCTTACACATTTACACCCACGCACACACACACACACACCTTGGCTAAGCCACGCCTTCGTTTTGTGTGGGCTGCAAAAGTCATTGAACTTTTGTTGGTGAATTGAGATCAGAATTTGTGAATAGCAACTGTGCACTTGTGAGTGTGTGCTTGTGTATGTGTGTGCTTGTGTGTGTGTGTTTGCTTGTGTGTGTGTGTGCTTGTGTGTGTGTGTGTGCTTGTGTGTGTGTACATGACTGACCCTGCCCCAGCCCCAGCCCCAGCCCAGTTATGAGCCACAGAATCTGGCACTTTGACTTGAAATATCATCAACTGACTCTTCTCTCGCCTTTTCGAGTCGCTTCTGTTGCCTTCTTTTTCTCTTTTTATCTCTTTGAAAATGCTTCTTTCTAGCTTCTGCTTTCTGGTCAAAAATTGCGTCTGTTGTCCTTCTTATTTGTCTCGCCTCTCGCTCTCTCTCACTCTCTTTCTTTCTCTCTGATTTGATTTTCCTGTTTGTTTGTTCCTTTCGCTTCTTAGTTTGAAGAGATCCGCAACCTTTCTCACATTTTGTTCCTTTTCTAGCTCTCTCTCTCTCTCTGTCTCTTTTTCTAATATATATTGCCCTTTTCTACATTCTTCTTTCTCTTTAAAAACGATTCTCTGAAATTTTTCCGGTCATTTCCAATCGTGTAAGTTCTTCCCTCCCATTGACAGCTGTCTTCTCTTGTGTAACAGTCGTTCCTCTCTCTCTCTCTCTCTTGCTCGCTCGCTCTCTCTCTCTCTCTCTTGCTCGCTTGCTCTCTCTCTCTCTCTCTCTCTCTCTGTCTATGCTTATACTCTTTGCCGCTCTTTTCGCTTTGCATTTAACGGACAAAAAGCAATTAAAATGTCAAAAGCGTGCACAAAAGGAGAAAGTGAAAAAAGTGCAAAATTTTGTGCGGCGCAAAGGTTTTTGATTTTTTTGTTGTTATTGTTATTGTTGTATTTATTTTTATTTTTTTACATTTATTTTGTATCAGTTTTGTTGCTGTTGTATTTATTTCGGATTTTGCACTTCAACAATTACAGCATTTTTAAAATGCGAGGCACAACAGACGTTGTGAGCCGTGCGGAATGCGGTAGATTGGACGGTGGATGGGGCAGGGAGGGAGAAGGGTAGCCCGGGGGGGGGGGGGGTGGTATGCAGGTTGGTGTGGAGTGGCGGAGGGACGCGATTGGACAATACGGAGGCGGGTAATGGGTTGGGTATTTGATGGTTGCCTTTGAACTTGCCAAACTGACGACGGGGCGTATACGTAAAATTCTCTCCAAGCGCTGTCAACTGTCAAAGCCAAAGCAAAAGCAACAGCAATAGCAACAACAACAATAACAAGAGCGAACAACGGCAACTGCAACAATGGTTAGCAATAGCAACAACATTAACAACAATAGCATAAGTAATAGTAATTGTAATAGCAACAATAATCATAATAAACAATTGAACAACTTTCACTTGGCGCTTGAATTCAACGCACGACGCAATTCAAACGACAATCATCAAACAAACTCTGTCTGTGTGTGTGTGTGTGTGTGGGTGGTTGAGTTTTGCACGCCCCTACACATTAACAGACCTCGTTACAGGGGCACAAATATAAATAAAATAAAGTACAAATAAGAAAAACATAAATAAATTGAAGAAAAAAAATAGATAAATTTGCAAATGCCAAACACATTGACGGGCAGACTACAGCCAGCGGGGGAGTGTCATAGACAATAGAGATAGAGAAAGAGAGAGAGATAGAGAGAGAGAGAGAGAGAGAGAGACGGAGTCTGAGAGTGGGCAGAGAGTCTGTAATACATTAGGATAGTTAAGCTCGCCTCCACTTCTCAGTCATTCATTCATTCATATATTTTTCTAAAATTAATTCCAATATTTAGAAAGAAAAAAAACTATTCTTCGAAATGGAGTTGCATTAGTCAAAACCATTCTAACCGTTCCCTGGCTTTGATCAATCAAATATATATATATATCAAATATATATATATATAAAATATATATATACAAATTATTGACGATCTACTTAAGACACTTGCTAGTTGGACAACGAAATAACTTCAACAATGCGAACTCATTTGGGATTAGTGAGTGCCTCAATTAATTAATTTGACACATTTATCTGCTTACCACATTAAGTTGTTACAGTCTTCAATTTTGCATTATAACAAGTGGTTTTCATATAAGAGAGAGAGAGAGAGAGAGAGAGAGAGAGAAGATACGTGAGGCTTGTCTGGGATTAAATGCAGTCAGTTATATAATTCATATTAATACACATTTCTATTTACAATTTCTGTGTGGCGCCTGTTGAGCTGTAAATGTCAAACGAAACCTTGCAACATGCTTGCTGTTGCAAGTAGTTGTTGCTGTTGCTGTTACTGTTATCGTTTTGTCAATGCCATTTTTGGGTGCTTGGCGTGGCACAGCTTATGGGCTCTGCATAGTCATAACAATTCGATTGCCTGTGGTTGGCAGCCAACTCTGCTCTTCTCTCCTCTTCTCTGCTCTGTTCTCCTCTGCTCTCCACTTTGCTTACGAGTGCTGCTCTGCTTTGCTCTGTTTTGCTCTCAGCTCTGGCTGCATGCAACGTTGTCGCCTTATATTTGCCACATATCAGTGTCCTTGGACTCGCCGTCGTATTGTGCAGCGGTACGTTGAACTTTCGATTCATGTTGCCTTGGAAATGGTTGCACTCACACACAAACACACACACACACACACACGCGCACATACACACGAACAGGTCCTGCGCAGTACGTGCCACGGACAGCGTGCGGCAGGTCAGTACGAGCTGGGAAAGCTTTTCAGCTAGCTTGGCTGCTGCCACAGCTGCTCCTGACCTACCGCCAGCCATTTGGTAGTGTGTCCTCGTCCTGTTGACGCTGCAAAGTAGCCTATCTCCTCCTCCCGCACCGCCTGCCTGCCACCCCCTTTTTTAGCTGGCACTATGTGCGTGTGTGTGAGTTTTATGCCCAAGTGCAAGTTCAATCTATGAATTTGAACGGATTCTGTGCACGGCCCCGAACCCGCAAAACACCAAACACCCAACCCCCTAACACCCCTCATCCAATTACATGCCCCGCTGCCGCCGCCGCCGCGTTGCTTGTAGTTGCCTGTCGTCATACAGCAGCTCTTCTCTCTCTGTCTCTCTCGCTACTCTCTTTCACAGTCGTCGGCTGTGGCTCTTGTTGTGGTTGTCGTTGTTATTGTGCCTGCCAATGTCCTTGCCAAAATGCAAAGTTCACAAACTTGCAACAATAATAAAAGCAGCAAGCAGCAGGAGCAGCAGCAGCAGCAGCAATCCCTCCTTTTATTACTTTCGTCACCCATTTCAAAGAGCTGTTTATTAAATTAAGACAACATCATATTTTGCAACAATATTTTATAATCCACCCAAGTGCCAACAAAATGTTAACTTCAACTGAAAATTATATTTTTCTGTAACTCAAAAATGTGCAACTCAAAGTCAAATCAAAAATAAAAAAAAATTTAAAAAAGTGCGCACTAAATGCTAAATTGTGCATTTTATACTTGACCTTGTGTGAATTCTAATTCTCTTCAACTCTGTTGAGCAACAAATTGTGAAAAATATAAAAAAAAATAAAAAAAATTGATTGGGTTTCGTACGAAGAATGTTGGGCAATTTGATAGGGGGGGGATTTACCCAAGAACGTGTTATTAATGAGGGGTAAATATCGCCTATGATATTTTGATATCCTCCATATAAACGGTGTGACCTTATGCATATAAATGCATAAACAGTGTGACCTAATGCAAATAAAAGCATAAAAATATGCACACAAGCTGACTGTGTGTGATTGGTGTGTGATTGGTGTATGTGTTTTCCTGTCACTCACTTTGATATCCATATCGCATTACATTCTTTACACAAATACCAATTTCCCACTGTCTGATCAATAACTAACAACTAGCAACTAGCAACAACTAACAACTAGCAGCAACTAACAACAACAACAACAACAACAAAGAGAACAACTCGTTCTTAAATGCTGCGTCTGCGTCTTTAGAACGTCCGGTGTCTGCGGCTATGCGGTTCGATGTTAAGTTCAATGTTGAAATTAGCATAAAATACCGTTAATTGCATTAGCATTAGTCTGGCCCGCACCGTTTTGCGACGCGTCGCTCGTATGCCCAACCCTCTACACCCCGCCCCGTCCCGCCCCCAACCCCCCGCTGCTGCCCGTCTCTATTGTCGCCTCTCCCACGATCGCCGCTCGATCGCCGACATTCAATTGCACATTTCGTTTTTTCATTTCTGCTGTTGCTTTTTGTATTTTTATGGCGCATTCTTAGCGCATATGTCACAGCAGCAGCAGCAGTTGCAGTCGCAGTAGCAGTCGCAGTAGCAGCAGCAGTCGCAGTAGCAGCAGCAGCAGTCGTAGCAGCAGCAGCAGCAGCAGCAGCAGTTGTTATCCTTGAGTGTATCCGAGTGTATGCATTGCGCATACGCGTCGTTGGCCGCTGACTAAAACCAATCGCAATTGCCGCTGTGCCGACGATGATCATATAATTGATCATGATCGTAAATTATGAGCGAAACGGTTCTCCACAGATACCCTGCACTCTTTACACACTTTCACGGGTATGCAACAGTCGACAACAAATCTGAATGCAGATCTTCGATGATCGATGCAAAATTCAAATTTCAATTCTCTATTCAAATAATCTATATATCTAATGATATCTTTGCATAATAACAAAATAATACATACATAATAAAATAATAAAGTTGCATTTAAGAACTTAGTGCATGGTATTTGGCAGTCAAGTTATCTTGTCCAGACGCTCGTAAATCTTTTTATAGTGTTGTTCTTCTTGACAACGATTTAGTTTTTATTTTTTTTCTTGTTATTTTTTTTGCAACATTTTACAATTGGTGAAGTAAAGTTAAACTAGCCAGAATGGGAACAGGGAAGTTCCTATGTTAGTTTCAGACAGCAATAGGAATATATATATATATATATATATATTTGTTATATAAATGAATCAATATATACACATAATATAAAAATAATATTTGAAAGTTTACCTAGCCAAGTTTTGATGTTAAATGATATATATATATATATACGATGTCTTTAAATACCTTATATCTGCAAGAAGAGTCGATCGCTTCAAGGTCTTATCTCAATAAAATTCTAGTATTGACAATTTGACAGGGTGTAGTCTGGTTATACAAGTGGGAAAACGGGAACAGATCTGATATTACGTTCAACTATTATGGGCTTTGTTGCTTGATATATATGTAAATATATATATATATATATATCTGTGTGTGTGTGTGTTAGTTTGTGTGTGTTTGTGTTTGGTATTCCTATTATCGTGTCAACTTTTTAGTTTTGTGGGCCAGTTTTGACACATGATAGATATTTATAAGCACACTATATGTACGTATATATATATATATATATACAAACATGTATACATATGATATTTATGTAGATGTATGCATAAGTGTTGTTTGAGAGTTCAATTATTAAGCACAAAGTACAACAAAGGATCTCTAGTTGGATCATATTTAGTATGTTTGTTTGCTTGTTTGTTTCAACTTGTTGTTCTTACCCAACGACAATAAGAAAGGCAAATAGAAAGAAAGAAAGAGAGAGCAAGATAGCCTCAGCGAGCTAGAGAGAGAGGGAGAGAGAGATATGCGTAAAATATTTTGACCTAGATTTCAAATGGTTTCTTATATTTTTTTTTTATTTTTCTTTTTTTATTTATTTACTTTTTTATTGTGTGTTGTTTCTTTTTGGTATGTCTTAAAAAAATATGTATTTCAGTTCGGGGTGTATGCCCTACGTGTGGCATATACACAAGTCGCCTGCGTTCGCTGCGACGCGACTGTAGCGATTGTGGTGGGCGTGGCAAGGTGTAGGGTATTCTGCGATCGCAGCTGCCGCAGCTTATTTATGTGCGAGTTTGTTGATGTTGTTTTTGTTGTTGTTGCTTTGTGCCGGGTGCGTGGAATATGAACAAATACACAAACTGGCAGCGAAAGAGCAAGAAGTTGTGAAAGAAAGAGAAATATAGAGCCAGAGAGAGAGAGAGAGGAGAGAGATAGCGAGAAGATAGAGAAGAAATAGGCAGCGGGCAACGAGGCGAGTTTAAGGCAAACAAATTGTTGTTTTGTTTAAACTTTTCTTGTGTTGCTGTTGTTGTTTGTAGAAGCAGAAGAAAGCAAGAAGAAAGAAGCAAAACAAGCAAGAACTATCAAAATATGAGGAAGCCTGACTATGACACACCCTGTAGCCGGAAGTTATTCGACGTGCAGTTACCCCTTTGGCCAAAACTGCGCCTGGCCAAATAAGATGATTCAATTTTGTATTTTGCAAGTGTGCAAGAAGAGTGATCGAGCAGAAGATACCCTGTAATTGGTTGTGAAGTGCTTGGCTCGACTATCTGTTGCCCTGCACTTTTTGATGGTTGGGGAAGCCCTGCATTTTGCACCACATACAGGGTACACAGAAAGAAAATCTTAAGCTTGATGACTGCCGATAAGATAAAATTGTAAAAACGAAAAGAAAAAAGGCAGAAAAAAACACGCATCAAATAAAAAATAGAATAAAAACAAATTCTTTTTTTTTCTCTCTATTTCGAAACGTCGACGATGACGATGACGATGGCGACCTACTTGTTGGATGTGTGGGCGTGCTGCAGGGGGCGGGGGCTAGATGTGGGCTGAGGGTGGGGGTGGACCGGGTATGCTACGGGAGATGCGTTGTTGCTTGTGGGCCACACACAAACATACATTTGTCCGAGTCGTACACACACACACACGCACACACACACACACACACACATGTTGGGGTAGTGGCAGCTGAAACAGACGCGTTGTTTGTATTTGCTTTGCTAGTTGTTGCTGTTGCTGTTGCTGTTGTTGTTGTTGCTGTTGTTTTTATTGTTGTCGTTCTTTTTATATTGTTCGAAAATGATTGTAAACAAAAATAAACCTTCAACTTGATATGCGTCCAGGGATGTGTTGAAGGTGTCGCACACACACACACACACACACGCACACACAGATAACACACTCACACACATATACATATATACATGTATATATATATGAGCGATACGCTGCGTATACATTATGTATATAGATATGTGCATATGTTCATACATGTGTCTACATATCTTTGAATTCTTTTCGATTTTATACGTATGCACCTTTTGGTCATTAGTGCTACGCATTGCTTATCTCTTGCTCTCTCTCTCTCTCTATCTCTCGCTCTGTCTTGCTTGCGCTATCTCCCTCTCTCTCCCTCTCTCTCGTTAGCTTGGCCTGGTTCTCTTGTGTTTTTTTGGTTTTGTCTCTGTATGCGTATATATAGGTCACCAGCAAACATAAATAACGCCCTAAACATGTGCTACACCCTCATACACTGAGCGAAATTCAATTTTTTTAACTTTACATTTCGATAGTTTTTGTAGAATTCGAACCAATTTTAAAATGCCTTTCGATTGTCGCATTACTTTTTAAATACTTCCAAATCGGTGTATTTTGCAATTGACATTCTACGATCATAAAATATATCCAAGCATATATATTTATATATATATATATCTTATATATGTATATGTATATTTAATTAATCTGAATCTTTCATATGTGTTTTCTCTCAGTGTGGGGAAGTAAACGTCTTGCATATAGTCGCTTTGAGATAATGCGAAGTATTCAAGAATCCGCGCACCTTTCTGGCATCAGCTGCCAGTTGTCCACCCACACACACACACACGCACAATTTCAAGTTCTTGGCCCAGCGCCCGTCGCCTGTCAATGCTGATGAGATGAGATGAAGATGAAGATGATGTTCCTTGGCGGGGGAGAGAAGAAGAAGCAGGGGGACAGAATCGATCTTCAAATTGTTGCAGTAGTTGTTTTTGTCGTTGTAGCTAGCTGCTGTCAGTTAGTCTTTCGACTGTCAAAATTGACCTAAAAAGTGAAGAAAAAAACAACCAAGAAAAAAAAATGCCAAACGAGAATTCGAATTTGGAAAAGCGCAGCGCAGCAAGGCAAAGGCAAACACACAAACCAAAAGCAACAGCTAGAAATGTAGAGGGAAACTTGATAGCTGCGAGCTACAACTAAAAAGAAAAAAGAAAAAAAACTAAAAAAATAAAACAAAAAAAAAGTATAATGTCTGGTTCCCCTACCCTCTTCCGTTTTGCTGCTATAGCATAGAAATCGGAGATAAGAATATGGAGCAAGCCACAGCAAATGGTCACCCAAATTCCAAAATTCAAATTGAAACACATATTTTCGAGCCCCGATAGAATATCCGAAGAGCTCTTATGCAATCATAGAGCATAGATAGATAGCTGTTATGCATTTATCGGACTATGTATGTGCGTGCGTGTGTATGTATGTGTGTGTGTATATATATGTATCGTCATCTATCATATCATATTTGTAATATGTACGATGTATTAACTTTAATCTCTCCTTGTTGCTTCTCTACTTACAGTTCTTAGAGGGAATGACGCAGGCATTTCTTTTGCAGCGTTGGACTTTCGTTTTATAAGGTTAGTAGTCCAAGTCATAAGTCATATTCTTTACTAATAATAATTATAAAATATTAATTTATATATATATATATATATATATTAATGGGACGCGGTCTTATCAAATATGAACAGATTCGCATCTGCATAAATGAGTAGTAATACTTGTGTATCTCAACTATCTGATGTTGATTGACATGACGCTTCACAACTTATATATTTACTTAAATATCTATGACCCAGAAATATTATGCGAACAGCAACAGCAACAGAAATAGCAACAATAACAACAATTATAGCGATAGCAGTAAAGAAGAGCCAGCATTTTGCATTTTATTACAAAACTCGCAAACACCTTTTGAATCGCTCCTCGTCTCGCTCTCTCCCCTCTCGCTCGCTGTTCCGTTTTGGACTTGCTTATGGGCTGCAAACCTCATAACACACCCTCTCCCCTTATGCTTTTCCACTTGACATTCGTTTAGTGGCACAAAATTGGCCCAAAAGGCAATTTCGAACTTATTTCGGGCAACAGCAACAAACTGCATTTGCCGTTAATACTGCACTCGATAGTTTTGTTGTTTTCTACCACATTCTACAAAGCGACGTCGCGACCTGCCTAGCTAACAATCCGCCATCCTATCCCCTGCCCCTGCCCCTCACCAGTCCAACAGTTCGTCGTCGTCGTCTGTCGCAATGGTGGCGTATACGTAATCTTGTTGTTACTTTTGCTGCTGTTGCTGCTGTTGCTGTTGCTGTTGCAGTTGTTGTTGTTGTTGTTCTAGCTTCTATTGTTGTTGTTGGCTGGTTGGGGGGCTTTTTATGCAAATGGCGTTCAAGGATTTTTACGTGAAAGTTGTTGAACCTCATGACTGGCAATTAGAGTGCAACTGCAACTTGTGCGCATGTAAATATTTATGATCTACCTTTCCGTCTCATTCTCCCTCTCTTTCTCTCTCTCTCTCTCGCTCTCTCTTTGTCTGTCTGCATATATATGTCTGTAGTTATGTAATAGTTCGAATGATAAGCACAACATGTCGAGTCACTTTCGAGATATGCTTAAGAATAAATAAAACTTTCTGTTTTCTATGGATTGCACTGGAAATTTTAGTATTAATTATAATTTTACAACAAGAAAATATTTATATGGATAGCAATGTTTGAAATATATTTGGAAACCTGAGCAAATTATTAAGAATATCTTCAACGTAAACATAGTCAAGGGCGTACACGGGTTGGCCAGTGGCAGGAGGCAGGGGGCACCCACACGAAGACGGATGGTCACCGGAAGAAAGTCGAGAATAGACGACACCATGAATTGGGTCAAAACATCATTATCATTAGGCGGTAAATACATTAATTCTACAATCAAATTTATCTATCTACATATTAAATAAATATGGATCATTTCTGGCCTTGCACTTTGTATTTATCAAAAAGTTGCGAATAAATACAATGAGTATTCAATAAGTAGATCCATGTTTAAGTTTATTGCAATGTGTTCTTACGGATATCGTTAAAAACATTCCCAATTGGTGATATAAAGTGTTAAATTCAATTATAATTGTATTGATTGATTTAACCATTTGAAATGACTAATCAAATATGAAAGAGGTGGCTGCAAAGTGAACGCAAAGTTGTTCGAAAAGTTTAGTTGTGTCTTGTTACATGGCTAAAACATAAATGCATATGTACATTCGAATATATATATATATATATGTATATAGATATGTACATAAACTCTATTTAAACTCAATTTCCGAGCACTACACAAAAGTTAATTATCATTATTCACTGGCACAAAATGGCTGGGCAAATAAACTATTATCAATTATATATATATATAAATTGGTAGTACAACAACTGCCCGAGTAATATTAGCCATGTTTTTGTGCAGCAATCATACATAGATGCATATGTACATATATTTGTACATTTGTACATACATTATTGATGCATTCATACCTAATCGAAATGGTTTTGATGGGTTTCGCCAAACCAAATTAAGCTGCAAAAAAAGAGGTTGCTCTTTCTGCATTGTTCGAGAAGTTTTTCAGCTTAAGCGTGTGCAATTTGCGATTGTTGGTCATGTTGCTTGGCTAAACCATAAGTACATATATGTATCTGTGTGTGTGTGTGTGTGTGTATGCACTTGTGTATCTATGACAACAAATATGTGTCAAACAACAATAGCAAAAATGCAGGCAATTAGATCCAGCTCCCAGGCGACTTCTGGGCAAGCATAGACCAACACACACACACACTCACACACACACACTCTCACACACACACACATACATGCAGAGACCGATTGCATATGTCTGTGTTTCCAATAACATCCAAGGATATTTCGGCTGCACTAAGTCCACATGACCTTCCAAAGTTGGTTGACTCGCGTCGTCCAACACAAAAAAAAAAAACAACAAAAAAAAAACAATAAAAACAAAAACAACAACGTGCTGAGAGAAAGAGAGGGAGAGAGAGAGATGGCGCCGGGAGGGGGATGATGAGGGGTGGTGTGTGCAAGTGGGTGGCTGCAGAGCAGATGACGACAACTTTTGGTTAAGCAACAGCCACTGCACAAGTTGACAAGTGTCAGGTCAGAGGAAGCTTTTTAGCGTGGCGGGTGCAGCGCAGTCTATGATGCAAGCAGCACAGAGAGCACATATATATATATACAGAGAGAGAGGGAGAGGGAGAGAGCGAGAGAGCTTTAAAGAGAGCTGAACGCAGCGCAATGCACTTGACGAAGCCGTTAGAAGCCAACAGACAAGAGCAAATCGCAAATGGCAGTTAGCAAAATAGCAACTGCAACAACAGCAGCAACAGCAGCAACAACAGCAACAACAGCAGCAACAGCAGCAACAACAGCAGCAACAGCAGCTTTTGGGGCCTAAGGAAAACCCCACGCGCAGCAGCGTCGTTGCTGGTCGGGTTCTGCTCTCCGTTTGGTTTTCGGTTTCTGTTTCGGTTTCTGTTTTGGTCGTTTGCTGTCGCTGCAAGCGTTTGACAATTTCGCTGCCTGTTTGCTGCCGTTTTGCTGGGCTGCCAGTTGCACATTTCCGTTATATCCGCCAGACTGCCGTGCAGCTCTGGCAACAGCAGCAGTAGCGCTTTTGGTACACAACAAATTCGCAAAGTACGCGCAATACCAACAATAATAAACAAAAATTCAATTAAAAAAAAGAAAAAAAATTAAAAACAAAAAATTAAAAAAAAAAATATTAAAGTAAAAAACAAACGTTAACAACTTGAGCAACTTCTACTTGGAGCACTTGTAACACAACAGCAACAGCAGCAGCAGCAGTCGCAGTAGTCGCAGCAGCAGCAACAAACCACAACAACAGCAATAACAACTGCAGCGCCAGTGATTTTTCGCATATGCTGCTGACTGTGCAGCTGACGCTGACGTTGACGTTGGCGTTGGCGTTGACGTTGGCTTTATTTTGGCTTCAGAGCTGCAGCAGCCACTGAGTGCACACCGCAGACTGCAGACGGCTGCGACGGCGACGGCAGCGCACTGACTTCAGTCGCTTTATGGCTCGAACGCAGTCAGAGCGCGCGCGCGTTTACCCCAAAAAAAAAATAATTAAATAAAAAAATTAAAAAAAAAAACAAGAAAAAACCAAACAAATTCAAATTCAATGAACAGCTAAAGATTTTTTGTTCAAGTGTTGTGCAAAAGTGACTTTAATTGTAGTAAACAAATTTAAAGGATCTAAGTCAAAGCAACAACAACAAGAACAGCAGCAGCAGCGGCATCAGCAGCAGCAGAGACTAAACGCCTACAATTATGCCTGGCCCGGCGCTGTGGTCCGGTGAGTAGCAAACAACATTGATCGTCAGTCCAACTCAAGAAAGAAAAAACCAAAAAAACAGAAATAAAAAAAAAATATGCGCACACCGTTAAGCTCTCTCAAACGCACGCGCGAGCGCAACGGCTCTCTTTGGCGCGCTCTCTTACTGAGCAGGGTTACATATTTCCGCATGCCATCTCGCTTCAGCCAAGCGGGCGCATGCGTGTTAGCTTGCCTTACTCTCTCTCTCTCTCTCTCTCTCTCTCTCTTCTCTCTCCCTCTCTGTCTGTCTCTCAGTTGCGATCCGTGTCATGGACAAGGAAAGAACACAAAAACTTTCACTTGCGCCATAGCAGCAGCAACCGCAACGTCAGCCTATCAGCTGACCGCAGAGAGCGGCTTAACGAAGAGAGCGCACAGAGAGCATAAAGAGTCAGCTTAGGCGGCTGGCTGGCTTTAAGCTTCCTGCGTTAGAACAACAACAACAACAACATCAACAAAAACAGCAATAAGCAAGACCAAATGCAGCACTAGACTTGATACAAGTTCGCTTTTGCTCGTTGTTGTTGCTGTTGTTGTTGTTGCTGATTATAAAGTCGTAAGCAGTTTATGTATGTGCATGTGTGTGTGTGTGTGTATAGCAAAATGTCAGTGTGCAATAAGGAAATGAAATGTTACACATTGAATTGATGTTGTTGCTATTGTTGTACTATTCGAAATCGAAAGTGCTTGACACACACACACACACACACACACAACTATTAATGATCGACTGGTGTGTGTGTGTGTGTGTGTGTTTGTGGGTGTGTGGAGGGGAGTGGTTTGTTTGGCATTACTCAAGAAGTGGGCGGGGAGGTAGTCTGCAAAATGGCTAACAACGATCACAAAAAATATGCACAACGAATTTTTGGATTTATTTTATTTAATTTTATTGTTGTTGATTTTGCCACCCTAGCTAACGCCCCCCCCCCCCCCACACAAAAAAAAAACAATTCACATTTGGCAATTCATGACATTGCTGCTTCTTAATGTTGCCCGCCGCTACCGACGTCGACGTTGACGTCGTTGTTGCCGTTGCGCTCCACTTGCGCACCGTTGCCGTTGCGCAATCGTCGATTTTGTGCTCTTTTTCAAATTAACTTTTACCTTTTACTGTCAATGTGAGCGTGTACACACACAAACATATGTATATATATATATATATATATATATGTATATATATATATGTGTGTGTGTGTGTGTGTGTGTCACCCAGTGATCAGCAACGGTATTCTGCATCTGCATTTTTTGCATTCGCCAAGAGAGCCAGGAAGCATTTACTGTAGCATTCACTCTCTCACTCACACTCACACACACACACACACACGCACACACACTCACTCACTCTCACTTACTCTCACACTCCCATGCGGCTAATGCTCAAAGCTTTTATTTTTTTGTTGCCGTCATGCAGCGACAGCAACATCAACCGCGACGTTGACGTCGCTGCACTCTGCTAATGCTGGTGGCACAGTTTTATGTTTCACATTTCATTGAACCTTTGCATAAGCGCAAGCCTGCAATCTTCCGCAGCCGCTCTCTTTCTAGCCTGTTGACGTAAGTGACTATTGCACGAGTGCATCTCTCTCTCTCTCTCTCTCTCTCTCTCTGTGTGTGTGTATCCCGAGTGAGGAGTTTCCGAGTCGAAGTCGAACGCGAACTCCAACTCAAAGTCGGAGTTGCTGTTGCTGTTGCAGTTGTAGGCGAAGTTAAAGTCATAGTCGAGTGTCCAAGCAAAACTTTTTTATTACAGTTTGTTTCTTTTTTTCCGCTTGCTGTTTCTGTAATGCATGCGACCCACTGGCTGGCGAGCCGGTCAACGTCCACACATCTTTACATTTTAATTGAAATGCAGCACACACACACACACACACACACGCCACATGCACACAGAGCGTATTTTATTTTCTATTTTCATGCGCCTAGGCAGCAGCGACGCAACGTCGACGGCGACGGCGAAACTGTCGCCAGACGCAACGGAGTTATTCCTGTGGGTGGTGTGGTGGGGGGTGTGGGGGTAAATGCAATGCATGTAAGTTGTTTAGAGTTGCCAAGAGCGAGCTTCTGCTGCGCGCCCACTCTACGTTCTCTCCCTCTCACCCTCTCTCTCTCTCTCTCTCTGTCTCTCTCTGTCTCTGTATTCTGTTTGTCTATCGGTCGCTTATGCACCCGAACCGAGTAGCCGAATGTTGCCGAACGACGGCGGCCGCTAAGCATAACTATGACGTCGACGTCGCCTCGTCTATGACTGTGTCTGTGTCTGTGTCTATATGCATATATATATATGTGTGTGTGTGTGTAGTGTGTGTCTAAGCACTGCGCCATGCATGTGCTTATGTGTGTTGGTGTGGCGTTTTTTTCTTATATTTTTTTTAAATTTTTTTTTTTACTTTTTGTCTATTGGTTTTCATTTTCGTTTGCAGTTGACGTCGACTGCGGTGTCGACGTTGCCGTCTAATGGCGTGCTTCTGCCGATCGTTGGCTTCGGTGACGTTGACGTTGACGACGACCGCGACCGCGACCGCGATGGCGACGGCGACAGCGACGCTTTGAAATAGTTGTAGTAGTTGCGCGCAAGTTTTGTCGAACGAAGCGCGCGCGCCTGCAACAGCAGCAGCAACAGCAACAGCAACATGAACAGCAGCTATGTGTATGGTAGCGTTGGCAGCGACGCCAGCGCAGACGTTGCTGGCTGACTGGGCTGAGACTGTTGTGTGGCTGCTGCTTGCTTTCTTTCGCTCGCTTACTCCTTTCATTTCACTTTATTTCGTTCGAATGTACGCACGTTGGCCGCGGAGCAGCATCAAACAAAACAACAACCAGCCGACAGTAACAGCGGCAACGGCAACAACAACCGCAACGAGGCAAACAACACACGGCGCGAAAGCGACTCTTGTCCGCTGTGTTTCTCTGTTTGTTGTGGTGTGTGTTGTCATACGGAAGAGACACTATTGTTATTATCATTTAATTTTGTTTTTTTTTTAAATTTTTTTTTAATTTTGTATTTTTTTTTTGTTTGGTTGTTGTTGTTTTCTGATACACAAAATATATATATTTTTTTTAGTTTTGTTGCTTCGCCACTGTCGGTGTTTTATTTTGGTTGTTGTGTCGTCGACGAGTGCGCGTACTAACGAGTGCCCGGTTTTTGGCTGTTACTCGATAAATTCGATAGATTCGGCGTGCGAAAACAGTTAGTTAAAAGCGGTTAATACGCGAAACCAAAGAACAACTTCGCTCGCGGCTCATTCGATGTTTGATGTGTAATATTAATGGATATATTTCTAAATACATATATACATACATACATACATACAAGCATACATATACATACAATTACATATAAAAAATACATATACATATAACACACCTATTTGCATACAAATCAATCAAAATCAATCCAAATCAAATCAACTCAACTCAACTCAAGTCAGCTAAATGCATTCTCGCTCTTATCGCAATGTCCCGTTACTGTGTGCCTGTCTTTGTGTGTGTATGTGTGTGCGTGCGCTACTTACTCGCTGCTTCTAGCTAGAACAACAACAATATGAAACTAAAAAAAAAACAAATCAACTATATATCGGTCCATGGAATATACGCAGTGATCATCAGGCCCGATTGACATATCTATATATATATATTTTTTTACGCTTGTTGTTGTTTTCAAGTGTGTGTGTGTGTGTGTGTTTGTGCTTTAGCTGTAGTTCCCAACGACCCGCCCCATTCCGAGCACACGCAAACACACTCTCGCTACTCGCTACTCGTTATTCGTTACTCGTTACTTATCACGTTCTTGTAACCAGCGATCAATTCCATATTCAAGGATATTTATTTTGTGTGTCTGTGTGTGCATTACTTTTTTTGATCATTTTTTTTGTTTCAACTCGCTCATCTCAGCTGTGTAGTGATTTAACGAGAGACCAAATACTCGCTTGTTGTTGTGTGTGTGAGTGAAAAGAGAGTGAGAGAGAGAGAGAGACAGACAGAGAGAGAGAGATAGAACAATATATACCCTGTAAGTGAGAGAACTCAAATTGGATAAAACTCATGAATAGCCTGTTGTGGCAGAATGCTTCATAAGTGGCTCTGCTTGCCAGCGGTTGCCGTTGCCAGCATGGCACCAACAGTTGCCAGTGTTGCCACCGATCATCAGCTTTGTCTGCCAACCTAAAAGCAACCCACCCAGCAGCAACAGCAGCCCAAATGAATGCCAATCAGCCGCTGAGCCTGGAGCCAAAAGTGGCTGCTGTCAATGTTGCTGCTGCCGTTGCCGAAGCAGCAGCAGCAGCATCAGCAGCAGCAACAGCAGCAGCAGTAAGCAAAAGTGGCGAAACGAAGCAGAATGGACAGCATACGCTTGAGGAGCAGCAGCTGAGAGCCATCAATGGTCATGGCAGTAACAGCAGAAGTAACAGCAACAGCAACAGCAGCATCGATGACGACAATATTGCTGACAAGGACACCGGCCGCGAGGTTGATAGCGGCAGCAGCAGCACCAGCAAGTTGACCATCATCAAAACGCCGCTCAACAAAACGCTGCTCAAGAAATGTAACAACAACAACAATAGCAATAGCAGCAACGGTAACCTGCCGTATGTTGCACTCAATAGCAACAACAGCAGTAGCAGCAGCAACAGCAACAACAACAACAACAATAGCAGCAGCAGCAGCAGCAGCAATAACTTACGCAGCAGCAACGCTGGCAGCGGCGGCGACGCTTTGAGTTTTGGTTGCGATTCCGGTTTTCAAAGCGGAAATAACAATGAACAAGAACAATTTATGAATGATAATCATCATCATCATCATCATTACCATCATCATTATCATCTTCATGGCGGCGAGCGCGATAGTGATAACGATAATGATAACATTAATGATGTTGCTGCTGCTGCTGCTGGTTCTGCTGGCGATAGCGGCGTCGACGCTAGCGATATTGCAGGCACAGGCACAGGCGCTGCAGCAGCTGCAGCAGCAACAGCAACAGCACCAACAACAACAACAGCTTCAGCTTCAGCAGCAACAGCAACATCCTCAAGCTCAACCCCCGAACATGTTGCAGACGAACAGCAAACGGAAGGGCAGCAGCCAGCACATGACTTTCATATAAAGGCGCCAGCAACTGTGGCAACAACAACAGTAGCAGCAGCAGCAGCAGCAGGAGCAGCAACAGTCTCCTGCACAGCATCCACATTGCCAATTTCGACGCTTGCCACAAAGGCTGCGGCGCAAAACGTCTGCAGTCAAAAGTGTAACAAGTGCAATTCACACAACAACAACAGCAACAGCAATAATAACAACAACAGCAACAACAACAACAACAACAATAATAATAACAACAACAACAACATTCATTACAACAACTATAATAACTATTATAAGAAAAAATCTCGTATGCCGCCCATTTGCCGTTAGTATTTTTTTTACGTTCTGTTTTCTCATAACATAACTTCATAATATATCATAAACCATACAACTATTCGCTACTCAAACCCGACACGCCCTCACCTCGCCCTCGCCCTAGCCCTAGCCCTAGCCCTCGCCCGCCCTTGCCCCTGCTACCCATTCCAACTGCAAAAAAAAAAGAAACAAAAGAAAAAAAACAAAAAACAGACACCACACACGCACCCTGCAAAAACACAACACAAAAATAAATAAGCAACCCAAATAATAAATAATATCAAAATCGAAATTTTTTAACTAGTGACAACCAAAAATACTATCAAATATTACCGCAACAAAAACCAAAAAAAAAGAAAATACTCAAAAATAAATAAAAAAACAAATAATAATAAAATTGGCACAACACTTTGGCGCCTGATCATGATCTGATCTTAAGCTGATAATCATGATCAGCGTTCAAGACAACATTGATTTGACATATTGTTTTGCTTTTCCAATTTGGTCTCAGGCTCTCTGCCGCCATGTGGCAGGTGCGGCACACACGGCTGACAGATCCTAAATGCTTGCCTCGAGTCCAAATACAAGAACAAAAACAAATACAACAACAACAACAACAACAATCATAATCAGAAACCCCAAGAAATCGAAAAGATATCAAATACAAAACAATAACAAATTTCTCAACAATCGGCATACAAAATTTTTACGTATTCTGATACGATCCAAATCCAAATTCAAGAAACGAATCGGCAACTACAAAATTATGACATCCATAGGTAAATTTTGTGCAAATACCCAACCTCTAACCTGTTAAGTAGTAACTCTTACTAATTACCTAAATGCATATGATTATTACCTACATTACACCATTCCTAATGCTAACACTAACAACCTCTACTCTCTGTATATAAATAGATATATTTTCTTTTCTAATGCATTACACTCATACCTGCATACCATATACCTATACATATATCTACACACACCTACAACATATGTATATGGCTTGCCACACTGTAAAAATAAAATGTAGCACTTGATATTATTATATATATTTGGTATTCAACATTCGTTTAACGATTCAAATCACATTCATTTTATTCGATAAGCTGAAGGAAGGCTCGAAAAGGCGGATATCGAGCTTTATTTTGATATAAAACTATATGGTTTCAATTGGTTTCAACGGGGCTTTTATTGGTAATATAACTGATAAAGTCTATTTGCTCAATTCCGAATTTGTTCTGTTCGAAATGTTGGAAAACAAAAATACAACCACTTCAAAAACGAATGTACATTTCTCAATTAGAAAGCTGGTCTTATCTATTTTTCAATTAAAAATAATTTATTGTCAGCCAAAAAAATGGAATTCCAAATCGTGGAACACGTGAAGTTCTCACAAAAACATTGATATTGATGCTTATTATAGATGATCTAGGTATTTCAGAAATTTCTCATTTCGATTTAAAAAAAACAAGAACTTAATGTTATCGATAATTTAAGTGTAATTTATCCATGTCCATAATAAGCTGAAGCATTTTGCATTCAATGCAAAAGTTGAAATTTGTGTAATATGCCAACGAAGATTCCACTATGAAAGATATAATTGCATTTAAAGTGTTTGATATAAGATTTAGTTTAAAGAGTCTAGAGGCGTTTCATTCGAGTGAATTATTTGATTTTGTTAATGTGGAGTCCGCTACAGATGAATTGATTGGAATCCCAACGACAGACTGCAATTGCAGTTGGCTTCTGTATAAATTCTCGATAAAAGAACTTCAACGACTTGATAAGTTTTCATGGTTCGTTTCGCGCTTTATTAGTTCTTGTTAACCTCACAGGTGCGTCTGTATGCAGCAGCTGTGTCTGTGTGTGTGTGGGTGTTCTGGCTGGCGTCTGTTGCCACCACGCGCCATACAACACACAGATACAGCAACACACCAACACACCAACACACCAGCACACCAGCACACCAGTACACCAGCACACAGACACACAGATACAGATACGCATGGGCTTTATTGTTTAGAATAATCTTGCGCTTGATAATGAAAATAGGTCAAATTTTAAAAATACACACACAAACGCGACATTGTCGACGTCGGCGTCAACGTCAACGTCAGCGCCGTCGCTGCTGGTTGCTGTTGCTGTTGTTGTTGTTGCCGCCGTTCGCTTGGCAAATGATCGTGGCATGCGTAGATACAACGGCATTAGATATAGATACATCCACTTACAGATACACACATATTCACTAGCTGGGCCAACGCACCGCGTTCACTAATTGAGGCAGGCAGTAAGCGTCAGAGAGAGAGACAGAGAGAGTGAGAGTGAGAGAGAGAGAGAGAGGGAGCGAGAGAGAGCCAGAAAGAGAGTAAGCGAGCGAGTTAGAATTTCAATGCGATCGAAAGTTGAGCTGGTGGCAGCCTCATCTTTCTCTCTCTCTCTCTCTCGCTTTTTCTCTCTCTTTCTCTGTCGCTCTCTCTGCCTGTTGTCTTGGTCTCTGCCTTTGGTTAAACTTGTAGCTTGCAGCAGATTGCAACACACACAGAACGCTTATCTTGACAGCTAGAGGGAGGCAACTGTGCTTGCTGATAGCAACGTCGCTGCACTACACCCTCCATCATCGTGTCCCGCCCCCGTCACCGTCCCCTGCCAGCTTTGATTCCCTCTTTACTTTGTTGCTAGAAATTGAATGCCAGCATTTTCTACATATTTCCTTTTGACCCATATTGTGCTGCGTTTTTTCGTAAAAGAAAAAAAGGAGGCTAAACGCTTTGCGACGCAGCTAATTAGCTGACCTCCCTCCCACCCCGCTCACACTCCCCGTAGCCACCCCTGCTGCTTAACCAGTTTATTTTTATTTTGCTTAAAGTTGTTGTTTTACTTGCGTTTGTATTCGCTTATGTTTCTTCTTTAAATCGCGCTGCTTCTCGGTTTTGGGAAGTAAATGCAAATTTTGTTTTGGCCATTTGGCATTAACTTCCGCCAATTTCGATTCAGAAAAAAACGAAACAAAATATAAAAAAAAACAAAGAAAAAAAAATAAAACAACTTTAGCTGATATCTGATTTTATGCATGCTGTGGACAGTGATTCACTTGGTGCCGAGCATCATCTGAGCAGACAAATGGACTCGTAATATGGCCCAAAAAACACATGTTTGAATACGGCGGCATTCACAACGAGGCATATTGGTTATAGCAAACAATTGTACTTATGTATAAAGCGTTTGTTGTACTATTTAAGAATAGCTTGTATAAATGAGGACGTTGCCTCATTTTACTCAAGTCTCAGTTGGAGTTCAGTTTAAAGCGAAATCGAACCAAAAGAAATCTGTTTTTGAACATGTTTCATATGATTTTTGATCGTTTGATAATATATTCTAATCTATGCCCATTAAATGTGTATCATGTTTTGTAGTCTATCTAATTCTTTAAAGTTAATATAATAAGATAGGATTTCTAGATATTTTGAATATATCCTTTTACAATTATTATTATAATTTTGTATGACTTGAATATGACTATCATTAAGCAGTAGTTTTTGTATAGATATTGGCACAATTCGATTTGGAAATTGTTTATAATATAGCTATTCGATGGGTTGGTGTAGATTGTCGATGGAGCACTTTCGAATATCTTTCGAAATAGATCTCCTCAAAAAATACATGTCCAAATGTATATGCACTTCGCTCGTCGTCCGTAGGGTATCAAAAATGTGATTTTTATTGAAAATCGGAAATTCTAAATGCTAAACCAAGTTTAACAAGTTAACACCCATGCGAATTAATTTCAGTTTCGGACAAAGTCACGGCCATGGGAAACGTGCTATCAGCATAACTCAGACAAGACGCGGATTGAAGAAGTGCCACATGCAAGAATATTTTAGCCACCAGCTTCTTCTATCGGGGGTACCACACACAATGTGGAAATATTGAGTTTAGCTATTGTTTGACAAATGTTCTGTGACCCTAAATGCTTTATAGTCGTGCGCCCAACCAAATACCAATATTTGCCTATTTATCTTGCAAGACTGTCAGCTTGTTCATGGCTTGTCATCATGATAAATTCCTCATCAATAATTAATGCACATAAATTGATCACATTTTTTCTTGTTTCGCAAATTTTTTCAAATTTTATAGAAATGCTAAACTAGTTGAAGCTGCTATCAGGATATAGTAGTCAAATTATTGACTTAACGCAACCTCTTAAAATGAGACCAAGCAGACTGAACTTGAAAAGTGTTTCAATCTTCTTCTTTTTTTTGTTTTGTCTCCAATGATTATCTTTGAGGCTGGAGAAGTCTTCTCAAATCTGACTTGAATTAATCAAATGAATAATTTTTTCTTCATATATATATATATGTATGTATATATATATATAGAAATATGTTGTTGTTATATTACTATTTCTTTTGCTTTGTTTTCCCTTTGCGGGGTTCGCAGGAATTATGACACTGAGCCGTGGCCCGTACAGCGAGCTCGATAAAATGAGCCTTTTTCAAGACCTCAAACTCAAGCGGCGCAAAATCGATTCAAGATGCAGCAGTGACGGCGAATCCATAGCGGACACATCCACCTCGTCGCCGGATCTACTGGCGCCGATGTCGCCCAAGCTATGCGACAGCGGAACGGCGCCGTCGCTGCCGCCGCTACCGCTGCCGCTGAATGCGCTGCCATCGGTGACGGTAACGACATCGGCAGCATCCACATCGGCGGCAGCAGCTGCTGCCGTCTCCACATCAACAACAACGTCATCATCATCATCAGCAGCAGTAGCAGCAGCAGCAACAGCAGCGGCATCAGCAACAGCTGCAGCTGCAGCTACAACAGTAGCAGCAGCGGCAACATCAGCAGCGGCAACGTCTTCAACGCCGTCTTCCTGCAGCAGCAGCACCATTACCATAACGGCAACTGCAACAGCTAAGGCGGTAACAGCAGCAGCAGCAGCAGCAGCCGCAGCCGCAGCAGCCACAGCAGCAGCAGCATCAACATCAACAGAAGCAGCAGTAGCAGCAGCAGCAGCAGCCGCAGCAGCATTAAATCAAAACGTTGGATCGGCTGGCGGATCCAAGCATCAACAGACTGAAATACACTCATCGAGCAATGCGATAACAGCAGCTGCCGCATCCACAGTAATGTCGCCGCCGCCGCCAGAGCTGCAGCGAGCAACATCTCCGCTGCTGGCAGTCAGTGTTGCTGGCGCTGCTGCGAGTGTTGCTGGTGAGGCGTTGTCGCTGGCATTGAATTCGCGCGGCACGCCGACACCGCCACATAATAATGGCGGTGCATCGAGCTCGAGCAATGGTAGCAGTCGCGCCTCGCCCGACTCGCTCGAGGAGAAGCCGTCAACAACGACGGGGCGTG